>CM056395.1:0-600000 GCA_029718625.1 Synaphobranchus kaupii | reverse complement strand
TCAGTTCAAAGACGTCTACGACGTTTAAAAAAAGCCAAGTTACTCATGCATAGCCTACATAGCGCTGTCTATAAGTCCTTAATTCCAACTTGCAAAAACTAGGCCTGCCTTTAAAAGTATTGATATCAACATGTGGCCAAGTTACAACAAACAATATTGCCTATCTTAGCTCACATAAATTAAACAAGGTGCATTCCAAAGCAATGCTACCCAATGTTTCCTAAATGACTTTATGTAACTTGGGCCTGTGTTTTTTCATCTTACCATCTGAAGAGAATGTGGTCATTCAAATTTTTTGTGTCACATCAAAGTGTCAAATGCCAATCATTTATAATGGAAATAATCTGCACTTCAGCTGTTACACTTTTTTAAAATGACTACACTATAAGTATGTTTGAACAATTGTCTGCATCCAGTGTTTTGGGTGTATGAAAAGCACATCATGAACAAAATGCATTATTATTACACCCGTGCGTGCGTACCACAAGGAGGAGGTATTGTTTTCGCTCCTGTCTGTGTGTATCTGTCTGTGTTTGTGTCCCTATCATCCATAACTCCAACAATTCTACTCCGATTGTGTTGAAACCTCGTGGAAATGTTGATAGTTGGCCAATGACCTGAATCTTCCATTTTTTTCCCAATCGGTCACCTTCGCCTTCACAGTGCAGGATCACAGTTTTAGCCCCACGCGTGATGTAGCATCTCTCTGAGTGCCATTCTCATTGTTATTATTATTATTGCTGTTGTTGTGTCCAGGGGGTATCCTACGAAGCAGGATTACTTAGCTAGCTGGATAACTGCACTGACTAAAACCGGGAACAGCTCTTTTTACTTCAGTCCGTGTTCTAAATTTGGGATAGTTCTGGGATTTACTTTGTGCAGTTATCCAGCTAACTAAGTAATCCAGTTTAGTAGTATACCCCCCTCCCCTGTCGCACATATCTTTGTTATGTTAAGCATTAGAACATTAGAAATAAAAGCAATTATTATCAGCTGATGAGTAATTTTTCATTTCAATTGTTTGTAATATACTTGGATCCTATGGAATTCGTATTGTTATAACCTACATAAGTTCTACATCATTAGTTCTGTAACAGTAGTAAATACAGTTAGCAGTACCATAAATTATTGACGATAAAACTAATATGATTTTTTAAATTTGGCTAAACTTTATTTGATCACAGTAACTTATCTATTTTACAGCAGATGTTTAATTGCAATTTTGCCATTTTATAAAATTAACTTGAAAACCAATTATAAACCTATCCTTTATAGAGTGTAATTTTCTGTCATCCATTTAAAACATTAATTTAAATGATGTGTTCTTCCATGAGGCAATTTTGTTATTTGATTATTTTGATGTGACACATAATGTTGGAATGGCCACATTCTCTTGAGAGGGTTAGATGAAAAAACACAGGGCGAAGATATTTGAAACATTGGGTAGCATTGCTTTGGAATAGAGCTTGTTTAATTTGTGTAAGCTAATAATTTAACAGAACAAAGATGTATGCTACTGATAATAAAAATAATTGTATTCATGATGTGCTTTTCATACACCCAAAACACTGAATGCAGACAGTTGTTCAAACATATAGTGTAGTCATTTTTAAAAGTGTAACAGCTGAATTGCAGATTATTTCCATTATAAATGATTGGCATTTGACACTTTGATGTGACACAAAAAATGTGAATGACCACATTCTCTTCAGATGGTAAGATGAAAAAACACAGGGCCAAGTTATATGAAGTAATTTAGGAAACATTGGGTAGCATTGCTTTGGAATGGAGCTTGTTTAATTTGTGTGAGCTAAGATAGGCAATATTGTTTGTTGTAACTTGGCCACATTTTGATATCAATACTTTTAATGGCAGGCCTAGATTTTGCTAGTTTCAATGACAAAACATTTTTTCATATGCTTGAGTAACTTGGCATTTTTGTACGTTGAAAACGTTTTTTGTTGAGATGTCATATAATATGGGTAGTTGAACTACATGCTTCAACAATAACTGTTGCCCAAAACTTGAGCTCACTGTTTTCTGATCGGGTCAGTGTGCTTAAAGGGTAAGCACCAGATAATGGACGACTTTTATTATCTACTCTGCAGATAATGTAGCTTACCAAGCCAAGTTACGGCTTGGTGGGGCATGCCCCATACCTATTCAGCACCGAGAGTTTGGCACTTTTCAGGGTTTCATACAGAAGTAACCACAATGACCATAGACTCTCAGCCCTTAAAAACATTAATTTCTATATGTTCTGACCTCATGTAACCAAACAGCATTCAGATACAACTTCACACATCTACACAACAAACTTGGGTTATTTTGCCGTTTTTCTCCTTCCTCTTCCGCTTCTTCTTCTTCTTCCTATTTTTCCTGCCAAACTGCCTGCCTCCATCGCGATGTTATCCAATGGGGAGAATTATTCTTTGAGGGTATGGTCCGTATACCTGCTCATCAAGCTTATCGCCCAATAAAAATGCTTCATACTAATGTTTTTAAATGTTAATATAGATAATGGCTTCATGCCTTCCAAGATGCTACTGTGGCCTAATGGTTAGAGTTGCTGTCTCTCACACAGAGGATTGTGGGTTCGAGCCCAGCAAGACACATGCTTATTCTCCACAAAAACAATGTGCAACTGTTTAGTACTTTTCATTTATTAGACTGTTATTATTTTCACATTAACATATTTTTATTGCAAAGGCAAAAGAGGTTTCCAATATTAACTGTTCAATGTTTTACTTGTATTTCACTTGTACTATATCACACCCTCCCCAAACCGGACGCTCGCTCTTGTCAGGTTTGGGGAGGGTGTTACGCTCTGCTCTTGCGGTCATGACTGACTGACTGTGGAAACCGAACCTCAACGTACCCTTGCCTCGGCCAACATTTCTTTATTCATTCATTTCTTCACTTCAGCTCTGTTCACTTCAGCATCCTTTTCACACATAACACAATGTCACCATAAAATTAACTACTAGGAAAATTAAGAATTTATGATGATAGCCTCCTTTAAGATGTAATCGTTTAAGAGATTGGATTTATAAACTGCCAATTCCCCAAACTTATCTGATTCATGGTTAGTCACTTTAAAAAAAAAAAAAACAATGGCCTCCGAATGTGGCTCTAGTCTACGCTACTCTGCAGATAATGTAGCTTACTGCAAACACTTTTAATTATAATAATAATAAGAAGAAGAAGACTCGCTGGTATGTACTTTCTTAGTAGTATCTATTGTTTTCTTTCTGGCTAAGATACCTGGGAAATATGCATTGTCCAATTAAGCTTGTTAGCCAACGTTACTGTTGCCAGGGAAACGTCAGTCTGCTTCTAGTCAGGAAGCAGATACAAGCTAGGATACTACGAAGTGAATCAACATGCCTTATAGCCTACATTCATTGCACTACAGAAAACTAAACTAAACCTAGCTGTCCGGTACCAAAACATTTCCCTGCACTACCAGAAAAAAAAACTGCGAAGGAATTCTGCTGTGCTCATGAACTCACTAACTTGCTCGCTAGCTCGTAGCCCACACATGGAAGGTTGTAGTTACACATCTGGCAATCCAGTGTTGAATAGCCTAACGTTAAATGTATTTAATTTTCTATAGAATACTAATAGCCCTATTTTAAAACTCTATTTCCATGTTTTACTGATGCAAACTATTTAGGCTGTACTAGCTATTTAGGCTGTATGTCTTTCAGCTAGAATGTGTTTGCGTCTAGCCCATTGTGCATGCATGTCTCCATATAGACTTGGTTCATTAATTTACATGCTTCTTCGTGATCCATCGCTCAGGTGGTGCTGTTCATTGTATTTCATTACACATTAAATACTGCTCATCTACAAACTCTTTTAATGTAATTGTGTGCTGTCTGTAATAGGATAACCGTTCTCATTCTTGTCAATAGAGGTTATGCGAATGTCTGCATGCATTTCTTTGGAATGCATGTCTCTCTCCGTGTTTATCTTCATGCATTATTCATCATTAGTTAGCTATAAAAAATAAGTGATATCAGATCAAAAACGTCTACGACATAAAAAAAAGCCAAGTTACTCACGCATAGCCTACAGAGCGCTGTCCATAAGTCCTTAATTCCCACTTGCAAAAACTAGGCCTGCCTTTAAAAGTATTGATATCAAAATGTGGCCAAGTTACAACTAACAATATTGCCTATCGTAGCTCACACTAAAAAGACTAGCTCTATTCCAAAGCAATGCTATCCAAACTTTCGTAAATTATTAATGCAACTTGGCCCTGTGTTTCTTCATCTTTGCATGTGAAGAAATTGTGCCTCATGGAACATATGATTTCAATTAATGTTTTTAAAAGTTGATGAATAATTACACTCCAGAAAGGATATGGTTGTACTTTGTTGGCAAGCTTACTTTAGAAAATGTACAGACATGTTTGTGGGTCAGATGGTGGCAAATAAGTAATAGTACCAATTTTCTTAACATAATAGTATTTATGATATTTGCAAAACAGAATTTTGTGAACACAAGGATATCTACGCTCTATAGGACCACACAGGTTTTGATAGAAATCCAAATAAATAAATCAATAAATACATAATAATAATAATTATAATAAATTTTATTCAGTCTGTGCTTTTCATAGGCCCAAAGCAGTGGATGCAGACAATTGTTCAAACATGCCCTATAGTGTAGTAATTTTTCTGTTTAATTTCTAAGTGCAACACATCTCAATCAGAGTATTTCCACTATAAATTATTTTCATTTTGCAGTTTGGTGTGGCAGGTACAGTTTCATGACCACATTCTCTTGAGATGGTAAGATGAAGAAACACAGTGGCAAGTTGCATTAAATAATTTACGAAAGTTTGGATAGCATTGCTTTGGAATAGAGCTAGTTTATTTAGTGTGAGCTACGATAGGCAATATTGTTAGTTGGAACTTGGCCACATTTTGATATCAATACTTTTAAAGGCAGGCCTAGTTTTTGCAAGTTGGAATTAAGGACTTATAGACAGCGCTATGTAGGCTATGTGTGAGTAACTTGGCTTTTTTTAAACGTCGTAGACGTTTTTGAACTGATATTTACAAACCAGACCGGTATTTAGACAACAATATCAAGTTCTTTTTTTATATAACTACATGGAAATTATATAAAATTAGTGAAGTTTGATAAAACCGTTGAAAAATCCGCTGACAATAGAATCATAGACAATAGAATCACGTCATTCTTGGAGGAAGTGCAAATATTTCTCTATTGTACATACAGTACTGTGTACAATATTGGTCTGTAAATGTAAATTTTAAATGTCTATCATTTTAAATTTGCTATATTTGCAGTGCCCTGGAACCCTTTCTACTTTTATATGTGAAATTGAATGTATATCGGTGGTAGAGGTGTCCCGGTATGCACTTATGCAGAGCTTGGTTCGGACTAGGTGTCTAACTGGGGGGGTGAGCTGGTTATAGCGCAAAAGTGCAAAGATGTGTTTATTGAGCCGTTTCGCTTTGAACCTGATGCCGCACCACGCCTGGACGCAGATAATCATCCAACAGACAATGGACAATTGAATCACGTTGGAAGATCAGACTGGTATAACGTTAGCTAGTTGTGTTAGCTAACTATTTCTGTGAGAAAAGTTGAAAACTGTCTCTGTGCACTGGTATGGTTAGACACTAAAGATTTTTCCCCACTGGCCACCTGATGGCCCACACACATTACATAGCCTAGCGATAATGTTAGCTAACTAGCTAAGTAAGACTGAGATGCATAACGTTAATTTAATGCAGTAAGCCAAGTTACTAGCTAGCTACTGAGATCATGTATGTATAAGCGAAGTTAACGTTAGCTAACATTAGTTCAATTAATCAACAATTAACATTAAGGAAACCGAAACGTTTTTGTCACTCGAATAGCATGCAGTCTCCCAACTTTTGGTGGATTTCAAGGAGCCGAGGGGACGATCAGAAAGCTGGATGACTATGAGCGAGAAAGACAATTGGCATATTACACCGTGAAGATTCTGATCATCCGGTCTCGTTGTACTGTGTCTATGCGCCTGATTTTCTGGTTCATCCGGGCAAAGTTTTTATTGTAAAGTCACCAACCTGTTTCGGCAGTATGCCTTCATCAGGGGTGCAGTGTAGTTTTTTTTTTTAATTTTTGTTTCTGTCTTTATCTTTCTTTCTCGCTCGTAGTCATCTAACGATAGATTTCTGTTCGTCAATTTCTCTTCGCATGTTGCATTGGGAATCTGCTGAAGAACGCTGACAGTACCACGGATGACGTCAGCGTTTTGACAAAAAACATTCTTTTATGAAATACGAACAATGTTGGAGGTGGGGCGAAAGCGGTACTGGAAACACATTTTAAACACCAATATCCAACATTCATATAACATTAATATACTTTATGATTACGTAATCTTATACCAGAGTCATTTTTCTTTCACATTTTCTGAATTTCCAGCATTTTAAATTACCTGGTGCTCAAACTTTAATATGCCCTCATTAGGCTAAATGTAGCTGGAGATATAGCTATCGTTAACTAACTAAGAAACATCCAGAGGCCAACGGTAAATTTTACATGTTTACTGATGATAACTGGCAACACAATACCAGCTATTCCTCTCAGGAATCAAACACAAAAATACAGTTTTGCTGTTCAAGGTAAGCTACTGATTAGCTTAATTCTAACACGCCATAGATGCGCTAACGAAAACTAGAAAGTAAGTGAGACCTGTTTTACACTTCTCACAATTGTTATATGTAGCAAATACATATGTAGCTTAAGAAATAACTACTTTGTGGTCCTCAGTAACGTTGATGTTACCACACTGAAATGTCAAAGAAAAAGAAAATTGTTGATGCTTATTTCGCTGGAACTTGGAAGACTGAAGCCAGAGGCATGTTGCCAGACCAAGTCAAATTTAACATTGTATGTTGCCCGCTCGATGCTGGGTAGTGATGTAATAATACAGAAACTCTGCACAACTGTCTAGTCCTGTAGCGTGTGCAGCGGAGAATAAAAATTATCTGTAGAAATATAAAGAACTCCACGCAGCACTGTGTTACAAAAATAAAGCTTTATTATTTATGTGTCGACTCAAGGGGCCTTCATCAGAACAAACAAAACCCACAGGGAACACCAATAGAGTACTCAAGTGACTACGTCACGCTGGTTTCGGAAGTAAATTCCCCATTCATTTAGAGCGTAGACAACTAAAGCTTACTTTTAAACCATTTCTACTGATTATGTCTTACCGTCAATTTCCCAGATTGTTCAATATAACGCCCGTTCGCAAACTATGTCGTTTTTCTGGACCAACTTCCAGTATATTTTACGTTTTAGTATTTTTTTTGTGAACATCCCAGTGCTGGCACTGTTTAAAAACTACACGTCCCATAATTTCCTCCAAACGAGCAGCCTTATCTCCAGACGTTTTCATATAACGTTAGCCAGCAGTAGCACACAGCTCCGTTTTTAAACACTTTTTTCTAACGTTAGCTAGCTAGCTTGAAGGACTTAAAGCTAGAATTGCTTCATGTGGTTAACCGTAGCATAGTTTCTGACCTTGTCGGGCGGGCTTCTCTACTTAGCAAGCTAACGTTAGCTTGTCTTGAGAGGCACGAGCCTACTCCCATCTGCCACAGAGCAGACAGACGAGATGATGATATCTTATTGGTCGAGAACCACCCGTGCGTTGCAGTACTGGATATGCAGTCCGTTAAAGTGGACTACAAGTCGAACTACAATCATTAATGCATTACTTTAAAAAATAAAAATTGGAACATGCGATATATGGTCTACATGCTTGTACCACACAGGCTAATCCAGGAACGTTTCGGCTCATTCTATGAATCAGATTTCAAGAAATAGTTGGTAGTCTCCGAAGCCCATTCTATTTTCCATAGGGAATATACTTCCGAAACCAGACTCCGCCCACAACTGACGTACTCACTTGAGTACTCTATACCACATAAAGATTCAAACAGCTACATCAGGTGGTGCCAATTAGGCCATCAGGAGGCATCAGCGGTGTCATAACACTGATTCACCATGATATTTGAAAATGACTATGTCCATTATTTGTTGAAAGCAATGTTACTATGTGCCAGCTTGCCAAATAGTGATACTTCATGCAAAAACACATTGTCATGAATTTATATTCTTTTGGTTGGGATGAGTTAATCTTGATAGATATATAACGTACCAATGTTAATTTGCTGTGAAACATACGACTCCTTTAAAATACAGGTGGATATGTTCCCATCAAGACAGTTTTATGTCACTGTGCTGATCATGTTGATTTTATTCACTGCTGTTTAAATAAATAGAGGAAAACACCATTGTCTTCGCAACTCTCTCTCGTATTTATTCATACGATAACTCCTAATGACAAGTTTAAATGCTATCACTTTATTTGACCTGGTCTAAGCAATGTCATGACACTTATGCACCTCACAAACACAACATAAAATGAGTCCATTTGGTGGACACACCATTTCCAAGACTTGGTATAAGGACAATGCAAATTTAAAAAAAAAAACAATATGATCAGCATAGTGACATAAAACTGTCTTGATGGGAACATATCCACCTGTATTTTAAAGGAGTCGTTGGAGGGATGCATTTCAGAAGATGTTGGAGCAGTCATCCTATGGTGTTTGCTTGATAGTTTTTTCAATATAGGTTTTCATTTCCGCTTAGTTCGAGATTTCTCTTCTCGATTTCGGAATTCTTAATTTGAGATTCCTTGACTCAGCAGTTGATTGTTAAGCTATGGGGATCAGCTGCTGATCAGTGCCTGGGAGTCTTGCGGGCAGTTGATTAATAATTGAGAGTAGCTGTGGGGCACTGCATTGTCCAATGAGGGTGTGACGACACCCTTCCTGTTGGTATTAAAAGAGGCAGGAAAGGGCATGTCCTTGTTGGTCTTATCAGCTCCAACAAGTGCTTAATATGCTCCTCTTGTCTACAGCCTACTTGGGCTTTAAACTCAGTGGGTCTGTTAAGGCTGTAAAATTTTAGTTGTTCTGTGCTTTAATTCTTGGAAAGCCTAGCTCTTGTCAAGATGTTCTAGAAATGCCTTGGCTGGGTCATCTGCACTTGGGTGATTAGCCATACCAGGCTCAGCTGATCATTTCAAGTTATTTTACTTGACAATGATTGTCTAGCCCTGCAGGCTTTATTTTGTTTTGTTTTAAGAATTGAAAACGCCCCTCCAAACTGCACAATTCTTTGTTTGTTGGTGTATATTGAACAGGCATTTGTTCATTATATATTTAAGAGGCATTTTTTAATTGTAAAGTTTATTTTATGTGGTTGGTGCTGGCCCTCCGGCTCCTTTCTGATCCGCTGGGGTTTGGGGATAACGGTACCACCACAATGTGGTTCTCCCAGATGTTAAGGTATGCTTCACAGCAAATTAACATTAACAAATTAATATTATCAAGATTAACTCATCCCAACCATAAGAATATAAATTCATGACAGTGTTTTTGCATGCAATATCACTATTTGGCAAGCTGGCACATGGTGACATTGCTTTCAACAAATAATGGAGATGGTGAATCCGTGTTCTGACACTTCATGACAGGTATTATGTCATGGTACTGACACTCATTTCCATGTCATGACGACTACTGTCAAATAAAGTGCAACCAAATCTTTTTATTGATTGTCCGATTATTCCACACATGCAAGGACAAAGTACAGAAATAAGATTCATAACACAATATATATATATATAATACATTTTCCCCTCCTTCCAACCTCCGCTCCCTTTCAGCCCCTCTGAGAAATTCTCTCCCAACCCTTAAGAAATATAATAATAATAGCTGTTGGCAGCAATTGCGCGGACCAACCAGACCAATAAACACCAGTAATACATTTTATTGAGAACCTGCTTGTTATATATACAAAAGTGCCAAATTTGAATTTAACACTTAAGCCATAATCTTTCTTCTACAAACTTTCTTCATGTAACTAATATAGAAAAATTCACTGACCATAGTGTTGACATTTTCTTGTAAATCAGTCATTCACTCTGAATACCTAGCTAGAAATGTCATTCAAGCATTTTTGAGAATTCAGTGTAGTAAACATGCACTAAAACATACTGTAAAGGTCCAAGAGAAATGTTTTTGGCATGTGACGCAGAATCTAGTACACGTAGATGCTTGTACCTACGACAAAGTAGCCAATGAGTAATGGCTGTTTAAATATTGAAATTCTTCACATAGGCAAAATGTTAAAGAGAAGGGCCCACTGACCTTATTAGTTCAAGGTTAGGCTACTGCAAATTGGTCAATCACTCTAGGAGGAGATGTCCTTTAAGCGTTTTTCTTAAAATTCTAAATGGCAAAACGTCTAACCTGGCCCACGCTAATGGTCCCAGAAACTGTTTTGTGAAGCACTAGGAGAGGAATGTTATATAGAGGAGCCTACTGTCATCTTTCTATGACAATCGTTTCAAAAGTTATGACCGTTTCAATGTTGAACATTCGATTGCTCGCTATAGCGCCACCAACTGGCCAATCTGCAATTTTCATAGAGATCGTATGAAAACGCTTGCCAATTTTTCACCCTTCCAAACAGTCATTAAGCATTTTAGGCAACAACCCACAGAAATAAATGAATAATTGTATTATTAATAACAAAGTACCAGCAGCTTCACTGCTTGGTCCCCTAATAATAATATTAATGAACAAATGTGTATATAAGAACCGAAATAACAAATATACAGTGATGCCCCATTATTGGGGGAAAGCCTGGATTTATCTCTGAGGTAGATAACTCTGAAAGATGTATGTATGTATGGACAGTGAGACATTTTTGTTGTTTTGGCTCTGTACTCCAGCACATTGGATTTTAACTGCCCCATTTGGAATGCACAATTACCTGCAAGTGTGTTAATACGTGAAACCCTGGCTGCAGTCCAATCCGTTAAATGTTATGCCCTTCTGCACTTCCCCTCGCCACTTCCACTTGAGAGGATGTGACGCAGCACCAAAACGACACGAGTAGATACTCTGGGTGCGTCCCAATAGTCGAAAAATGCGCCCTCCCTTCTTCCACTACCACCTCCTCTACTCCGTGCCCCAGAAACCGATCTTTGGTTCCTCCCTCACTCCCTCCACTGTCCCAATAGTGGCGAAGACGAGCGAAGCGGCTTCAAACTCGGCTTCACCTCCCCTCCGGCAAAACATACATTGATGTATCCTACTACGGAAGTTTTCACATTTATGGGTGACATCGCACTCACGCCCACAGAGATTTAAGAAAAGGCAACAGTGACTATGCCTTATATGAATTTCCCCAAGATAATGATGCCCCAATGCAAGATATTTAGCCTAAATTGTGTGCGCTTCAGTAGGTTATTAGCACACAAAGGACATCACGTCCTACAACGGATAACAAAATGCCAGTCCATTTTTGTGGTTCATATTCTACATAAAAATTATGATATGCAATTTAAGTCGGGGAACGGCTTTATTTATTTGCTTGCACATTAACGTTGCTCAACGAACATGACTACATAAATATAGCCTAAGCATGACAGCTACCATTTCAGTAGCTATGTGAATATGCATTAATTAATTTATTGAACGATTCCAAAGGATGTTTTAAAATTTTGATTTCAGAAATTACAGTAGCCTATAGGCCTATGAGGTGAATTAGTGCTCGTTATGTTCAGACATCGGGAACATGGGGATTCTGGAATTACAGTAAATTATGTACCTATACTACAACATTTGACCTAATGTTGCTGATTACATGTTAGTGTCTCGACTCAAACCGCAATACAGGCTGTGCTTACACTGTACGCAACTAGGTTACTTGCACTTGTAACTTAAAATATATTTTGCAGCTTTAAATGGGCTAACCATGTGGAAGATCTGTGATTGGCTTTGGGAATATTTGTGGGCTCGGCGTCAGTCAGTTATGATCAATAGGGCAACTTCATCAATAGTCGACGGTGAAGCAGACTCGCTGTCCCAACTTTATTCACGGCTCCTTTCTTCCATTCTCCTCCTCCCCTATAGTGGAGGAAGGGAGGTGGGGAGTGAAGAATATTGGGACGCACCCTCGAACCGATGGGGAGGAGCAAGGGAGGGAGCGGAATTATTTTTTAATTTCAGTGCACTTGCACTCGGATATTTGCCAGAGCCAGTGACGCCAGCAGACCATTGACAAATGAGTTTGTGCAAAACTTTCCAATAAATTGCATAAGACAGCAAGCTCCAGCCAACATCTCAATTTTTATTCTGGCAAAAGAGCGAACTAGAAAATGATTATCTATCAATTTATTGATAGACAGAACTTTAAAATACCTCATAAGCAGGAATGGGGAATAATACACTTGTATGTTACAAAATACCTCAATCAAATATATTTAAAAAACAGCAATCAAAACGGTGGATGCATAGCCTAGATTGCTTTGGAGGTAGCACAGAAGTATAAAACATAAAAGTGGCGAGCGACCCATATTGAATATGTAATCCAAGTATTTTTAAAATTTCCCATAAGCTTGCACTGGCTCATTTACTGGATACTCCTGAACGGCAACGAGCTGATTATGTAGCTAGGGGAGAACCGGGTCGAAAGATTAAGTTTTTACATTCATCCGGTTTACTCGAAAGTCAATAGAGCTAGAGAGGCCATATTTTCTGACAAACAACTTGTATGTGTCCCTCACTAATAGCAACGGGAATTTTGTTACCACCATAAACAAGTCGGATATAAAATGGCCGCAAATAGGATGAGTTCAATGTGTCTTTCGTCCCTGCCGTGCGGGACGAAAATCACACTGAATCGGGACGAAAGAATCACGTGAGGAAAAGTGTGCTTTAGCGGTCCCATCTGTCTTGTTTTTTTTATGCTCATTCTTTTCAACAAATGTACTGTCAGGCAAAATGCCATGTTAGGGACGAGTCAATGAATAATGGTATAAGTTTAAAATCCATGAAAATCAACCATGCGTCAAGAGCATAATGTTGCATAATTAATAGAATTTTGCATCGCAACGTTAAACGGTCTTAAATTGATGATTTAATAGCAACACACCTTAATAGCTACTAGACATCATTTATTGATGCTTATTATACCATGGCATTGTTGAATACTCGGTTCTGATGGGGTCAATATGCATTCTAAGGTTGTGCATTGATTTTCACCATGGCCTTTTAACAGTGTGTCTTTCGTCCCGCTCGTGTCTCACTTGCTTTCAACATGGCTAGCAGCTAAGTCTCGCAAGCATGCCATTTGAAACCTATGCTGTCCTTTAGTCAACAGTTGTGTTAAGAACATTATGCATGTTTGGAACATTCAAAACCTAAACATACGTACTTATACAACCGAAAAACACTTCCGATTTCGATATTTTACTTTCAGCTGTCAAAAACTTCGGTCTAGCACTCCGCCAAAACGGGACGCACATCACTGGTTTTTTGCAGAGTGAAATGGTTACACGTGTCACATACTCACTGATCTACGGCATTCGGGTTTCTGTAGTTTTTGCGAAAATCAATGTTCTTTCGTCCCGGTTCTCCCCTACTTATCGTTAACTGGCCGGAAATCATTCTAATACTGAATCCTAGTAGGATAACATGAAACTTTTCGTTGGAGATACGTTTTAAAGCGATTTGATCAATGTTATTTCCTAATTTATTTAACATTTCAGTCGTGCAATAAAAAAACTTTTCAAATATCGCTTAATCACTTCTACTTAAATGCCGCTTTCTCTATTTTTAAGATTTTTCCCGGGAGATATGTAAAGGCATTCAATTTAAACTTACGAAACAGGAAGCTTGGGGTTACAGTAAAGCATTCTGTTTCACTGCCCGAAGTCTGCACTCTTGTGGACTCATTCCCTCGAGCCAAATCGAGGGTTGAGGGACAAATTTCACGTACTTCACTTGAATTTATAACGGATTGGACCGCACTCGCCCTTGGCAACGCCCAACTTCCGATTTCTAAAGGGATTCCCCCGAGGGGAAGTGCAGGCGGGCAGAACATTAATAATAATAATAATAATAACTTACATTTATATAGCGCCTTTCAAGGGACCCAAGGACGCTTTACAGAATGACTCAAACAAGCAATTAAACAGAAAAGAGAAAATAAGTAAAGTAAAAGTGACCGGGGATGACAGAACAGCTAAAGGCCATAGGCCATAGTGAGCAGATAGGTTTTGAGTGTTTTTTTAAAAGTGTCCAAGGAAGCAGCGTTGCGGATCTCTGCTGGGAGAGAGTTCCAGAGGGTGGGGGCAGCAGCACTAAATGCTCTGTCCCCAAAAGTCCGGAGGCTGGTATGGGGGATGGAAAGCAGACCCGTGTCCGAGGACCGCAGATTCCGAGACGGGGTGTAGGGGTGAAGGAGGTCTGAAAGGTACTGGGGGGCAAGGGCATGAAGGGATTTGTAGGTGAGGAGGAGTATTTTATAGATGATGCGGGACTTAACCGGAAGCCAGTGGAGGTGGATAAGGGTGGGGGTGATGTGCTGCCAGGGCTTGGTGCGGGTTAAGACCCTGGCAGCTGAGTTCTGGATGTACTGGAGCCTGTCCAGGGCTTTGCTGGGTACCCCGAACAGAACACCATTACAGTAGTCCAGACGGGAGGTGATAAAGCAGTGAATGAGGGTCTCTGCCACAGAGTCAGAGAGAGAAGGTCGAAGTCTGGAGATGTTTTTGAGATGAAAAAAAGCAGATTTAGTGATGGATTTGATATGAGATTTGAATGAGAGGTTGGAATCCAAAATAACACCCAGGTTGCGGACTTCAGGGGATGGAGAGATGGAGCAGCCATCCACATCTAGGATAAGATCACCAACTTTCCGAAGCAGTGCCTTAGGAGCCACAACCATGAGTTCTGTTTTATTGCTGTTTAATTTGAGCAGATTGGATGACAACCAGGATCTTATTTTATGCAGGCAGTTAACAAGTGACTGTGGGGGGAGCTGAGTGGATGGTTTGGTAGTGAGATACAACTGTGTGTCGTCAGCATAGCAGTGGAAACTGAGACCGTGGTGGCGGATGATCTGACCAAGGGGGAGCATGTAGATGGTGAAAAGGAGGGGTCCAAGCACAGAGCCCTGGGGCACGCCTTGGTTGACTGGGGCTGGGGTGGAACTGGAGTCTCTGATTTTTTAACGGATTGGACCGCAGCTCCTATCTTGTGCAATTTATGCACTGCCATTAATCTGTGGTGATGTCTAGCGCAGACTAGAACTTCGCAGGTTTGATGATATGGAAGATTTTTAGTGACTTAATTAAATGCAATCGCTTTAGCGACACCGTGAAATATAATACATATGTTTGCTTTTACGTAAGGATGCGCATTTATCATGCCATAATTAAAAACAAAACGCATATTGCATTTCATTGTGTGTTCTCTGAAAACACTAATACTGAAATACAATACAGGTTGTATTACTTTTCAGTGCGAAACGGTGCGAAGAAGTCCATCGTCCTTGGTTTAGTGTGTGTGGGTAGCCGAAGCTATCTTGTAAGTGAATCGATTACCTTGTGATTCATGCTGTAGGCTTATAAGGTTTTTAAAATTTATTTATTTTATGATGTATCCTATTAAAACTAATGTAAATGAGAGGCCGGCGGTGGTGAATGAGAAGCCCGCTTGATTCGCAGAGGCTGGTAACTGCCTAGCATAGCTACCCACTGGATTTGCAACTGACTTGATTGGTCGCTAGCATTCCTAGGCTGGTAACTCGCATAGCTACCCAGTGGATTCTCAATTGAATTGGCTGGTCACTAGCTGGTTACTCACGTAGGCTACCTAGCCTGGCAACCCACTGGATTGGCGATTTAAATAAATAAAATAAAATAAAATAAATAATAATAAAAAATAATAATCTTTTTTTAAATTATTTTGTTACTATTTCTGACTTAAAGGATAAGTTTGCTATTTTGGACCTTGGACCCTATTTGCGGTCTGTCTTCCATGAACCTGACACATTGAGTCCATATTTTCGCTGATCGGTCCAGTATTGAGCTCGCTACAGATTTCCTGTAGGCTCTCACTGGGCTACAATAGAAGTCAACGGGGCAATTCTAAATGTTATAGAAAAACAACGATAAATGTGCTTTCATGTACGATAAATGAGACGGGAAGCTCAGGGTGTATTGTTACCGGTCTCAGTATGCTCTCCTGTGAAATGTATCTCAATCCGAACATTTTTACGTGCTTGGCATGGCTTGGACGTAAGCATTTCTCTGTTGCTTGTTTTCGCTGCTCCCGCGGAGTACTATGTGTCGGGGGTGGGGGAGCGGGAAGGTGTGCCGGCCGTTTACGAAACTATCTAGGTGAGCAGTCTGCGTTTGTTTACCTGCAGCAACGTAGGCTACAATTTGCACAAAAAAACTTGGATGATGGATTACTATAATGATTACGAAGACGAATTCGATTTTGACTTTGACGTTACTGGCTACAGATTTCAGCCAGAATACACGGACACGGAACTACAAGAGATGGATGATAAGAGAGCAAGATAAGAGAGAGAGGCTGAAGTTGCGCAGGTAATGTAAATTATTACAAATGATGATTACAAACACTGCGTTACAAATAGTTCTGCTGTAGGCTACTAGCTAGTAAACTCCAACGGGAGGTCAGGATTTGTGATCAACTGCTTTTCAAGCGGCCCGCCCCTCTCTACAACGTAGCTAGACTGCGGAAGTTTACAGTGCGAGGTAGTGCAGTCAGATAAATAGTTCTGTTTCAAATGGAACTGTTGTTTCAACGTTCGGTTTGCATTTGTGATAGCCTACATTTCACAGGAGAGCATACTGAGACCGTAAGAATACACACTGAGCTATAAAAGCACATTTATCGTTGTTTTTCCATAACATTTAGAATTGCCCTGTTGACTTCTATTGTAGCCCAGTGAGAGCCTACAGGAAATCTGTAGCGAGCTCAATACTGGACCGATCAGCGAAAATATGGACTCAATATGTCAGGTTCATGGAAGACAGACCGCAAATAGGGTCCAAGGTCCAAAATAGCGAACTTATCCTTTAACTTGTCTAACATTTGCAGTTTGAGTCTGTAGTATCCACAAGGCAAGAGTTGTTCAATTCAAGTGAAGGACTTACGAAATCAGTTAACCCTATTAAATTTGGCCCACTAGAAGCAATTTTCCTACTAGTTAAGGGTCATATCTCAAACTACTCACTGCACATCCATGTTTTCAAGTTCGAATTGAAGAAGAGGCTGTAGGCTACCATTCAGAAATTTATAACCGAATAAATGTAGGTTGTCAGAATCGTCACACAATAATAGTCACACACATAGATATAGGCTGCATAACATAGGCAACCCATAAAAATGTGTAGCCTAATGTTTGTTTATAGCTACGTAGGCTGAAAAAGGCCTAAGCTTAAAGGTACGCGATGTTAACAACAGAAATGTATTAGCCTACAGCAGCAAGTGCGATAGGTGGTCGCTGTGGAAATGTCAACTTTGCTGAAAATTGGCAAACTGTAATAGCCGAAGATGAACTCTTGAGGGTAGCCTAAGCCTAATACAAAAACACTTGTAGAGCCAGACAGGATATTTGGTTCCTAACGTGTTCATATTGCGGATTTTGTAGGGGGGGGGAATTAACTGTCTAGTAAACTGAAATTGTAGGCTATTTATAGGCTAAAACTTTTTAATATAGCCTAGGCTATTGTTCCTTCATCAGAACATGGTTTGTTTTTTTTTAGCATGTAGAAACTGCGTTTTATGCATTTATTGTCTGTGACGGTGGCAAGATGAAGGTTGCGGCGGAATATTGGGGGTTTAAGATAAATTATTTCAGAGAAACATGTAATTGGGACATCGACAACTACCACTAGGGGGCCACCGTGGCGAAGATATTCATAACCGGCTTGTCAAATGTTTTTATTTATTTTAACCCATTAAAACTAAAAACCCTAGTTTTTAATTAATTACAGTCCACTGATTTCATTTCCATGTTGAAAATCTGTTTAAAAATTTGAATGAGCAAAACAGCTTGAGCATGACAGTAGTATATGCAATTCGGCTTATGTCACTTTTTGATTGAATTTGATTGATGGTTGATAGGTCAAAGGTCAAGCGGTCAAATGGGGGTCACATTTGCATATTTTTAATTTTTATATTAATTAATTATTTTTTATTTTTTTATTTTTTTAAATTTATAAGTTATTATTATTCGGAGGGTTGGGTTTATTGTGGGGGATTTTGTTTCAAGGTTTTATTTATTGGCATTGTAACGATGTCATTTTATTGGTGGTTGTTTGTTGTAAACGTCGGTTTTTATGGTCGTTCTTTGGGTGAGGAATTTTAATTTTATTAGAACAACATCGTGAAAAAGTAACTTTGTATGTATATATATATATATATATATATATATATAAATAAAAACAAATGTATAGGTTAGTGGCAATAGTTTGTGTTAGCAGAAGCGTTTTAAAAGAATAAAATAATTCAAGACGGTTAATTGCAGACTTTTTTAAACGTGACAGACCGCGGTAGGCTAAATGAACAAACTAGCACATCCAGGTCGGTAGAGAGCCGAAGGGTGCAAAATGTTGAAAGCTCTGCATCAAAAGGGAAAAAACTCAACAAATTAAGTCAGGGAAACCTGTGTGTGCGAATGACTCCAAACCCGAGTACAAAGTCCGTGCGGAGTCCGGATAGATCTTTTTACCAGAATTGCTAGAGAGAGAGAGAGAGTTGTTGTAAACTACGCGTAACTCTTTCAGCTGAAAATGAACAAATCCCCAGCAGTCTCCTTACAACCCCTGAGGCAATTCAAAGACACAGATACTCAGAGACACAAATGAAAGCGTTTTGCACAGAGTCATGATAAGCCCCTCCGTAGTTTAGCAACAGATGTTGGAATGCTTAGTGTTGTGGCGAGTTGGGGGTTTCTGATGACGAATGTAAAACCTTTTGGTTGACGAGGAACAGATGTTATACAACGCGGCTCCAGTATCTGTCGAACACACATGTTCTAGCTCAACGGTTAGAGAGAGTTGTTGTAAACTACGCGTAACTCTTTCAGCTGAAAATGGAACAAGACCAGGAGTCTCCTTACAACCCCAGAGGCAATTCAAAGACACAGATACTCAGAGACACAGAGCAGGACTGTCCGACACACATGGTAGCTGTTTTGGTTTTGACAGTTTTATGGTCGTAGGGGCCTATAAATGTGTCGGCTTTTCCCTGACAACTCAAACAAACATTTTCCTGCCGCAAAAAACAGAAGCTGACACAAACGCCTGACAACCAGCAAAAGAAGCATGTCTACCGTAGAAAAATCAACAACAACGAAATCTCCAGAGGCTTTGACAAACAACACTGTTTTAAAAACACCAAAAAAGCCTTATACAAGTGTATCAAGGCTTCAAGGATGTTCGTTTTACGAAGATTGGCCTGCAGAATTTTCAAATCGACGATGTGGGTACCAGATAGATACGTCCGGAGAGGAGCCGACAATGACCCTTTTCAACCTGTGTGAGGGGGAATTGTACAGCGAAAAATCAGTCTATATTATTTGTACGCAAGGATTGGCTTAAATTCAAGCAATGTTACAAAGAGGTTGTGGACGATGTACAGAATATTTGTAGTTTTCTGAGCTGTTCGGAGGAAAGCAGCATTATCTGTGTGTCCGCGATGAAAGAGTATAAAAAACTGTTCATTGCCGAGACATATGATGCAAGAGACATTGGTGATAAGCTAATTGTATTTCATTTGGACAACCTGCAAATGTTGGACAAGGCTATTGAGCGAGCCGATGAGGTGTTTGAGGCGTATAGACTTTGTGGATATTTTCCTGATGTGAAAACGAACTTATTGTCGCGATTCAACGACGTGGCTGAAGAATCTGGTGATGAAGAATCTGATTATGAAGAATCTGGTGATGAAGATATGGAAAATATACCGCCAGCCCCACCAACAACGCCAATTGACGAAGACTCTACATGTTTTGTGTAAAAACAGTTTGAAAGTTAATTATGTTTGTGTAAAAGTTGATGTCAAAACATGTAAGCAAAAAAAAAAAAATATATATATAATAATGTTTTTGAAATTTTTAGATTGTGTGTGTTCAATATAAATGTATACATAATGTCTTTTTTTATTTGCCTCTGATGACGAAGACTCTACAAGTTTTGTGTAAAATAACATGTCGAAACATGTAAGCAAAAAATATATAATGTTTTTGAAATTTTTAGATTGTTTGTGTACAATATAAATGTATACATAAGGTCTTTATGATTGATTTTGTGAACTTTAAAATAAAAAAGCCTTTTCTTTTACAGGCTATTTTACGTTTTGTTTCATTATTATTATTATTATTAATCGTTAAAATATGTTAAATTCAAATCAAACCCCAAAAAGGAAGACCCCACCCACAGAACATAACGCTTAACGTTTTAAGGCGTGGCTATAAGTTTCAGAGGTGTTTAAAAGCCACTCGACAAAACTCAGTATTTCACTGCCTTAACAAAACTCTTGTCAAGCATGTCTCAGGGCGTTTACAAAATGTATAAATCCCTAAAGCGGGCCGATTGCTCAGAATCTTGGGAGTCTGAGTATCCCGCGAACAATGACAAGCCGGCTACAGAGCCTTGGATCGATGCCGACAAAGCT
Source organism: Synaphobranchus kaupii (assembly GCA_029718625.1). Taxonomy (NCBI): domain Eukaryota; kingdom Metazoa; phylum Chordata; class Actinopteri; order Anguilliformes; family Synaphobranchidae; genus Synaphobranchus; species Synaphobranchus kaupii. The sequence continues at coordinate 579,385 of CM056395.1, read as the reverse complement.
GAATCCCTATTTTTATCAGAGCCAAAAAATATGGCCGATGAAGGCTGCGAGTTGACACGCTTTGCACAACAGTCCAGCCAAAAAACAAACCAGGAGTGTATAGACGATGAAATTGATGGGTGTCTTACAACTCCGATGGTTAAGATGCTTAAAGCGATAATCGCCTGTCTTCTGAATGGAGCAATAGAAAAAAAAAAGGAGAAGCGAATGCCAAGGCTGTGAAGTTGATCACCCCAGTCAACTGAGACACAGCTGCCTCTTTGAAGCGGATGCGTATTATTATAAAAGTAATTTTACAGACTTTGTGACAAATGTGAAAAAGCCGTGGCTGCAGCCTCTGCTGATCAAGGCCTTGAAAGTGTTCGGAGGGGTTCCAGATCCTGTGAGAATCTTGGGGTCTGTTGACACCATTGTTTCAGAACTTCGGGAGGAGCCAAACATTGGGGATAAACTGTTGGAAATCTCCCGTACAACACTAGACGCAGTCAGTGAGAAGGCTATTGCGGTTGTCATCACAGACTTTTGGGAGATTGACGAGGCAATGCAGGAACACCTGTGGTGTGACCATTCTGAAGGCGTGCGAAACCGGATGAACGATAAAATTTGAAAACATTTTCAAGAAATGTTTAAACGTTAATATGTATAATTTCTGTCATGTAACCTGTAACTTTTTTAAAAATACATAAATAAATACTTTGGTTTTTATATATTGTGTCATTATTGTGATAACTGTAAGGATGGCGGGTGAGAAACGCATGAAAGATGTTTATTATGCTCCAGAAAATCCAGGTTCTTACGGTGGCAAAGAGCGCTTACGAAAGGTATTACTTGAAGCAGGGAGTAACATATCAAACAAAAAAGTTACGGACTGGTTATCGGGGGAAGATGCATACACTTTACACAAACCCATCAGAGTCAATTTCAAAAGAAACAGGGTTATTGTGAGAAACATTGATTCACAATGGCAGCTTGATTTAGTAGACATGTCAAGTTTATCTGAGCATAATGATAATATGAAGTTTATGCTAACTTGTATAGATATATTGTCAAAATACGCCTGGGTATGTGTTCTTAAAAACAAGACTGGTATCGAAGTGGTAAAAGCCCTTCAAGAAATTCTCGCAAATGGACGTATACCTAAAAAAATACAAACCGATAAAGGTAAAGAATTTTTCAATAAAAGGTTTCAGAGTCTGATGAAACGCAACAAAATATTACACTTTGCCACAGACAACGATGATGTGAAAGCATCTGTGGTCGAACGTTTCAATAGAACGTTAAAAACCAGAATGTGGAGATATTTCACAAAGTACAACACCAGACGTTATGTAGATTCTGTCCAGGATTTGGTCCTGGCTTACAACAACAGCTATCACAATACGATTAAAATGAAGCCAATTGAAGTAAACGAAAATAATTATTTTAAAGTTTTTAAAAACATGTATGGTCTCTTTACAAAAAAATCTAAAAAGCTAAAGTTTAAGTTTGAGGAGGGGGATACCGTCAGAGTTTCCAAAGTACGTGGAAAGTTTGCAAAAGGTTATGAGCAAACATATACAGACGAATATTTTACAGTCGTTGAAAGGGTCCACAGAAACCCTCCTGTATATAGATTGAAGGATTATGATGGGGCGAGCATTGACGGAACATTTTATGCTGAGGAATTACAGAAGGTTATAGTTGGAAAAGACAAAACCTTTTAAGGTCGAAAAAATAATTGCCGAAAAGAAGTATAAGAAACAGAAGCTCGTTTTAGTGAAGTGGGTCGGATGGCCTGAAAAATACAACAGCTGGATACCTAAAGATAGCGTGTTTGATATCTAAAAGAGTAGAAACCATTAGCTCGCCATGGAGGAAGCAGGCTTTTATGTCACTCTCCCCAGTAATGCCAGTCTAGATATCTATCCTGGAAACAAAATATCGTGTTACACGACAAAGTTCGCCAGACCCCTCGAATTTCGTGGACAGTGGGAAGTTGCTTTAGCAGAAATTCAATACCCATGTACATGGAATATGCTATCAGCTCATGAAAATGTTTTTATCGTAAGTGATGGTAAGAAAAAGGAACTCAGCTACGTTGTTTTAATAAGCTGGGGATATTACAAGAATCTGAAATCCTTGGTTGATGAGATGAATAAGGCGTTAAAAATAAAGAAATTGGATATTGAGGTGACCCATTCAACAATGAAAAACCGAATTTATATTAGTAGTGCAAACGAAAATATGGCGTTGAAGGCTAGTGGTAAACTTGCAAGGATGTTGGGTTTGGCCCCGGATGTACCCTTAACGGTAGCAAGTTCTGTGGCACCACATCCGGCAGATATTCGTGCAGGGTTTTACACAATGTATGTTTACACAGACATTATTGACTACCAGAGAGTCGGAAATAGTTTTGTGCCCTTGCTACGATGTGTACATATAACCGGGTCTAGCAACGATGTCATCACAATCACGTATGAAAAGCCACTACGTTCACGTGTGCAAGAAGCACATTGATAACATAACAATTGAGCTGAAATCGGATCAGAACGAGAACATACGCTTCACTTATGGTAAAGCCCTCATAAAATTGCATTTCAGGCCGGTGAAGCATCGATATCACGAATAAAAATGGCAAGTTCAAACCTATACGTTGACCCTCATAGGTACTATTATACAGCACAAGCCGGTAATGGTCTGCCGGGGTATAAGGGTGCGAGCGTTATGTATGGTAGCGGTCTTGGAGGACTTTTTAGAGGTTTATTCCGAATGGCATTGCCCCTACTAAAGAAAGGCTTCAACATAGCCAGACCACATTTAACATCAGCAGCTAAAAACATAGCCAAGGATGTAGTCCATAAAGTTGTGACGAGTCGTTTGAATAACGGTGAACAAGAAGGCTCGGGGCTCTTGGTTATGACCCGTAGCGCACAGAAAAGGCCTCCAGGGGGGCGGGTCACAAGTCGTGCCAAGGCTAAAAAGAGACGGCCGGCATACATTAGGGTCACAGTCGCAAAGAAGCGTAAGAGGAAGGCTAAAAAACAGACCAAGAAGGTTAAGAGAAAAAGTAGATACATTTTTTAAAAATGGCCTTTATACACAACATGTCAGAGGAATGTATGAAGTCGGAACTGGACCTTTTTGCAGTTCCTTACACACAAACAAGCATTGATAAGAGCATCTACGTAGAAGTACCACCCCTGTCTGCCATTTCGGATACTGGACCTCTAGAGTTCTATATAGCCGGTAATGGCGAAGATTACCTTGACTTAAACAATACTCTTTTATACCTACGTTGTCAGATAACCCGGGCCGATGGCACCAATATTCCGGCCGATGCCAAGGTTGGGCTTATTAATTATCCCATAGCGACCATTTTTTCACAGGTGGATATTTCATTGGGAGACCGGCTGGTAAGCCAGTCTAGCAACACGTACCCCTACAGAGCAATTATGGAATGTCTACTTAATTATTCTGAAGACACAATGTCTAATCAATTTACATCCGGATTATTCTATAAGGACACCAGCGGACATATGGACGTAACAGACCCAGCGGGTGAAAACAAGGGTTTGAAAGATAGAACTCTATATACAGCCGCGAGTAACACTTTTGAGTTGCTCGGACCCATACATGCAGACATGTTTTTTCAGGAGAGACTACTTATAAACGGAGTCGATATAAAAATTAAGATGGTCCGTTGTAAGGATGAGTTCTGTCTAATGAGCGAGGATGCACCTCAGCAACAATACCGCCTTAAAATGGTCTCGGCCACACTATTTGTAAAAAAAATTGGGGTCTCTCCACCCGTTAAGCTCGGACATGCCCAGGCGCTACTGACATCAAATGTTAAATATCCGATTGACCGTGTTAGTCTTAAAACTTTCAGTTTAGCAGCTGGTCTTAGAGTTTGCGATCAAGAAAATTTGTTTTTGGGTCAATTACCGAAATCTATCATTATAGGTTTGGTAGATAACGACGCCTTTACAGGTGTTTACAACAAGAACCCTTTCAATTTCCAGCATTACAATGCAGAATATGTATCCCTCAGTATGAACGGTCTTCCAATACCGAGTAAACCATATCTCCCAAATTATGGTAACGGTTCTGCGGTTCGCGAATTTTACAGCCTAACGCTGGCCACAGGTCGACATCTCAAAGACACGCCTTTGTGCATTAACCATCAAGAATACCTGAACGGTTACACCCTTTATGCTTTCAACCTGACACCCGATGAAGGTTGCAGCCAGCATCTATCCCTGATCAAGACGGGTAATATACGTCTGGAGATGAGATTCAGAAACCCGCTACCCAGAACAGTTAATTTAATTGTTTACGCATGCTTCGACAACATCATTGAAGTGAACCAGAGGAGGAACGTGTTGTATGATTATTATTAATCATGAATACCAGAGAACTAACGGCTATTTTGAGTAACAATCCTTACACAGAAAAGAACTTTTGTGGGGTTGTGGCCTGTGATGAGCTACCGAATAATAAATTAAATAATTTACCAGCATTGTACATTGTGAATACACACCCTCGAAACAAACCTGGAGAACACTGGTTAGCGCTATATTTGTGTGCGGATAAAACTGGTGAATTTTTCGACTCCTATGGAAACCCTCCTGACTACATTTATTTCCCAGATAACATTATTACTTTTTTACAAAAGAACTGTAAAAGGATTGTTTACAACAAGGCACAAGTGCAAGACCTACACAGCACAAAGTGTGGACAGCATTGCATCTTTTATCTGCACAACAGGGCCAAAGGGGTTCCGTTTAATGAAATTATAACCCTATACTCTGATATCTTGAAACCATCGCATCATTATTTTTCAAATTATGTTGATAAAATATACTTGGACAAGTGTGTTAAAAACATGTTAAACTGTGTACAGACTGCATGCTGTGGTGAAATGTTTAAGGCCTGTCACTGTTGAAAAAAAAAACACAGACATGTATTGTTTGAATATTGTTTTGTCTTTTATTATAAAATAAAAACATTTTAAACTTTACATTTCGACATTTTGATCATTTAAAACAAAACACACACACACACACACACACTCAACAGCTTCAGAAATCTAGCCACGCTGAATGGTCTAAAGCGGGAGATGAAAAAACAGCCTTAGGGCCTGGTTCTGGTGTCATAGGAGTAAAGGTTGCGGCGGTAATTGGTATTTTCTTTTTGTGTTGATTTATCTTGCCGCGCACATTTTGATTAGGTATGACAGAAATAGGCATATTAAGCATAGCCATAGCCTCTATGAATTCCTCCCAACCCCGGGGCCTTCTATCGTCAGAAATCTTGTGAGGGGCCGTTATGTTCTTTATTAGATCCAACATATGCGAACCACTGACAACCGTACCATTAAACACAAACTCCCCTTTATCGTTCCACGTTGCGACATTTCCTGATTTAGAAATTTTATCCAATACGTAGGTGGCATTTTTCCGGCTTCTAGGTGGTACGCTTTGTACAAAATCGTCAACTCGGGCGGTGTCCGTTCTGACATTATCGCCAACCTCAACAGGCAACGATAGGGTCAAATGTTGCATTTCGGCCTCCCCTTGTTTAACCAATGCAATGAAACGTTGTAGAGCAATCGTGTACAGTTTTACCTTCTCATGAGGACCAACATCAGACCTTGATAAGATGTTACGTATGGTTTGATCCAAATCATTTTCAACAGTTTGTCGGATTGGTTCCGGAGTAAAAGTAAGATTCTTTAATTTGTCCAGCTGACTTTGAGGTACGAGAAACATTTTTTGGGCGTGATCCATGTTTTTAAGCCCCGCTGCGACCCGCTATCAAACTGGTGAGAAACGGTATTGCTACACTCAGCAGCGGTAGAAGAAATCCACCCTTTTGAGAAATAATCTTTCGCCTCTTTCGAATAGATGATCTTTTGTTAATCAACAGTTTAATTCCGACCTTTTGTTTTCTTATTTTTTTCAGTTGTGTATCAGTTAGGGGTATATTGCCCCGTAAAACATTGAGAGCTAGTTCACAAATTGTGTTTATAAGTTCACCAGAAGCAGACTGTAATATGTTACGTCTTTGCCGGGCATTACCTTCAAATAGGGCTTTTAGAAAAGTCCAGTTCCGTTTAATACGTGCAGACATATTACTTTTTCTTTAGCACATAAACTGCCGGCCACTCTGGAGTGTACAAACCAGTTCTGATGCGGTATTCCTCAGGCGTCTGGGCTTTTAAGTCCACCAATAGATAACCGTAAGGTTTTCTGGTAGCATCATCAAAACATTCAAGGAAAAACTTTGAATGTCTGGGGTACATTTGTCATACCAAAACATTAACTTGCATTTTATCTCTTGGATTTTTGAACAGAACAATATAGTTTGCATTAAGATTAATTGTGCGGCTGTTTCGACCCTGGAAGAAAAGATTCTGAACAAGATGTATGATGCTTAGGTTTCTATGGTGTGTATATTTGGTGAAAGCTCTCTCAATTTCAGAGCTCTGACTGGCAGCCTGCATAAGGTCATCAACAATTACCATGTTGGTTTTGTGCAAAGGTAGCAAAACTTCATCGGTCAAGGATTCAGGAAGACCTTCTACAAAATGTACATTCTTTATTTTACAAAGCACTTCATCGTACATGGGTTGCCAACACGAATAAAACCATACAATGTTCTGCGGTACTGTTGACAATACATGTTGTGCATTTTCGAGCAGTGTTTTCACAAAAACGCTTTTACCGCTGTTTGATGGACCTGAGATTATGCATGAAAAAGGATGTTGAAGGCGGCTGTCAAAACCCTCAACCCCAAACACTTGTCTAGAATCCATATGGCAAGGTTTTGAAATCAGGGAGCAGGACCCTTTTGTTGTAAACTACTCTGAATCTTTTAGAAACTAAACGATTGCTGAGAGAGAACCCTCTCTTATTCCTCACAATTTGATTTGTGTTGGTTGTAATTTCGCGAGCTGGGACCTCTGGATTCTGTACATAGTGTTGTACCAATTCTGTGAGGGTTGAAAGATTGACAACTTGTGTGTTAGTATGATGCAGGGTTATACCTTTCACTTTCATGCACGTTTTACCAAACAGTGTTTTATAACCGTACGTCTTGGGCCCTCCTGATACAAATTCAACAATGTGGTCAAAGGGGTCTAGCTCACTAGTCAATTCTCCCAAAAAATCACCTAGAGACGGCATCCAGTCACCCGGTCGGCACACAAAGATTACAGAATCTGTGTCGTGGTACAGAACCCTGTCAGGCATTTTATCCATGACATCATAAAGCTCGAGCCGGGCATAAGCTGTGGTGAAGGCCGCGATGAACACATTGCTGTATCTGGGGACCTTCGGAAAACACTTAGTAAGTTTCCACTGTACCAGAGCTACGTCTTCTGTAAGAAATGAAAAGTGTGAGACGTCATACTCATCTGAAAACATGAATTGCAGAAACTGTTCAGGATCACGGATCAAGGTTGTGTTTGGCATGTTGCTTCTCTGACCAAATTTGCCCCAAAGACTATTTAAAAACAGTTTGGAAATTTGTCTCTTGGCTTTGTTTACAGAAATATTGCTTGGTTCTAAACGAACACCCTCCTTCTGCCAATAACTCTGCACATGGGCCGCCTTGTCAGAATCATCAGAAACCCAAGAGGGGTATCCTGACGCTTCTTGTTTGCCCTTTAAATGCGTCTTATAGTCACTGAAAAGAGAATCGGACCTATCTTGGAAATGCCAAATTTCAAAGATTTTGTCGACGATGTAACCTTTTTCAATAGCCTTAAGCATTTCAACGGTACACCATACACCTGTGAGAGAACGCAACTCATCAGAATGTTCACACGCACCTTGATGCTCAGATTCTGCGCAGGACCGGCAAAGTGGAAACATTAATTTACCAGAGACTCTGTACGGTAACACAGGTATTGTAAGTTTTCTTGGTGGATATACCCTGGCTTTGATCAGACCGAAATAGTTTTCGATCGGTTCAAAGTCACGGAAGATGATGGTGGGGTGATTTGTTGGGTAAACTTTAGTTTTGTTCACGAACGGGTATAGACTGGTGAAATCAAAATAGTGTATTTGTTCACCTTCTTGAGCCTTGTAGTAAAGTTGCAACGCATTAGTTCGACCGCCAAACAGAGCAGCCCGAGGTTCCAGACGTTCCGGGTAGTCATGATGTCGCAGGAACTCCTGAACCTCGGGGCTCTCACGTTTAAGTCTTACCCATTCGTGCTCCCACATAACTACAACATTCAGGTTGTATACGCTACGCAGAGTGTCAATTTTCTCTTGAAATTTGTGATATATTGAACCAAAATCTGTTTTTGTGAGAGGGTTAATTGTGCTTAAATTAAAACATTGAGGGCAAGCATGAAAAAAACAACCCGCAAATTCAAAAGCTGTCCGAACGCCGGCTACATCTGAATACCCGTCTAGATAATAGTTACCCATCTTAACCTCCCCCCGGTTCAAGGCATGTTGAATGAAAATCTTTTCCCGATGACTCACATATTCTAACCATTGAATGGCTGCTGTGGAAAATGATTTCTGCTGCTGCGCGTAATTATCCGGCGATGTGACTGCTATGGTGTTTTTGGGCAAAAAGTTTGTACAGTATTGTTTCATGCACACCGAGGCTATTGTAATGCTCTGGAACGGGTCTAAACCTGTGCTCCCAAGCACCTCGGCCCTAAACCGCAAACAAGCTTCCCGCAAAATAACAACGTCATTCTGACAGTACTCGGATATTTCTTTTCGAAAGTCAAACACACCCCCAGACACATTATTATACCAGGACATAAAGTCCTCCCTCTCCTTGGCCATCATTGTATCAAAACCATAGTACAAGGGTGGTGGGTACGGGCCGATGTAATTCTGGTTCTCAATTTTATTCCAGAAATGGGGAAAATACCCTTTTTTAGCATTTTCAAAACCTAGAGAGCCAGGCATGACACTTAGCTTCATAGTTAGGAAACAGAGTGAATCAATATACCTCTGTTTGAAAGCCTCATCTGTAATGCACAGGAGCTTGCTGCCTTGCGCTATGATGTTTGGTGTCACACCATGTTTTACCAAATACTGCATCAGCAGGTACCCATCGTAGCCCTTCGAATTATGGGCTATGAATGTATACCCCTTGTACTTTGGGGTTCGATACCTTTAAAAAAAAGCCTGTACACAGCCATCACCCTTTGCAGTCCAACGCTTGCCTTTAAAATCTATGCAACATATGAAATTCGCAATGTGTTCGCCATGGTCCTGCCGACACTCAAAATCATAAAAAACGTAACGCCGGTTGGGTTGTTCAGTTTTCACAGTTTGTATGTAACACACATGCTCAACTTCAGGGGTCAATACAGCCTTGCAGAGCTTTAGACTACATTTCTGTGCTTTAGATGTTTTGCTACTTACTACATATGTTTGTGCACATTTGTCACAGAACTTTATAGTATCACAAGAGCTGAGCATTTTACCGCTAGACTCCTGCAGTTTCAAAACTTTATGCGCGTTATAGCAAAACCTAGACCGACAGATTCGCTTACAATCCTTACACCTTATCGTTGATGAACGATGTGTAAAACATTCTGCGCCAAAACAGACGTTACAATAATGTAAACAGGAGTGGCTATGTTTCGTTGTGTATGGTGTGTAACAAAATGTACAAACATGTTTACTGCCTAAGAAACCTGTTAATGATTTGATACCGTAATAGTGGCCGCCCTCGAGGTACAAAAAAAAGGTTTTAGAGTGTGGTGTGTTGCTCGTTTGAAACTTTTTTAAGACGCCGTTATTTGTACTGTGTGTCCATACAACTATCTTGATGTTTAAGAACCTCTCAAACCTTTGAATGTCTGAAAAATTAACCTTATCCTGAACACCCAAACCTACGGAACGTTGTAAATGTTCCGCCTCTCTTTCAGCTGCACACTTTGTGAATGTCGGATTTAAAAGATGCGTCAAACATGTTACGACACAGAGATTATTAGAGGAATTGTAGACAACTATTAAATGTCTTAGTTTTTTGCGAATGATTTCACTCTTGAGACATGATGATAATTTTCGTCGACCTCCTCCACCGCCATTAGGGTTCTGAATAATGTGAGCCACAAGCATCAGAGTTTCATCAACCAGGATATCAAAATTGCTTTGAACCAACTCTTCAACCATATTCAAAAAAACCTCCAAATCTATTTCATCACCGCTTAGCTGTACAGTTACACCCTGAGACAGAGAATCACCCCTTAATTCTAACTGTACGGCATCGCTGGGGTTCGACAGCTCCCGAACTTTAGCCAGAAGATTTTCTAAAGTGTTTAAGATGTGTACATAAAACACTGCGTAGTTATCAACATTGTACAAAGATGTAAAGTTAAAACGGAGTTGAATTTCTGTACTGTTGAAAGTTGGCCTACATATCACCTGAAGGTCTGTGTCATTAATCACATCACCACCACCACCATCACCACCATTTTGGTTGGTTTCTGGAAGTCCTTGTAGGTCACTATCGTCAGTGTTTTGGTTTATCTCGAGCTCTGTAAGACCCGGCCTGTTATTTTCTGCGGTGTTTGGGGTCATATCTGATTCAACGTGTCTAGCGAGTTCACGGTTTACAGAGTCCAAAGCTCTTAATAAACCTGCAAAAACATCATGCTCTACAGTTTCATTACTAGACTCTACATTTTCATTACTAGGTTCATGCGTGTTAATAGAGGCATGATTAACATCATTAACAAGAGCTAAGAGATGTGGATTAACATTTTCATGCGATAAAACGTTTTGGTTAGGATCCTGGCTTTCAGCATTTTCTGCGGCAGGTCTTTTACTCTGGGACCCTGAACATGGACACGTACAAGGTCTTTTAGGAGCCATTTTACTTTAATAACAATTTACCCGAAAGGATCATAAAATTGTCAGAATGGTTCCTAAAATTGTCAACAAGGGTCCTAAAATTGTCAGAATGGTTCCTAAAATTGTCAACAAGGGTCCTAAAATTGTCCAATATTCTTAATTCTAGGTTGTCGTTTTGACAAACCGAGGCCTTGGCAGGAGTTGTCAGCTCGGCTTGCTTGTCTGCGGCGGCTGCTGCTGCTGCTGTTGTTGGTTTGTCTGTGGGTGCGGTGGCTGCTGCTGCTGTTGCTTTTGATGGCCGTGGTCCTGGTGTCACATGTTTTTTAGACGTATCGGAGGCGATCACCACACCCGTTGTTTCAAAGTCTGTAAGGTAAATTTAAAAAAATATATATATAAAAAATAAAAAAATAAAAAAATAAAAAAAATAATAATAATCCAATTAATTCAAATTCAAATTTAAAAAATCTAAATCAAATTACAAATTATATTCAAATTTTAAAAAATAAAAATCTAATTACGAAATTTAAAAATAAAAATTCAAATTAAAAATAACCAAATTAAAAAAAAAAAACATTTTATTTTAATAGGAGAGAACTTAAATCTCACCACTTTTTCTCTTCAATCCTTGCTGTCTGTTAGGTTTTGCTTTTGCAGTCGTCTCTAGAGGGGGATTTTCAGGGCCTTTTAAACAATAAAAATAAAACGCATAGCAATAGTTATAATCAGATGTTGCGCAAAGGAAGTTTCATTCAATTGTGTTGAACTAACAATTAGGTTACGCGTGGCTTCGGCCTACCCACACGTGGTTTGTGTAGCCTGTTAAACATGCTCCAAAATAAGGCCTTGTACGCTAGGAACAAGAGCAAACGTAGGGGCCTTCCTTATGGGCCGTCCAAAAACGTGCTTGCACGCACGTTACGCCCCCCCCAACACACATGAACATGCGCACATGCCCAAACACACACTTACAATTTTTTCCTTTGTAGCTTTTAGACCGGTTAGATGTTGTCTTTGCAACAGTCTCTAGCGGGATTTCTGAGCCTTTTTTAACAATAAAACACATAAACAGATATTGAACAAAAGTATTTGAGTTACATACTCTGTAATAAACTGTAACGTGGATCATCTTCTGTAGCTAAAACTTGGGCACGTGTAATTTCCCGAGGCCGCGTGTACACTGTAGGTCTATCTAAAAACAATTAAACGTTTACCAAATATCCGAAAAATAAAAACACATGGTAATGTTCAATAGTTATAATCAGATTTTGAGCAAAGGATGTTTCATTCACTTGTATTTAACTAACAAATAGCTTTCTGTTGCTAAAACACAGGCCTAGGCGACACGTGGTTTCACACGTGTAGTCTGCCACTTAGTATCTAAAAGCAATTATATATAAAGTATCTTAAAACCACATTTTTAAAATGTAAAAACATCTTACTATGTCTAACGCTGATGTCTTCGGTTATTGTTTCAACAAAAGCGTCGAAAGCTTCACCAGCGTGTACCCCGTTGTTGTAAAATATTCCATCCAAATCTGTAATACATTTTACATTAACAACTTTAATTAAGAAGTAGAATATTCAATATGTTTAATTAACAACTTGAAAGTTTCACACTTTATAAGAATTAAAATAGTCGCACATACCTTGTGTTGTAAAGTCCACGGTCGACATCTCTTGCAAGCAAAGGGATTAGCTTAAAAAGCCGTCTTCTTAACGTTTCTTCCGCAGTGTAGAATCAAGATTGTTTTTTTGTGTAATTGTAGGCCTCTCTTTTATAGCATTCAGAGTTTTCGAGGTGTGAGTAGGTCTACGTAATGAACGTAGGTCGTAAAAAGTGCCCCTCCCCGTGAAATGTAGCATGAAGAATAAAATGCACTTTGAAAATACGATTAAACGCAACATTTAATATATAACGCCTCAACCCTGCTTAAATCGGGTAAACCGTATGTTTAGTAACCGATCGATACTAAACACTCATATTGGCTCTAAGTATTAGCCAACTGAAAGCAAAAAATCCTGAAAAGTTTTTTATTAAATACTAATACAGACTTTTAGATTTTTGGAAAACGCTTCTCGGAGTTCTTTTCAATGGTTTCGGGGCATTTTGCGGCCTGTTGAAATATTTCCAGTCTATGCATTTCATTCATTCATTTCAAACTTATTTTGAATAACCCGCCAGGAATACAACTGTTCCTTGTCCATCAAACTTTCCACACAAAGCCTTCCACCATCTGTTGTTAGTTCAACGCTGTGCCGTGCGTCTGCCTGTCTGCCTGTCTGCCTGTGTCTCTGAGTATCTGTGTTAAGGAGACTACTGGGCTTGATCCATTTTCAGCTGAAAGAGTTACGCGTAGTTTACAACAGCTCTCTCTAGCCGTAAAACAGCGACCATGTGTGTCGGCCAGTCCTGCTCTGTGTCTCTGAGTATCTGTGTTAAGGAGACTACTGGGCTTGATCCATTTTCAGCTGAAAGAGTTACGCGTAGTTTACAACAGCTCTCTCTAGCCGTTGAGCTAGACCATGTGTGTTCGGCGGATACTGGAGCCGCGCTTAGTTCAACGCTGTGTGACTGTCTGCCTGCCCCTGTGTCTCTGAGTATCTGTGTTAAGGAGACTACTGGGCTTGTTCCCTTCGCGCACGTTTCCAGACTCTAGCAAGTCTGGGAAAAAGATCTCTCCGGACTCCGCACGGACTTTGTCATGTGTAGTTTACAACAGCTCTCTCTCTAGCAAACATGTCTTGGACCTCCGCGGATTTTGTCCTCGGGTTTGGTGTCATTCGCACACACACACACACACACACAGGTTTCCCTGACTTAATTTGTTGAGGTTTTTCCCTTCGCGCCCCCGTTTGATGCAGAGCTTTCAACATTTTGCACCCTTCGGCTCTCTACCGACCTGGATGTGCTAGTTTGTTCATTTAGCCTACCGCGGTCTGTCACGTTTAAAAAAGTCTGCAATTAACCGTCTTGAATTATTTTATTCTTTTATTCTTTTAAAACGCTTCTGCTAACACAAACTATTGCCACTAAACTATACACTTATATATATATATATATACAAAGTTACTTTTTCACTATGTTGTTCTAATAAAAAAATCCTCACCCAAAGAACGACCATAAAAACCGACATTTACAACAAACAACCCCCAATAAAATGACATCGTTACAATGCCAATAAATAAAAAAACCTTGAAACAAAAACCCCCGAATAATAATACCTTATAAATTAAAAAATTAAAAAATTAAAAATAAATAATTAATATAAAAAAATTTAAATATGCAAATGTGACCCCCATTTGACCACTTGACCTTTGACCTATCAACCATCAATAAAATTCAATCAAAAAGTGACATAAGCTGGGTTCCATATACTACTTATGCTTAATTACACTTTATTATTGACTACTATACCACTATTATTCCGTCTAGGTATACGGTTTATAACCCTATTACACCAATCTGTCCTTCTGGCAGATTTCTCTCACACACTCACTTACTCTATATACTTCAAGCTCCCATACACACAAGAACACACTCTCGTTCACACTTTTTAAATGGAGACTTAACAGGAGCGCTTCACACCCCCTCTCCACCTGTGACAGAGACTTTCACTCTGTCACTCAATCTTACTTCATTCGTTCCAACACTCACTTCTGAGTGACCTGTTAATTCGGTCCTTCCTCTGCTAGCCTTTCAACATATAGAAAACCTATAATTATACATGACTATTGTCTGTTAATTAGGCTCTTTTTTCTACTGTCTTTTCAACATACAGAGAAATCCGTTATTATACAGGATTTTATTTGCCTGACTTCCCGGCTCTCTGCGGGCACCTTTCCGCTCCGCTGAGGCTTTTACTGCAGGACTATTCACGTGACTCCACTAAGGAGATTTTTGTCATATGTACAAGTTCCCTCGAGGCCCAATCACACACATTACACATGCATTCTTTTCAAAAATCACAAGCTCAGTCTCAGTTATTTACTTTTTTGGTTCTTAATTTGGAGAGACTTACTCGGCAGTCCACTGCCAGGGCGGCACCCGGAACAAGTCACACAACCCGTTAAACTAGCACGAAGAACATTTGCTTTTACCTTATTGGTGGCCACCGTGGCTTGTGTGACTCATCCGGCTCCCGGCCCACAGCAGCAGACAGTTCCGAATTTCCAGCCTCTTTTTCCAATCCTGTTCGTGACGCCAAATCTATGTCGTGTCTTTTTTCTCTTAGAAGAATTCTCTCAGAGACAGGAGCTTGCCATTTCCGTACAAATTTTATTAGTGATTAACAAAGTTCATGAAGTCACACCCTTTCAGCCTTATTCCACAGGTTTTATACAGTTAAAACATGTATAGGCCCTGCTATCTTAGAATGTCCGATGGCCAATCGCCTGCTGCATACATTGAGACCTCCTTAATATATGCATTACTTCAGGTTTTCTACCTTATTTACCAATCGTAAAAATGTCTATAGCATATTGATGTGCACATCTGGTTATCCTTATCTGGGTATTGTCTCAGTCCTACGATTAACTGCTTACTTAAGGAATTTCCCTGACCTTCTGTCACACAGATCATTACATGATTGTTTTCTCAGTTTTATCACCAACTGCCCACCAAGATACTCCCTTGGCCTTTAATCCCACAGGTCAGTTCATCCGGTGCTTGGCTGCACGTTCTCTCATTCAGACACACATTCATATAAACCTGCTTATGCACCAATTCCCTATATATATACGTATTATATATACTCATTACAGAGTCCCACACTATTCTAACAGAAATTTTCCTATAGCAGCCAGCGCCTTCAGTTATTACTAACAACTGGGATAGAATCACACAAAAAAATAAACACAAAAAATACCACAACAACAGGAAATACCCTTAAACAGGACAAAACATAGATGAACACAAACAAACCGCGGGGACAAACAGGACTCCTCCCCCCACGGGGCTCCTCCCCCAAACCGGTCTCAGACTGGTCTCAACCAGGTCCTCTCAGGGACCGTAAATACCGGTGCAAAAACAGCACCCACCTCACACCTGAAGAAGCCTGAGACGAGGCGAAACGTCGAACCCACAGAGATGAGAACAACCTCAACAGAGGAGAAAGCCAAGCACTTCTTCAACTGGCCAAAAACAAACACATAATAATCAAACCAGCGGATAAGGGAAGTGCAATAGTCATCATGGACAGGGCACAATACACGCAGGAGGCCTACAGACAACTTAACAACACAACACATTATAGAAAATTAAATGCACCCATATACCCAGACACAAATCATACAAATCCTCAACACACACCACACATCTATAACAATTAAACATACCACACACAGTGAACATATAGATTTTTTGGACACTACCACATACAAAGGACCCTTATTTCCCCAAACACACACTCTGGACACAAAAGTGTTCTTTAAGGACACAGACACACATGCACTCCTACATAAAGACAGTCTCCACCCAAAACACACATTCGGAGGCTTAATCAAATCACAACTTCTAAGATTTAGGAGAATCTGCACACAAACTGCAGATTTTGAGGAGGCAACCAGAACACTATTCAAAGCGTTAACCGAGGGGATATTCCAGATCCTTCCTTAGAGAGATCCGGAAAACCTTCTTGGCCCCAAAACAACAGGACGCGAGGAAAATAATTCCGCTCATCACCACTTACTCAAAGTTAAGCCAAACAGCAAACAGGAAAATCAAACAGAACCTCACCAGGAATTTACAAGACACTAATCTACTGCGGGAACACAGGATCGTTTCGGCATACAAAAGGAACCGGAACCTCAAGGATTATCTGGTCAGCAGTAAACTGCCGGAGATTAACGCCCCACCCACACAAAGCCGGACATTCCACAGACGGAGCACGGCAATCAAGAACAACACCACAAACACAATCTACCTTATCAGACAAACAATTACAGCAAACACACAGAACTGCGTATATGCAATACAATGCAAACGCTGCAATGTAAAATATGTAGGGGAAACAGGAAATGAAATTAGGACTAGATTAGCACAACACATATATAACATTAAAAACCATAGGGAAATGGACACACACCTAGTGCCGCACTTCCTACACCATGGACTCGACGCACTAGAAATATCGGGTCTTCAAGCTAACATAAACTGGACACAAGAGGACAGACGTAGAGCAGAAAGACATTGGATCAGAAAACTTAACACCATATTCCCAGCGGGATTAAATAAACGCTGGTAAAACAAAGTAGGGACCAAATTCTTCCTAATTTAAAGGTTGCAGTACCCTGAATGGCCAGCGCAAACTTTCCTTCCCAAGGCGCCCTCACACGGGTTGACTTGGGAAATAAAGATTTAACTTAAAAACCTAATCCTCTTTTGAACCCTGATCAGGTCTAGAGATGACAATGGCTCAGGAGGTAAGAGCAGTTATGTGGCAGACGGAAGGTAGCCGGTTCGATCCCCACCAGGGACATGTTGAAAAATGGTCAACCATTATGTATATGATTTTTCCAATGGGATTTTATTAAACAGAGGGAACCCCTGACCTATGCTTGCTTGACACACTATGTTAAGGTCACTCTCCCCTGACCCCAAACCCTAACCACAGACCTGACTTTGATCTTAGCCTTGACCTTAACCCTAATCCCAACCCAAATTCCGGGCCTGGTCTTTATCTAGGCTCTAACCTTAATGTCAGGCCTAACCCTGACCCAAACCCTAATCCTCTTTTGGACGGATAGGACAGCATCCACTGGACGGATAGGACAGCAACTGACATGCTCAACCACTGGCTGCAGCATTTAAACTAGCAATCCCCATAAACCCAAGCACAAACAGGGAGGGGAACAAAAATATAGTACTATTAAGTAACAATTATACACCCACTCAGGATGAATACAGCCTTCTGGATAGGGGTCTGTCGTTCATTCCCACGGTTAATACCCGCAAAAAACAAAAACAGACCCTCAGAGGACAAGTCCAGGAGTTCCACAGGAAACTAAAACTGGCAGTATTCTTTGAGGAGGCGGAAACCAGGGAACAGACACCCTTCACACCTAAATCAAACTGGGAACCCAGACCGGAAGACATGCCTCCAGAAATCACACACTTAATCCTAGAAAACAACACACTAATTACAACACTTAATCCACAAACCCACAGAGATGAAAACAACCTCAACAGAGGAGAAAGCCAAGCACTTCTTCGACTGGCCAAAAACAAACACATAATAATCAAACCAGCGGATAAGGGAAGTGCAATAGTCATCATGGACAGGGCACAATACACGCAGGAGGCCTACAGGCAACTTAACAACACGACACATTATACAAAATTAAATGCACCCATATACCCGGACACAGCGCAGGAAATACACACCATCATACGGACACTCGTAGAAAATAATTACATCACAAAACGGCAAAGCTTTTACCTAAGGGGGGAGGACAACCCGCGACCTAGAATTTTTTACCTCCTCCCTAAAATACACAAGACACCGGAATCCTGGAGCGTACCGTACGAGGTCCCGCCAGGGAGACCTATTATTTCGGACTGCAACAGCGAGTCCTACAGAATAGCGGAATACTTGGATTTTTTCCTCAATCCGCTATCAACAAAACACAATAGCTACATCAAAGACACATACGATTTCATACACAAAATTAAAAACGCTAAAATACCGGTGGAAGCCACCCTTTTCACCATCGACATAGATAGCCTCTACACAAACATAAACACAGCAGCGGGACTAACAGCAGTTAAAACCTGGATGGAGAAGTACCCGGACAACAATCGACCGGACACAATTCTCCTACAGCTACTGGAAATAAGCCTTACAAAAAACGACTTTGAATTCAACAAAGAATTCTTCCTCCAAATCAGCGGCACAGCGATGGGCAAAAAATTTGCACCAGCGTATGCCAACATTTACATGGCACACTGGGAGGAAACGGTTTTTAAAAAATGCCCCAAACTCCCCACAAACTACTTTAGATATTTAGATGACATTTGGGGAACATGGACACACAGCACAGAAGACTTCCAACACTTCATACAAATCCTCAACACACACCACACATCTATAACAATTAAACATACCACACACAGTGAACATATAGATTTTTTGGACACCACCACATACAAAGGACCCTTATTTCCCCAAACACACACTCTAGACACAAAAGTGTTCTTTAAGGACACGGGCACACATGCACTCCTACATAAAGACAGTCTCCACCCAAAACACACATTCGGAGGCTTAATTAAATCACAGCTTCTAAGATTCAGGAGAATCTGCACACAAACTGCAGATTTTGAGGAGGCAACCAGAACACTATTCAAAGCGTTAAAACCAAGGGGATATTCCAGATCCTTCCTCAGACAGATCCGGAAAACCTTCTTGGCCCCAAAACAACGGGACGCGAGGAAAATAATTCCGCTCATCACAACTTACTCAAAATTAAGCCAAACAGCAAACAGGAAAATTAAACAAAACCTCACCAGGACCTTACAAAATACAAATCTACTGCGGGAACACAGGATCGTTTCGGCATACAAAAGGAACCGGAACCTGAAGGATTATCTGGTCAGCAGTAAACTGCCGGAGATTAACGCCCCACCCACACAAAGCCGGACATTCCACAGACGGAGCACGGCAATCAAGAACAACACCACAAACACAATCTATCTTATCACACAAACAATTACAGCAAACACACAGAACTGCGTGTATGCAATACAGTGCAAACACTGCAATGTAAAATATGTAGGGGAGACAGGAAATGAAATTAGGACTAGATTAGCACAACACATATATAACATTAAAAACCATAGGGAAATGGACACACACCTAGTGCCGCACTTCCTACACCATGGACTCGACGCACTAGAAATATCGGGTCTTCAAACAAACATAAACTGGACACAAGAGGACAGACGTAGAGCAGAAAGACATTGGATCAGAAAACTTAACACCATATTCCCAGCGGGTTTAAATAAACGCTGGTAAAACAAAGTAGGGACCAAATTCTTCCTAATTTAAAGGTTGCAGTACCCTGAATGGCCAGCGCAAACTTTCCTTCCCAAGGCGCCCTCACACGGGTTGACTTGGGAAATAAAGATTTAACTTAAAAACCTAATCCTCTTTTGAACCCTGATCGGGTCTAGAGATGCCAATGGCTCAGGAAGTAAGAGCAGTTATGTGGCAGATGGAGGGTAGCCAGTCCGATCCCCACCCGGGACATGTTGAAAAATAGTCAACCCTCATATACATATGATCTTCTCTATGGTATTTTACCAAACATAAAGAGGGATCCCCTGACCTGTGCCTGCTTGACACTTTGTGTGGCGCTCACTTTCCCCTCACTCGATCACAGGATGGGTTGGGGTCAGGAATAGGGGTGGGAAGAATTGGGGGGTGGAGTTGGGGTTAGGGTTTGGGGTCAGGGGAGAGTGAGCTTAACATAGTGTCAAGCAAGCATAGGTCAGGGGATCCCTCTGTATGTTTAATAAAATCCCATAGAAAAAAATCATACATATATTACCGGTTTTAGTAGTTCTGTCTCAATCCACCATTCTTTTGTATGTATTTGGATGTCTGGTGGGTTTCAGGCAGGCAAGAGCTGGTGCAACCTGTGGCTGTGTTATTAAAGTATTGGGAGGGGACTCAGATTGGGAATCACTCAGAAAAGTTCTGTTTATCAAGGTGTTACCCATCATTATTTCCTGTCCACCTGATTTCCCAATTTTTTCACCCAAAGGCTGCTCTGCCACTATCTGTGGCCCCTGATGTTCCGGGCCTGGAGGGGGAGAAGGGGAATCAGAAGTAATGGAATTACTGCAGGGTAATACAACATTACTATATGGTGTTATATCTTTTCTGGCTTCTCTGATTATCTCTCGTCCCAGCAGCTCATCTAAAGCGTGTTTTGTTTTACTTACTTCCCAAGGGGCCAACACTTGTACTGGTATCCTAAGTAAATTTGGCCCTGGCATTTGGTGTGTCTCTGCATGCTCCTTCTTCCTTCCCCCCCCAGTGCCTGATCCACCCCGACCCCAGCACCACACTGGATGTCTATGGGCCTAGGCTGGACAGGCAGTGGCGGGAATGATTCAGGAGCCAGGCACCTGGGGCTGGGGGCACTGTTGCCTTTTGTAGCATGACTTTCAATGTATCTGCCGAGGACGTAGTATATTTATGTTTATATCTGGTTTTGCTCCAGTTTACCGCCATATTAAAGGTCTCCATATCTAGGCCCTGTAAGTGTTCCAACCCTTCTGCTATAACTTCATCATAATGTTGCCTTAAAATGGACATATTAAGTTCCATCCATTGGGCAGTATTTTGTTTCATTTTATCTGCAGTAGACTGGCTAGGGGAAGAAGGCTTGATAAAGACTGTTAGTTTATTGACCTGTCTCAGCATTCCAGGGGGACATGGGTTGGCTCTAGTTAACCCATTTAAAATTTCAGAGTGGTGTATGGCCTGCAACAATTTAAAATACCTCCTAGTCAAGATCTTATTTTGTACTGTAGTATTGGATCTAGGGGGTTGCCTATTCTCTACTGCAGGGAAACGGACACTTAACTCACCCGAAGTATCCTTATTGAACAGGACTTCATATCTGTTCTGATGGTTCAGAGACATTTTTGATGGGAGTAGTGTTACGCAGATGACAACACTGCTAAAACACAAGATAAAAACATTGATTAACAAGCTAAGGAAAAAAATAAAAAAGGGGGTTAAAGGAACTTGGGAGGAAACACTGGGGTTTAAAACAATAGTAGGAAGACAATCTCAATGGATTAATAATCTTGGGGTACTCACACGCCAGAGATAAAATAACAATCCTGGGGGAAACCCATAAACAGAAAGATGAGAGGAGTCGGAATGATTCCACTAGTGTGTGGAATTAGAGTATATGGTTTTATGCTTTGAAGGAATCTTCAGTGTGCACACCCTTTATTTCTTCCGATTTCAACAAAGGAATACTCACTCCGGTTTCTCCTTATGCAAGTGGTGGATCTCCTGTTTTGAAATGGTGGTTACCTCCTTAGTTTATATGTAGAAGGTAGCTAGTTCCCCTTAAATATGCGTCATCCAAGTCCCCAGCTTAAAATCCAATAAACATTTTTGAGAGATTATATCATACAACAATAGTAAGAAAAAAAAGCGCCTGACGTTTCGCCTCGATGAGGCTTCTTCAGAGGATATAGCACTTCTCGCAAGAGGCATTTATTCGCTCAATCAAAATGTGAAGCACCGCGACCCAAATTGCTGCGGCAACTGAAAAGCCATCCACCAAGGGGTATTTTTCAGAGAAGTGATAACATGATGCATCAATGTCATCACTTGTCAGCCAGTAGTGTTGTCCCAAAACACCAGAATTAAGGTTTACTCGATGCAGTCTTGAAGCAGGAATTAGGTCCGTGGGTGACTTCCTTTGCCAAACCAGCCCTTGTCCCATTGACCGCCTTGTTTTCTGCAAGACAATATTAATTGTAATCTAGCTAATCCTTGATATTCTAGTATTTCTGCTTATTTTGTTTACCTTTCGTGATTTGGTAGGATCCATCAATTGTGTGATTAATAAAGTCAGTAAACCATATCATCTTGCTAGCAATGATAACATTACCTTTGTCATTTCTTTTCTGCCTTTTCGTTTCTGCTTACGCCTCAGTCCTGTGTCCTTCAATGATCCTGAGGAAGACTTCAGGATTGACTGATTTTCCCTGTTTCCCGTAGTTATAAACAGTTAAGGGACACAATCAATATGACTAATATGAACAGACAACTAATACAGCTGACTGACCGTAAACTTGCTTTGACGTATATCAAACAGAATGTCATGTTATTATAACTGCAAATCATTTAACTTTAAGTAACATCACATAAATCATAGTTTCTGTGGGCTCAGGACTGATTTATTTATTTTATAAATGCTTATTACTGATACAGCTTTGCTACTACATGGTATTCATGGTAATCAATATGTGGTTACAATAACACACCTGAGGACCAGTAGGAGTTTCTCCTCTTTTGTCAGTTTAGTGACCATCCTGTGTCTCCTTGGATGGCCATGTGGATATAGCCTCTTTCACAGCACTGTTTCATGACAAGATGCAAATTCAAAGGATTTATATATAGCATATGTTAGTATAGCTATTATTATTATTATTATTATCATCATCAACCAAGATTATACCTTTAAGGGACACATTTTTAGGTCAGACTGTTGTTCCTTCTCTCCTTTCTCATCAACAGCGACAAGGGGTTAACTCTGATTTGACCTGTGTTAATACACAAGGTGTAAGTGAGCATTTGTCAGTATTTAGATACTTTCAGTATGAATGTGCGCCCATATTTGGTTCAGCGTGACCAATGCAAATACCTCCTCCTCTGTCACGGTTTGGCGACCATCCTGTGTCTCCCTGGTTGGATATTGTGAGATGCCCTCTTTCACAGCACTCGGTTTCATAACATGGTGCAAATGCAAAGCATTAGACACACTGTTTACTCAGCATTTTACATGTTAGTAATAATACACTGTAGCACTTCCCATAATACTCTTTCACAAAGTACATGTTTGACACAAGGATTTTGATACACATTCAAGTCATCATAGTTACCTTTTTTTTTGCTTTGGAAAGGAAATGCCTTTTCCATAGTCAGCACGTAAAGCCCCCTCCTCTTCCGTTTCCTCCTCTTTCATTTTTCAACGTCTACTCGGCCCAGTACAGTACAAGACCAAAAAAGGTGGTTTAAAGATTCATCATGATATTTAGTTGACATTTAACAGTGAGTGAACTGCTTCAATAAGAACAGCACTTGTGTTATAAAAAGTCAATAGTTAAACGTATAAAGTAAAAACACATTTACATTTGCAAATGCACTTGTTCACAAACCTTTTTTTTGTAGCAGCCTGCAGTGTGTCATTGAACTCCCTCAGCAGGGCAATTGTGGCTTTCTTGGTAGGTTAGGACGAAATCGTCCAGTCTGGTGAGCCTGCATCTCTGGAACCTGATGCTCTTCAGGTCCCACTGACTCTTCTCCATAATTCCCTGTGTCCTGTGAATGAATGTACATGATGGAATCAACACATTTTCTATCAGTCCAATAAATTCTTATTGTCCTATCATTGGCCGATATTGGTTTTCAGCTATACAGCATACACACCCGTAAAAACTATGGCTGGACCAGAGGAGGAAATTTAAATACACAATTTCATATAATTAAAACTATTAGAAGCAGCAACACCGCTAATAATTAAGACCGATTACACATGGCTGCTTTTGCCATAATAGAGGTCTATAGCAGGTTTTAGGTTTGGTTTGCTATGAGTATTTTCTTCTTAATGGCAAGAATTGAAATGCTAAGAGTAAAGGATGACCATGATCACTTCAAATAGAATTGAACTTTAGAAGGATTTGATCTTTGTACAGTGCTGAAAGGTCGGGTTGACTAACGCCTGTGATTAGAGAGCAGAGACTAAATCTTGTACAGTTAGGCCAGGCCTTTTTATATTTACATGAACAAGTCAAGATGATTAGTTAGAAAGTTATGGTGGTTCAAATTAATGTACAAAAGGTTCTATAATTTCTAAACGGTTCATCCGATATGGATGAACATACCCTCAAATTAAAGCTGACAGTCTGCACTTTTGTCATTGTATCCTTTCATACTCAGTGCTAGAGTACAGAACCAAAATGACAAAAAATGTCACTGTCAAATGAATTATGGTGCTCACTGTATAAAGTAGGGTGATCATGCACTGTCCCGTCAGCACACCAGCCATTCCAGCAATCAGTTGTAGGACCATGGACAGGGCCAGCGCCATTCACAGGAGAGTTGTAGGACCATTGAGACGACAGTGCCTGCCAGCCCTGCTCACAGGCAGGGTGGCAGCTGTGACTCATTGAAATTATGACAGCTGCCTAATTACTGGCCCTTATAAAGGCTCGCTCTCCTAAAGGAAATACTTTTTTATTTGGCTGCTGGTTTTTGCCCAGCTTGAACCTGTAGAGTAATGTTTGGTTGTAGTTTTGAATTAAATTTTCACTTTCATTATTTTAAGAGTAGTTTTGGTTGTTTTTCAGTTCTTTGGTTTAATAAAAGGTGTCTGAAGCGAAAGATTTATTTGTGTGCTTGTATATTCACCATGTGATCCTTGGCCACCCCCAGGCTGCACCATAATATATATATATATATATTATACGTACATACTGTATGTATAAGCAATAGATCATGAGGAGTGCATTATTGGATAAATAAACACTGCTGTGACGTTGCAGCAACAAGACCGCAGGTTGAGTAACAATGATAAATAAATAAATATGAATCAATATTGAAACAATAACTTTTGTTTAACTCATTCTGTAGTTATGTATAGATGGATATGAGTATAAGTGTGATTGTGTATGCACATGAAGGCTGTAGAAATTAAATGCATAAAATATATTTTTTGGTCAATTGCATGGGAAAATACACTGCCCGGCCAAAAAAAGTCGCACACTAATTGTTGGACCGCCTTTAGCTTTGATTATGGCGCACATTCGTTGTGGCATTGTTTCGACAACCTTATACAACGCCACAACATTTATTTCCGTCCAGACTTGCATTAATTTTTGGCCGAGATCTTGTATTGACGACGGGAGAGTCGAACCACTCCGTGAAGTCTTCTCCAGCACATCCCAAAGATTTTCAATGGGGTTAAGGTCAGGACTCTGGTGGCCAATTCAGGTGTGAAAATGATTCCTCATGCTCCCTGAACCACTCTCACAATTTGAGCAATCTTGGCATTGTCGTCCTGGAATATGCCCAATGATGGGATAACCTGGTCATTCAGTACATTCAGGTACTCAGCTGACTTCATTTTATTGCTGCATAACGTTGCTGAGCCTAGACCTGACCAATTGAAGCAACCCCAGATCACAACACTGCCTCCAGAGGTTTGTACAGTGGGCACTATGCATGACGGGTGCAACAGCGACTTTGTTTTGGCCAGGCAGTGTAGTTACATTAGTATTTTATTAGTTTTTTTCCTGAAAAAAAATCATGCTTTTATAAAAGCTCTTATTGTACAGCAATTGTATTATAGGGAAATGTTCTCATATCTTGAACATGAAATATTGGTCATTGTCTGTACTTTGTACAGCCTTGCTTATTCCAGTAATGATGCCAAGGATGCCAATAATGTGTGTATACGCAGTCAACTTAAGGTACCTGAAAGTCCTCAGGAAAAACATGTACGTCACACACGGCTGGATCTGTCACTGTTGTCAGCATTCTGCATAGGTTCTTGTAGTGCCTCTCAACATTTGTGTCACCGTGGAGGCTGGAGAAAAGGACTGTGCCACTCAGGATGATCTCGTTCAACTCAGACCATGTGCTTGCATTGGTCATTAGGTCAAACGCATGCATGCACAGCCGGTAGTTCTTGGGAGCACTATTGGGAAACAGACGTTTTTTTGTTTCTTAGAAATTTCAGAAAAAGACGAATAAAAAAAATTTAAGATTAATAAAAATCACTTACACTTTTTTGCACAATTGACATTGATGAAGAATGGGGATTGCAAAATGTTTCAGTGTTTTGTCCAGTGACAATAACAAAGTATTGGCCAAGGAGATTTTCCAGATTCATTTTGCAGAAGATCAGTGTGATGGACTGCATGAGCGCAACAGAGTCATCGCACATGATCATTTTTGGTGGGGTAGTCTTGCCATACATTCTTTGGTGGTCTGTTTTAAATGCCCCAAGAAAGTATAGGATGCTGGCAGTGGTGTGGTCGCATGCGACAGGGCAGTGTTCATTTTGTCAACCCGAAAAAAATTAAAACATTTTAGTCAATGGCATTTTTTTTATGAATATGAGAAAATGTTATATGAGGAAATTGATTTTAGAGAATAAAAACTGTGACTAAATCCCTTCCTAATATTGTTGACAACTAAAGATATGACGGAAAAGGATATTAGAATATAAACTGACAATCTGTTTCTTATCATCGTTGACGGAAAAGAACAAGATTAAAACATATATTTCAAAATAAAAACGTGACCAAATCTGTTTGTTATCGTTGAAGTAAAAATAGATGAAAATGTATATTTCTAAATAAAAACAGTAACGAAATCTAATATTTATTAGACCTCAAAAGAGAGAGGTGAAGTCAATTGACAAATGCATTCTAGTCATTGATTGTATTAATTAACTCCTCTTTCTGCCTACCTGCCTGTTAGTCACGCAAATTTCAAAAAAGCAAAGCAACTAACGTGAGGGGGTGACAGGTAACACTAGCATAAGCCTACACTAGCATGTCAAAAGTTGGAAGAAAGAAAAGGATGGATATATGGACTCACTTCATATACGATAAGAAGGAACGGAAACCCGAATGTACTGTTGTTGTAGCGGGAGAAGAAATATGCGGTGATAAATCAGATGGGGAAAAACAACACTAATCTAAAGAGGCACCTAAAGTTAAATTGTGCAGATATTTATATTTATGCCAAGGTAATTTGGCATAAATTGGGCGCAATATCTATTTCTATTAGGCCTAATTCTGGGCGCGACATCGTCAGAATATCTGCAGGCCATGCAATATTTGTATGTTTAATGTTTATATAGTGACGCCGGCTTTAGACTGTACTGTAGCATAGCGCAAATGATGGATTCATATCAGAATAAGAAATAAGGATCTATAAAGCCAACGTTTGGTTTTGTTAGATATTATCTGATATGACATGGTAAAGTTCCCTGGAGATGAGTCTACTTTTACCCTGATTCCCCAAGCCGATGGCCAGAGTTTAGGCAGTGTTCTAAATCTTGTATTAGACGTATTTATTAATTGTTTTGTGAAGTATTTTGTACGTCATTGTTTATTGTCTAGTCGACATCAATAACAATGTTCAATAGGCCTACATTTCAGTTTGCATTTGAACTTTTTTTGTTTGTTGCACAGTATCCCACTTGCTGTTTTACTCAACGCATTATAAATGGATTTCGAGATATGATAGTGAATTTTATATGAAAGACCAAATGTGAGTTGAAAATTTATATATTTCAGAACGACAATTTATAATTTCAGGGATATATAGAGCCTACTATAATCGGGACGTGAACTACTTCCACTAGGGGGCGACCGTGGATAGGGTAAGCGTAACTGACAAGGAGTAATAATGAACGCAAACCCATAGTTTTCTTATTCCAGGTGCGACATCGCATTCTGTAGAAATATAGCCCAGCTATAATTACAAAATGAGCTGGAATTCTTCGAGCAAATTGCAAGTATTCCACGTGGCTTTTTATATGTTTAGATCGGACTACCTTCACTTTTCTTACCAACTGGTAGCCAACATTTAAAAAGTTTACCATACTTTTATGCCTTTACCATAGCTTGTATCATAATCCCCACTGGGCACTAGACGTCTATTAGATCATCCAAGGAGCCGCTAAATAAGATCTAAGCATCTAAGATATTTTAGCTTTTTTTTTTAGCCCGGCTAAAATGCGTCTACAACGTAGACGTTCCATATATAACACTATTTCATAAGTCTCATATCAGTTGCAAATTCAAAGACAACATGGAAATTGATTAATGTGGATGCATTTCTCAAAAGTCATTGCTTTGGCAAGTGAAATGCGGTATACGTAGACGCAATTTCACTGCATGTAATGTTTCACTTAAAATGTCAAAACATTTCGACTATTTGTTGCCACAAGAAGTTTGGGCGAACAAGGCACATGTTTCTATCCTATCAGTTTTTACCCCAAAATACTGTTGCACGAATTGCTGCAGTGTGCTTGTGACTTAAAGTAACGTGTTATGCAGAAATTTACGCTGCATTTAGGCCTTATAAGAAGCCAAATAATAAAAAATAAATAAAACCTAAATAAAAAAATCTAGGTATTTTTCTGCACAAACTGAGAATGTGAGTAGGCCTACATTATATAAGCGAATAAATTAACTTCATGTTTTGGCATAAATACAATATCTCCATCAGGACACATCAGCAAATACTGTAGCTATGTAGGCTATAGACCTACTGTTGTGCAATGGGAAGTTTAGCCGTAGCCTATGAGTTGATAAGAAAAGCGTAGGAATCTAAACATGTAAAAAGCCACGTCGAATACTTGCAACTTTCTCTAAGAATTCCAGCTAATTTTGTAATTATAGCTGGGCTGGGCTATAATGTCATGTCCTGGAATAAGAAAACTATGGATTTGTTTATTACTCCTTGTCAATTATGCTTACCCTATCCACAGTCGTCCCCTAGTGGTAGTAGTTCACGTCCCAATTATAGGAGTCTATTCATATTTCTCTGAAATTATACATTTCATAATTTACTACTTTAAAAACATTTTGACAACTCCTGTAGGATATAAGCAGAGTTCAACTATTTATCCTCATCTAAAACCTCTTGCTCTGGACCTGTTAGCAATGCCTGCATCCCAGGCCTTTGCAGAGTGGGTTTTTACTGCCACAGGTAGCCTTACCTGTGGCCACCGAAACAGGGCAAGGCTCGCTTTCCTTAAAATGAATCACTGAAGTAATGGTAATGAATGGAACTGGTGATGGGGGAATTTACTTGTGTGAGCACTGGATGTGGTTGGCATTGCAAGGTCATTGATCGATTCATTGATTTATGTTTCAGGTTTTTTTTTGTTTTTTAATTCTGATGTGTGCCATTTTTGGTGGATTCAGTAAATCAGTACAAATATGCCAAAGAAATAATGTTACATGTCTGAACTTATTAATAATAAAACAGGTGCTGCATCAGCTAGCCACTCTGCATTAGCCTACAACTTAAAGGGGGATATCATGAAATCTATAATCTAAAATATAGTTTTGGACAGTTGAATAAATATTTCTGCATATGTATTACATTATCCCTCAAGACAAAAATAGTTATCCCTCAAGACAGAGAAAATATTTATCCCTATCCCTTAGTCTGTAATGGTGTGAACTTTCTCAATGGGAGCTAAACCTTTGAACATTTACATCCAAATTACCTTAATTTACTAGTTCAATGTGTAAGCAATAAAGTTAATTTGGGTTTAAATGCGTGGACAAATATTATAGGAGAACATAGAATATAATATAATGTAATATAATATTTACCATTTGGTGGGCACAGGGGGCAAGGCTAACTATTTGCTGTATGGAGAAAGTAGCAAACACACATTTACATCAGCTGTCCGTGGTGATATAAGTAACACATTTGAATTATTAAAATTAGTATCCCCCTTCACTGAAAAATAGTGTACCTGATCATACAACCTGCCTACAACCTTCTACCATTTTGTGTCCAATTTGAACAGCCTGCTTTTACATCTGATGAAAATTAGACTTGAGTTTGTCAACTAAAATGTTCAGATTTGTTGTCCAAAACTAGACTAAAATGCCCAGAGTTTTTGTGGACTAAAACTAGACCCTATGTCCATAGCTATTGATGACTAAAAGGAGATGATATGTCCAGATAGTTTTTCAACTAAAATAAACTAAAACTATGAAAGATAAAATTGACTAAATGTGATTAAAACTCACTTGCACTTTTCTCACATGACTAAAACAAAAAGAGTCCGTTTAAAACACTGCAACAGGGAGAGGGGAGGATCCTTTTATTGGGTTTCTCACCACCAATTCATAACCATAAATCGGTGGAGATGCTTGAGATTTTTGTATTATACTTCCTGTTGCATCAAGGTAGACAATGTCTTCCCTGCACCTTTCATGAAATATTCGGATGGTGCATTGGGACCACAGCATCACCCTCTTAGGATGCAGGGAAACATTCTGAAGTACTTCATCAAGTGAATTGGTCTTCTATTGTACCATCATATGAAGACTCAGAATTTAATTTTGATGCCTCCTCTTATTTCTCTGGAGCTCCAGGATATGGTTTTAAGCACACCAGGGGTTGGTGCTGCATCCCTACACCCGGAATACATCGCAGATTCTTCTGTCTTTCTTATTTTCTCCAAATAGAGGGATCTTGGCAGTTTTGTTTGTGCAGTATTTCTGAGAGATGAGCCCTTTCATCTGCGCAAACTGGTCGCCATCGCAGTTATTGCCGGTTGTGTTTAACAAAATCCCCCTGAAACTCCATCTTTGCTTTAAGGGAGATTTCGTCCTCCACAGTGACCTTCACTGACACTGAACAGGTGTACTGATCGGATCCTTTTAGATATGACATTGGTCCACTGCAGCCCGATGAACCTGCTTTTCTGCTGCCTCCAACGTAATTTCCACCATTCCATTTTATTTATGAAGAAAAAAGATTGTGATTTAGGAAGGCTACATTACATTGTTAAACTGTCCAATATTCTTTGA
Organism: Synaphobranchus kaupii; assembly: GCA_029718625.1. Classification (NCBI taxonomy): domain Eukaryota; kingdom Metazoa; phylum Chordata; class Actinopteri; order Anguilliformes; family Synaphobranchidae; genus Synaphobranchus; species Synaphobranchus kaupii. The sequence goes on along the minus strand of CM056395.1, from coordinate 548,239 downwards.
CGCCCGGAAATAGGGGGGGGACTAAATAGTTCAACCGATATGGATGAAAATACCCTCAAATTAAAGCTGACAGTCTGCACTTCAACCTCAGTGTCATTGTATCTTTTCAAACTCAAAGTGCTAGAGTACAGAACCAAAATAACAAAAAATGTCTCACTGTCCAATGACTTATGGTGCTCACATAACAAAACTAGTAGTGTAAGTAAAACTTGTAGTAGCATAGCAACTTAAAGCAGGAATCCAACACGGTTCTCATAGGTGAGGGGCAGCTTCTGATCACAGAAGTTACATTTTCACAGTGATTGCTGAATATTTGAATGCACATAATGCAATAATAGGAATTCACCCATTTCACCGCATACGCATAGCCTACCTTAGACTGTTGATGATGGCCATGTTGCAGTCTTAACCGATGTACTCGAACGTTGGGTATTCCCATTTCCTCACACAAATTGCCCCAGAACCCATTTGCTTGGTAAGTGGATTGATTGGTTTCACAGTTCTGGTGACTCCTGAAGCCTTTCAATGCTCCTCTGAATATCCAGAGACATTAACAATTCGTCTTCCCTATTCAAAGAAAGACGAGGTCTGTGTCATCGAAATTATGCGCTAAACAATATAAACACATGACTGATTTTTGTTTAATTAAATGAAATGGACCAAATGGAATAATTACATACAGCACAAGGGAGACAAAATGCTCTATAGGCTACATTGGGCCTCATTCACCAATCACGCTACAAATGCATTTGTTCTTAAAGTTCCTTTAAAACTTTTTTTACAAACATTTTGGGATGAACTGATGTTTGCGTTATGCACTTCTGTTATTTAAAAAAACAAAAACAAAAAAAAAAACATTGGTCAATGCCAGAAGGTTCATAAAAATGTTTGAAAGAACATGAATGAATGAGGCCCATTATCATTGGAATATAATTTTTTTTTGTATCTTGCCAAACACTGAAAACGTGTAAGCTCTAGATCAGAAGTAGGGAACCCTGGTCCTGGAGAGCTGCAGGGTCTGCTGGTTTTGTTTTCACCTTAAATACAACAACTACTTAACTCACCTCACCTGGTTTCTTTGTTTTAACTGTAATAAACTGCTTTAATTGATCAATTACGTGGAGAGTAACAACTAAAACCAGCAGACCCTGCAGCTCTCCAGGACCAGGGTTCCCTACCCCTGTACTAGAATGTATCAATAAACAGGTTAATTGGCTTCAGATAAGGTTCATTACTACTCGGTGAAAGAGATTGGCTCAGGCTTTTCATCCTCATGGGTTGAACATTTGTATTGGTTTAGAATGGATTGTGTGGCTTCTTCATTTTAAAAAGGTCTGCATCAGTTGGACCATACATGGGCCGTGTCCGAATCAGCACTCTTCCACACTGAGTAGCCTTGGTGAGTAGATAGGGTGAGAAAGTCGTAGAGTACGCAAACATTTTTCAAATTGCTGTATACAAAATACCCGGATGACACGTTTTTCATCATGTTGTTACTTTTAAAAATAAGTGCGTGCTTTTGCATTTTGAAAGTATCCCAATTTAGCTGTAAAACCACGGACATGGCAACACTGGTGGGACGTCTTATGACCTGCTTACGACACTTCCACAGTGTGGTTGGAAAATGGTATGCCGGATATTTCTCGCGGACTGCTAAACAGTGCACATTAAGACACCATAAGAAAGACATCGCATACAAAATCACAATTCACCAAAAGGAGACAACAAAAAAAAGAAATTCAAGGACATTGAAATGAAGAATAGTACATGCGTTCCCGGGTTATTGGGTGGGCAAATGTTCATTTGTGTCTCTCTCTCTTCCTTGGGATGGAGGGGGGTGGACTAGATGATCAGTTCTTTCCAATGGTCCACCCCCCATTTCTCTCTCGCCAGACACTTGTCCTTCGCGAAGTCGACCATAACGCCGTCTTGGAGGAGGTTTTGCGCCCTCCTCCTGAGAGTGACCAGGTCTACCGTTGTTTTTTGATAGACCTTGATGTTCCTCGCCTCCCACAGGACCTGCTTCATGGTGTTAACGATCCTCCACTGACGCTGGAGCTCTGGTGTTTTACATCCTCCACGGGGACCGTAGAGGACACACTCAGCAGTCAGGGAGGACCTCGGCAGCAACCTGTTACGGGAGACAGAGGAAACAACAAGGCCCCAGACCCGTCTGGCCACGGAGCACTCCCAGAACAGATGGTAGATGTGTTCTGAGTCAGTGCATCCGTGGGGGCAGCGCTCGGTCAGGGCCAAGTGCCGCTTAAACATGAATGAGCTGGTGGGGAGACACATGTGGGCAGACATCCAGGCAATGTCCTTTTGCTTGTTACTTATGCATTTATTTAGGACATTAGCCCAGATTATAAACGGGTCCAGGGTCGTGCTGCCCCTCGGGAGTGTCATGGTCTCCTTCGTTCTTAAATGAGCCATGATTATTTTATAGCTCCACGAGGTCAGCCCGGCCCTGGGCAATCCTGCCCCAAAAGCAAAGTCCCTCAGGGCTCGATATACATATGGGGGGTCCCAGCTATACGGTGTGGTGAGGTCCAGCGCACACAGGCCCATCGTCCTCAGGAAGGGAGTGGCATAGTACCTAGCAAAGGCACCAGAGGCCTTCTCGACCTTCCGAGTGTTCTGGACCAGTGTGGCCAGACCCTGCACCAACACGATGTTAACAATGTCTGGAACCCCCCTGCCCCCATTCCGCTCTTCCTTGAGGAGGGTAGCTCTTTTCAACTTTTCCATGGTGCTCCCCCAGACAAAGCGAAAGGCCATTCTAGTGATGAGTTTACTAGTGGCCTTGTCTGGGGGAAACACCCTCCCCAAGTAGAGAAAAATGGGAAGGACTATTGCCTTCAGGACCAGGATCTTACCCGTCTGAGTCAGAGGCCGCACGCTCCAGCTCCGGAGTTTACCCTGGACGTGGCGGAGGGTTCCCTCCCAGCTCAGCTTTCCTTCGCCGTCTGACTGGAAGGTCCCCCCAGGAGCTTGATATTATCTCTGCGCACAGGGAAAGAAACGGTTAGTGGCTCACTCCAATGCCGAGACAGAAACAGTTCACTCTTGTCCCTATTGACTAGGGCGCCAGTGGCTGCACAGAAGTCATCCAGCACCTTGTTGGCAACGGTGATGGAATGACTATCTGTGCCGACGATGGTAATGTCGTCCATGTACGCCATCACCCTAAGCCGCTCCCCCTGGGCCCCGGGCAGTGGATAACCAGCGATGCCCGGGTTACCCCTGATGGCCTGAAGGAACGGCTCAAGGTAGATGACGTACAGGAGGGATGCTAGGGGGCATCCCTGCCTGACGCCAGACCTAATGGCAAAGGGGGCGGATGGTTGCTTGTTCACAACCACCCTCCCCAAGATGTCAGTCAAACACATTTTGGTCCAGTGCAGGAGGGAGCTAGGAAAATTAAACCTCTCTAGCACCCTCTCCAAGCACACATGACTTACCCTGTCAAAGGCCTTCTCCTGGTCTAGGCTGAGAAGGCCCAAGGGGGACCTGCGCTCCCCGGAGTGGATTATGACATCCCTCACGAGGAGCAGGTTGTCGTTTATGGACCTCCCTGGAATACTGCACGTTTGGTCGGGGCCGACCACCGATGTTATCAGGTGTTGGAACCTCCTCATCAGCGCCTTCGCCATGATCTTATAATCTGCTGAGAGGAGGTTAATCGGCCGCCAGTGCCGGAGGTCCTTCAGGTCCCCCTTCTTAGGGACAAGAGCAACCGCACTCTGCCTCAGTGAGGCCCCCAACCGCCCCTCCCTGTACGCTGCTCTGAACTTCCGCCACGTCCTCCTTCAGGAGATCCCAAAAGGCCTGATAGAATTCGGCCGGGATCACGTCAGGACCAGGAGCTTTGTGCTGATTAAGGGAGCGCATGGCCCGGGTGAGCTCCTCGGCGCTCAACTCAGGTTCCATGCTCTCCTCCCCCAGGCGTCTGTCCCGGCAGCCCAGGAAGGTGTCCATGAGAGCCCCATCTGCGGGTCGTATACTGTACAGGCCCGCATAGAACTCCCTGGCCACCTCCCGGACCTCGGCCTCTTCAGACACCACCACCCCTCTGTTGTTATAGAGGGAAGAGATGTTATTTGTTTTTGACCGTGCCCTGCGGAAGAAGTACCTAGTGCACTTCTCATCCTCCTCAAGGCCCTGGAGTTTGGAGCGGAAGGTGTATTTTCTCCGCTCCTCCCGATAGAGGGCGGAGAGGCTCTCTTTAGCGAGTGCGATCTCGCTGCTTACCTCCAGGCCTCGGGACTGGAGGAGGCTCAGTCTTTGGAGGGCAGCATTAGCGTGGTCAAAAGCCGCCCTCCTTTCCTTTGCCTTCCTCCGCCCGACTGCCCGGAAATAGCCCTGCACCCGCTCCTTCACCATCTCCCACCACTCTATCGGGGAGTCAAAAAGATGTTTTAAACTCACCCACTCCAGGTACCCGCCTCGAGAAGGAGAGGCGCACTTTGGGGTCCTGGAGATGGCTGGTATTCATTCTCCAGAGACCCCTGCCCGGATGGAAAAGGCGTGCACTCTCAGGCCTGGGGAGAGCAGGAACATGTCAATGCGGGAAGAGGAGACACCAGAGGAGCTCACCCATGTGTGTTGTGGGGGAGAGGCGCCCCCGGCGTCGTGGAGGGAGAAATCTTCTATGATAGACCGCAGCTCGTCGCTCAACCGATCTTTCCTTGGTCTGCTGCGGTCTTCATCCCTGAGGGCACAGTTGAAATCCCCCCCCACGACAACCGGCATATTAGTGTATAGTGGTTCTGAGTTTTGCGAAAAGGGAGACCCTCTCTGCTACGCTGGTTGGGCCGTACACATTGACCAATCTAAGTGGGGAACCCCCGACACAAATATCTGTGACGAGGATTCGCCCACTTTCCACGATGTTGTTTCCCATGATTTTTACATAAGGGTTTTTGGTCAATGTGCCGATCCCATCGGCTCGAGCGACGTTCGAGCCGGACCAGAGAGAGTCCCCCATTCTCCACTCCTCCCTCAGAGTGTCATCCATAGTGCGGAAAGGGATTCCGCACTCCTGAAGAAGGATGACATCCGAGGGGGTTTGCTGCAGAGTGGTGAAGACTGAAGACTGAGTGGCGTTTGTTAGGTTCCCTGATGCTGCGTATGTTTGAGGTAGTGAGTGTAAGTGTCATAATAGTATTTATTGTTTGTCTGTGTCATGATCCGGGTTTATTTTTTGCGATGTCTTGACATATTTTATTGAGACGGTCCATAACTGTTTCCGGGTTATGAAGGCGCCTACTCACCCCCTGATTCGGTCCGCCCACAGATCTCCCCTCCTTACTGCCTGGCAGGTTCCGTTCCGGAGAGGTGGGACGTGATGGTTTTACCCCAGGGTCCCCCTTTGCTTCGGAGGGCCCTTGAGAGGAGAGCTGCTGAGTGCTCCTGTTGGGTGTGGGATCGGGGCCAGGAAGTGGCCAGTCATTAGTGGGCCTGCTTTGAAAAGTGATGGGTCGTGAGAGGGTTTCTCTTTGATGGAGAAGTAGTGGTGGAGATGGTTTGCTAGGGCGAGGTGGAGGTTCTGGCCTGACTGTGGGTGGACTAATGTTCCTAATGTTGGTGTTTTTCTGTTGTATCTTGTGAATTGGTTGTTTTAAGTGGTGGACTATTGCTGGGTTTGGGGGCTGACCGGGTGGTTCTACTCTGTTGGTTTTGTTGTTGTGTTTTCCCTTCCTTTTTCTGTTTGCCACTTGCCATTTTATGGTGTCTGAATCTATATCTGCGTTCGAGGAGTCTGACTCCTCCACCGTGATGGGGGTGTCGGAGTCAGGCTCCTCTTTCACTGTGGTGACTGTCTGTGTGGGTAGTGGAGTTTCAGAGGGGTCTGTGTGTAGGGGAGAGCCGGTGTCAATGGTGCTTGAGGGGCCTTGTGCGGTGTTTTGTGGGTGGGTGGTTGTTTCAGGCTGTGGGGGGGTTGTGGCTGGTGTTCTGGTTCTGGGTGCTGGGGTAGGGGTAGGGGTAGGTGGACGAGGGGGGGGGGGGGGGGGGCAGTAGATGGTGGAGGGGGTGCGGTGTTCCTAGCCCTGTTTGCGTACGAAAGTGGGCAATCTCTGAAGAAATGCCCACTCGCTCCGCAGAGGTTACAGGGCTTTGGGTCCCGGCATGTCCTGGTCTCGTGCTCTCCTCCGCAAGTCTTGCACTTGACCACTGTGCAGGCTGCGGCTAAGTGACCTAACTCACCGCAGTTCCTGCACAGCTTGGGCATGCCGTTGTAGAACACCACACCCCTATTTCTCCACAGCGTGATGGTGCTGGGGATATGGCATACCCCCCCACTACATAAGGGTCGGGTTTTAGCTGGACCAGCCACTTCCTGGCCCCGGTCCACACTCCATCCTCATCAAGAACCCTCCTGGCGTCAGATTTTACGTTGCCATACCTGCCCAACCACGTCGAAACATCGTGGTCCTGCACAGTCTCATTATAGAACTGTACAGTAACCACTTTGTTCTCCGTGTCGGACAGGGGCTCGACGGCAAAGTTGTTAAGGGGACTCCTGTCCTTCCCCTCTCTATAGAGGTTCCAGAACCTCTCCAGGACATTAGGGTTCTTGAAACTAACTTCAAAGATTTCCCCTTGACCTGGAACCTTTACCAGGCAGTTAAGGTCAGCTGGCACAAAGCCCATACCTCTTTGTAGCACTGCCCTGCTAAATTCCAGACGGGTCAAACCTGTCACTCTCGTCTCGGGTCGAGTTGGATTTGGGCCTGCAGCACGACCTGCCCCCCCTGCGGTTGCTGGCCCAGGAGCGCCCTCCATGGCTGCGCCCTCGGCTCCCTGTCCCGCCGGGGGGCTCACACTGGTGCTGCCGCCTCCCTCCTCGACCCCCTGTATCCATGTCAGGCGGACGGCGTTATGGCGTCGCGTCCCTGGAACAGGTCTGGCTGCCATCCCCCTTCCTCTCGGTAAGGCCGGACTCCGCACTGTTAGAAAAGCACAGAGACAGCACTCAGGAGATGGTGTTCCTTCCGGGAGGACCAGAAATCAGCAATGCAGTGCAGGCAGAAAAGGGACCAGCCGAGGGCTGGCCCCCCACACTGCTGCGTGAGGACCTCCCTTCCTGGTGTAGGCGGCAAGCATTGATCCTCAGGTGGTGTTGAGGTCTGGGTCGCCGCCTTCCGTCTCAGGGAGGGTCCGCTGCTCTGGTCCTCCCAACTGCCTGCTCCTCAGCTTTGTCCTCCGGGTCTGGCCTGCTGGTTCTGCTGCACTTAGCACTTTAGACTGTATCAGAAGTATTTATGTGCACCAAGAACTTTAAACACTGTGCGTAACCCTCATTAGACCAATCACTGTGTTGCTGTGGAGTGACGTTATTGCACTAGCACTTTAATTCAGAGTGTGTGCAATTAGGCCCTAGTTAGCAAGTGTGCAATTGTTTTCAACTAATTTTACCTGTACCTGGTGTGCTTTGAAATGCGTGCTTGTGTGCGAATGAGTTATTCAGACTAAGACCAGTGCTTAATGAATTTCTGATAATAGGATATTTTGTGGTCAACGTGCAATCTAATTTAAGCGATTATAGACCACTCTGTCATCTGTGCTTTAGCTTATGTCATTGGAACCCATTGGGCCCTATCTTACACCCGGCGCTAACCCAAACACGTGTCTCTGCTATCTTACACCCGGCGCATGGTTCATTATAGCGCCTAGCGCTCACGTCGTTTAAATACCAAGTATTCTTGTGCCCATTGCAAGTGACCTGGGCGTGTTGGTCTTAAGATGAGGTGTGGCCAGGATAATTGTTGGCGTATTGCTATCTTGAGCCAGCAGAAAGCGCTTGCGCTAAAACCACCACAAACCTGCAGCTTGTTTCACGGAAATTGCGATGCGCAAGCAACGATCGATTTATCCTGCACTTTTTGGAGTGTTTCATGGATAAATTGCAATTGCAAGCCACGAACGCATGTCGCAAAACGCATTCTTGTAGGCAATCCGTAAATCTGCAATCGTTCTCATCCCCCTGCCTCGTTTTTTGTATCGAACGGTCAATTGTACCAAAACCCAAACTAAAGGTGGCGCTATGGATTACAGGGTACTTTACTGTCTGTAAAATATTCAAAATATTTTTAATAACCGAAATTGTTACAGTTTATCATGTCTGAACTTAATCCAACTTTATAATATTAAAATATCATATTAAAACTATGTTATTGGCCAAAGCACAATTCATCATCTGCTGAATACTGACCATTAAGGATACATAGCAAGATTGTATCGCCTGTGTGGGCTGGCCACGGGTGTAGCCAAGGTTGAAAGTGGTATCTGGGGAAGGGGGTGGGGTGGGTTGAAAAATTTACCGTGCGTTTAGATTAAATTGGAATTACGCGTTGTAGGCTAATATAAAAATGTAATTTGAAATATTCATTTTATTTTAACTATTAGGTCTCCGCAGTAGGCCTAATATAGCCTACACTTTATAGCAACGTTATGTGTATTGCTATTTTATATTCAAATGAAATCTACCCATTGTCACCTACAAGCCATCCATCAGTAATACAAATTGCCCACACAGTTGCTCCAAATGTAGCTGTTGTGTGTGCTCCCATTCAATCACAGGGCATCATGCAACTTGTAGGCTGTGTTTAACGAGTGTTGGGCTACTTTTCTACACACAAAAGTGTGTTTGTTCTCATTCGATGCCCTGGTGGGAATTTGCGACCTATCAATTGCACCACGGAGTTTTGGGAGACCACTCGGTGTGTAAATGTCTCCTTTCACTTGACGTCTGTGTTGCAGGCTGAATGAAGTCAGTAGGCTATTTACAAAGTGTAGTGCTGTCGTCACTTTACAGAGGAATTGGACTTTTCATTGCTTATTCCATAACATTGTCAGATGTCCGACAACCCAGAGAAAGCTGCCGGGTGTCAGGAAGCGCAGAGCTGTCACTATTTGAAGCGAGACAGGTAGGGCCATGCTCTGTTACATGTTAGTGTATGGACAAAGATCAAGAAAGTTGCATAAGCGTAATATTCCATCCCTTACAAATAAGAAGTTTATAAAAGAAGGCCTATGCCTTTACACTTTTTCTGAACTAAATCTCAGACAGTGTAGGCTACTTAAAGCGCACTTTCATTTTACTTTGCAGAAGTAAATTCAGATCACGGTTTCAAGTCGCTTACAAGTTTAGAAGTAGTTCATAAATGGTAGTAGCCTATACTTAACGTTTAGTTCCAGGAAATACATAAATACAGGAAATACTTTTAATACATATGTAAAATATAGTCTACTTTAAAATAAACTTGATGTACTTAAGTATACTTTTAAAAATAAACTTTTGTAGGCTACTACATTTTTGTAAGTGATATCTTTCTAGCAACTAATCTCCGTAGTTATCTAAATGGTGGAAGCGATCACAAAGAAGATTCTTTCTGGAGCGTGCCTCCGTCTCCGCACAATCAAAGGAAACGCCATATTTGCAAGGAAAGAATTGTATTTGCAAGTGGCCTGTAGTTGTCGCACTTTTATTTGCGATGAATCGCGTTTTGACAAGAAATTTCGATCTACGAGTGGAAATCCTCGCAAATCGCTTTCGTGAAACGAGCCCCTGGTCTAAAGTCATGTCGCAGTTGTGTACATGTTATTTTAACGGCGCATATAAGTGCGTGTGCACAACGCGCGTACACCCTCCTCCTGTTACACTCACAGATTGTCCGTGATGCGCGCGAGGGGCCGCAGCAAGACCTGCATGCGGCGCAGGCGGGTATTCACATGCCCAATACTCCGCCTGACCGCACCCCATTCCCTCTGGAGTTCCAGGAATGGGTGGTCCTCCTGCTGGGTGGTGTTCCCATGTTGTGATCTGGGTCGGCTCATCTCTCCTGTCGACCTCAGTGCTGCTGGTTCCTCCGTCTCTGCTCCCTTCAGCACTGGGCCTACCCCCTGCTTCCGCGTACTGGGTCCGGCCTCAGGATCTTCAGCTAGCGGAGCTGCATAACATGTACATTTGATTTATTATATGGCTTTGTTACAGGACTAACAAAATGAACGATTTTCACAACAAGCTTTGTTTGTACACATTGTGTAGGATATTAGGTTATTGATATCATTGCATTACCTTGGACACCAACCTGTACCCCCCCATGCTTTCAACACTGAGGGTAGAGGCAGCGATGTCCGATCCTCAATGGCCGTAGGTGGTCCTCCTCCTGTTCCCGAGTTTTGGCTTCGGTGTGTGGCAAGCTTTCGTTTTGCCCGTCTCCTGACATTATACCGCTTATGGCATTGTGCGGCTGTTCTTGTGATGCCAGAAAACGAGGATATGCTCACCGCTACCTCATCCCACGCCTGCTTCACCTCCAGGAGCTTAGGTGGAACCCTGCGGTTCCCATAGATTTTCTCCTCACGCGCCTTAACCTCATGCACGAGCAGGTCTGTTTCCTCAGCTGTAAGCCGTTCTTTCCGTTGTCGGAAATCCGCCATTGTAATAGCAATCTGCCAAGGTGCGGAAGCAGGTGGCTTTTAAAGGGAATGGGATATGACATTTTGATTGGTTTATTGCATGTTACGCCCAAGACACACCTATAATTAATGAAGAGACTCAGTTCAGCCCATTTGCATTTTGCGCTGTACTTATCGCTCAAAAAACATGCCATTTAACTAGCAAAAGTGTACTTGGACATGCCCTAAATGCACTTTGCATCATGCACTTAGACCAAGCGCCAAGATAGAGCCCATTGTATTTTAGAATTGTGGTGAAAATAAAGCATTGTTATACCTTTTGTACTTCAGCCTATGCCTTGTTTTCTTATAGTACAGGCACCTTGCGGGGCCTTTTCTTCCTTGTTTGGTACTCAGGGTCTCCCCCCCCCTTCATAACTGGGAGTGGCGTAGTGTGGTATCCATTTCTTAAAATGAGGCGCGAGTCTTGTGTGGGCCACATTGGTCACAAATAAATGTCTTACATGAAATGTAACTACAAAATGTAACCACTCAAATTGAAAAATATTATATATAAACAAGGTCAAGTAAAAGTAGACCTGTGGCTGGACTGGAATTGAGATGATGAGCAACACGTCAGCGCATTTGATTTTTCCATTAATGTATTTGCATGTTGGATGCTATAGATTATATTAATCACAAAACACATTAATGGATCATGAGAATTTAATCTTGTTTGACAATGTCAACGACTCAAAACAATGTCATATTACTCAATACTGTATGCAGACTGCTAAATTCAAATTAATTCTGCAAAGCCATGCACCTTTTAAAAATCGGTCGTTGTACAATCCTAAGACGTGCATGGAAGGGTTGTCGTGCAAGTATTGTGTGTATTTCTTACCTGTATTCTGTCCTTATTCACAGAATCACACTTCCACTGTGTTTTAAGGATTTTCTCATAGTCTATCTCCGTTATCGTTGCGCACATTTTGTGGTACCAGCGCGCGCATTCATCACAGCCAATCTGTTGGAAGGAATAGTATGCCCAGCAATGTATAAATGATCTTTTCTGAAATTAAATGTCACCTATTTTCACTTTTACTGAAATTAAGTAGGACATTTTGTGAATTTTCAAAAAGAGCCAGATTTGTATCCTAACAGTAAGACTTACGCAGTGTAGTTCTTCGGTTCCCCCAGTCACGTTTTTCATACCACAGTGCGAGCACAATTGGTCAATTGGTTCTGAGAAGACAATGGAAAGAAATTAAATATGAAAAGGAATTCACAACAGACTGCAATTAATTCTAATTATTCTAAGGTCATTAACTTATACCTGAGGATTTCAGTATCTCCAAGCGGTAATTATGCACTGCTGCAGCTGTTCCGTCTATTTTCATGTTGTCAGGTACTGCTGGGAAGTTGCAGATTATGTCCCTTGCTATCTGTTTTAAAATCAAAGAAATGCACATTTAGCTAGGGCATCCAGACATTTCAATGGTTTTCTTAACATCTTGGAAGGCAAGATATATATTTTTTTATTTTCCATGTATTGTTTGCTTGACCAACTTGGGAAGAGGAGAATAAACTGTAACTGTCTCATAAAAAATAAGGATGGGTAAGGAGAGGATACAGTATTAACCTTTGTTTAGACATATACAAATTTGTATCTTCTTTTCGGTACTTGTAAAACAGACATAGTAGATAAACGCACTCATCACAAAAACCCCACAACTGGATGAATCCCTCTGAAATTAGTGCATTATGGCTCCAGGCTCCCATTTGATGCTTGTCCACCCCTCCTTGCCCAGGCGATTCAGTCTCATTCTGAAAAACTGCCTGTGAGGTATAAATGTTTTCAGCTTTTATAGAATTGTAATATAATATTTTTGATTGTTTGCTGCTTTACTCACTTAAAACTATGAATTGTCTGCAGTTTCTCTTTGTCATCTGCAGTTTTCAAAGGGTCAAAGAGGAAAATCTTCTTGGAAATGGTATGTAGGTACTGTACATGCAGAAAATATTACATGAAAGTAAAAAGTGTACTAATGAAGTCAATATATAGTATGCAACGCCCCACAGCATTCTCACCACAAATTTCCAATGTCCATTGTCATTGTAAAATCCAATGGCCCCCTCAGTCCCCTTATATTTTTGGAAGTCAACAGCTCGTAGATTGTGTCTACGGCGTTGTTCTGGTGTACCATGCAGTATCACTTGCACGGTATAATGGTTAATGGATAACATTGTTCTTTGAGTATTTTGTAATGCATAGCAACAAGTAGAACTCTATTGTCTGTGAAAATAGGAGAGTGAATATACATAAATCACAAAGGGTAGATGTATCATGTTCTTAATAATGCTTTGATCATATCACATAGGTTTTTGAGTTAAATCTTTATTTCCCAAGTCAACCCGTTGTGAGGATGCCTTGGGAAGGAAAGTTTGCGCTGGCCATTCAGGGTACTGCAACCTTTAATTTAGGAAGAATTCGGTCCCTTCTTTGTTCTACCAGCGTTTATTTAAACCTGCTGGGAATATGGTGTTAAGTTTTCTAATCCAATGTCTTTCTGCTCTACGTCTGTCCTCTTGTGTCCAGTTTATGTTTGCTTGAAGACCCGATATTTCTAGTGCGTCGCGTCCATGGTGTAGGAAGTGCGGCACTAGGTGTGTGTCTATTTCTCTATGGTTTTTGATGTTATATATGTGTTGTGCTAATCTAGTCCTAATTTAATTTCCTGTCTCCCCTACATATTTTATGTTGCAGTGTTTGCACTGTATTGCATACACGCAGTTCTGTGTGTTGGCTGTGATTGTTTGTTGATAAGGTAGGTTGTGTTTGTGGTGTTGTTCTTAATTGCCGTGCTCCGTCTGTGGAATGTCCGGCTTTGTGTGGGTAGGGTGTTAATCACCGGTAGTTTACTGCTGACCAGATAATCCTTTAGGTTTTGGTTCCTTTTGTATGCCGAAACGATCCTGTGTTCCCGCAGTAGGTTTGTGTTTTGTAAAGTCCTGGTGAGGTTCTGTTTAATTTTTCTGTTTGCTGTTTGGCTTAACTTTGAATAAGTGGTGATGAGCGGAATTATTTTCCTTGCGTCCTGTTGTTTTGGGGCCAAGAAGGTTTTCCAGATCTGTCTAAGGAAGGATCTGGAATATCCCTTGGTTTTAATGCTTTAAATAGTGTTCTGGTTGCCTCCTCAAAATCTGCAGTTTGTGTGCAGATTCTCCTGAATCTTAAAAGTTGTGATTTAATTAAGCCTCCGAATGTGTGTTTTGGGTGGAGACTGTCTTTATGTAGGAGTGCATGTGTGTCTGTGTCCTTAAAGAACACTTTTGTGTCCAAAGTGTGTGTTTGGGGAAATAAGGGTCCTTTGTATGTGGTAGTGTCCAAAAAATCTATATGTTCGCTGTGTGTGGTATGTTTAATTGTTATAGATGTATGGTGTGTGTTGAGGATTTGTATGAAGTGTTGGAAGTCTTCTGTGCCGTGCGTCCATGTTCCCCAAATGTCATCTAAGTATCTAAAGTAGTTTGTGGGGAGTTTGGGGCATTTTTTCAATACTGTTTCCTCCCAGTGTGCCATGTAAATGTTGGCATACGCTGGTGCAAATTTTTTTCCCATCGCTGTGCCGCTGATCTGTAGGAAGAATTCTTTGTTGAATTCAAAGTCGTTTTTTGTAAGACTTATTTCCAGTAATTGTAGGAGAATTGTGTCCGGTCGATTGCTGTCCGGGTACTTCTCCATCCATGTTTTAACTGCTGTTAGTCCCGCTGCTGTGTTTATGTTTGTGTAGAGGCTATCTATGTCGATGGTGAAAAGGGTGGCTTCCACCGGTATTTTGGCATTTTTAATTTTGTGTATGAAATCGTAAGTGTCTTTGATGTAGCTATTGTGTTTTGTTGATAGTGGATTGAGGAAACAATCTAAGTATTCCGCTATTCTGTAGGACTCGCTGTTGCAGTCCGAAATAAGAGGTCTCCCTGGCGGGACCTCGTATGGTATGCTACAGGATTCCGGTGTCTTGTGTATTTTAGGGAGGAGGTAAAAAACTCTAGGTCGCGGGTTGTCCTCCCCCCTTAGGTAAAAGCTTTGCCGTTTTGTGATGTAATTCTTTTCTACGAGTGTCCGTATGATGGTGTGTATTTCCTGCGCTGTGTCCGGGTATATGGGTGCATTTAATTTTCTATAATGTGTCGTGTTGTTAAGTTGCCTGTAGGCCTCCTGCGTGTATTGTGCCCTGTCCATGATGACTATTGCACTTCCCTTATCCGCTGGTTTGATTATTATGTGTTTGTTTTTGGCCAGTCGAAGGAGTGCTTGGCTTTCTCCTCTGTTGAGGTTGTTCTCATCTCTGTGGGTTTGTGGGTTAAGTGTTGTAATTAGTGTGTTGTTTTCTAGGATAAAGCGTGTGATTTCCGGAGGCATGTCTTCCGGTCTGGGTTCCCAGTTTGATTTTGGTGTGAAGGGTGTCTGTTCCCTGGTTTCCGCCTCCTCAAAGAATACTGCCAGTTTTAGTTTCCTGTGGAACTCCTGGACTTGTCCTCTGAGGGTCTCTTTTTGTTTTTTGCGGGTATTAACCGTGGGAATGAATGACAGACCCCTGTCCAGAAGGTTGTATTCATCCTGAGTGGGTGTATAATTGTTACTTAATAGTATTATATTTTTGTTCCCCTCCCTGTTTGTGCTTGGGTTTGTGGGGATTGCTAGTTTAAATGCTGCAGCCAGTGGTTGAGCATGTCAGTTGCTGTCCTATCCGTCCAGTGGATGTCGTCTGTTCCAGTGTCAAAGTCCGCCTCCGGAAGCTTTGGGATGTGTGGCATGTTCCTGCGGATGTGCTCATTCATTTCTTCCAGGTTTTCCTTCTTGCGGCACTGCAGGTTCCCGGAGTAGTTTATCAGCGGAATCCAGATCTCCGCTGACGGGAATGTGTTTTTGGCTGCCCTCAGCGTGGTTTGGACTTGCTTGATGGCAGTTCTCTTGGGGTGCTGGTCCTTGTTGTTTATCCCAAAGGACAGGATGACTCTCTGTACCTTGGGGTCCACTGCTGTTTTCTCCAGGAGCCCTGCTGCATGTAGGAATGTTGCTCCAGGGTAGCTGTCGATCTGGAGATCTCCCCTGGAGTAGGATTGGATCCTGGAGAGGTTGGAGTCCCCCAGGATGATGTTCTGTTTTCTTACCGGGATGATCCAATCCTGGACCTTCCTGGTGGATCTGGGGTGTCGTGTGGGGTAGAAGGTCCCGTTTTCTGCCCCGGCTCCTCTGGTGTGGGGCTGAGGGGTTAGGGTTGTGGGTGGGGTTGGTGTTAGGGGTGGGGGTATGGTTGGGGTCAGGGTTGGGGGTAGGGTTTGTGCTGGGGTTGGGGTTAGGTTTTTAAGTTAAATCTTTATTTCCCAAGTCAACCCGTGTGAGGGCGCCTTGGGAAGGAAAGTTTGCGCTGGCCATTCAGGGTACTGCAACCTTTAATTTAGGAAGAATTTGGTCCCTAATTTGTTTTACCAGCGTTTATTTAAACCCGCTGGGAATATGGTGTTAAGTTTTCTAATCCAATGTCTTTCTGCTCTACGTCTGTCCTCTTGTGTCCAGTTTATGTTTGTTTGAAGACCCGATATTTCTAGTGCGTCGAGTCCATGGTGTAGGAAGTGCGGCACTAGGTGTGTGTCTATTTCTCTATGGTTTTTGATGTTATATATGTGTTGTGCTAATCTAGTCCTAATTTCATTTCCTGTCTCCCCTACATATTTTATGTTGCAGCGTTTGCACTGTATTGCATACACGCAGTTCTGTGTGTTTGCTGTAATTGTTTGTCTTATAAGGTAGGTTGTGTTTGTGCTGTTGTTCTTGATTGCCGTGCTCCGTCTGTGGAATGTCCGGCTTTGTGTGGGTGGGGCGTTAATCACCGGCAGTTTACTGCTGACCAGATAATCCTTGAGGTTCCGGTTCCTTTTGTATGCCGAAACGATCCTGTGTTCCCTCAGTAGATTTGTATTTTGTAAAGTCCTGGTGAGGATTTGTTTAATTTTCCTGTTTGCTGTTTGGCTTAATTTAGAGTAATTGGTGATGAGCGGAATTATTTTCCTCGCGTCCTGTTGTTTTGGGGCCAAGAAGGTTTTCCGGATCTGTCTTGAGGAAGGATCTGGAATATCCCCTGGGTTTTAACGCTTTGAATAGTGTTCTGGTTGCCTCCTCAAAATCTGCAGTTTGTGTGCAGATTCTCCTGAATCTTAGAAGTTGTGATTTAATTAAGCCTCCGAATGTGTGTTTTGGGTGGAGACTGTCTTTATGTAGGAGTGCATGTGTGTCTGTGTCCTTAAAGAACACTTTTGTGTCCAGAGTGTGTGTTTGGGGAAATAAGGGTCCTTTGTATGTGGTAGTGTTCAAAAAATCTATATGTTCACTGTGTGTGGTATGTTTAATTGTTATAGATGTGTGGTGTGTGTTGAGGATTTGTATGAAGTGTTGGAAGTCTTCTGTGCCGTGCGTCCATGTTCCCCAAATGTCATCTAAGTATCTAAAGTAGTTTGTGGGGAGTTTGGGGCATTTTTTAAAAACTGTTTCCTCCCAGTGTGCCATGTAAATGTTGGCATACGCTGGTGCAAATTTTTTGCCCATCGCTGTGCCGCTGATTTGGAGGAAGAATTCTTTGTTGAATTCAAAGTCGTTTTTTGTAAAGCTTATTTCCAGTAATTGTAGGAGAATTGTGTCCGGTCGATTGTTGTCCGGGTACTTCTCCATCCAGGTTTTAACCGCCGTTAGTCCCGCTGCTGTGTTTATGTTTGTGTAGAGGCTATCTATGTCGATGGTGAAAAGGGTGGCTTCCACCGGTATTTTAGCATTTTTAATTTTGTGTATGAAATCGTATGTGTCTTTGATGTAGCTATTGTGTTTTGTTGATAGCGGATTGAGGAAAAAATCCAAGTATTCTGTAGGACTCGCTGTTGCAGTCCGAAATAATAGGTCTCCCTGGCGGGACCTCGTACGGTACGCTCCAGGATTCCGGTGTCTTGTGTATTTTAGGGAGGAGGTAAAAAACTCTAGGTCGCGGGTTGTCCTCCCCCCTTAGGTAAAAGCTTTGCCGTTTTGTCATGTAATTCTTTTCTACGAGTGTCCGTATGATGGTGTGTATTTCCTGCGCTGTGTCCGGGTATATGGGTGCATTTAATTTTCTATAATGTGTTGTGTTGTTAAGTTGTCTGTAGGCCTCCTGTGTGTATTGTGCCCTGTCCATAATGACTATTGCACTTCCCTTATCCGCTGGTTTGATTATTATGTGTTTGTTTTTAGCCAGTTGAAGAAGTGCTTGGCTTTCTCCTCTGTTGAGGTTGTTCTCATCTCTGTGGGTTTGTGGATTAAGTGTTGTAATTAGTGTGTTGTTTTCTATGATTACGCGTGTGATTTCTGGAGGCATGTCTTCCGGTCTGGGTTCCCAGTTTGATTTTGGTGTGAAGGGTGTCTGTTCCCTGGTTTCCGCCTCCTCAAAGAATATTGCCAGTTTTAGTTTCCTGTGGAACTCCTGGACTTGTCCTCTGAGGGTCTCTTTTTGTTTTTTGAGGGTATTAACCGTGGGAATGAACGACAGACCCCTGTCCAGAAGGTTGTATTCATCCTGAGTGGGTGTATAATTGTTACTTAATAGTACTATATTTTTGTTCCCCTCCCTGTTTGTGCTTGGGTTTATGGGGATTGCTAGTTTAAATGCTGCAGCCAGTGGTTGAGCATGTCAGTTGCTGTCCTATCTGTCCAGTGGATGTCGTCCGTTCCAGTGTCAAAGTCCGCCTCTGGAAGCTTCGGGATGTGTGGCATGTTTCTGCGGATGTGCTCGTTGATTTCTTCCAGGTTTTCCTTCTGGCGGCGCTGCAGGTTCCCGGAGTAGTTGATCAGTGGAATCCAGATCTCCGCTGATGGGAATGTGGTTTTAGCTGCCCTCAGCGTAGTTTGGACTTGCTTGATGGCGGTTTTCTTGGGGTGCTGGTCCTTGTTGTTTATCCCAAAGGACAGGATGAGTCTCTGTACCTTGGGGTCCACCGCTGTTTTCTCCAGGATCCCTGCTGCGTGTAGGAATGTTGCTCCAGGGTAGCTGTCAATCTGGAGATCTTCCCTGGAGTAGGATTGGATTCTGGAGAGGTTGGAGTCCCCCAGGATGATGTTCTGCTTTCTCACCGGGATGATCCAATCCTGGACCTTCCTGGTGGATCTGGGCTGTCGTGTGGGGTAGAAGGTCCCATTTTCTGCCCTGGTCCCTCTGGTGTGGGGCTGAGGAGTTAAGGTTGTGGGTGGGGTTAGTGTTAGGGTTAGGGGTGGGGGTATGGTTGGGGTCAGGGTTGGGGGTAGGGTTCGTGCTGGGGTTGGGGTTAGGGTTGGGGGTGTGGTTCGTGCTGGGGTTAGGGTTGGGTTTAGGTTTTTAAGTTAAATCTTTATTTCCCAAGTCAACCCGTGTGAGGGCGCCTTGGGAAGGAAAGTTTGCGCTGGCCATTCAGGGTACTGCAACCTTTAAATTAGGAAGAATTTGGTCCCTACTTTGTTTTACCAGCGTTTATTTAAACCCGCCGGGAATATGGTGTTAAGTTTTCTAATCCAATGTCTTTCTGCTCTACGTCTGTCCTCTTGTGTCCAGTTTATATTAGCTTGAAGACCCGATATTTCTAGTGCGTCGAGTCCATGGTGTAGGAAGTGCGGCACTAGGTGTGTGTCCATTTCCCTATGGTTTTTAATGTTATATATGTGTTGTGCTAATCTAGTCCTAATTTCATTTCCTGTCTCTCCTACATATTTTACATTGCAGCGTTTGCACTGTATTGCATATACGCAGTTCTGTGTGTTTGCTGTAATTGTTTGTCTGATAAGGTATATTGTGTTTGTGGTGTTGTTCTTGATTGCCGTGCTCCGTCTGTGGAATGTCCGGCTTTGTGTGGGTGGGGCGTTAATCTCTGGCAGTTTACTGCTGACCAGATAATCCTTGAGGTTCCGGTTCCTTTTGTATGCCGAAACGATCCTGTGTTTCCGCAGTAGATTCGTGTTTTGTAAAGTCCTGGTGAGGTTCTGTTTGATTTTCTTGTTTGCTGTTTGGCTTAACTTTGAGTAAGTTGTGATGAGCGGAATTATTTTCCTCGCGTCCTGTTCTTTTGGGGCCAAGAAGGTTTTCCGGATCTGTCTGAGGAAGGATCTGGAATATCCCCTTGGTTTTAACGCTTTGAATAGTGTTCTGGTTGCCTCCTCAAAATCTGCAGTTTGTGTGCAGATTCTCCTGAATCTTAGAAGTTGTGATTTAATTAAGCCTCCGAATGTGTGTTTTGGGTGGAGACTGTCTTTTTGTAGGAGTGCATGTGTGTCCGTGTCCTTAAAGAACACTTTTGTGTCTAGAGTGTGTGTTTGGGGAAATAAGGGTCCTTTGTATGTGGTAGTGTCCAAAAAATCTATATGTTCACTGTGTGTGGTATGTTTAATTGTTATAGATGTGTGGTGTGTGTTGAGGATTTGTATGAAGTGTTGGAAGTCTTCTGTGCCGTGTGTCCATGTTCCCCAAATGTCATCTAAGTATCTAAAGTAGTTTGTGGGGAGTTTGGGGCATTTTTTAAAAACCGTTTCCTCCCAGTGTGCCATGTAAATGTTGGCATACGCTGGTGCAAATTTTTTGCCCATCGCTGTGCCGCTGATTTGGAGGAAGAATTCTTTGTTGAATTCAAAGTCATTTTTTGTAAGGCTTATTTCCAGTAATTGTAGGAGAATTGTGTCCGGACGATTGTTGTCCGGGTACTTCTCCATCCAGGTTTTAACTGCCGTTAGTCCCGCTGCTGTGTTTATGTTTGTGTAGAGGCTATCTATGTCGATGGTGAAAAGGGTGGCTTCCACCGGTATTTTAGCATTTTTAATTTTGTGTATGAAATCGTATGTGTCTTTGATGTAGCTATTGTGTTTTGTTGATAGCGGATTGAGGAAAAAATCCAAGTATTCCGCTATTCTGTGAAGGTTTGGATATTAGGCCTCCTTTAATTGGGATAACCTGTCCACCTGGGCTACATCCAGCTATCCAAGTCATGAGAAAGGTATTAATATTCCATTTTATTATTGATATAAATTATTTTTAAAAAATTCTTATTATCCTTCATGCAAGTTAAGTGCTTTTACAATCAAAAAAAATAAAATTAAGTGCTCCAAAATGACCCTAAATTGGGATTATAATAAATACACTCCAATACACAAGTACAGCCTAGATAAAAACATGCATAAATTATTGAATCAATTCATCAATCAATAAATAAGTCAATAAATAAATAAATAAAATAATTATATAAATAAATAATTTCATATATACCCTCTCATAACCTTGGTGCTGTTGTATTTCTTGTAAAATTCATAAACCCCAGGGAGTGGTTCAAGGAGTCAGAGTCCATTTATGTCACCGTATGTAGGCAAACTCCAGGTAAATTAGTACCTTTCATTAAGCCCTACGGGGTCGATGGTTTTTAATAACTTGATCCATCTTCTCTCCGCCTTTTGGCGTTGTCCCTTGGACCAGTTTTTATTAGTCTCCAAACCTCCTATCTGAAGGTGTTTTAGACCATGTTCCTTGAAATGTGTATATAAAACAGTGTCCTTATCCCCCTTATTAATGTGGTATATGTGTTGTAATCTGGCCAATAGTGTGTTCTGTGTTTCTCCTATATATATTTTTTTACAGAGAGCACATCTAATCACATATACCACATTTACTGTCTTGAACTGAACCTCTTGCCAAATTGGCCCCCCCACACCTGAATGTTCATTTAAAATATATTTACTCCTACCTATGAAGTATTCCTGCAAGCTAGTTTTGTTTGGTTTCCTCCTAATGTTAGCATGCACCAGCATGTCTCTTAGATTTTTGTTTCTCCTAAATGCGGAGATTACCTTAAACTTTTTCAGGGCCTCACACTGTTCTTGGGCCCTCTGGAAATTAAGCTTTACACTAGAAGTGAATCGAGCCAGAGACTGCGAATATGTAAGCACCATAGGTATTATTGCGCACTCGTCCCCATCCTTCCTATATTGGCCATTCTTGTGGAATATATCTTTAACCTCAGCTTTGATTTTCCTCAGGAACCGCTTGGAGTAACCCCGAGGCCCTAAAGCTGTAAAAAGTGTTTGGGTGGCAATCTCCACATCCTCCGGCAGAGTACAGATTCTGTGGAAGCGAATCAGCTGTGATTTTATTAGCCCTTTGTATGTATGTTTCGGGTGATTACTGGATTTGTGTAGAAGGGCATGTCTATCGGTATCTTTAAAATAAACCTTTGTAGCCAACCTCTTGGTTTCCTCCGACTTATGTGTAAAGAAGACCTGTGTGTCTAAGAATGCAATTGTTTCCCATTGTACATTGGACGTAATTTTGATTGCAGGATGGTGTGAATTCATGATTTGTAAGAATTCCTTAAATTTAGTGGTTGATTCCACCCAAAGGCCAAAAATATCATCAAGGTACCTCAGGTAAAGTAATGGCAAGGTACTGCATTTCTTGAACGCTGTTTCCTCCCAAAAATTCATATACAAATTAGCATAGGCTGGTGCAAACTTCTTGCCCATCGCCGTACCATGAATTTGGAGATAATGGTTCCCATTAAATTCAAAATCGTTTCGGTGTAGGCTAAGCTCCAATAAGTCTATTATTGCCCTGTCTGGGCGTGTGGGGTTTGGGTACTTCCTCAATGCTTCCATCACTGCCTGCAGGCCCAATTTACTATCTATATTTGTGTACAAAGATTTGATGTCTATAGTAAATAAAAAGGAGTTTGCAGGAACACACAGTTCCTTCAATTTATTCACAAAGGCATATGTGTCCCTGACATAACTGTGATGTTTCTGGGATAAGGGATTTATATAGTAATCAATGTATTCTGCAACTCTATATGACTCACTATCGCAGACACTGACGATGGGTCGACCACATGGAATCCGGAAAGGGACCGTCCATTCCTCCGGAGGTTTATGTATTTTTGGTAATAGGTAAAATTGCCTGGGCCTAGGAGTATCTGGTCCCAATAAATAAAGCCATTGTTTTTTGTCAATGAAGTTGTCCTCGTATAGTTTTGTTATTATTTGCTGTATCAAAATCTGTGTATCCAATTGTATGCTATGTAATAATGGGACATAATGTTTGGGGTTATTTAATTGCCTGTTTGCTTCAAAGAGATATTGTGCCTTGTCCAAAATAACAATTTGAGATCCTTTGTCTGCCGGTTTAATAATAATTGAGTGGCAGGCCCTCAAGGCCTTGAGAGCCTGCCACTGTTGTGCAGTCAAATTTGTTTTCCTGGCAGCACTAGGCCGAAATCGTGAGACTGCATCTCGATCCTCCTCTATCAGGGTCCGGATCGCTCCCGACACCAGATTCACCTCAGGTTCCCATGTGGAAGACCCCGTAAATGGCCTGTGGGGATAATTGGACTCATATTGAAAATAATCAAGCAATTTGAGTCTCCTGTGATATACATGTATATCCCTACGTAATTGCATACGGTCGACCCGTCCTGGAGTGGGAATGAAGTTTAACCCTTTCTCTAATACCTCCCTGGCCTCCCTGGAATTTGGCCCCTGGGAAGTTGGGGTTGGGGTTAGGTTTTTAAGTTAAATCTTTATTTCCCAAGTCAACCCGTGTGAGGGCGCCTTGGGAAGGAAAGTTTGCGCTGGCCATTCAGGGTACTGCAACCTTTAAATTAGGAAGAATTTGGTCCCTACTTTGTTTTACCAGCGTTTATTTAAACCCGCCGGGAATATGGTGTTAAATTTTCTAATCCAATGTCTTTCTGCTCTACGTCTGTCCTCTTGTGTCCAGTTTATGTTAGCTTGAAGACCCGATATTTCTAGTGCGTCGAGTCCATGGTGTAGGAAGTGCGGGTACTAGGTGTGTGTCCATTTCCCTATGGTTTTTAATGTTATATATGTGTTGTGCTAATCTAGTCCTAATTTCATTTCCTGTCTCCCCTACATATTTTACATTGCAGCGTTTGCACTGTATTGCATATACGCAGTTCTGTGTGTTTGCTGTAATTGTTTGTCTGATAAGGTAGATTGTGTTTGTGGTGTTGTTCTTGATTGCCGTGCTCCGTCTGTGGAATGTCCGGCTTTGTGTGGGTGGGGCGTTAATCTCCGGTAGTTTACTGCTGACCAGATAATCCTTGAGGTTCCGGTTCCTTTTGTATGCCGAAACGATCCTGTGTTCCCACAGTAGATTAGTGTCTTGTAAATTCCTGGTGAGGTTCTGTTTGATTTTCCTGTTTGCTGTTTGGCTTAACTTTGAGTAGGTGGTGATGAGCGGAATTATTTTCCTCGCGTCCTGTTCTTTTGGGGCCAAGAAGGTTTTCCGGATCTCTCTAACGAAGGATCTGGAATATCCCCTTGGTTTTAAAGCTTTGAATAGTGTTCTGGTTGCCTCCTCAAAATCTGCAGTTTGTGTGCAGATTCTCCTAAATCTTAGAAGTTGTGATTTGATTAAGCCTCCGAATGTGTGTTTTGGGTGGAGACTGTCTTTATGTAGGAGTGCATGTGTGTCTGTGTCCTTAAAGAACACTTTTGTGTCCAGAGTGTGTGTTTGGGGAAATAAGGGTCCTTTGTATGTGGTAGTGTTGGGGTTGGGGGTAGGATTCGTGCTGGGGTTAGGGTTGGGGTTGGGGTTGGGGTTAGGGTTAGGGTTGGGGGTAGGGTTCGTGCTGGGGTTGGGGTTGGAGTTGGGGTTAGGGGTGTGGTTGTGGTTAGTTGTGGAGCGCCCCCTTGTGGTCCTCCGGCGTCGTTGCGGGAGCGGCTGTGGCTCAGTTTCCCAGTCCCCATGGCGTCCCGCGGTTCTCCTGTACCCTCCGTTCCTCCTTGTTGGTGCAGGGCTTCTGGGGGAAGTTGTCGGTCTCAGGGCTGGCCACTCTTCGGTACTGGTTCTGGTGCCGGTCCTGGGGTGCTGTGTCCATGGTCCTCCATGTCCTGGGTGGGGGTGGTGGGGTGTCTGCCAGTGCTGTGTACCTGTTGCTCGTGGAGACTGTGCTTGTAGTGCTCCTCTGAGTGCTTGTGGGTGTGATTGTTTTTTCGGCTATGTCCAGGGTGGTTCGGTGTAGTTTTCTTCCAAACTACTTCCTTGCCCACCTGGTAGCCACCTGGAATGCTTCCGGCCAGTTTCTGAGGTGGATTCTCTTCAGCTTTTCCGTGAGTTGTCGCAGTATCTCCCGGTAGTGTTCTTCCAAGATCTGCATACACGTGTGGAGCCAATTCAGTGCGTTTCCTGCCAGTTTCACCATGGTGTCCTCTGTGGGGGACGCCGGCCTCACCAGGGTAGCCAGTTCCCGCATCTTCCTTTGCAGGCTTGCTGGTGGAATAGTCTTCCCTCCGGACGCTGCAGTGTTCTGAAGGTGGTGTGTGGTCTGGATAATCTTAAAGAGAATCCTTGTAGCTTCTGCAAAGGTTGCCATAGTATTTGGTGTAGGTGCTGTGTTGTGTGGGTGTGGTGTTTGATTTGTGTAAGCGGTGGTGCAGTCGGCGGTGGGGTTTTTGACTGATTGGTAGCGTGCGTTGTCAACTCGAGGTTGACGCCTTGTCTCAGGCTTCTTCAGGTGTGAAGTGGGTGCTGTTTTTGCACCGGTATTTACGGTCCCTGAGAGGACCTGGTTGAGACCAGTCTGAGACCGGTTTGGGGGAGGAGCCCCGTGGGGGGAGGAGTCCTGTTTGTCCCCGTGGGTTCTTTGTGTTCATCTATGTTTTGTCCTGTTTAAGGGTATTTCCTGTTGTTGTGGTATTTTTTGTGTTTATTTTTTTGTGTGATTCTATCCCAGTTGTCAGTAATAACTGAAGGCGCTGGCTGGTTTAGGTTTTTGAGTTAAATCTTTATTTTCCAAGTCAACCCGTGTGAGGATGCCTTGGGAAGGAAAGTTTGCGCTGCCCGTTCAGGGTACTGCAACCTTTAATTTAGGAAGAATTTGGTCCCTTCTTTGTTTTAAGTTCTACCAGCGTTTATTTAAACCTGCTGGGAATATGGTGTTAAGTTTTCTAATCCAATGTCTTTCTGCTCTACGTCTGTCCTCTTGTGTCCAGTTTATGTTTGCTTGAAGACCCGATATTTCTAGTGCGTCGAGTCCATGGTGTAGGAAGTGCGGCACTAGGTGTGTGTCTATTTCTCTATGGTTTTTGATGTTATATATGTGTTGTGCTAATCTAGTCCTAATTTCATTTCCTGTCTCCCCTACATATTTTATGTTGCAGTGTTTGCACTGTATTGCATACACGCAGTTCTGTGTGTTGGCTGTGATTGTTTATTTATAAGGTAGGTTGTGTTCGTGGTGTTGTTCTTAATTGCCGTGCTCCGTCTGTGGAATGTCCGGCTTTGTGTGGGTAGGGTGTTAATCACCGGTAGTTTACTGCTGACCAGATAATCCTTTAGGTTTTGGTTCCTTTTGTATGCCGAAACGATCCTGTGTTCCCGCAGTAGGTTTGTGTTTTGTAAAGTCCTGGTGAGGTTCTGTTTAATTTTTCTGTTTGCTGTTTGGCTTAACTTTGAATAAGTGGTGATGAGCGGAATTATTTTCCTTGCGTCCTGTTGTTTTGGGGCCAAGAAGGTTTTCCAGATCTGTCTAAGGATGGATCTGGAATATCCCCTTGGTTTTAATGCTTTAAATAGTGTTCTGGTTGCCTCCTCAAAATCTGCAGTTTGTGTGCAGATTCTCCTGAATCTTAAAAGTTGTGATTTAATTAAGCCTCCGAATGTGTGATTTGGGTGGAGACTGTCTTTATGTAGGAGTGCATGTGTGTCTGTGTCCTTAAAGAACACTTTTGTGTCCAAAGTGTGTGTTTTGGGGAAATAAGGGTCCTTTGTATGTGGTAGTGTCCAAAAAATCTATATGTTCGCTGTGTGTGGTATGTTTAATTGTTATAGATGTATGGTGTGTGTTGAGGATTTGTATGAAGTGTTTGAAGTCTTCTGTGCTGTGTGTACATGTTCCCCAAATGTCATCTAAGTATCTAAAGTAGTTTGTGGGGAGTTTGGGGCATTTTTTCAATACTGTTTCCTCCCAGTGTGCCATGTAAATGTTGGCATACGCTGGTGCAAATTTTTTGCCCATCGCTGTGCCGCTGGTTTGAAGGAAGAATTCTGTTGAATTCAAAGTCGTTTTTTGTAAGACTTATTTCCAGTAATTGTAGGAGAATTGTGTCCGGTCGATTGTTGTCCGGGTACTTCTCCATCCATGTTTTAACTGCTGTTAGTCCCGCTGCTGTGTTTATGTTTGTGTAGAGGCTATCTATGTCGATGGTGAAAAGGGTGGCTTCCACCGGTATTTTGGCATTTTTAATTTTGTGTATGAAATCGTAAGTGTCTTTGATGTAGCTATTGTGTTTTGTTGATAGTGGATTGAGGAAACAATCTAAGTATTCCGCTATTCTGTAGGACTCGCTGTTGCAGTCCGAAATAAGAGGTCTTCCTGGTGGGACCTCGTATGGTATGCTACAGGATTCCGGTGTCTTGTGTATTTTAGGGAGGAGGTAAAAAATTCTGGGTCGCGGGTTGTCCCCCCCCCCCCCTTAGGTAAAAACTTTGCCGTTTTGAGATGTAATTCTTTTCCACGAGTGTCCGTATGATAGTGTGTATTTCCTGCGCTGTGTCTGGGTATATGGGTGCATTTAGTTTTCTATAATGTGTTGTGTTGTTAAGTTGTCTGTAGGCCTCCTGTGTGTATTGTGCCCTGTCCATAATGACTATTGCACTTCCCTTATCCGCTGGTTTGATTATTATGTGTTTGTTTTTAGCCAGTTGAAGAAGTGCTTGGCTTTCTCCTCTGTTGAGGTTGTTCTCATCTCTGTGGGTTTGTGGATTAAGTGTTGTAATTAGTGTGTTGTTTTCTATGATTACGCGTGTGATTTCTGGAGGCATGTCTTCCAGTCTGGGTTCCCAGTTTGATTTTGGTGTGAAGGGTGTCTGTTCCCTGGTTTCCGCCTCCTCAAAGAATATTGCCAGTTTTAGTTTCCTGTGGAACTCCTGGACTTGTCCTCTGAGGGTCTCTTTTTGTTTTTTGAGGGTATTAACCGTGGGAATGAACGACAGACCCCTGTCCAGAAGGTTGTATTCATCCTGAGTGGGTGTATAATTGTTACTTAATAGTACTATATTTTTGTTCCCCTCCCTGCTTGTGCTTGGGTTTATGGGGATTGCTAGTTTAAATTCTGCAGCCAGTGGTTGAGCATGTCAGTTGCTGTCCTATCTGTCCAGTGGATGTCATCTGTTCCAGTGTCAAAGTCCGCCTCTGGAAGATTCGGGATGTGTGGCATGTTTCTGCGGATGTGTTCGTTGATTTCTTCCAGGTTTTCCTTCTGGCGGCGCTGCAGGTTCCCGGAGTAGTTGATCAGTGGAATCCAGATCTCCGCTGATGGTCCTTGTTGTTTATCCCAAAGGACAGGATGACTCTCTGTACCTTGGGGTCCACCGCTGTTTTCTCCAGGAGCCCTGCTGCGTGTAGGAATGTTGCTCCAGGGTAGCTGTCAATCTGGAGATCTCCCCTGGAGTAGGATTGGATCCTGGAGAGGTTGGAGTCCCCCAGGATGATGTTCTGCTTTCTGATCGGGATGATCCAATCCTGGACCTTCCTGGTGGATCTGGGGTGTCGTGTGGGGTAGAAGGTCCCATTTTCTACCCTGGCTCCTCTGGTGTGGGGCTGAGGAGTTAGCGGTGTGGGTGGGGTTGGTGTTAGGGGTGGGGGTTGGGGTTAGGGTTCGTGCTGGGTTTGGGTTTAGAGTTGGGGGTAGGGTTCGTGCTGGGGTTGGGGTTAGGGTTGGGGTTGGGGGTAGGGTTCGTGCTGGGGTTAGGTTTTTAAGTTAAATCTTTATTTCCCAAGTCAACCCGTGTGAGGGCGCCTTGGGAAGGAAAGTTTGCGCTGGCCATTCAGGGTACTGCAACCTTTAAATTAGGAAGAATTTGGTCCCTACTTTGTTTTACCAGCGTTTATTTAAACCCGCTGGGAATATGGTGTTAAGTTTTCTAATCCAATGTCTTTCTGCTCTACGTCTGTCCTCTTGTGTCCAGTTTATGTTTGTTTGAAGACCCGATATTTCTAGTGCGTCGAGTCCATGGTGTAGGAAGTGCGGCACTAGGTGTGTGTCCATTTCCCTATGGTTTTTAATGTTATATATGTGTTGTGCTAATCTAGTCCTAATTTCATTTCCTGTCTCCCCTACATATTTTACATTGCAGTGTTTGCACTGTATTGCATACACGCAGTTCTGTGTGTTTGCTGTAATTGTTTGTGTGATAAGATAGATTGTGTTTGTGGTGTTGTTCTTGATTGCCGTGCTCCGTCTGTGGAATGTCCGGCTTTGTGTGGGTGGGGCGTTAATCTCCGGCAGTTTACTGCTGACCAGATAATCCTTCAGGTTCCGGTTCCTTTTGTATGCCGAAACGATCCTGTGTTCCCGCAGTAGATTTGTATTTTGTAAGGTCCTGGTGAGGTTTTGTTTAATTTTCCTGTTTGCTGTTTGGCTTAATTTTGAGTAAGTTGTGATGAGCGGAATTATTTTCCTCGCGTCCCGTTGTTTTGGGGCCAAGAAGGTTTTCCGGATCTGTCTGAGGAAGGATCTGGAATATCCCCTTGGTTTTAACGCTTTGAATAGTGTTCTGGTTGCCTCCTCAAAATCTGCAGTTTGTGTGCAGATTCTCCTGAATCTTAGAAGCTGTGATTTAATTAAGCCTCCGAATGTGTGTTTTGGGTGGAGACTGTCTTTATGTAGGAGTGCATGTGTGTCCGTGTCCTTAAAGAACACTTTTGTGTCTAGAGTGTGTGTTTGGGGAAATAAGGGTCCTTTGTATGTGGTGGTGTCCAAAAAATCTATATGTTCACTGTGTGTGGTATGTTTAATTGTTATAGATGTGTGGTGTGTGTTGAGGATTTGTATGAAGTGTTGGAAGTCTTCTGTGCTGTGTGTCCATGTTCCCCAAATGTCATGTAAATATCTAAAGTAGTTTGTGGGGAGTTTGGGGCATTTTTTAAAAACCGTTTCCTCCCAGTGTGCCATGTAAATGTTGGCATACGCTGGTGCAAATTTTTTGCCCATCGCTGTGCCGCTGATTTGGAGGAAGAATTCTTTGTTGAATTCAAAGTCGTTTTTTGTAAGGCTTATTTCCAGTAGCTGTAGGAGAATTGTGTCCGGTCGATTGTTGTCCGGGTACTTCTCCATCCAGGTTTTAACTGCTGTTAGTCCCGCTGCTGTGTTTATGTTTGTGTAGAGGCTATCTATGTCGATGGTGAAAAGGGTGGCTTCCACCGGTATTTTAGCGTTTTTAATTTTGTGTATGAAATCGTATGTGTCTTTGATGTAGCTATTGTGTTTTGTTGATAGCGGATTGAGGAAAAAATCCAAGTATTCCGCTATTCTGTAGGACTCGCTGTTGCAGTCTGAAATAATAGGTCTCCCTGGCGGGACCTCGTACGGTACGCTCCAGGATTCCGGTGTCTTGTGTATTTTAGGGAGGAGGTAAAAAATTCTAGGTCGCGGGTTGTCCTCCCCCCTTAGGTAAAAGCTTTGCCGTTTTGTGATGTAATTCGTGCTGGGGTTAGGGTTGGGGTTGGGGTTGGGGTTAGGGTTAGGGTTGGGGGTAGGGTTCGTGCTGGGGTTGGGGTTAGGGTTGGGTTTAGGGTTGCGGTTGGAGTTGGGGTTAGGGTTAGTTGTGGAGCGCCCCCTTGTGGTCCTCCGGCGTCGTTGCGGGAGTGGCTGTGGCTCAGTTTCCCAGTCCCCATGGCGTCCCGCGGTTCTCCTGTACCCTCCGTTCCTCCATGTTGGTGCAGGGCTTCTGGGGGAAGTTGTCGGTCTCAGGGCTGGCCACTCTCTTCGGTACTGGTTCTGGTGCCGGTCCTGGGGTGCTGTGTCCATGGTCCTCCATGTCCTGGGTGGGGGTGGTGGGGTGTCTGCCAGTGCTGTGTACCTGTTACTCGTGGAGACTGTGCTTGTAGTGCTCCTCTGAGTGCTTGTGGGTGTGATTGTTTTTTCGGCTATGTCCAGGGTGGTTCGGTGTAGTTTTCTTCCAAACTTCTTCCTTGCCCACCTGGTAGCCACCTGGAATGCTTCCGGCCAGTTTCTGAGGTGGATTCTCTTCAGCTTTTCCGTGAGTTGTCGCAGTATCTCCCGGTAGTGTTCTTCCAAGATCTGCATACACGTGTGGAGCCAATTCAGTGCGTTTCCTGCCAGTTTCACCATGGTGTCTTCTGTGGGGGACGCCGGCCTCACCAGGGTAGCCAGTTCCCGCATCTTCCTTTGCAGGCTTGCTGGTGGAATAGTCTTCCCTCCGGACGCTGCAGTGTTCTGAAGGTGGTGTGTGGTCTGGATAATCTTAAAGAGAATCCTTGTAGCTTCCGCAAAGGCTGCCATAGTATTTGGTGTAGGTGCTGTGTTGTGTGGGTGTGGTGTTTGATTTGTGTAAGCGGTGGTGCAGTCGGCGGTGCGGTTTTTGACTGATTGGTAGCGTGCGTTGTCAACTCGAGGTTGACGCCTTGTATCAGGCTTCTTCAGGTGTGAGGTGGGTGCTGTTTTTGCACCGGTATTTACGGTCCCTGAGAGGACCTGGTTGAGACCAGTCTGAGACCGGTTTGGGGGAGGAGCCCCGTGGGGGGAGGAGTCCTGTTTGTCCCCGTGGGTTCTTTGTGTTCATCTATGTTTTGTCCTGTTTAACCCTTTCCAGCCTAAGCGAATATTGGGTCAACATTCTATTCCATTTTATTTCTTAATGTGCGTTGCAAAAATGTTTGTAGTGTGATCATATGACATCAGATACCTAAACTTGATATACCATTGTAAACAGGATAACTGGGGCTTTCAATTGATATAAAAAATTATAGGATTACTTGATGGCAATATCATCAATTATGGAAATACATTTACCAACTAAATTTATAAAACATTCTAAATGGCTATTTTCTAATGAGAAACCTACTATTTTACCCATTTCATGTTCAAGATAGGGGGAAACTTACAGCGTATGATATCTTCACCATTGTGTGAGTCATATAGAATAGGAATCAGAATAGATTTATCTTCTACTGCTCAAAAGTTATAACCACTTCAGTGATGGGTAAGAAAAGGCTAAAATAAACGCTTTAGAATGTTAGGTTCATTGAAAATATGACATGTGTATGCAAAACTGTTTGTGGTGTGATCATATTATGTTACACCCCTAAAGATAATATACCATTTTAAACAGGATAACTGGAGCTTTCCATTTATATACAATAATATGCTTACTTTAACACAATATCATCAATTATTAAAACAAATCACAAAATAAATAATAATAAAAAAACTTTCTAAATGGCTATTCTCCATGAGAAACCTAGGTTTTTAAACATTTCATGTTCAAGATCGAGGGAGACAAACTGTGTGGTATCTTCACTGTTTTGTAAGTGATATAGAGTAGAAATCAGAACAGATTTATCATTTACTGCTAAAAAGTTATAACATCTTAATGATGTATGGGAAAAGGCAAAAAAAATCTTTTAGTAGAATGTTAGGTTCATTGACATTTCACATTACCACTTATCCATACTCCTAATGGGTCACTGTTGAGAATCTGTTGATATAATGCAAAATTGAAAGACACATACACTGAAATATACAATTTATGTGTTCAATGAAACACACACTTTATTTTTAAAAAATGTATAACATAGTGAATGGATGAACTAAGTAAATGGATAACATTGTAAAACAAATGAAAACAAGATACAACCCATGGCAAATATCAGTTTAGATACCCGTACAATTAATGCATTGGATTTATTTACAGTAAAATCATTAATGTATTAGTACAGATACAGCAGACAAATCTATGGTCAAGCATAAATACCTTCAATATATTCAAAAATCAAGAAGATAACTAAGTGCATGCATGCCCTGATGGTCCTCCATGTCGTGCTCTGCAATGACCCTCCGCACCTTCCTTCTCTTCAGGGACTGTATCAGATGGCTAAATGTCCATCCTTTGCTGCAATACATAAATATGTAATCATTTACCATTTCATTAATCCATAACATATCATATAAAACCATTTTTGAGTAATTAAAGGGCTTGCAATAACATCATCTTACAGCAAACGCTTTATGCTTATGTCAGGAATAGATAAAATAGCTATTCTGGACACAAGCATAATGTCCATCCATCGCTGTAATAGATAAATATATTATCAATTGCCATTTCATTAATCCATAACATATAAAACAATTTCTGAGTCATTAAAGGGGTGTATAATGAGAATGACATTTTACAGAAAACACTTTATGCTCCAGAATAACGTTAGATAAAAAGCACAACAACACCACAATGTTAGACTACTTAACACAATGTTAGACTACTTAGCATAATGTCCATTCATATAAGATATTGTTTTGAATGAACAGACCTAAATCATCAGTGACATTGGCTCAACTGAATGATGTCTTTTTGTCATATTTGTCTAAACAGGCTAATCTTGCTCAAGTCAAAGACGTGAGTCAGAAAATAAAACGTGAAGCTGACGTTACGTTAGGAAATGTTTGCTGTTTAGTTCTCTACTCCATTCATTTTCGACAGGACTGATCAACAACAACCTTCAAATTTATACATAACGTTATGTTAAAAAAACTAGCTAGTTAGTACTTGCTATTGCTAAGACTAATAATTGAGTATAACATTTATAAAGCTAGCAAGACAGACAGCAGAGCTAACGTTTCAAATTAGGAAAACAAAAACGCAGAAAAGAAAATGGCTGTTCGCGCGGTTTAGGATGGCAGCGCACTGTTAGACTAACGTTATTTGTTTTAGCTTTAGTTCGCTATTATTTAGTTATCAAAGTCTACACTAAGATACGGAAAATATTCACATCTAACGTTATCACTTCACTTATTCATTGTATGACAGACTTTTTCACCATTTCATCTCAAAACGAGCTGGGGTAACAACAACACAGTGGCATCATTTGAAGCTAGAGCCGAACGTTAGCTACCTTAGCGAATTTCAAGTGAAAATATGAGAAAGTCTGCGGTACAAAAACAGGATTTTATTCAAAATAAAATCGTTTCTGAAGTAATATCTATGGTTAATTATTATCTGAAATATTTCTTACCTCAGGGGGTTTACTGGCTTTCCCTCAGTCGCAGTAAAGTCTTCAGACGATAGTCTTCTGTCCGGGGTGGTCCGCTCCGCCCGCGGTGAAGCAAATGGAGATTTACGAGGTTGACGTGCGGTTTTATTTAGCGGTCTACAAATAAATCCCCGCCCACTAAGCTCATGAACCAATTATATGCAATTGTAGCTTATTTTGTCATCTGTAACTAGCAGTTTTCAAAAAGAAAATCAGTGATTGGACGGCAGAGCTATTATACGTCAAACCATCAGCACAATTGTGCTGAAATTAGAACGGTCCGGCTGGAAAGGGTTAAGGGTATTTCCTGTTGTGGTATTTTTTTCTGTTTATTTTTTTGTGTGATTCTATCCCAGTTGTCAGTAATAACTGAAGGCGCTGGCTGGTTTAGGTTTTTGAGTTAAATCTTTGTTTTCCAAGTCAACCCGTGTGAGGATGCCTTGGGAAGGAAAGTTTGCGCTGCCCGTTCAGGGTACTGCAACCTTTAATTTAGGAAGAATTTGGTCCCTTCTTTGTTTTAAGTTCTACCAGCGTTTATTTAAACCTGCTGGGAATATGGTGTTAAGTTTTCTAATCCAATGTCTTTCTGCTCTACGTCTGTCCTCTTGTGTCCAGTTTATGTTTGCTTGAAGACCCGATATTTCTAGTGCGTCGAGTCCATGGTGTAGGAAGTGCGGCACTAGGTGTGTGTCTATTTCTCTATGGTTTTTGATGTTATATATGTGTTGTGCTAATCTAGTCCTAATTTCATTTCCTGTCTCCCCTACATATTTTATGTTGCAGTGTTTGCACTGTATTGCATACACGCAGTTCTGTGTGTTGGCTGTGATTGTTTGTTTATAAGGTAGGTTGTGTTCGTGGTGTTGTTCTTAATTGCCGTGCTCCGTCTGTGGAATGTCCGGCTTTGTGTGGGTAGGGTGTTAATCACCGGTAGTTTACTGCTGACCAGATAATCTTTTGGTTTCGGTTCCATTTGTATGCCGAAACGATCCTGTGTTCCCGCAGTAGGTTTGTGTTTTGTAAAGTCCTGGTGAGGTTCTGTTTAATTTTTCTGTTTGCTGTTTGGCTTAAGGATTTGTATGAAGTGTTTGAAGTCTTCTGTGCTGTGTGTCCATGTTCCCCAAATGTCATCTAAGTATCTAAAGTAGTTTGTGGGGAGTTTGGGGCATTTTTTCAATACTGTTTCCTCCCAGTGTGCCATGTAAATGTTGGCATACGCTGGTGCAAATTTTTTGCCCATCGCTGTGCCGCTGGTTTGAAGGAAGAATTCTTTGTTGAATTCAAAGTCGTTTTTTGTAAGACTTATTTCCAGTAATTGTAGGAGAATTGTGTCCGGTCGATTGTTGTCCGGGTACTTCTCCATCCATGTTTTAACTGCTGTTAGTCCCGCTGCTGTGTTTATGTTTGTGTAGAGGCTATCTATGTCGATGGTGAAAAGGGTGGCTTCCACCGGTATTTTGGCATTTTTAATTTTGTGTATGAAATCGTAAGTGTCTTTGATGTAGCTATTGTGTTTTGTTGATAGTGGATTGAGGAAACAATCTAAGTATTCCGCTATTCTGTAGGACTCGCTGTTGCAGTCCGAAATAAGAGGTCTCCCTGGCGGGACCTCGTATGGTATGCTACAGGATTCCGGTGTCTTGTGTATTTTAGGGAGGAGGTAAAAAATTCTAGGTCGCGGGTTGTCCCCCCCCCCTTAGGTAAAAACTTTGCCGTTTTGAGATGTAATTCTTTTCCACGAGTGTCCGTATGATAGTGTGTATTTCCTGCGCTGTGTCTGGGTATATGGGTGCATTTAGTTTTCTATAATGTGTTGTGTTGTTAAGTTGTCTGTAGGCCTCCTGTGTGTATTGTGCCCTGTCCACAATGACTATTGCACTTCCCTTATCCGCTGGTTTGATTATTATGTGTTTGTTTTTAGCCAGTTGAAGAAGTGCTTGGCTTTCTCCTCTGTTGAGGTTGTTCTCATCTCTGTGGGTTTGTGGATTAAGTGTTGTAATTAGTGTGTTGTTTTCTATGATTACGCGTGTGATTTCTGGAGGCATGTCTTCCAGTCTGGGTTCCCAGTTTGATTTTGGTGTGAAGGGTGTCTGTTCCCTGGTTTCTGCCTCCTCAAAGAATATTGCCAGTTTTAGTTTGCGGGTATTAACCGTGGGAATGAACGACAGACCCCTGTCCAGAAGGTTGTATTCATCCTGAGTGGGTGTATAATTGTTACTTAATAGTACTATATTTTTGTTCCCCTCCCTGTTTGTGCTTGGGTTTATGGGGATTGCTAGTTTAAATGCTGCAGCCAGTGGTTGAGCATGTCAGTTGCTGTCCTATCTGTCCAGTGGATGTCATCTGTTCCAGTGTCAAAGTCCGCCTCTGGAAGCTTCGGGATGTGTGGCATGTTTCTGCGGATGTGTTCGTTGATTTCTTCCAGGTTTTCCTTCTGGCGGCGCTGCAGGTTCCCGGAGTAGTTGATCAGTGGAATCCAGATCTCCGCTGATGGGAATGTGGTTTTGGTTGCCCTCAGCGTGGTTTGGACTTGCTTGATGGCGGTTTTCTTGGGGTGCTGGTCCTTGTTGTTTATCCCAAAGGACAGGATGACTCTCTGTACCTTGGGTTCCACCGCTGTTTTCTCCAGGAGCCCTGCTGCGTGTAGGAATGTTGCTCCAGGGTAGCTGTCAATCTGGAGATCTCCCCTGGTGTAGGATTGGATCCTGGAGAGGTTGGAGTCCCCCAGGATGATGTTCTGCTTTCTGACCAGGATGATCCAATCCTGGACTTTCCTGGTGGATCTGGGGTGTTGTGTGGGGTAGAAGGTCCCATTTTCTACCCTGGCTCCTTTGGTGTGGGGCTGAGGAGTTAGGGGTGTGGGTGGGGTTGGTGTTAGGGTTAGGGGTGAGGGTTGGGGTTAGGGTTCGTGCTGAGGTTGGGTTTAGGGTTGGGGTTGGGGGTAGGGTTCGTGCTGGGGTTGGGGTTACGGTTGGGGTTAGGGTTATAGACCCATAGTTCTGGGCCTGGTCTTTATCCGGACTCTAACCTTAGCCTCAGCCCTAATCCTGACCCCAACCCTAATCCTCTTTTGAACCCTGAGTTGTCCAGAGACAATGGCTCAGGAGGTAAGAGTGGTTAACTAGCAGACTGAAGGTAGCCGGTTCGATCCCCACCAGGGGACATATTGAAAAATGGTCAACCAATTATATATATATATATATATATATATATATATGATTTTTCCAATGGGATTTTATTAAACATAGAGGGATCCCCTGACCTATGCTTGCTTGACACTCTATGTTAAGCTCACTCTCCCCTGACCCCAAACCCTAACCACAGACCTGACTTTGATCTTAGCCTTGACCTTAACCCTAATCCCAACCCAAATTCCGGGCCTGGTCTTTATCTAGGCTCTAACCTTAATTTCAGGCCTAACCCTGACCCAAACCCTAATCCTCTTTTGAACCCTGATCGGGTCTAGAGATGACAATGGCTCAGGAGGTAAGAGCAGTTATGTGGCAGATGGAGGGTAGCCAGTCCGATCCCCACCGGGACATGTTGAAAAATAGTCAACCCTCATATACATATGATCTTCTCTATGGTATTATACCAAACATAAAGAGGGATCCCCTGACCTGTGCCTGCTTGACACTTTGTGTGGAGCTCACTTTCCCCTCACTCGATCACAGGATGGGTTGGGGTCAGGAATAGGGGTGGGAAGAATTGGGGGGTGGAGTTGGGGTTAGGGTTTGGGGTCAGGGGAGAGTGAGCTTAACATAGTGTCAAGCAAGCATAGGTCAGGGGATCCCTCTGTATGTTTAATAAAATCCCATATATGATTTTTTCTATATATATTACCGGTTTTAGTAGTTCTATGTCCCAATCCACCATTCTTTTGTATGTATTTGGATGTCTGGTGGGTTTCAGGCAGGCAAGAGCTGGTGCAACCTGTGGCTGTGTTATTAAAGTATTGGGAGGGGACTCAGATTGGGAATCACTCAGAAAAGTTCTGTTTATCAAGGTGTTACCCATCATTATTTCCTGTCCACAGATAGTGGCTGCTCTGCCACTATCTGTGGCCCCTGATGTTCTGGGCCTGGAGGGGGAGAAGGGGAATCAGAAGTAATGGAATTACTGCAGGGTAATACGACATTGTTGTTATATCTTTTCTGGCTTCTCTGATTATCTCTCGTCCCAGCAGCTCATCTAAAGCATGTTTTGTTTTACTTACTTCCCAAGGGGCCAACACTTGTACTGGTATCCTAAGTAAATTTGGCCCTGGCATTTGGTGTGTCTCTGCATGCTCCTCCTTCCTTTCCCCCCAGTGCCTGATCCACCCGACCCCAGCACCACACTGGATGTCTATGGGCCTAGGCTGGACAGGCAGTGGCGGGAATGATTCAGGAGCCAAGCACCTGGGGCTGGGGGCACTGTTGCCTTTTGTAGCATGACTTTCAATGTATCTGCCGAGGACGTAGTATATTTATGTTTATATCTGGTTTTGCTCCAGTTTACCGCCATATTAAAGGTCTCCATATCTAGGCCCTGTAAGTGTTCCAACCCTTCTGCTATAACTTCATCATAATGTTGCCTTAAAATGGACATATTAAGTTCCATCCATTGGGCAGTATTTTGTTTCATTTTATCTGCAGTAGACTGGCTAGGGGAAGAAGGCTTGATAAAGACTGTTAGTTTATTGACCTGTCTCAGCATTCCAGGGGGACATGGGTTGGCTCTAGTTAACCCATTTAAAATTTCAGAGTGGTGTATGGCCTGCAACAATTTAAAATACCTCCTAGTCAAGATCTTATTTTGTACCGTAGTATTGGATCTAGGGGGTTGCCTATTCTCTACTGGAGGGAAACGGACACTTAACTCACCCGAAGTATCCTTATTGAACAGGACTTCATATCTGTTCTGATGGTTCAGAGACATTTTTGATGGGAGTAGTGTTACGCAGATGACAACACTGCTAAAACACAAGATAAAAACATTGATTAACAAGCTAAGGAAAAAAATAAAAAAGGGGGTTAAAGGAACTTGGGAGGAAACACTGGGGTTTAAAACAATAGTAGGAAGACAATCTCAATGGATTAATAATCTTGGGGTACTCACACGCCGGAGATAAAATAACAACCCTGGGGAAACCCATAAACAGAAAGATGAGAGGAGTCAGAATGATTCCACTAGTGTGTGGAATTAGAGTATATGGTTTTATGCTTTGAAGGAATCTTCAGTGTGCACACCCTTTATTTCTTCCGATTTCAACAAAGGAATACTCACTCCGGTTTCTCCTTATGCAAGTGGTGGATCTCCTGTTTAGAAATGGTGGTTACCTCCTTAGTTTATATGTAGAAGGTAGCTAGTTCCCCTTAAATATGCGTCATCCAAGTCCCCAGCTTAAAATCCAATAAACATTTTTGAGAGGTTATATCATACAAAAATAGTAAGAAAAAAAAGCGCCTGACGTTTCGCCTCGATGAGGCTTCTTCAGAGGATATAGCTCTTCTCGCAAGAGGCATTTAT
The DNA here is from genome assembly GCA_029718625.1 of Synaphobranchus kaupii. Classification (NCBI taxonomy): domain Eukaryota; kingdom Metazoa; phylum Chordata; class Actinopteri; order Anguilliformes; family Synaphobranchidae; genus Synaphobranchus; species Synaphobranchus kaupii. Next base: position 509,224 of record CM056395.1, on the reverse strand, counting down.
TCGCTCAATCAAAATGTGAAGCACCGCGACCCAAATTTCTGCGGCAACTGAAAAGCCATCCACCAAGGGGTATTTTTCAGAGAAGTGATAACATGATGCATCAATGTCATCACTTGTCAGCCAGTAGTGTTGTCCCAAAACACCAGAATTAAGGGTTACTCAATGCAGTCTTGAAGCAGGAATTAGGTCCGTGGGTGACTTCCTTTGCCAAACCAGCCCTTGTCCCATTGACCGCCTTGTTTTCTGCAAGACAATATTAATTGTAATCTAGCTAATCCTTGATATTCTAGTATTTCTGCTTATTTTGTTTACCTTTCATGATTTGGTAGGATCCATCAATTGTGTGATTAATAAAGTCAGTAAACCATATCATCTTGCTAGCAATGATAACATTACCTTTGTCATTTCTTTTCTGCCTTTTCGTTTCTGCTTACGCCTCAGTCCTGTGTCCTTCAATGATCCTGAGGAAGACTTCAGGATTGACTGATTTTCCCTGTTTCCCGTAGTTATAAACAGTTAAGGGACACAATCAATATGACTAATATGAACAGACAACTAATACAGCTGACTGACCGTAAACTTGCTTTGACGTATATCAAACAGAATGTCATGTTATTATAACTGCAAATCATTTAACTTTAAGTAACATCACATAAATCATAGTTTCTGTGGGCTCAGGACTGATTTATTTATTTTATAAATGCTTATTACTGATACAGCTTTGCTACTACATGGTATTCATGGTAATCAATATGTGGTTACAATAACACACCTGAGGACCAGTAGGAGTTTCTCCTCTTTTGTCAGTTTAGTAACCATCCTGTGTCTCCTTGGATGGCCATGTGGATATAGCCTCTTTCACAGCACTGTTTCATGACAAGATGCAAATTCAAAGGATTTATATATAGCATATGTTAGTATAGCTATTATTATTATTATTATTATTATTATCATCATCAACCAAGATTATACCTTTAAGGGACACATTTTTAGGTCAGACTGTTGTTCCTTCTCTCCTTTCTCATCAACAGCGACAAGGGGTTAACTCTGATTTGACCTGTGTTAATACACAAGGTGTAAGTGAGCATTTGTCAGTATTTAGATACTTTCAGTATGAATGTGCGCCCATATTTGGTTCAGCGTGACCAATGCAAATACCTCCTCCTCTGTCACGGTTTGGCGACCATCCTGTGTCTCCCTGGTTGGATATTTTGAGATGCCCTCTTTCACAGCACTCGGTTTCATAACATGGTGCAAATGCAAAGCATTAGACACACTGTTTACTCAGCATTTTACATGTTAGTAATAATACACTGTAGCACTTCCCATAATACTCTTTCACAAAGTACATGTTTGACATAAGGATTTTGATACACATTCAAGTCATCATAGTTACCTTTTTTTTTGCTTTGGAAAGGAAAGGCCTTTTCCATAGTCAACACGTAAAGCCCCCTCCTCTTCCGTTTCCTCCTCTTTCATTTTTCAACGTCTACTCGGCCCAGTACAGTACAAGACATTAAATGGTGGTTTAAAGATTCATCATGATATTTAGTTGACATTTAACAGCAAGTGAACTGCTTCAATAAGAACAGCACTTGTGTTATAAAAAGTCAATAGTTAAACGTATAAAGTAAAAACACATTTACATTTGCAAACGCACTTGTTCACAAACCTTTTTTTTGTAGCAGCCTGCAGCGTGTCATTGAACTCCCTCAGCAGGGCAATTGTGGCTTTCTTGGTAGGTTAGGACGAAATCGTCCAGTCTGGTGAGCCTGCGTCTCTGGAACCTGATGCTCTTCAGGTCCCACTGACTCTTCTCCATAATTCCCTGTGTCCTGTGAATGAATGTACATGATGGAATCAACACATTTTCTATCAGTCCAATAAATTCTTCTATCATTGGCCGATAATGGTTTTCAGCTATACAGCATACACACCAGTAAAAACTATGGATGGACCAGAGGAGGAAATTTCATATAATTAACACTATTAGAAGCAGCAACACTGCTAATAATTAAGACCGATTACACATGGCTGCTTTTGCCATAATGGAGGTCTATAGCAGGTTTTAGGTTTGGTTTGCTATGAGTATTTTCTTCTTAATGGCAATAATTGAAATGCTAAGAGTAAAGGATGACCATGATCACTTCAAATAGAATTGAACTTTAGAAGGATTTGATCTTTGTACAGTGCTGAAAGGTCAGGTTGACTAACGCCTGTGATTAGAGAGCAGAGACTAAATCTTGTACAGTTAGGCCAGGCCCTTTATATTTACATGAACAAGTCAAGATGATTAGTTAGAAAGTTATGGTAGTTCAAATTAAAGTATGTACAAAAGGTTCTATAATTTCTAAACGGTTCATCCGATATGGATGAACATACCCTCAAATGAAAGCTGACAGTCTGCACTTTTGTCATTGTATCCTTTCATACTCAGTGCTAGAGTACAGAACCAAAATAACAAAAAATGTCACTGTCAAATGAATTATGGTGCTCACTGTATAAAGTAGGGTGATCATGCACTGTCCCGTCAGCACACCAGCCATTCCAGCAATCAGTTGTAGGACCATGGACAGGGCCAGCGCCATTCACAGGAGAGTTGTAGGACCATTGAGACGACAGTGCCTGCCAGCCCTGCTCACAGGCAGGGTGGCAGCTGTGACTCATTGCAATTATGACAGCTGCCTAATTACTGGCCCTTATAAAGGCTCGCTCTCCTAAAGGAAATACTTTTTTATTTGGCTGCTGGTTTTTGGGCTGCTTTTTGCCCAGCTTGAACCTGTGGAGTAATGTTTGGTTGTATTTTTGAATTCAATTTTCACTTTCATTATTTTAAGAGTAGTTTTGGTTGTTTTTCAGTTCTTTGGTTTAATAAAAGGTGTCTGAAGCCAAAGATTTATTTGTGTGCTTGTATATTCACCATGTGATCCTTGGCCACCCCTAGGCTGCACCATAATATATATATATATTATACATACTGTATGTATAAGCAATAGATCATGAGGAGTGCGTTATTGGATAAATAAACACTGCTGTGACGTTGCAGCAACAAGACCGCAGGTTGAGTAACAATGATAAATAAATAAATATGAATCAATATTGAAACAATAACTTTTGATTAACTCATTCTGTAGTTATGTATAGATGGATATGAGTATAAGTGTGATTGTGTATGCACATGAAGGCTGTAGAAATTAAATGCATAAAATATATTTTTTGGTCAATTGCATGGGAAAATACACTGCCCGGCCAAAAAAAGTCGCACATTAATATTTTGTTGGACCGCCTTTAGCTTTGATTATGGCGCACATTCGTTGTGGCATTGTTTCGACAACCTTATACAACGCCACAACTTTTATTTCCGTCCAGACTTGCATTCATTTTTGGCCGAGATCTTGTATTGACGACGGGAGAGTCGAACCACTCCGTGAAGTCTTCTCCAGCACATCCCAAAGACTTTCAATGGGGTTAAGATCAGGACTCTGGTGGCCAATTCATGTGTGAAAATGATTCCTCATGCTCCCTGAACCACTCTCACAATTTGAGCAATCTTGGCATTGTCATCCTGGAATATGCCCAATGATGGGATAACCTGGTCATTCAGTACATTCAGGTACTCAGCTGACTTAATTTTATTGCTGCATAACGTTGCTGAGCCTAGACCTGACCAATTGAAGCAGCCCCAGATCATAACACTGCCTCCAGAGGCTTGTACAGTGGGCACTATGCATGACGGGTGCAACGGCGACTTTTCTTTGGCCAGGCAGTGTAGTTACATTAGTATTTTATTTGTTTTTTTCCTGAAAAAAAATCATGCTTTTATAAAAGCTCTTATTGTACAGCAATTGTATTATAGGGAAATGAAGTTCTCATATCTTGAACATGAAATATTGGTCATTATCTGTACTTTGTACAGCCTTGCTTATTCCAGTAATGATGCCAAGGATGCCAATAATGTGTGTATACGCAGTCAACTTAAGGTACCTGAAAGTCCTCAGGAAAAACATGTACGTCACACACGGCTGGATCTGTCACTGTTGTCAGCATTCTGCATAGGTTCTTGTAGTGCCTCTCAACATTTGTGTCACCGTGGAGGCTGGCGAAAAAGACTGTGGCACTCAGGATGATCTCGTTCAACTCAGACAATGTGCTTGCATTGGTCATTAGGTCAAACGCATGCATGCACAGCCGGTAGTTCTTGGGAGCACTATTGGGAAACAGACGTTTTTTTGTTTCTTAGAAATTTCGGAAAAAGACGAAGAAAAAAAATTTAAGATTAATAAAAATCACTTACACTTTTTTGCACAATTCCTTTGCATTCTTCATAACATGGCTAAGACATTGATGAAGAATGGGGATTGCAAAATGTTTCAGTGTTTTGTCCAGTGACAATAACAAAGTATTGGCCAAGGAGATTTTCCAGATTCATTTTATAGAAGATCAGTGTGATGGACTGCATGAGCGCAACAGAGTCATCGCACATGATCATTTTTGGTGGGGTAGTCTTGCCATACATTCTTTGGTGGTCTGTTTTAAATGCCCCAAGAAAGTATAGGATGCTGGCAGTGGTGTGGTCGCATGTGACAGGGCAGTGTTCATTTAGTCAACCCGAAAAAAATTAAAACATTTTAGTCAATGGCATTTTTTTTATGAATATGAGAAAATGTTATATGAGGAAATTGATTTTAGAGAATAAAAACTGTGACTAAATCCCTTCCTAATATTGTTGACAACTAAAGATATGACGAAAAAGGATATTAGAATATAAAAACTGACTAAATCTGTTTCTTATCATCGTTGACGGAAAAGAACAAGATTAAAACATATTTCAAAATAAAAACGTGACCAAATCTGTTTCTTATCGTTGAAGTAAAAATAGATGAAAATGTATATTTCTAAATAAAAACAGTAACGAAATCTAATATTTATTAGACCTCAAAAGAGAGAGGTGACGCCAATTGACGAATATGCATTCTAGTCATTGATTGTATTAATTTAAACTCCTCTCTCTGCCTACCTGCCTGTTAATCTGTAATACTAGCATAAGCCTACACTAGCATGTCAAAAGTTGGAAGAAAGAAAAGGATGGATATATAGACTCACTTCATATACGATAAGAAGGAACGGAAACCCGAATGTACTGTTGTTGTAGCGGGAGAAGAAATATGCGGTGATAAATCAGATGGGGAAAAACAACACGAATCTAAAGAGGCACCTAAAGTTAAATTGCGCAGATATTTATATTTATGCCAAGGTAATTTGGCATAAATTGGGCGCAATATCTATTTCTATTAGGCCTAACTCTGGGCGCGACATTGTTAGAATATCTGCAGGCCATGCAATATTTGTATGTTTAATGTTTATATAGTGACACTGGCTTTAGACTGTACTGTAGCATAGCGCAAATGATTGGATTCATATCAGAATAAGAAATAAGGATCTATAAAGCCAACGTTTGGTTTTGTTAGATATTATCTGATATGACATGGTAAAGTTCCCTGGAGATGAGTCTACTTTTACCCTGATTCCCCAGTTTAGGGCAGTGTTCTAAATCTTGTATTAGACGTATTTATTAATTGTTTTGTGAAGTATTTTGTACGTCATTGTTTATTGTCTAGTCGACATCACTAACAATGTTCAATAGGCCTACATTTCAGTTTGCATTTTAACTTTTTTTTTTTGCACAGTATCCCACCTGCTGTTTCACTCAACGCATTATAAATGGATTTCGAGATATGATAGTGATTTTATATGAAAGACCAAATGTGAGTTGAAACAATTTATATATTTCAAAACGACAATTAATTTATAATTTCAGGGAAATATAGGGCCTACTATAATCGGGACGTGAACTACTACCACTAGGGGGCGACCGTGGATAGGGTAAGCGTAAGTGACAATGAGTAATAATGAACGCAAACCCATAGTTTTCTTATTCCAGGTGCGACATCGCATTCTGTACAAATATAGCCCAGCTATAATTACAAAATGAGCTGGAATTCTTCGAGCAAATTGTAAGTATTCCACGTGGCTTTTTATATGTTTAGATCGGACTACCTTCACTTTTCTTACCAACTGGTAGCCAAGATTTAAAAGTTTACCATACTTTTATGCCTTTACCATAGCTTGTATCATAGACGTCTAGTGCCCAGTGGGGATTATTAGATCATCCAAGGAGCCGCTAAATAAGATCTAAGCATCTAACATATATCTTTTAGCTTTTTTTTTTTAGCCCGGCTAAAATGCGTCTACAACGTAGACGTTCCATATATAACACTATTTCATAAGTCTCATATCAGTTGCAAATTCAAAGACAACATGGAAATTGATTAATGTGGATGCATTTCTCAAAAGTCATTGCTTTGGCAAGTGAAATGCGGTATACGTAGACGCAATTTCACTGCATGTAATGTTTCACTTAAAATGTCAAAACATTTTGACTATTTGTTGCCACAAGAAGTTTGGGCAAACAAGGCACATGTTTCTATCCTATCAGTTTTTACCCCAAAATACTGTTGCATGAATTGCTGCAGTGTGCATGTGACTTAAAGTAACGTGTTATGCAGAAATTTACGCTGCATTTAGGCCTTATAAGAAGCCAAATAATAAAAAATAAATAAAACCTAAATAAAAAAATCTAGGTATTTTTCTGCCGAACTGAGAATGTGAGTAGGCCTACATTATATTAGCGAATAAATTAACTTCATGTTTTGGCATAAATACAATATCTCCATCAGGACAGCAAATACTGTAGCTATGTAGGCTATAGACCTACTGTTGTGCAATGGGAAGTTTAGCCGTAGCCTATGAGTTGATAAGAAAAGCGTAGGAATCTAAACATGTAAAAAGCCACGTCGAATACTTGCAACTTTCTCTAAGAATTCCAGCTAATTTTGTAATTATAGCTGGGCTGGGCTATAATGTCATCTCCTGGAATAAAAAAACTATGGGTTTGTTTATTATTACTCCTTGTCAATTATGCTTACCCTATCCACGGTCGTCCCCTAGTGGTAGTAGTTTACGTCCCAATTATAGTAGCCTATTCATATTTCTCTGAAATTATACATTTCATAATTTACTACTTTAAAAACATTTTGACAACTTCTGTAGGATATAAGCAGAGTTCAACTATTTATCCTCATCTAAAACCTCTTGCCCTGGACCTGTTAGCAATGCCTGCATCCCAGGCCTTTGCAGAGTGGGTTTTTACTGCCACAGGTAGCCTTACCTGTTGCCACCGAAACAGGGCAAGGCTCGCTTTCCTTAAAATTAATCACTGAAGTAATGGTAATGAATGGAACTGGTGATGGGGGAATTTACTTGTGTGAGCACTGGATGTGGTTGGCATTGCAAGGCCATTGATCGATTCATGTTTCAGGTTTTTCTTATTTTTTTTATTCTGATGTGTGGCATTTTTAGTGGATTCAGTAAATCAGTACAAATATGCCAAAGAAATAATGTTACATGTCTGAACTTATTAATAATAAAACAGGTGCTGCATCAGCTAGCCACTCTGCATTAGCCTACAACTTAAAGGGGGATATCATGAAATATATAATCTAAAATATAGTGTTGGACAGTTGAATAAATATTTCTGCATATGTATTACATTATCCCTCAAGACAGAGAAAATATTTATCCCTATCCCTTAGTCTGTAATGGTGTGAACTTTCTCAATGGGAGCTAAACCTTTGAACATTTACATCCAAATTACCTTAATTTACTAGTTCAATGTGTAAGCAATAAAGTTAATTTGGGTTTAAATGCGTGGACAAATATTATAGGAGAACATAGAATATAATATAATATTTACCATTTGGTGGGCACAGGGGGCAAGGCTAACTATTTGCTGTATGGAGAAAGTAGCAAACACACATTTACTTCAGCTGTCCGTGGTGATATAAGTAACACATTTGAATTATTAAAATGAGTAGTATCCCCCTTCATTGAAAAATAGTGTACCTGATCATACAACCTGCCTACAACCTTCTACCATTTTGTGTCCAATTTGAACAGCCTGCTTTTACATCTGACGAAAATTAGACTTGAGTTTGTCAACTAAAATGTTCAGATTTGTTGTCCAAAACGAGTTTTTGTGGACTAAAACTAGACCCTATGTCCATAGCTATTGATGACTAAAAGGAATGATATGTCCAGATAGTTTGTCAACTAAAATAAACTAAAACTATGAAAGATAAAATTGACTAAATGTGATTAAAACTCACTTGCACTTTTCTCACATGACTAAAACAAAAAGAGTCAGTTTAAAACACTGCAACAGGGAGAGGGGAGGATCCTTTTATTGGGTTTCTCACCACCAATTCATAAACATAAATTGGTGGAGATGCTTGAGATTTTTATATTATACTTCCTGTTGCATCAAGGTAGACAATGTCTTCCCTGCACCTTTCATGAAATATTCGGATGGTGCATTGGGACCACAGCATCACCCTCTTAGGATGCAGGAAAACATTCTGAAGTACTTCATCAGGTGAATTGGTCTACTATTGTACCATCATATGAAGACTCAGAATTAAATTTTGATGCCTCCTCTTATTTCTCTGGAGCTCCAGGATATGGTTTTAAGAACACCAGGGGTTGGTGCTGCATCCCTACACACGGAATACATCGCAGATTCTTCTGTCTTTCTTATTTTCTCCAAATAGAGGGATCTTGGCAGTTTTGTTTGTGCAGTATTTCTGAGAGATGAGCCCTTTCATCTGCGCAAACTGGTCGCCATCGCAGTTATTGCCGGTTGTGTTTAACAAAATCCCCCTGAAACTCCATCTTTGCTTTAAGGGAGATTTTGTCCTCCACAGTGACCTTCACTGACACTGAACAGGTGTACTGATCGGATCCTTTTAGATATGACATTGGTCCACTGCAGCCCGATGAACCTGCTTTTCTGCTGCCTCCAGCGTAATTTCCACCATTCCATTTTATTTATGAAGAAAAAAGATTGTGATTTAGGAAGGCTACATTACATTGTTAAACTGTCCAATATTCTTTGACGCCCGGAAATGGAGGGGGGGACTAAATAGTTCAACCGATATGGATGAAAATACCCTCAAATTAAAGCTGACAGTCTGCACTTCAACCTCAGTGTCATTATATCTTTTCAATCTCAAAGTGCTAGAGTACAGAACCAAAATAACAAAAAATGTATCACTGTCCAATGACTTATGGTGCTCACATAACAAAACTAGTAGTGTAAGTACAAACTTATAGTAGCATAGCAACTTAAAGCAGGAATCCAACACGGTTCTCATAGGTGAGGGGCAGCTTCTGATCACAGAAGTTACATTTTCACAGTGATTGCTGAATATTTGAATGCACATAATGCAATAATAGGAATTCACCCATTTCACCGCATAGCCTACCTTAGACTGTTGATGATGGCCATGTTGCAGTCTTAACCGATGTACTCGAACGTTGGGTATTCCCATTTCCTCACACAAATTGCCCCAGAACCCATTTGCATGGTAAGTGGATTGATTGGTTTCACAGTTCTGGTGACTCCTGAAGCCTTTCAATGCTCCTCTGAATATCCAGAGACATTAACAATTTGTCTTCCCTATTCAAAGAAAGACTAGGTGCCATCAAAATTATGCGCTAAACAATATAAACACATGACTGATTTTTGTTTAATTAAATGAAATGGACCAAATGGAATAATTACGTGCAGCACAAGGGAGACAAAATGATCTATAGGCTACATTGGGCCTCATTCACCAATCACGCTACAAGTGCATTTGTTCTTAAGAGTTCCTTTAAAACTTTTTTTACAAACTTTTTGGGATGAACTGATGTTTGCGTTATGCACTTTTGTTAAAAAAATTAAAAAAACATTGGTCAATGCCAGAAGGTTCATAAAAATGTTTGAAAGAACATGAATTAATGAGGCCCATTATCATTGGAATATAATTTATTTTGTATCTTGCCAAACACCGAAAACGTGTAAGTTCTAGATCAGAAGTAGGGAACCCTGGTCCTGGAGAGCCGCAGGGTCTGCTGGTTTTGTTTTCACCTTAAATACAGCAACTACTTAACTCACCTCACCTGGTTTCTTTGTTTTAACTGTAATAAACTGCTTTAATTGATCAATTACGTGGGGAGTAACAACTAAAACCAGCAGACCCTGCGGCTCTCCAGGACCAGGGTTCCCTACCTCTGCTCTAGATAGGAAGAAAAAGAAATTGGTGTTAAAAACATGGGAAACTTGTTATATGTACAGTACCAGTCAAAAGTTTGGACACCTACTCATAGAAGGTTTTTTCCATTATTTTTACTGTTTTCCACATTTTGGAATCGGAAAGACATCAAAACTATGAGATGACACAAATTAAATTATGCAAAGACCAAAAAAGTGTTAAACAAATAAAAAAGTCATATTTTACAATACAGTTATAACACCTTAGTTGACACACTCGTACTTACATTGATGACGTAGCCGACCGTCTCGTCACCCTCGGCCCGAAGGACTTCAGGGACGGTCATATTTGTCAGCACCCCTGATCGGTGCCCGTATAGGGATTGCAGGAAGGCGGCCAGGTACCCATAAAATCTGGTCCTTACTGCGAGGTTTGTCAAGGGGGCGGTCTTGATGTCTTCTGAAAGGAGAACACAGCAGAGAACCACATTTCAGCACATTGGAGAGAGAGAGATGCACACACAGGAACGATAAACACTTACCCAGCAACTCAGGCATTTTCGACTTGGACAGCTCCTGGCACTTGTTCAGTGTGTCCTTGGCCACCACGTTTGACACTTTACTTGCCTTCACTGCCAGTTGGCGCAGCACAACCTTTGAAGTTTGTCACAGACATATCATAACAGGTAGCAAACTTGGAAAGAAGTCCATACTCTGATGAAGATGTTTGTAACATCGAAACGTTAGTTTGCACCTTTATTAATAACACCATAACAGGTGCAACAGTGGAATGTTACTGCTGGCTACTATGATGGCTCATCCTCCTTCTCCTTCTCATTCTCTCCCCTCCTTAGCGGCCGCTTCATTTGCTTGGCCCTGCCTCCTCCTCCGTCTCAGCGGCCTCCTCCTCCGTCCCAGTGGCCGCCTCCTGCTGCGGACCACCGGCCTCATCCGCCTCCTCCTCTGCCCTCCTGGCCGCCCTCGACCTCTTTTTGCCGACGGTGCTCGGGCCTGCCTTCGCCTGAACCTCAGCCGCGACCTGTGGCTGTAGAAAGAATAATACAAATAGAAAGAGAAAAGTGAAAATGTTAAATCTTTCCCCCCTCTGCTCTCACTCACCAGGACACGCCGGTGAGCGTAACGCCTGAAGCGTTTGCGTACGGCATGGAGCTCCGTCTCCAGGACGGAAACTTTATCTTCCAAATCCTGCTTTAGGCCCTTGCAGGCCGGGTTGTGGCAGCCGCCGTCTTCGGACACTTCCCGCGCCGCAGATCCGCCCTCGCTGGCCTGGAGATCCAGCTGGCTCACCATCGGGACGGCCGGGTCGCTGGCTCTCAGCTTACCCAGCTGGTCGATGGCCCCTCCTCCTTGGCCCGGTGGCTGTAAGCCTGGCTCCGTTTGTGGCTCAGCTCCCCGTGGCTGCGTGCCAGGTGCCGGTCCAATTTCTGGCCGCGGAAGCAGCACCCGGGAACTGGACAGGGACATTTGCTTATGTCGATACGCCCCGTCGCCAGCTTGGTCAAGACGTCCCTCTCTGTTGCATTGGCAACCTGGTGCACCACCCGCTTCGCCACGGACGCTATCACTTTCTTGCACAACGGGCAGGCGGCTGCTATCTTCGGAAGGGTCATCTTCAGCTTCAGCTCCTTGTTGAACAAGATAAATGCAATAATAAATTATTTGTTTTTAGGCATGAAGCAGGGCAAATCTGAGTGTGAACAGGACTGGGCCAGCTACCTGTCTTTTGTGTTGCTAATTAGAACGAGTTGGAACCTGTTTCACCTGTGTGTATATTAAGCATGTTTGCAGCTCATCACCTCAGAGTGCATCTTGCTGTGTTGAGGATCGTCTAGGCTACACTCGGATTCAGATAAGCGTATCTTTTTTCATTGCTTTCAGCTGTTGTTAGTTAATTGAACAGATTTGAGTCACTCGGTAGCTTAATTCATTTTTAATTGTTTGCAGTTAGTCTGTAGCTTGCTCGCTGTGATTGGGCCAGCTACCTGTGCTCTATGCCTCTTTTCAAGAAAGAGCAATGAGGTCAAGTTTATTATCATTGTTCACCAAGCAGACACCTTTCAGAACCTTTCTTTTTGGAAAAAATCCCAACAGTACAGGGGAGAATGCAATCAGGGCCCAATTATTGCTGTTTTTGCTCAATAGCTTTCCCAATTTTCGAGCAGTGGGGTCAAGTGTATTTTCATTGTTCACCAAGCAGACACCTTTAACAACCTTTAGTTTTTGGAAAAAATCCCAGTCTTTTTGGGAAAAAGTCCTATATTATGGCCTAAAATACAATCAGAGCCCAATTACTGCTGTTTTTGTTGAATAGCGTTCCCAATCTTCATGATAGGGCAACGGGGTCAAGTTTTTGTTAATCCTTGGCCAAGCAGACACCTTTCACAACCTTTCTTTTTGGAAAAAAATCCCAACATTATGGCAGAAAATGCAATCAGGGCCCAATTATTGCTGTTTTTGCTCAATAGCTTTCCCAATTTTCAAGATAGAGCAACGGGCTCAAGTTTATTTTCATTCTTGACCAAGCACACAACTTTCACAACCTTGTTTTTTGAAAAAATCCCAACATTATGGCCAAAAATCAGGACAATGTTTATGTCAGGTGATGTGAGAGGTATTTTCGGAGCCTGCAAAAACAGAAGGAGGAAAATGGTATTAGTGTTAGTCCTTATGTCCTACGGCGCCTGAGCTCACCTGCAGTTTCAATCTGCAGGTTCTTTATAGGGGGGCTCTGTTATAGGCTATAGGGCCAAGCTCTTTGCTATCTTACACCCGGCGCATGGTTCATTATAGCGCCTAGCGCTCACGTCGTTTAAATACCAAGTATTCTTGCGCCCATTGCAAGTGACCTGGGCGTGTTGGTCTTAAGATGAGGTGTGGCCAGGATAATTGTTGGCGTATTGCTATCTTGAGCCATCAGAAAGCACTTGCGCTAAAACCACCACAAACCTGCAGCTCGTTTCACGAAAACTGCGATGTGCATGCAACGATCTGCGAGATGCGATCGATTTATCCTGCACTTTTTGGAGTGTTTCACAGAGAAATTGTAATTGCAAGCCACGAACGCAAAACGCATTCTTGTAGGCAATCCGTAAACCTGCAATCGTTCTCATCCCCCTGCCTCGTTTTTTGTATCGAACGGTCAATTGTATCAAAACCCAAACTAAAGGTGGCGCTATGGATTACAGGGTACTTTACTGTCTGTAAAATATTCAAAATATTTTTAATAACCGAAATTGTTACAATTTATCATGTCTGAACTTAATCCGACTTCATAATATTAAAATATCATATTAAAACTATGTTATTGGCCAAAGCACAATTCACATTTGCCCTTCAGGAAAATTTATCAGCATCATCTGCTGAATGCTGACCATTAAGGATACATAGCAAGATTGTATCGCCTGTGTGGGCTGGCCACGGGTGTAGCCAAGGTTGAAAGTGGTATCTGGGGAAGGGGGCGGGGTGGGTTTAAAAATTCACCTTGCGTTTAGATTAAATTGGAATTACGCGTTGTAGGCTAATATAAAAATGTAATTTGAAATATTCATTTTATTTTAAAATTTCCCACACAGTTGCTCCAAATGTAGCTGTCGTGTGTGCTCTCATTCAATCACAGGGCATCATGCAACTTGTAGGCTGTGTTTAACGAGTGTTGGGCTACTTTTCTACACACAAAAGTGTGTTTGTTCTCATTTGATGCCCTGGTGGGAATTTGCAACCTATCAATTGCACCAAGGAGTTTTGGGAGACCACTCGGTGTGTAAATGTCTCCTTTCACTTGACGTCTGTGTTGCGGGCTGAATGAAGTCAGTAGGCTATTTACAAAGCGTAGTACTGTCGTCACTTTACAGAGGAATTTGACTTTTCGTTGCTTATCCCATAACATTGTCAGATGTCCGACAACCCAGAGAAAGCTGCCGGGTGTCAGGAAGCACAGAGCTGTCACTATTTGAAGCGAGACAGGTAGGGCCATGTTAGTGTATGGGCAAAGATCAAGAAGGTTGCATAAGCGTAATATTCCATCCCTTACAAATAAAAAGTTTATAAAAGAAGGCCTATGCCTTTACACTTTTTCTGAACTAAATCTCAAAAGACAGTGTAGGCTACTTAAAGCGCACTTTCATTTTACTTTGCAGAAGTAAATTCAGATCACGGTTTCAAGTCGCTTACAAGTTTAGAAGTAGTTCATAAATGGTGGTAGCCTATACTAAACGTTTAGTTCCAGGAAATACATAAATACAGGTAATACTTTTAATACATATGTAAAATATCCTCCGTCTCCGCACAATCAAAGGAAACGCCATATTTGCAAGGAAATAATTGTATTTACAAGTGGCCTGTAGTCGTCGCACATTTATTTGCGATTTGCGAGCGATGCATTTTCGTGAATCGCGTTTTGACAAGAAATTTCGATCTACGAGTGGAAATCCTCGCAAATCGCTTTCGCGAAACGAGCCCCTGGTCTAAAGTCATGTCGCAGTTGTTTACATGTTATTTTAACAGCGCATATAAGTGCGTGTACACCCTCCTCCTGTTACACTCACAGATTGTCCGCGATGCGCGCGAGGGGCCGCAGCAAGACCTGCATGTGGCACAGGCGGGTATTCACATGCCCAATACTCCGCCTGACCACACCCCATTCCCTCTGGAGTTCCAGGAATGGGTGGTCCTCCTGCTGGGTGATGTTCCCACGTTGTGATCTGGGTCGGCTCATCTCTCCTGTCGACCTCAGTGCTGCTGGTTCCTCCGTCTCTGCTCCCTTCACCACTGGGCCTACCCCCTGCTTCCGCGTACTGGGTCCGGCCTCAGGATCTTCAGCCAGTGGAGCTGCGTAACATGTACGTTTGATTTATTATATGGCTTTGTTACAGGACTAACAAAATAAACGATTTTCACAACAAGCTTTGTACACATTGTGTAGGCTATTAGGTTATTGATATCATTGCATTACCTTGGACACCAACCTGTACCCCCCCCATGCTTTCAACACTGAGGGTAGAGGCAGCGATGTCAGATCCTCAATGGCCGTAGGTGGTCCTCCTCCCATTCCAGAGTGTTGGCTTCGGTGTGTGGCAAGCTTTCGTTTTGCCCGTCTCCTGACATCATTATACCGCTTATGGCATTGTGCGGCTGTTCTTGTGATGCCAGCTACCTCATCCCACGCCTGCTTCACCTCCAGGAGCTTAGGTGGAACCCTGCGGTTCCCATAGATTTTCTCCTCACGCGCCTTAACCTCATGCACGAGCAGGTCTGTTTCCTCAGCTGTAAGCCGTTCTTTCCGTTGTCGGAAATCCGCCATTGTAATCGCAATCTGCCAAGGTGCGGAAGCAGGTGGCTTTTAAAGGGAATGGGATATGACATTTTGATTGGTTTATTGCATGTTACGCCCAAGACACACCTATAATTAATGAAGAGACTCAGTTCAGCCCATTTGCACGTTGCGCTGTAATTAGCGCTCAAAAAACACGCCATTTAACTAGCAAAAGTGGACTTGGACATGCCCTAAATGCACTTTGCATCATGCACTTAGACCAAGCGCCAAGATAGAGCCCATTGTATTTTAGAATTGTGGTGAAAATAAAGCATTGTTATACCTTTTGTACTTCAGCCTATGCCTTGTTTTCTTATAGTACAGGCACCTTGCGGGGCCTTTTCTTCCTTGTTTGGTACTCAGGGTCTTCCCCCCCCTTTCATAACTGGGAGTGGCGTAGTCTGGTATCCATTTCTTAAAATGAGGCGCGAGCCTTGTGTGGGCCACATTGGTCACAAATGTCTTACATGAAATGTAACTACAAAATGTAACCGCTCAAATTGAAAAATATTATATATAAACAAGGTCAAATAAAAGTAGACCTGTGGCTGGACTGGAATTGACATGATAGGTTATGCCGAGCAACACGTCAGCGCATTTGATTTTTCCATTAATGTATTTGCATGTTGGATGCTATAGATTATATTAATCACAAAACACATTAATGGATCACGAGAATTTAATCTTGTTTGACAATGTCAACGACTCAAAACAATGTCATATTACTCAATACTGTATGCAGACACTGCTAAATTCAAATTAATTCTGCAAAGCCATGCACCTTTTAAAAATCGGTCGATGTACAATCCTAAGACGTGCATGGAAGGGTTGTCGTGCACGTATTGTGTGTATTTCTTACCTGTATTCTGTCTTTATTCACAGAAATCACACTTCCACTGTGTTTTAAGGATTTTCTCAGTCTATCTCCGTTATCGTTGCGCACATTTTGCGGTACCAGTGCTCGCATTCATCACAGCCAATCTGTTGGAAGGAATAGTATGCCCAGCAATACATAAATGATCTTTTCTGAAATTAAATGTCACCTATTTTTACTTTTACTGAAATTACGTAGGACATTTTGTGAATGTTCAAAAAGAGCCAGATTTGTATCCTAACAACAGTAAGACTTACGCAGTGTAGTTCTTCGGTTCCCCCAGTCACGTTTTTCATACCACAGTGCGAGCAAAATTGGTCAATTGGTTCTGAGAAGACAAAGGAAATAAATTAAATATGAAAAGGAATTCACAACAGACTGCAATGAATATTAATTATTCTAAGGTCATTAACTTATACCTGAGGATTTCAGTATCTCCAGGCGGTAATTATGCACTGCTGCAGCTGTTCCATCTATTTTCATGTTGTCAGGTACTGCTGGGAAGTTGCAGATTATGTCCCTTGCTATCTGTTTTAAAATCAAAGAAATGCACATTTAGCTAGGGCATCCAGACATTTCAATGGTTTTCTTAACATCCTGGAAGGCAAGATATTTTTTTTTATTTTCCATGTATTGTTTGCTTGCCCAACTTGGGAAGAGGAGAATAAACTAACTGTCTTATAAAAAAATAAGGATGGGAAAGGAGAGGATACAGTATTAACCTTTGGTTAGACATATACAAATTTGGATCTTCTTTTCGGTACTTGTAAAACAGACATAGTAGATAAACGCACTCATCACAAAAACCCCACAACTGGATGATTCCCTCTGAAATGAGTGCATTATGGCTTCAGGCTCCCATTTGATGCCTGTCCATCCCTCCTGGCCCAGGCGATTCAGTCTCATTCTGAAACTGCCTGTGAGATATAAATGTTTTCAGCTTTTATAGAATTGTAATATAATTTTTTGATTGTTTGCTGCTTTACTCACTTAAAACTATGAATTGTCTGCAGTCAAAGTGTCTCTTTGTCATCTGCAGTTTTCAAAGGGTCAAAGAGGAAAATCTTCTTGGAAATGGTATGTAGGTACTGTACATGCAGAAAAAATTGAATAGTTAAAATATTACATGACAGTAAAAAGTATACTAATTAAGTCAATATATAGTTCTTTGAGTATTTTGTAATACATAGCAACAAGTAGAACTCTATTGCCTGTGAAAATAGGAGAGTGAATATACATAAATCACAAAGGGTAGATGTATCATGTTCTTAATAATGCTTTGATCATATCACATAATATTTGATGACTCGTGTAATTTGTTATGTTTGTAGAAAATGGTACATCTTCAACATTCACACAGCAGCTACTATATTCATATCAAACCATGACAAAAAAAAGGCATTTGCACGCCTGGGGATCGGACCCGATGTCCCGTTTGGCAGCAGGTTTCCTACTGCTAGGCTACATGAGAACTTGCATGTCATCAAAGGAATTTCCTCTTTGAGGATAATAAAGTATCCATCTATCTAAAGAACCATTTGATTGCAAGAAATCTGACAAAAAGCAGTGACTATTGTACATTGTATTCCTTCTAATGCCTGTATAGTACAGAGACCAAATAGGAGTGTTAATTATTCATGTGCATATACTTTATTGAAAAACAATGTGTGCTATTAAAAAAAAAAAAAAAAAAAGCGCAGGTGGTGGGCAATATCTGAAATGCATGTAGATGTATGATAAAGGTTACCATAGCAGACATGTGCACTTTGAATATATTAAGCATTGTCCTCATGGCAGGCTACACTTTGGCAAATGCTCACCTCTCCTACAAGCCACTCCGATTGGGCCAGTGTTTTAAAATCTGTCAGACGGAGCATTATTTGTTTCCTGTCTAGAGTGACAAGCACAGCAACAAATTCTTCAGACGAAGACTTCATCCATAACTTTTTCACCTGAGAAATATCAAACACAACTGTACTATTCAGGTCATTGACATATTTGTGGACTGTAGGTCATATTCAGCTTTTCAATTTGTCAGACTGGACACATGCAGAGACTGTAAAATTAAGCAGACATTAAATGTAGTTGTACAGAATTCACAGGTTTACGGATAATAAATGATATGTAGGATTGCACACATTTCCTCATGTAAATTAGGTAAATTAGATTGTATAATATGAGGGAGCACACCCATTTACTTGATGTTCGGTTTCAATATTTGTGCATTTGGAGTGGGGGGAGACTTCACACAGTATGTATGTTTCCAGATAGTGACATGTTTCTTCAACAGTATTTATATAAAATATATTTTTGTATGACATGGCTACATTCTTTAAAATTTGTAAGGAATATTTTATAGAGTGCAGGAGGAATTAGGAGGTCAAGAAAAAGCAGACACTCCCACTGCCAGAGGTCTCTCGTTGAGGTCATCAAAACTGTAAGAATTTTAGGGTGAGAGAGATTATCACACATTGCAGAGCCACACTGTAAGAGATGTCCTACTCGCGGCACCAAGCTGTAAGGGAAATGTTGTAAGAGAGATATTATGGAGCTTTGAGAAGACTGACTGTGTGTGCACCCAGTGTTTACCTGCATCTCGGAGCCTTGGCCCTCCTGCTGACTCCCTCGGGCTCTGGTGTCAGAGGTCGGGATATTTGTTTTTAGACGTGCGTGGAGGTTTAAAACTCGTTACATGTCAGATTGCATAAACCAGAGGACCCAGTTCCGGCACTAGAATGTCAGATAGCAGAGGGAAAAACTCTCTAGTAGGGAGAGAAAACCCTCATACAGTGGCGAGAAAAAACTCCCCGATGGGAAGAAATCTCGAGAGGAACCCGGCTATTGGGGGGATGCCCATCATCCACTGGCCTATGGGTTGATTATTTCATAGGGAGGTATTCTACTCTGATGACTCCGTCATGTAGAGATCAGCAGTGCCAGGTGGGGGGCGCCTAGCTGGTCTGGGGCTGGAGCTCCGGGCCAGGAGGGGGGGTGGGGGGAGGGCTCAAGAAACTCGGGAAACTTGGGCTAGAGCTCCGGGCAGGTGCACTGAGCAGGGAAAAGAGGAAAGAAAAAAAACAGTTAGGGGGTTCAGATGGTAGCAGAACAAGCAGAGCAGGAGAGACAGAGGTGCCTGCGTGCGATAAGGAAACCCCGGCAGAATAAGGCTATGGCAGCATAGCTAAGGGCTAAACAGAGGCAGGGGCCAATACAGCCATGAGGGCAGGCTTGAGACGGTCACCACCAGACCATGACCAGTCCAGCTTAACACAGCACTACCAATAATGATCCAGTTACAGCATTGACCGCTCAGTCCACCAGAGACTCTATAGCTTATGCCAGCCACCCACTCCTGCCCCTCAACTATAGGACAGACTAAAAAGATGGGTTTTAAGCCTAGCTTTAAATAAACTGATAGTGTCTGCACCCCAAACATGAGCAGGCAATTTGTTCCATAGGAGAGGAGCACGATAGGAAAAGGCTCTACCACCTATGGTACTTTTAACTATTCAGGAATAACAAGGAGGCCTGCACCCTGCGAACGGAGCGTTCGTGAGGGATTATAAGGGAGAAGTAAATCACTTAAATATAAGGGGGCAAAGGTAAGGCTTTAAAGGTAAGTAACAGAATTTTATAGTCTATTTGAAATTTAACTGGCAACCAGTGAAGTGAAGCTAACACTGGGCTGATGTGTTCAAATCTCTCAGTTCTCGTGAGAATACGAGCTTGCTGTATTTTGAATTAGCTGAAGCCCTTTCAGAGAGGAATTTGCACATCCAGACAAAAGAGCATTACAGTAATCTAATCGCAAAGTAACAAAAGCATGGACTAGCTTTTCAGCATCATGTAGGGACAGTATTTTTCGAATTTTTAAGATTCCTCAAGTGATAGAAAGCAACCCTAGAGATGTCTTTAATGTGTGTATCAAATACGAGATCTGGATCAAACGTAACACCAAGATCTTTAATGACAGCACTTGAAGTGATTGAAATTCCATCAATGTTAGGCATATAGCCAGATAGTTTGCATCTCAGGGACTTGGGCCCCACTACCATTACCTCTGTCTTATCAGAGTTTAGCAAGAGAAAGTTATGTCATCCATTCCTTTATATCTATAAGACAAGCTTCCATCTTTGACAGCTGGACAACTTCATCAGGCTTGACTGATAGATACAGCTGGATGTCATCTGCATAGCAGTGGAGGTTAATGCCATGTTTACGAATGATTTGTCCCAGGGGAAGCATGTATAGAGAGAAGAGCAAAGGCCCAAGGACAGATCCTTGTGGTACTCCATATCTAACCCTAGACTTATAGGAGGAGTCATTGTAAAGATGCACAAATTGATATCGGACTGATAAGTATGATCTAAACCAGGAAAGAGCCAGTCCACGGAGGCCAACAATATTTTCAAGCCTATCCAGAAGGATGAGGTGATCAACTGTGCCAAATGCTGCATTTAAATATAGAAGCATGAGTACAGAGATGTAGCCACTGTCAGGAGCAAGGAGTAGGTCATTGAATACTTTGACTAGGGCTGTTTCAGTGCTATGAAAGGGTCGAAAACAATATTTGATTAGGGTCCAAAAATGACCAAAGTTGTTTTGAAATGACCTTTTCTATTATTTTAGAGAGGAACGGAAGGTTTGAGATAGGCCTATAGTTAGACAAGTCATTCATATTCAAGTTTGGCTTCTTAAGAAGGGGTTTGATGATTGCAAGTTTGAGAGTCTGTGGTATATGTCCAGAGGCTAAAGAAGCATTGACAATATGCAACAGTGGTGTTCCAATGACTGGCAATAGCTCCTTCAGTAGCTTCATTGGGATAGGGTATAGAAGACAGGTAGAAGATTTTGAAGAATTTACTATAGTATTAAATTCAGTGAGATCTATTGGAGCAAAGGAGTTCAGATAGGCCACCCATCCATCTGAAGATTCTGCATCCAAGTGTTGAGTGGACAGAAGGGCAGACCCTGTATGAGGGGTGGTAGAAGAACTTTGAATCTTGTCCCTGATTTTTATAATTTTGTCATCAAAGAAATTCATAGTCATTGCTACTCAATGGTATTGAAACACAGCAATCAACATGATTCTTAGTCATTCGGGCAACATTGTTAAATAGGTGCCTAGGATTGTTTCTATTCATCTATCAAAGTAAAGAAATATAAGGAATGCGCTGTGATAAGGGCATGTTTATAATAGAGGAGGCTGTCTTTCCAGGCATGGAGGACACCTGCAATTTAGAGGAACGCCATTTGCGCTCAAGTTGGCGTGAAGCTTGTTTGAGAGCACGAGTATGGTCATTGTACCAGGGAGCTAGTTTCTTATTGCAGACTTTCCTCTTCTTGAGAGGTGCGATAGTATCCAGGGTTCGTTATTAATGTTGTCAGTCAGCTGATCAATTGAGTTTATGCCTGAATTTGTGTACGCATTTTGGCTGGAGCCAAGAAAATCCCCACAGTGCACAAATGAGCCTGGGAGCTCATTAATAAAATCATTTGCAGATCTGGAGGAAAGCTTACGACTAAAGTAGAATGTAGTATCTGATGGCACATGACAGACTTGTAAAAGGTGAAAGGTAATTAAATAATGGTGTGATAACACAGTATCAGTATCTCGAATTTCGTGTAAGGTGCGGATGCGAGTTTCCAATTCAGCAATCTTCTCCGTCAACCAAGCATTTAACTTACACTTATCACAGGTAAAGTTATCATTAACAACGGAGAAGAAATAACTAAACATATCGCACACAGAGCAAGAGACAGCCCAGGAAGGAGAGACAGAGAGATGGACGAAACCGGCGAGCCGAAAGCAGCCATTTGACCCCGTAAATTACTTACGTTTTATATGGAGAAAGGAGGAGAGAGAAAAGAAAGAACAGAGACAGAAGGACAAAGGCCAGTAAGTCAGTCCTTGCTAGAAAATGGCCCCACTTTCAGCTTTATTTATTTATTTATTTTTATTTTTTTTGCAAGGGCCAAATATGAAGCCAACTTAACTCATTCACTGCCAGAATGTTCCAGCAGTGCCAAACCAATATGGCTGCCAACATTCAAGTTTTGGGATTGATCCTGTCAATGTTCAAAACTCTAATAAAGCACATTATTTTCTATTGAATAGAATTACTTTAATCATTGGTGATGTGCAATAGGGAAAACTGTTTTCCATCAAAATTAGCTCATGCTTGAGACCTTTTAAGTTGCACACCGCTGGACGGTTTGACAGTGTTTGTTTTGACATACCACAAGTGCTTTGTATTATTAGTCATTTAGCTGACGCTTTTATCCGAAGCGACATACAATAAGTGCATACAGAAACATCATCGAAGTCACTACAGAACAGATAAGTCAAAGCACATCCTTCCCATAATGTAGCTCACAGTAACCTGTGGGTAAATCAGCTATACTACACTTCTATTCTAAATACTATTATAAACTATAACGAACGCACAAGAAAACAAAGGGAACGAGTACCATGAAGTCCTAGATTAGAATATCAATCAAGGTGGAGTCTGAAGAGGTGTGTCTTCAGGCCACGATGGAATGCAGGCAGGGTTAGAGTAGAATTTAGGGGAATGGGAAGTTCATTCCACCACTGAGGAGCTAGGGTGGAAAAGCTCCGCAGTCGGGACGAGCGAGAGCCGTTGATAAGGAGGGGGGGGGGGGGAAGTCCGAGTCGCCCTGCTGTAGAAGAGCGAAGTGGTCGAGCAGGAACATAGTTCTGGATAAAGTCCTGCAGGTAGGCGGGCCTGTCCTATTGACTGCAGTGTAGGCCAGGGTCAGAACTTTGACCATGGTCTGGACAAGAAGATGGGTAGAGTAGGTGGTCAGGTACGGTTGAATCCTCCTGATGTTTTACAGGAGGAACCTGCAGGACCGTGCCGTCGCCCTTATGTGCTCTTTGAAGTCCAGCTGGTTGTCCAGGACCACCCCCAGGTTCCTTGCCGAGCGGGAGGCGGCCACCATAGTCCCGTCAATGGTGATGGAGAGGTCATGTAGTGGGGAGGCCTTGTATAGCATAAAGAGGAGCTCTGTCTTGTCAAGGTTGAGCTTCAGGTGATGGGTAGCCATCCACTCAGAGATGTAAGCCAGACAAGCAGATATCCTCTCCTTAACCTGTGGGGTAGAGGGAGGGAAAGCGAGGAAGAGTTGAGTATCATCAGCATAGCTATGGTATGAGAAGCCATGTGAATTAATAACTGAACCAAGAGACTTAGTATAAATAGAGAACAGCAGAGGACCCAGTACAGATCCCTGTGAGATTCCTGTAGACAGGGGATGGGGTGCAGAGATAGATCCTACCAAGTCTCCTGGAAGGGTTCCATCAGTGAGATACAATACAAACCAAGATAGGGCAGTCCCAGAAATGCCCATCTCAGTGAGTGTGGAGATCAGGAGTTTGTAGTTGACCATGTTGAACGCTGCAGATAGGTCAAGGAGAATCAGAACAGAGGAGAGGGAGGAGGCTCTGGCAGTGGCAAGTGCCTCCGTCATGGCCAGGTGAGCAGTTTCAGTGGAATGGACGGTTCTGAAGTCGGACTGATGCGGGTCAAGCAGGTTGTTCTGGTGGAGAAAAACCAACAGTTGGTTAAGGACAGCTCGTTCAAGAGTTGTGGACAGGAAGGGCAAGAGAGATACAGGACGGTAGTTCCTGACATCAGAGGGGTCCAAGCTAGGTTTTTTAAGGAGTGGGGTTACACGGGCAGTTTTAAAGGCAGCAGGAACATGGCCACAGATTAGGGAGGTGTTCATAATGGAGGACAGATATAGACTGGAGGACTGCTGAAGGTATGGGGTCCAGTGGAGAGCTGGTTGCGCGATGGTGCGTCACCAGTTGGAGCACATCTGCGTCCTCCAGAATCTTGAAGGACGACAGTGAAGTTCCGGATCATGGCCACCTTCCCCTCAAAGGAGGGGATGAGCAGGGAGGAGAAGGTGGAAAAGAGTTTACGTGGATTAGACACACATGCATTAATTTTAGACTGGAAAAATCTGTGAAGGCTGCCAGCAGAGTGTGATAGGAGGCCAGGTCATCTGGGGATCTGGATTTCCTCCACTTTCTCTCAGCGGCTCGCAGCATGGTTCTGCTGGATCTGAGAGAATCCGTCAACCACGGGGAGGGGGGTGATGGTCGAGCTGGTTTGGAGACAAGAGGACATAGTGAGTTGCGAGACTGAGAGGCATGAGTTAAACATGGAGGTGGCAACATCAACAGGCATTTTAGCAAAGGTAGCAGGAGGAGGAAGTGCAGTGAGAGGAGTGCAAGAGGGTGCAGAGATTTCTCCTGAACATAACAGTGGGTGGGTTGTTAGCGGAGTTGAGGGAGAGTGGGCAGGAGAGAGAGAATGAAATAAAGAAATGGTCCAATACGTGGAGCGGGGTCACCATGAGTTCAGACGTAGCGCAGCTCCTGGTGAGTACAAGGTCCAGTTGGTTACCAGCCTTGTGGGTGGCAGGCGATGGGGACTGAGTGAGGGCAAAGGAGTGGAGGAGTGAGGCCACACTGGATAGCTGGGAACTGTCTGGTTGGAGGTTGAAGTCTCCCAGTAGGACTACAGGGGTGCCATCCTCAGGAAAGGAGCTCAGGAGAGTGTCCAGTTCATCCAGGAAAGCGCAGAGCTGCTTGCCGGGCTAATGCACTCAGGTGAAATTACTTTAAATTAGCAACACAAAAGACCGGCAGCTGGCCTAAAAACACAAAGCAAGTTAACAACTGACTGCTAACAACTCTACACCGTGACTATGCTACAAACAGTTTGATTAACTAACGCACAGCTGAAACCGAATGAAAATAAGATACTTAGCCTATCCAACGGTAGATAATTGACAACGCTGGTCTGATTGCACATCAGGTGGTGGACAGATTCCTCCTGGCCACAGCCAGGCCGGGGGCACACTGCGACATGCGACAGCTGACGGGCATGCAACACCTGACGGGCATGCAACACCTTCCGGACGGGGAGAATCTCATGCGCCACCGACCAGGCCACATCCCTATGACAATGCAGCAGGTCTGGGTGGGCGACCTCCTTCCAAACGTTCTCAGGCTGGCTGAATGCCAGCCCCCATATCCGGCACATTGGCTCCCTGCCCTGTACAAAAGAAAGCATAGCCTTGTATTTGGATAGTGTTGTGACCTGCTCTCCCCCCAACCCCGAAACCCGTAAAAACTTTTGAAGTGGCCTATACAATGCAGGCAACTGGAAAGCCACAGGCACTGTCAGGGGGATTTTCTGCACCCCCAGCCGGCGCAGGTAGGTCCCAGCAAAAAAACTAACAAAAAACGATGATTTGCATGACAAGGACACACAGAGACACGTGTAGACCCACAAACTGACTCAACAGCACAGAATAACAGCACAGGGACCCTTTTCGTCACGGCCCTCTCGAGCCTCTCCCACGTGTCACCCCATATAAAAAGAAACACAGAATGGTCAAGACGAGACAGGACAGACCGAGACAGCATGAAGACAACACCAACAAACATAAACAAAGGCAAAAATAACGGCTTTTTAAATCAGCACCTTCCCGTCAAAGGAAAGTGGTATGACACTCCAGAACTGCAGCTTCCTTTGGGCTTTGTTTAAAAGCCCCATCCAATTCCCGCCTCCCCTCCCAGCCCTTCTGAGTCGAAATTGACCCTGAGGATGTGAACCTGGTCAGTCCTCACCATCAGAGTAAACCCCTGTAGGTCAGTCCCAGTCCACGGTCTGCGTCATCAGTTCACATTTGTCCTAATTAGGCCTGCCCAAACCATTCCGTCATGTCAAGTGTCCTGTTGATTGACGTCCGGTCCATACAAAGCACAGTCACGTCATCCATGTAAACGATGCTCCGGGCCTCCTGTCCCCCACTGCCCGACACACACAAACCAGTAATGCGACCATCGCTTCTCAATACAGCAGACAAACGGCAAGGGAGATAACGGGCAACCCTGGCGGGCGCTGCATTTCACTGGCACCGCTTTTGATAAATTCCCGTTAAACTGCTCTTTACCTCCACATAAAGAAGCCCCACCCGTACTAAGAACCCCACTGGAAAGCCCATCTTTCGCAGTACAGCAAACGTTCTGGTGCGAGACCTGATCAAAAGCCTTTTCAAAGTCTACATTAAGAAGAGCTAGGCGAATGTTTCTGTCTCTCACAAAACAGATGGCGTCTCTGACCAGCACTAGGCTGTCTGTGATCTTTCTTCCTGGCACAGCGCAAGTTTGATCCGGTTGGATCGCATCCCCTAAAACCGTCTGCATCCTCGGGGTCAATAACTTACTAAAAAGCTTAAAATCTGAATTTAAAAGTGTTATAGGTCGCCAGTTTTTTAGATTGTTTTTCTCCCCCTTTTTAAAAAGGAGGGTCACCAGTCCCTCCCGGAAGCTGGCTGGCAGCCGCTCCCTCCCATCAAACCCTTTATAAACCTCAATTAAATCCGGCCCCACCAGCTCCAAAAAGGCGAGATAAAACTCTGGTGGGAGCCCATCCAACCCCGGTGTCTTCCCCTTTTTGAACGCTCTCAAGCAAGCCGACAATTCAGCGAGCTGCGTCTAGGCCCACCCCCTCCCTCACCACCCCCTGGACAAACCCCAACACCTCCTCCACCCTCTCCCCTAACACCTCCTTCCTACCAAACAGGTCTGCATAAAAGGTCTCTACCACCCTCAGCAGCCCTTCTGTGTCCTGGACCTCCTCCACATCCCCCCGCGCCATAGTTTTTTTTGAAGAAGTAGCATGAGCAGGTCTCCCCCTCGTCCACCTCCCTCTCCATGCACCTAAAAATTATAGAGCGGCTCTGGGCCTCTGCCATCCCCTTCATTAGCCATCGCATCTCCTCAACCTCCTCCTGAAAAACTGAACCCGCCTGCAGAAGAGCGGTGTAGCGGTGTAGCGGTTGAGGCGGCGCTGCAACCCGGCCCAAACCCTCCTCTCCCGTGCTCGTTTGTGCTTCCCTACAGACATACAAAAGCCTTTTATCCTCCCTTTTGTCCCCTCCCACCATTCCGCCTTGGAACCATAAAAAACCTGGAGTGACACATATTGTGCCCTAAAAGCATTCTGCACGGCGCTGTCCTCCAGAAGCCTGCAATTGAGCCTCCAGACCCCACGCCTCCCCTCAAGATTAGTGAACAGAGCAGCAGGGAGTGATCGGAAAAGAAAACGGGCGACAGTGCAGCCCCGGACCCCAAAAACTCCAGTGCAAATACAAAATCAATCCTGGACGCCTTTGAGCTGTCTGGGCTGCACCAGGTAAAGCCCATCTGGCCTGGGTGCTGAGACCGAAACACATCTGAAATTAAAGAACCACTTGAAATTAAAATTAAAATCAGCTATCAGTTTCTTTAAAAATCCTGATGTTTTGTCAAATTTAAAACCCTCGCCCGCCCCCATGCGACCCTCCCATTCTAAAACACAATTAAAATCACGGCCACCCTGTCCGCTATGTTCTCCTCAGAGCCGCTCCACACAGAGGCCCCGTGCGGCCACCTCCTCTACCACTCAAAAATTATATTGGCCTGCACAGGCCCCAGGAATGCCATCACAGACTGGGCCCTCACTGCCAACCTGATACTTCTAACGTTCAACGTGGCCACAGATAAGGGGACTTGCGTTTTGAAAGGGGGAAAAAAAGGACAGACAGGGAAACCGCGACTAACTAAAATTAAGAAACCTCAAATCAAGGCACCCTGTGGAAGACCACCCCTTCTTCGTCCTGTTGGCAAAAGATTCAGGGCAGTCACGGAACAGGTACGTGGCCTTCCCGCACAAATTACACTTACGGGCTGTGGGGCATTCCCCCGCGACATGCCCCACCTCCATGCACTTTAAACCCTCCATAGCTGGCTGGGTCCTTCCACAGCTTTATAGGCACCCTCCAGCTGCCTGTCCAAATGGCGTCTGTCTACCACTTTCACAGGGAGGCTCCACAAAGTGCACTCCCCAGCCAAGTCGCCAGATCCCTCTCCTCCAACATCTCATTGAACATTCTGATGAAAACCACTTTCGTGGTCTCATCAGTCAGCTTTTTGAGAGAAAAGATGTAAAATTTCTCTTACGGCTTCAAATTTAGCCCAGAACGACCGCAACACCTGGTCATTCTTAAAGCTGAGGTCGAAGCCCTTGCCCTGGGGCAAAGCCAACAGACCGTTAATGGCTGTTGGCTTAAACCCCAGAATGTTCAGCACAAATTTTTGGGAGAATTTTGTCTATTGGTTTTTAAATTTCGTTTTCCCAATAAAAACATTTTCTTTTGAATTACAGTTTGTCATCACTTCATTTCACATTATTTAAAAAACATACTGTATCGGGGGGAATTTTTTATTTTCCCTTCCCCTTTTAATTTTTCCCCTTAAAAAAACATACAACAATCAGTACACCACAGTAAGAGACATTACAAACAAAAAAGACACGATCCTCTCCAAACGGAGGGAAAAAAACAGAAAAAAGGCATTCAAAGGACATTGAAATGAAGGAAAAGAGAGCGTTCCCGGGTTATTAGGCGGGCAAATGTTCGAATAGGCATCGCTCTCTTTCTTTGGATGTGGGTGGGTGGACTAGATGATCAGTTATTTCCAATGGTCCACCCCCCATTTCTCTCTCGCCAGACGCTTGTCCTTTGCAAAGTCCACCATAACGCTGTCCTGGAGGAGGTTTTGTGTCCTCCTCCTGAGAGTGACCAGGTCTACTGTTGTTTTTTGGTAGACCTTGATGTTCCTTGCCTCCCACAGGACCTGCTTCATGGTGTTAATGATCCTCCACTGACGCTGGAGCTCCAGCGTTTTACAGCCTCCACGGGGTCCGTAGAGGACACTCAGCAGTCAGGGAGGACCTCTGCAGCAACCTGTTATGGGAGACAGAGGAAACAACAAGGCCCCAGACCCGTCTGGCCACGGGGCACTCCCAGAACAGATGGTAAACGTGTTCTGCATCAGTGCATCCGTGGGGGCAGCACTCATTCAGGGCCAAGTGCCGCTTAAACATAAATGACCTGGTGGGGAAACACATGTGGGCAGACATCCAGGCAATGTCCTTTTGCTTGTTATTTAAACATTTGTTTAGGACATTTGCCCAGATTATTGACGGGTCCAGGGTTGTGCAGCCCCTCGGGAGTGTCATGGTCTGACTTGATCTTAAATGAGCCATGATTATTTTATAGCTCCACGAGGTCAGCCCGGCCCTGGGTAATCCCACCCCAAAAGCAAAGTCCCTCAGGGCTTGATATACATATGGGGGGTCCCAGCTATATGTATGGTCAGGTCCAGCGCACACATGCCCATCGTCCTCAAGAAGGGAGTGGCATAGTACCTAGCAAAGGTACCAGAGGCCTTCTCGACCTTCCGAGTATTCTGGACCAGTGTGGCCAGACCCTGCACCAAAATGATGTTTACTATATCTGGGACCCCCCTGCCCCCATTCCTCTCTTCCTTGAGGAGGGTAGCTCTTTTCAGTTTTTCCATGGTGCTCCCCCAGACAAAGCGAAGGGCCATTCTAGTGATGTTTTTACTAGTGGCCTTGTCTGGGGGAAACACCCTCCCCAAGTACAGAAAGATGGGAAGGACTATTGCCTTCAGGACCAGGATCTTACCCGTCTGAGTCAGAGGCCGCACGCTCCAGCTCCGGAGTTTACCCTGCACATAGCGGAGGGCACCCTCCAAGATCAGCCTTCATTGTCTGACTGGAAGGTCACCCCCAGGAGCTTGATGTTATCTCTGCGTACAGGAAAGGAAACGGTTAGTGGCTCATTCCAATATCGAGACAGGAACAGTTCGCTCTTGTCCCTATTGACTAGGGCGCCAGTGGCTGCACAGAAGTCATCTAACATCTTGTTTGCAACGGTGATAGAGTGACTATCTGTGCCGACGATGGTGATGTCATCCATGTACGCCATCACCCTAAGCCGCTCCCCCTGGGCCCTGGGCAGTGGATAACCAGCGATGCCTGGGTTGCCCCTGATGGCCTGAAGGAACGGCTCAAGGTAGATGACGTACATGAGGGATGCTAGAGGGCATCCCTGCCTGACGCCAGACCTAATGGTAAAGGGGGCGGATGGTTGCTTGTTAACAACCACCCTCCCCGAGATGTCAGTCAAGCACATTTTGGTCCAGCGCAGGAGCTAGGAAAATTTAGTCTCTCTAGCACCCTCTCCAAGCACACATGACTTACCCTGTCAAAGGCCTTCTCCTGATCTAGGCTGAGAAGGCCTAAGAGGGACCTGCGCTCCCCAGAGTGGATTATGACATCCCTCACGAGGAGCAGGTTGTCATTTATGGACCTCCCTGGGATGCTGCACGTTTGGTCAGGGCCGACCACCGATGTCATCCGGTGTTGGAACCTCCTCGTCGGCACCTTCGCCATGATCTTATAATCGGCTGAGAGGAGGTTAATCGGCCGCCAGTGCCGGAGGTCCTTCAGGTCCCCCTTTTTGGGGACAAGAGCAACCGCCCCTCCCTTTACGCCGCCTGAACTTCCGCCACGTCCTCCTTCAGGAGATCCCAGAAGGCCTGGTAAAATTTGTCCAGGATCCCGTCAGGACCAGGAGCTTTGTGCAGATTGAGGGAGCGCACAGCCCGGGTGAGCTCCTTGGTGCTCAACTCTGGTTCTGTGCTCTCATCCCCCAGGCGTCTGTCCAGGCAGCCCAGGAAGGTGTCCATGAGAGCCCCATCTGCGGGCCTTGTGCTGTACAGACCCGCATAGAACTCCCAGGCCACCTCCCGGACCTCCGCCTCTTCAGACACCACCACCCCTCTGCTGTTATAAAGGGAAGAGATGTTATTACTTTTTGACCGTGCCCTGTAGAAGAAGTACCTCATGCACTTCTCATCCTCCTCAAGGCCCTGGAGTTTGGAGCGGAAGGTGTATTTTTTCCGCTCCTCCCGATAGAGGGCGGAGAGGTTCTGTTTTGCGAGTGCAATCTCGCTGCTTACCTCCAGGCCTCGGGACTGGAGGAGGCTCAGTCTTTGGAGGGCAGCATTCGCACGATCAAACGCTGCCCTCCTTTCCTTTGCCTTCCTCCGCCCGACTGCCCGGAAGTAGCCCTGCACCCGCTCCTTCACCATCTCCCACCATTCTATCGGGGAGTCAAAAAGGTGTTTAAGACTCACCCACTCCAGGTACCGCCTCGAGAAGGAGAGACACACTTTAGGGTCCTGGAGATGGCTGGTGTTCATTCTCCAGAGACCCCTACCAACAGGCCAGGGACACACCAGGGACACGGAGTGGAAAAGGCGTGCACTCTCAGGCCTGGGGAGAGCAGGTACATGTCAATATGAGAAGAGGAGACACCAGCTCACCCATGTGTGTTGTGGGGGAGAGGCACCCCCAGCGTCGTGGAGAGTGAAATATTCTATGATAGACCGCAGCTTGTCGCTCGACCGATCTTTCCTTAGTCTGCTGCGGTCTTCATCCCTGAGGGCACAGTTGAAATCCCCCCCACGACCACCGGCATATTGCAATGAATAGTGGTTCTGAGTTTTGAAAAGAGGGAGACCCTCTCGGCTACGCTGGTTGGGCCGTACACTTTGACCAATCTAAGTGGGGAACCCCGACACAAATATTTGTGACGAGGATTCGCCCACTTTCTAAGATGTTATTTCCCGTGATTTTAACGAAAGGGTTTTTGGTCAATGTGCCAACCCCATCGGCTCAAGCGACGTTCGAGCCGGACCAGAGAGAGTCCCCCATTCTCCACTTCTCCCTCAGAATGTCATCCATAGTGCGGAAAGTGATTCCGCACTCCTGGAGTAGGATGACATCCGAGGGGGTTTGCTGTAGAGTGGAGAAAACGGAGTGTCTTTTATTGGGTTCTTTTGGTTCTTGTGTTTATGGTGGAAATGGTGAATGTCATGATGTTAAGTGTTCATTGTTTGTCTGTGTCATATGATCCGGGTTTATTGTTTGCGATGTCTTTACATATTTTGTTGAGGCGTTCCATGACTGTTTCCGGGTTATCAAGGCGCCTACTCACCCCCTGACCCGGTCCGCCCACAGGTCTCCCCTCCGTACTGCCCGGTGGGTTCCGTCCTGGAGAGGTGGGACAAGATGGCTTTGCCCCAGGGTCCCCCTTTGGTCCGGAGGGTCCTTGAGAGGGGATCTGGTGTATGTTCTTATTTTGTGTGGAGTCGGGGCCCGGAAGTGGCCGGCCACTAGTGGGTCTGTTTTGAAAGGTGATGGACTTTGTGAGGGTTTCTCGTTGGTGAATGAGTGGTGGTGATGGTTTGTTAGGGCGAGGTGGAGGTTCTGGCCTGCTTTTGCGGGGACTGTTATGGCTAGTATTACTGTTTTTTTGCTGTATTTTCCGTATGGGTTGTTTGTGCTGGCGAGCTGTTGCTGGTTTTGGGGGTTGACTTGGTTGTTGTTATGTGTATATTATTATTCTTGCCCTTTCTCTTCCTGTTTGCCGTCTCCCATGGTATGGGAGTGTCCGAATCAGTGTCTGCATTGGAGGAGTCTGACTCCTCCACCATGATGGGGGTGTCAGAGTCAGGCTCCCCTTTTACTGTGGTGCCTATCTGTATAGGTAATGAAACTTCAGGGGGGTCTGTATGTAGGGGAGGTCCAGTACAATTAGTGCTTAGGGGGGCTTGTGCAGTGTCTTGTGATGGGGTGTTTCAGGCTGTGACAGGTGTTCTAGTTCTGGGTGCTGGGGTAGGGGTAGGTTGGGGGGGGGGGGGGGGGCAGTAGATGGTGGAGGGGATGCGGTGTTCGTAGCCCTGTTTGCGTACGAGAGTGGGCAGTCTCTAAAGAAATGCCCACTCGCTCCGCAGAGGTTACAGGGCTTTGGGTCCCGGCATGCCCTGGTTTCATGCTCGCCTCCACAGTTCTTGCACTTGACCACTGTGCAGGCTGCTGCTAAGTGACGTAACACCGCAGTTCCTGCACAGCTTGGGCATGCCGTTGTAGAACACCACACCCCTGTTTCTCCCCAGCGTGATGGTGCTGGGGATATGACATACCCCCCCCCCCCCCCCCACTACATAGGGGTCGGGTTTCAATTGGACCAGCCACTTCCTGGCCCCGGTCCACACTCCATCCTCATCAAGGACCCTCCTGGCGTCTGATTTTACATCGCCATACCTGCCCAACCACGTCGAAACATCGTGGTCCTGCATATAGTTATAGAACTGCACAGTGACCACTTTGTTCTCCGTGTCGGACAGGGGCTCGACTGCAGAGTTTTTAAGGGGACTCCTGTCCTTCCCCTCTCTATAGAGGTTCCAGAACCTCTCCAGGACATTGGGATTTTTGAAGCTCCCAATTCCATGGGACCCACTTCCATGGCAGATTATGATGTTTGCCGCAAGTGTGGACAAAGGGGACATTGGGCTCGCGGTTGCATGCATCCTGGGAATACGATAATTGGGACACAGCCCCCCAAGGGAATGTTACTTTCCAAAATCCTGGGGGTCAAACTGGATTACCTGGACAATGAAGGTTTTTGGGGGAGGAGGACACGTATGCTGACAAGGGTGAGTTTGCTGGTTTCCTCCAATACCATACAGCTCCAAATGCGTTACCACTCTGGTCATTAAAAGTTGATGGGCGAGCATTAGACTTCATTGTGGATACGGGAGCTGGTCGGTCTGTAATAACAGCTAAATCATGGGGCTCAAAGCTGCCTCTTTTTAGTGGGAAAACCATGCTCAGCCAAGATGCTGGTGGAAATACCACTATTACTTTGAAACATGCGTTTTTATTCTCCCCTGTATGCAGGGCCGGTCCTAAGCATAGGCGGTATAGGCGGTCGCCTAGGGCGCCATAATGCCAGGGGGCGCCAAGCCAAGATTGTTTTATTTATTTTTTTGTGGGGGGGGATATATTTATATATATTTCATAGAATACAAAATATGAAAAAGTTGGACACCCCCCCCCCCCCCCCCCCCAGATCAAAATTTGTATGTTTTGAAAATTTGATAAATAAAAGTTAGTGGCCCCCCTCCATCGTTTTTTGGTTTTGCCCAGCTGTTCTCACAGCAGCACTGTGATTGGAGGGCAGAGTCAGGGGATCCGTTTCGATTTCGAAATTAGAACGGTCGGTTTTCAACATGAAGATTCAACACCAAGACTTCTGGTGCTCAGGGGATAAAAAGAAAAAAGGAGTAGGAGGAAAATACAGAGGTAAGTCTAATGACTGTGTGTTTATTAACACTCAAACAAAGGTATAAAACTACCTAGCTAGCTAGGATGTAAGCTAACGGTACACTCAACTAACGGTAGGCTATGATTCGTATCACGACACAGTGGTCACGGTACAGGGAGGAGGTAACGTTAGGCTCTTCAAAACCGGCTGCTGTTTTCGGTATGATTTTTCGTTACATGTTTTTTTTTTAAATCACTATATTTAAAAATAAATAAATAAATCAGAAGTCCAGATGTGGCTCATTGTGCAGTACAGACACGTCATGGGGTATAGCCAAGTAGCGAACTACAGCGAGTAGATTTGTTTTAAATTTTTTTATTAAAAGCACAAACGTAATAATCACATTACCTTCATTAGGAAATAGAGTGATATCATATAACTCTGATATTGCGTCTTAACCCCCTTCCGCCGCATCATCTTACACGGGCGAAAGAAAGACTTGCTCATGATAAGGCCATTACGTCGGCTCTTGACATGGATGAATTTGTACCTACGTGTTTTACATTACAACACTTGTATATTACAACACTTTTTTTTTAGTTCTGTGATTCACAATCCTACTTTTAACTGTATACACATTCCTGCACGCTACATGAGATCACAACATCAGTTTCTGTTTCTTTCCGCAGAAAACATGATATTATAGTTAGTGAAAATACTGTATGTCCTCTAAGAATGGGTGGTAAGTACATGAGAAAATAAACTTGATCAAAACACAAGATTCTAAAATACAAATGAAAATGATGAGCCAATTACAGTATCTTAGTTTCACATGTAAATAATAAATAGCACAAAGAGACTGAAATGATGAAGGACTATAGCTCATCTTTAATATATATACTTGTTTCCATATAAGATTAGATAATGATTTGCT
Source organism: Synaphobranchus kaupii (assembly GCA_029718625.1). Lineage (NCBI taxonomy): Eukaryota > Metazoa > Chordata > Actinopteri > Anguilliformes > Synaphobranchidae > Synaphobranchus > Synaphobranchus kaupii. Next base: position 473,871 of record CM056395.1, on the reverse strand, counting down.
ATTATTGGGCATAAATACAATTGTGCTCCTATAAGGGGGGGGGGGGGGGTTTAAAAATTATGTTCTCCACTAATGTACTGATTAGCCTACCATGGCTTTAGCTTTATATGAAAGCATCTCAAATCTCACCTATATAGCGGCTACATATATCTTCTCCGAAATGTTCATAAATAAAACATTATATTTTAGAAAATGCCCTGTGTGAGGTTGTGTAGAAATGCAGGAAATTAGTTTTTAAAAATGCTCAAAATGTTCTGGGGGAGGACCCCCAGACCCCCCGCTACTTTGTTCCCCCTTCTGCCCCACCAACATCTCTTGATGACCCCCAATCAAAGCAGTCTACAAATAGCCCTGCATTTCAGTAATTTGGGGTGATATTTATTTCTCCCATAAGGATTCCTTGTTGTTCCTTGTTGACCATGTCCGAATCAGCGCACTTGCTTACTATTGATTGGTATTAAGTAGTATTGAGTAAAAAAAAAGCTGTTAAGTACGCGACAATTCGGAAAATTGAGTGCGAGGTGACAAGGGGCGGTGGGGGGCACCATCTACACATCTTGCCTAGGGCTACTAAAAGGCTAGGGCCGGCCCTGCCTGTATGTCCGGTAAACCTGCTTGGCAGAGATTTAATGTGCAAATTAGGTCTGATCGTGCAGTGTACTGATGACGGTTTAACCATTGACAGAGTTGCTACGACAGAAACTCCACAAATGTTTTACTATGCCTGGGATTACATTACAATTATTTGGCAGACGCTTTTATCCAAAGCGACGTACAATAAGTGCATATTGAAGGTCATTGACGCGACTACAAAGCAAATCCGACAAAGCACAGCTTTCTCACAGCATAGGAGCTATCCCTAGTAATAAACATGAGAAGTACACACAGTCAGCTATACATTCTGAACTATAGAATAACCAAAAAAACACAAGTTAAATAGAAAACAGGAAGCGAATACTATAGAATGGCCCTATAGGTATAATTTTAGTCGAGGTGCTTGCGAGAAGGGAGTTGCAGTAGTCCAGGCGTGAGGTGACCATGGCCTGGACAAGAAGCTGGGCGGAGTAAGTGGTCAGGTACGGCCGAATTCTCCTGATGTTGTACAGGAGGAACCTGCAGGACCGTGCCGTTGCCCTGATGTGTTCTTTGAAGTCCAGCTGATCGTCCAGGACCACCCCCAGGTTCCTTGCAGAGCGGGAGGCGGTCACCATGGTTCCGTCGATAGTGATGGACAGGTCTAGGAGCGGGGAGGTCTTGTATGGCATGAAGAGCAGCTTGGTCTTGTCGAGGTTGAGCTTCAGGTGATGGCTAGACATCCACTCAGAGATGTCAGCCAGGCAAGCAGATATCCTTTCCTTTACCTGTGGGGCAGAGGGAGGGAAAGAGAGGAAGAGTTGAGTGTCATCAGCATAGCTATGGTAAGAGAAGCCATGTGAATTAATGACCAAACCAAGAGACTTAGTATGAATGGAGAACGGCAGAGGACCCAGTACAGATCCCTGCGGGACTCCTGTAAGAAGTGGATGAGGTGCAGAGACAGAGCCCTTCCAGGAGACTTGGTAGGATCTATCAGTGAGATAGGATGTAAACCAAGAGAGGACAGTTCCACAGATGCCCATTTCAGCAAGTGTGGAGATCAGGAGTTTGTGGTTGACCGTGTCAAACGCTGCAGACAGGTCAAGGAGAATCAGGACAGAGGAGAGGGAGGAGGCTCTGGCAGTGGCGAGTGCCTCAGTCACAGCCAGGAGCGCAGTTTCAGTGGAATGCCCGGTTCTGAAGCCGGACTGATGAGGATCAAGCAGGTTGTTCTGGTGGAGAAAAACTGACAGCTGGTTAAGGGCAGCTCGTTCAAGAGCTTTGGACAGGAAGGGCAGGAGAGACACAGGACGATAGTTTCTAACATCAGAGGGGTCTAAGCTAGGTTTTATAAGGGGTGGGGGCAGTTTTGAAAACGGCAGGAACATAGCCACAGGTTAAGGAGGTGTTGAAAATGGAAGAAAGATATGGAAGGACCTCACCGGATATAGACTGGAGGACTGCCGACGGGATGGGGTCCAGTGGGCAGGTGGTTGCACGCTGGCGCGTTACAAGTTGGAGTACATCTGTGTCCTCCAGAGTCTTAAAGGACGAAAATGTAGCGGTGGGTTCATTATGGGGCATATGAGGCGTCACCGGATGTGTGAAGGAGTTTCGGATCACGGCTACCTTCTCCTCAAAGTGGATCAGGAAGTCATCGGCAGAGAGAGAAGAGGATGAGGGGGGTGGAAGAGGGATCAGCAGGGAAGAGAAGGTGGAAAAGAGTTTATGGGGGTTAGACATGCATGCATTAATTTTTGACTGGTAAAATGTTGCTTTAGCAGACGTAGTTGCTGATGTGAAGGCTGCCAGCAGAGTGTGATACGAGGCCAGATCATCTGGGGATCTGGATTTCCTCCACTTTCTCTCAGCAACTCGCAGCGTGGTTCTGCTGGATCGGAGAGAATCAGTCAGCCACGGGCATGGGGGTGATGATCGGGCCGGTTTGGAAACGAGAGGACATAGTGAATCGAGAGACTGAGAGAGGCAGGAGTTAAAGGTGGAGGTGGCAACTTCAATAGGTGAATTAACAAAAGATGCAGGAGGAGGAAGTACAGAGAGAGCAGAGGTAGAGAGAGAGGAGTGTGAGAGAGTGCGGAGATTTCTCCTGAAAGTTACAGGGGGTAGGTTGTTAGGGGAGATGTGGGAGAGTGGGTAGGAGAGAGAGAATGAAATAAAGAAATGGTCCGATACATGGAGCGGAGTCACCGTGAGTTCAGACGTGGCGCAGCTCCTGGTGAATACAAGGTCTAGTTGGTTACCAGCCTTGTGGGTGGCGGGCGATGGGGACTGGGTGAGGGCGAGGGATTGGAGGAGTGAGGCGACACTGGATGACTGGGAGCTCTCTGGCTGGAGGTTGAAGTCACCCAGTAGAATTATAGGGGTGCCATCCTCAGGGAAAGAGCTCAGGAGAGTGTCCAGTTCATCCAGGAAAGCGCTGAGTGGACCTGGAGGGCGGTAGAGAACAACAATGTTGAAGCTCAAAGGAGGAGATATTTAGGCTGTGTAAAGAGGGCATGGAGAATTTCCAGGACTGAGATATAAGCAAACCAGTGCCCCCGCCTCGGCCAGAGGCCCTGGGGGTGTGCGAAAAGGAGTAGCCATCAGACAGAGCAGCTGGAGTGGCCATGTTATCTGGGGTGATCCAGGTCTCAGTGAGAGCCAGGAAGTGGAGGGACTTCCTCTTGGCGTAGGCAGTGATGAAGTCGGCTTCTGGACAGCTGACCGGCAGTTCCATAGTCCACCCACCACTGAAAGTTCTTTATAAGAGGACAGGGTTGGGCAGACCAGGTTAGCCGGGCAGCGCCTGCGGTGGTTGGACCTCCTGGGGCAAGGCATAGAGCACAGAAGAATGGGGGTTAGACACATGGTAGGTGGTGAAAAGAGAGGTTAGATAGGGTCCTAGCAAAGAGCAGAACAAACAGGTCAAGTAAATTGATGCCGAGGCTGCCGTGTTACGTGTTACGGCAGCCTCTGTTTTAGCTTTATGCAGTTACTTAATTGCACTCAGTTGCTTGCGGGGCTAATACACACAGGTGAAACAGGTTCCAACTCCTAATTAGCAACACAAAAGACAGGTAGCTGGTCCAATCACAGCGAGCAAGCTACGGACTAACTGCAAACAAGTCAAAATCAGCTAAGCTACCGAGTGACTCCAATCTGTTCAACTAACTAACAACAGCTGAAAGCAATGAAAAAAGATACGCTTATCTGAATCCCAGCGTAGTCTAGACGATCCTCGAAGCAACAAGATGCACTCTGAGGTGATCAGCTGCAAACACGCTTAATATACACACAGGTGAAACAGGTTCCAACTCATAATTAGCAACACAAAAGACAGGTAGCTGGCCCAATCACAGCGAGCAAGCTACGGACTAACTGCAAACAATTCAAAATAAGCTAAGCTACCGAGTGACTCCAATCTGTTCAACTAACTAACAACAGCAATGAAAAAAGATACGCTTATCTGAATCCCAGCGTAGTCTAGACGATCCTCGACGCAACAAGATGCACTCTGGACAGGGATCTGGACAGATGCCCAGTGACAGCCAAATGGCCAAAAGTGAGTGGACAGGTAGCGGCGACAGACTGACAGAATTACAACTACATGTAACAGCACATTTCATTCGAGGTAGAGATTGGGAATTTGAGAAAAATTGGTACGGTGACTCTACATTGAATACTACATTGTTTTTGGTTGGTCGCGATTTCTGTGCATTGTCTGTACAATTGAGCTCAGCACAGCAGCAATTATATTCCATTGCGGGAAGTGCACCCCATGTGTCTCTGTGCAAAGCCTCAAATAGAAAATGGGAGGACACAGGGCCATGGGTGAAATTATGTTTGAACACCACGGACTGGGAAAAGACGGGAATTTTCAAAATATTCTCCCTCTCTGCGTGTCACTGCGCACCAGTTTGCTTACTCTCTGACAGCTGTCTGCAGCATTCACAAGTTGCTGTGTGACACTCAAACCTATTTGCATTTATCAGACCTGAGATTCAGTGCAATTCCCTCACAATTGTGGGCAACGTCCCAATATGACGTGGGGCTCATGAATGGAGTTACTCCACTTCAAGTAACCCCTAAATCAGGCTACAGACCATGCAAACGTCAATATCCCCTGCGTCCAGAAGCCGAGGACGGAATTGTCCCCGTGTTTGAGGCGCTACTCAAAGCCGGTGTTGTGGTTCCCTGCCCTGACTCACCAGAGGTATGACTTTTGCTTTTTTAATTTTGTTTGGAAATTTACTGGTTTGGAATGATAAATTACAGATGTATGTTAAAGTATAAGTTCGCTATTTTGGACCTTGGACCCTATTTGCGGTCTGTCTTCCATGAACCTGACATATTGAGTCCATATTTTCGCTGATCGGTCCAGTATTGAGCTCGCTACAGATTTCCTGTAGGCTCTCACTGGGCTACAATAGAAGTCAACGGGGCAATTCTAAATGTTATGGAAAAACAACGATAAATGTGCTTTTATAGCTCAGTGTGTATTCTTACGGTCTCAGTATGCTCTCCTGTGAAATGTAGGCTATCACAAACGCAAACCGAACGTTGAAACAACAGTTCCATTTGAAACAGAACTATTTCTCTGACCGCACTACCTCGCACTGTAAACTTCCGCAGTCTAGCTACGTTGTAGAGAGGGGCGGGCCGCTTGAAAAGCACTTGATCACAAATCCTGACCTCCCGTTGGAGTTTACTAGCTAGTAGCCTACAGCAGAACTATTTGTAACGCAGTGTTTGTAATCATCATTTGTAATAATTTACATTACCTGCGCAACTTCAGCCTCTCTCTCTTCTCTTGCTCTCTTATCATCCATCTCTTGTAGTTCCATGTCCGTGTATTCTGGCTGAAATCTGTAGCCAGTAACGTCAAAGTCAAAATCGAATTCTTCGTCTTCGTAATCATTATAGTAATCCATCATCCAAGTTTTTTTGTGCAAATTGTAGCCTACGTTGCTGCAGGTAAACAAACGCAGACTGCTCGCCTAGATAGTTTCGTAAACGGCCAGCACACCTTCCCGCTCCCCCACCCCCGACACATAGTACTCCGCGGGAGCAGCGAAAACAAGCAACAGAGAAATGCTTACGTCCAAGCCATGCCAAGCACGTAAAAATGTTCAGATTGAGATAAATTTCACAGGAGAGCATACTGAGACCGGTAACAATACACCCTGAGCTTCCCGTCTCATTTATCATACATGAAAGCACATTTATCGTTGTTTTTCCATAACATTTAGAATTGCCCCGTTGACTTCTATTGTAGCCCAGTGAGAGCCTACAGGAAATCTGTAGCGAGCTCAATACTGGACCGATCAGCGAAAATATGGACTCAATGTGTTAGGTTCATGGAAGACAGACCACAAATAGGGTCCAAGGTCCAAAATAGCGAACTTATCCTTTAATGGCTTTGAAATCCCCTCGATAACCTTTTTCACTACTGTCATGTCAATTCTATAACAATCAGTAGACGTTTTGTTTTTACATTTTTTAACAATATCAATAATTTCTTTCTCGTCCACTGCTGTAAGTAACATTGAACCATGATTTCTTTCAATCAAAATATCATTCCTTTCTATAGAAGGCACCGGATCAGGGATTTTTCCTGCTAGTTCAGGTCCAACATTTACAAAGAATTTATTGAAGCTGTCAACCACATCATTCATGTTATAATTTTCCATATCATTATCAATAAAATACTTAGGGTAACTTACTTGTCTAGAAACATTTTTTATAACACTGTTTAGTATGCCCCATATTCCTTTAATATTGTTTTTGTTATCATCTAATATTTTATCATAGTATTCTTTCTTGCTTGTCCTTATAATATTAGTTAACCTATTTTTATATTTTTTATATTTATTTTCTGCCTCTTTAGTTCTCCGTTTTATGAAATCTCTATAAAGTGTATTTTTCTTTTTGCAGGCATTTTGTAATCCCTTTGTGATCCAAGGACAATCTGTATATTTTATTTTTCAACTATACTGTTTTATAGTATATCATTTTTATCATATAATGACTCAAATATTCTTAAGAATGTATCATATGCACTGTCATTGTCAATTTCATTGTAAATTTAATCCCAGTTGTACACCAATAAGTCATTTTTAAGTGCGTTCATGGACTCATCTGACCTCATTCATTTGTATTGTTTTTTTGTCTGGTTTACTATTCCTGTAATTGCTGTCATAAACTGTAAAAACTGGTAGGTGGTCGCTGATATCATTGATTAATAGTCCGCTTACTGTGTTGTTTCCAATGTCATTAGTGAATATGTTATCTATTAACGTGGCACAATGGGATGTTATTCTGCTGGGTCTGGTGATTTTTGGATAAAGGCTCATACTATACATTGTATTGATAAATTCATCGGTCATTTTGTGTTTATTAGGATTTAACAGGTCAATATTGAAATCTCCACAGATGAATATTGCTTTATGACTTTTTTTTGAAAATGTGTTTTCCATCCAGGTATTGAAGATTTCAATACTAGAGCCTGGTGCTCTGTATATACAGCTAATGATGACATTTTTTTTTTTTTTCCTTGCAGATTTCAACTGATATGCATTCAAATACATTGTCAATAACACCTGACATGTCATCCACCACCTTAAAGTTCAAAGTTTTGTCCACATACACAGCTACTCCTCCTCCACCCTTGTTTTGTCTGTTTATGTACCTGAGTTCATAACCATCCAGTTCAAAATCCATCCCTTTGTCACTGTTGATCCAGGTTTCAGATATGGCAATTGTGTTGAATGGCTGTTTAAATTGACGTAAATATTCCTTAATATTAATGAAGTTTGCGTACAGGCTCCTGCCATTAAAGTGGATAATTGATAATTTGCCGTCCGTGTTAATGTTCCCATTGTACTGTTCATCTGTGTAGTAGCTGCAGTTATTATTGATGGAGGAGAAGAAATTATTGTCTGGGTCTATATCATGTTCCAAATCCTGTAAGTTGTGATCAGTGTATTCAAATGTTTTCAGTTCCAGTTGTTCATGTTTATTAATCCTCTGAGATACAGTATGTGGTTATTGTCTCCAGATGTAGATGAGTGAGTTCTTTCAGTGTGTTTCATGATTGTGTGTAGTTGTTTATTACCTTACGGTCCAGTTCATGTTGATCATTGGTATCCAGTTCCTCGATATTTCTGATGACAAGTACTTTGGCCTCCTCAGGTGATCCGTTTAGTTTAATAAATACTTTACAGTTTGCAGTCCAGGTGTTTTGGATTTTCCTCTGTTTCTTTAAGTAGCGTGCGTCATTCATCCGAGTATACTGCTCCAGGTCCACCACTCTGCTCTCCAGGAAGTCGAGTCTGTTATCTTTCTCGGCGTTCTGAATCCTTAAAACCTTCACCTCCTCGACCAGGTCCAGGATGCTTTTCTGCTGCCGCCTGACAGCAGAAACCACCTCCGTCAGGAAGTCGAGCGACTTTTTAATGTCATCGACTTCATCAGCCGGCTGGTATTTCTTTGGACCCATGAAGCCGGTAACGCTAGTTGTTTTTAGCGTATCAGCTGTTAGCCAGTCAGCTGATAGCGCAGCCACTTGTTAGCGGCTAGCTAGCCAGTAATGAGTTCAGCTCTCGTTCTTTCAGTCCTTTCCGTGAACCATAAATAGCGTCTTAAACCGAGTGTCCCATTAGAAAGTCCAATGTCCGTAATCCAGAATCAGTGGCCGTTGACTCCAGAAACTAGTCCAAAAAAAAAAACTAGTCAAAAACCCAAGCACCAAACACACGTTGACACCAAACAGGAACTTCCTGTTTCCTTAACTAAGCAAATGGTTTATAAGTTGACTAACATTAGTTGAATCAGTGGTGGGGTTGATCAAATATGTGGGCCTCAAGGACTGAGTTGAGAGAGGCTGTCATACTGCATTCTGTGGAAGGAACATTGTATTGTCAATAGATATTTGAGTCTGACTCTGTAAGATGGCAAATACGTGCATTTCACAAAATGTTGGCCTGTTCCTAAGACTAAAGGAATTCCCATCTTGTCTTATGTATTAAGGTGAAAAAGATACCACAGCAAATACTGAGGGAACACCCAGTCCTGTGGCGAAGAGCCCCATAGCAACACCCAATAGTGTGATTGGCAGCCCACAAACACCCTGGAGCGAGGCCTCCTCTTTTGGTTTGTATGAGTACATGTCTGTATTGTGGAACAGAGTTGCACAACTGGCTTTGCAAGTACAGGGGCTAGACAAAGTCACGGAAATTTACAGTGCCCTCCAGAACTATTGGCACCCTTGGTAAAGATGAGTAGAAAGGGCTGTATAAGGCTTTGGAATGTACCCATGGTCATGTTTTAAGGATTTCTCAAGACAAAACTTTCTTGTGTTCCCCTACAGGTGGATATAGTGCAGAAACGTCAGACTCACCACAGTCAAGTTCAAGTACGTCCTCCACCCCTCGTAGACAAGAAACGTTGGACTACAACTGGCACTTCAATTTTCAAATTCCATGGGATAAGATGCCGACTGAAGTCATCGGAAAGATGAAGAATAAGGAGCGGCCGAAAAAAGGTGAGAGACTGGAAATGATTTGACTGATAGTTATCGAAATCCTCATTGTTTGCCCAACACCAGGAAAAAGACACCTCTGTGAAATAGCCAGGAAGATGGTTGTGACCTATCCATCGTCATTCAAAGATGTCATTGAAGGAAAGATTGTTGGGAGTGGGTACGACTCTCTCACCAAGCAGCTGATGAGCAAAGTGGACAACTGCAAGAGAGGGAACACCCCCCTTGCCCTGAAAAGATGAGCATCGAACACAGGGGAGGGCGAAGCTCCAAAGAGAATGAGACTGGACTCCTATGGGTGTGTCAACTGGCTACCAGATAAGCTACCACCCAGTGAAACTAATGAATCCCAGAAACGTACCCAAGAACAATTGAAGAATATGTATGCTGATAAAAGCAATCATGCCAGAAGTATTGAGAAGAAAATGGCAGCAACCTTCTACACTCAGAGGAAAGACATCATAGGCGGGATGGAAGTCTGTGACCTGGAAAAAGAGTGGCCTTATCTCTTTGAGACCCCTGGCATGAAGACTCATTTTAAAGAAGTTACTGGTGTGGATGTCAAGAAAGAAGCCATGGCAAGTAAATCCGAGAGAGTGGTATCGTACCTGATGTCCTGTGAAAAAAGGAGTAAGACAGAGACTGTCCTTGCAGAAATGAAAGTGGCCAAAGAAAAGCATCTAGAAGCCAACCTTCCTGGGTCTCTTCTGCTACTTCTCAACTACTTCAACGAGGAGGTGGACCAAATGTTCCATATGGTGGATGAAACATGTCTGCCTTCCGAGGTTGATTGTACAAAGCTGCCAAGGAGACCATGCAGCATCGTCTGTGGTGAATATTTTTGCATTACTTTTCATGTAATAATGGCAACCTTTACAGTACTCAACAGGTTGATTTGGGGAATTATGTTTATGTTTTCTTTGATTTAGTATTGCTTAATCAAACCCTTCAAGTTATCCATCCATATCTACTGTATTTCTGCCAGCAGAGTGATGGTTTAAGGCTTGTTTGATACATCAGACCCTTGATGACTTACATCCATTTAGCCAACCATATGTTCCACACTGTTCCAGTGTACTTTAAAGCTAAATCTAGTCCCACCCCCCAATTCCCATAGAGATCCATTCAAATGCAGAGAGGTTATAGTATCGCTTCTAAGAGTACCTGGAAATAAGATATCAGGAGTCTTTTGATATCCTTTTATACAGAGTCATAATGGCATCACCTGTTTACCTGTGGAATACCCGTTTACCACAGAAGTTGTTTGAGAGAATGGCAAGAATGTGCAAAGCTGTTATCAAGGCAAAGGGTGGCTACTTTGAAGAATCTAAAATATAAGACTTTTTAAAATTTGTTTAACACTTTTAATAATAATAATAATAATACCTTGCATTTATATAGCGCCTTTCACGACACTCAAAGCGCTTACAGTGATGAGGGGGACACTCACCTCTACCACCACCAATGTGTGGCACCCACCTGGGTGATGCAGTGGCAGCCATTTTGCGCCAGAATGCTCACCACACATCAGCTGAGGTGGAGAGGGAGAGAGAATGATTATTTTTTGGTTTTTGCATAATTTAATTTGTGTTATCTCATAGTTTTGATGTCTTTACTATTCCAAAATGTGGAAAACAGTAAAAATAACAGAAAAAAACCTATGAGTAGGTGTCCAAACTTTTGACTGGTACTGTACTTAATAACAACATAGAAAGAAATGTCATCAATAACTGCAAGTAAATTAGACAGGTTTGCTTAAATCTTTCCATGAATTATAATAGTAATATTTCTATTTCTAAATTATAACAATGTTCAGAGGGGATGTACTCGTTTTTGTTCTTTGTGTGATACAATGTTGATTGAATGTTTCATGTTGCCATGCATGTTTGATGTGTGTGTTCAATAAAAAATACATTACACACTGAAAATTTCCCTTCTCAGTTTTCACTGTGTACCTGTTTGAAATTGGGTGTAGCAAAAATGTTATTAATTTTTTCCTACGTTCTACCTTGTTTAATCATTGCTCCATACGCCCCGCAGAGCAAAGGCAATGGGTGCAATTTTCATGCTCTTACTCCAGTGCTGTATGTGTAGATTCAGAGCATTTCATTCCATACTCCATGCCACATTTTTGCTACACCGCCTGTCTTGGCACACAGCGTACTGGAGTAAGAGCCTAAAAATTGTGCCCGATATATGGCTTGCATATCACAACTGGTTTGGAACCAGTTGTCACTACTGTGGTCATTCCCTCAGGTGGAAAAAAAACTAAAAACATGTAAAAACTAAAAAAATAAATGTATATTTTTAAAAAATCATTAAAAAAACGTAGAATTTCAAATAATAGGAATAACACTGAATCCAATGTTTTCCACGAGCATTACACTTTTCCAGCCAGCTACTTTTTTTTTCTCAACAGTACACTGTAAAAAAATAAAATAAAAATAAAAATAAATCATAATAAAACAGAAAAATTATGGCAGCTGGGGTGCCAGAAAAAAATCATCAAATAACAGGAAAGTACTGTGAAACCAAAAAACATTTATAAACTGTAAAAAGGTGGTACTTTTTCTACAGTATATCTCTGCAATATTACATTAAATGCTGTTTTCTGCCAGTGATATCTTCCTCAATTAACTGAAATTAAATACAAGACTGAAATTTTCACCTAAAAATACATAATAATTATCTTAAAAAAATGAATAAAATACATTTAAAAAACAGTATTGGCAATAATTACAACAACAAAAAAAACTGTAAATTTAAGATCACTTGCACTAAAAATAGAAAAAATGTCATGTAATTTAACATTATAAAACCATTGTTTAAACTTTTTCAAGGGTTTTAAAATGTAATATTGCAGAATTATACTGTAGAAAGATTACTGCTTTTTTACAGTTTATCAATGTTTTTTGGTTTCACAGTACTTTCCTGTTATTTGATGGGTTTTTTTTGGCACCCCAGCTGCCAGAATTTTTCTGCTTTTTTACAATTATTTTTTTTACAGTGTGTAGTTGAAGTAAATTGCAGCATTAGCGGTCAGTTGTTAACTTGCTTTGTGTTTTTAGGCCAGCTGCTAGTCTTTTGTGTTGCTAATTGAAAATAGATTCACCTGAGTGAACTAGCCCTGCAAGCAGCTGAGTGCAATCAGGAAATTAGCAAATAGTCTATAAATACGTAAATACGGCAGCCTCATCATCAATTTGTCTGAATTATCTGTTTGTAATGATCTTTCCCCACCTAACCTGTCTTATCACCCCTTACCATGTGTCTAACCCCCATTCCTCTGTGCTCCATGCCTCGCTCCAGGAGGCCCAACCACCGCAGATGCTGTCCGGCTAACTTGGTCTGCCCACCACTGTCCTCTCATAAGGAACTCTCAGTGGTGGGTGGACTATGGAACTGCCGGTCAGCCATCCAGAAAGCTGACTTCATCACTGCCTATGCTAAGGTGAAGTCCCTCCACTTCCTGGCTCTCACTGAGACCTGGATCACTCCCGATAACACAGCCACTCCAGCTGCTCTGTCTGCTGGCTACTCCTTCTCCCACACCCCCAGGGCCTCTGGCCAAAGCGGGGGTACTGGTTTGCTCATTTCCACGTCCTGGAAATTCTCTATTACATTACATTACAGGCATTTAGCAGACGCTCTTATCCAGAGCACAACATACACAACTTTTTTAGCATTTTCTTTTTACATATTATCCATTTATACAGCTGGATATATACTGAAGCGATTCAGGTTAAGTACCTTGCTCAAGGGTACAACGGCAGTGTCCTACCTGGGAATCGAACCTGCAACCTTGTTGCACTGTACTATTCCCACTGTACACTGACTGAATAGTTTCCTTTGAGTTTCATGCAGTCACTGTAACTCACCCATCTGCACTTAACATTGTTGTTCTCTATCGCCCTCTCCTGAGCTCCTTCCCTGAGGATGGCACCCCTGTAATCCTACTGGGAGACTTCAACCTCCAACTAGACAGTTCCCAGCTATCCAGTGTCGCCTCACTCCTCCAGTCCTTCGCCCTCACTCAGTCCCCATCGCCTGCCACCCACAAGGGTGGTAACCAACTGGACCTTGTACTCACCAGGAGTTGCGCCACATCTGAACTCACGGTGACCCCCCTCCACGTATCGGACCATTTCTTTATCTAATTTTCTCTCTCCTGCCCACTCTCCCTCAACTCCGCTAACAACCCACCCACTGTTATGTTCAGGAGAAATCTCTGCACCCTCTCACACTCCTCTCTCACTACGTCTGCTCTCTCTGCACTTCCTCCTCCTGCTACCTTTGCTAAAATGCCTATTGATGTTGCCACCTCTGTGTTTAACTCATGCCTCTCTCAGTCTCTCAACTCACTATGTCCTCTTGTCTCCAAACCAGCTCGACCATCACCCCCCTCCCCATGGCTGACGGATTCTCTCAGATCCAGCAGAACCATGCTGCGAGCCCCTGAGAGAAAGTGGAGGAAATCCAGATCCCCAGATGACCTGGCCTCCTACCACACTCTGCTGGCAGCCTTCACAGCTGCAAACACATCAGCTAAAACTTCATTTTTCCAGTCTAAAATTGATGCATGTGTATCTAATCCACGTAAACTCTTTTCCACCTTCTCCTCCCTGCTCAGCCCCTTCACCCTCCTCCCTCTCTGCAGATGACTTCCTGACCCACTTTCAGGGGAAGGTGGCCACAATCCGGAACTCCTTCACGCATCCGGTGACACCCCACATCCCCCATACTGAACCCATTGCTACACTGTCGTCCTTCAAGATTCTGGAGGACTCAGATGTGCTCCAGCTGGTGACGCGCCATTACGCAACCACCTGTCCACTAGACCCCATACCTTCAGCAGTCCTCCAGTCTATATCCGCTGAGCTCCTTCCATATCTGCCCTCCATTATCAACACCTCCCTAATCTGTGGCCATGTTCCTGCTGCCTTTAAAACTGCCCGTGTAACCCCACTCCTTAAAAAACCTAGCTTGGATCCCTCTGATGTCAGGAACTACCGTCCTGTATCTCTCTTGCCCTTCCTGTCCAAAACAATTGAACGTGCTGTCCTTAACCAACTGTCTATTTTTCTCCACCAGAACAACCTGCTTGACCCACATCAGTCCGGCTTCAGAACCGGCCATTCCACTGAAACTGCTCTCCTGGCTGTGACGGAGGCACTCGCCACTGCTAGAGCCTCCTCCCTCTCCTCTGTTCTGATTCTCCTTGACCTGTCTGCGGCATTCGACACGGTCAACCACAAACTTCTGATCTCTGCTAAATGTTATGTAATGTAATAATAATTCTAGGATTTTTAAGTGTGCAGTAAAGATCAATTCTAGTTATCAGTGTTAAGTCGAATAAGCAGTACTCAATAATTCTCACACTGGAATAAGCACCCACAATTTAGAAGTGCAGAGACTTCAAAACAACTACAATTTACAGTTTCTATGTTGGCCACTAAACAGCCTCATGAACTCATTCGTATCCGAGACATTGGCCCTCTTGGACTCCACACTTAGCACTCCAAGGTCACTCAGTCTTTCATTGTTCATGATAGTGCGCAAGTGATTTTTGATTAATTTCAATTTCAAAGCTACGTTCGCAAGCAGCTGTGCTTACAGGAAGGAATTTTGCACAATCTGAACAGATCATGGAAGACCTCACTGAATGGCTCCAGAAATAATGTGAACTCCAGCAAACTGGCTGGGTACTCCATTCCAGCCGCCCTCTTTGGGATTGAGTGATTGAATCCCTATCATGATGTCACAATTGGGTTTGGAAAAACGCATCCAGGGGGGTATACTATGAAGGAAGCTTAACATAGCCAGGGTTTCTTTGTGTTAGCTAGCTTCAGAAAGGTACGTGCACGTTCCCATAAAAGGGCCGGTGTCTGCAACAACGAGCCTATAACGGTGCAGCATGGGCTGTACTAGAGCAACATATTTCTCTCCTGTGGGGAAAAAAGACTGATACGGACAGATATAATGGATGGATAAGAACATGAAACAATCATATGAGCAAAAAGCAACACCGTTGCCTCCAACAAAGCCAGGACGGAGCTTTTAAAAAAAATAATAATAATAAAAAAAAATGCTCATTGTGTAGGTTAAATTCGTTAGGCGAGTTAATACTTTATTCATCTTACCACTCGTAACAAATAAATCTATACTCTCAGTACATTGTCATACAGTTTATTTCAAATGTTACAACTGTACTACTACATTCTAGAACTTTAAACTTGACACAGAATGTTTAAAATATTGCGGAAGCAGTCACATTCACGGTTTTTTTCATTAAAAAAAAAAGTCTCAAGCATTTTCCGGAACTCTGAAAATCTTTTGCAGAACTCACTAATGTCACCCTGCGAAGAGATTCCCTCAGTATCCGCACATATCTCTACAAGATCCTTTGGAATAGAGACGCCTTTTTCCAAAGCCACAGAGTTTATTAGTCAAAGTGCAGAGTAAGTTCTCGTGGCAATATACCCCGCCCAGGGTTGAAACTTAATTTAGCTTGCTATCCCCTTAATCTCGCTTCGTAGTACACCCCTCTGCTCAGCATTCAGTGTCCAAGATGGGATAGAAAACAGACCTGCGAAAACTGTCCTTGTCTTGTTCACTGTTTCGCTGACCGATTGTGGATGTAACTACAGATCCACAAAGAGCTGAATTAGTCGTCTTCTGTCTTTTGGAAACCACCTCTGCGCTAATATTGCACTGTTGAGCAACGTCCAGCACTTCTGCTCAAAGCTCCCCAAAAACTGCTTCATCTCTGTAGTGCACAAGGGTGTCCTGTAGTGACTCAATGAGGTCAGTCGCTCTGGCTAAGTCCACAGACGAGGATTGCAGCATGTCAGATAGAAACTTAGTGTCTCCAAGTATCCTCCAAAAAGTTGCCAAAAGGGAAATGAAGTTTAGGTCTATCTGACCAAGCAGTCCACGTGCCTCCACTGTTCTCCTCATCAATGTCATGGAGGACAGGCTAGCTACCAGTCGATCTTGACCGAAACAATAGATGAATTGTTAAATGTCAAATATTGTTAAATGTCAAACGATGTCTTCTAACTCGACCCTAAATCACGATTAAAAAGTGATCTAAACAACATACACAGGTGACCCTGTACCAGGAACCTCGGAGTGGTGATGGACAACAGGCTGTCCCTCTCCGAGAACATCGCAGTGGTAACCCGGGCGTGCAGGTTCTTCCTGTACAACATCAGGAGAATCCGCCCTTTCCTCACCACCCACTCAACCCAGCTCCTGGTCCAAGCGATGGTGCTGTCCCGCCTAGACTACTGCAACTCTCTCCTGGCTGGCCTGCCAGCATCGGCCATTAGACCCCTTCAGCTTATCCAGAACGCAGCAGCGCGCCTGGTCTTCAACCTCCCCCGACACTCCCATGTCACCCCCCTGCTCATTGACCTCCACTGGCTACCTGTGATGGCTCGCATCAAATTCAAAACATTGGTGCTCGCCCTCGACGTCTGTCTGTCCTGGCCCCACGGTGGTGGAATGAGCTCCCCCTGGAGGTCAGAACAACAGAAAGTCTGACCGCCTTCAAGCGCAGATTGAAGACTCACCTCTTCAAGCGCAGATTGAAGACTCACCTCTTCAAGCTGCACCTCTCTCCACCCCTCCCTACCTCCTTGTGACCTCCCTTGATTGTGTTTTATGAATCCTTGTTTAAGTGGTTCAAGCTTCTAGTTTAATACTTGTAAGGTTACTTATTGGCTTACTGTTGTGCACGCCAATGATTGATATCGTGTGGTCCCCCCCCCCCCCCCCCCAAAAAAAAAAAAAATTCATACTGACTGCGCCTGGTGTTTGAAATCGTATTTACCTTTTAGGGTTGTTTTAACGCACTTGTTTCAAGTTGGAAAATGCACTAATGTACGTAGCTCTGGATAAGAGCGTCTGCCAAATGACTAAAATGTAAATGTAATGTAATGACCAACACAGCCGATGTCGGCCGACATTATTACGGACGACGAATGTATGCGATTTTGCTCAGTGGGATTGGACAGTCTCTACCGGGTTAATTTGCCCAGTGTCACGTTAGATAGCTAACACAAGCATTGGAAAGCAGATTTCCCAGCTCTTCTGTCTCAACGATGCCGACATTACGATCCATTATGCTCTTAATGTTGCTTACTTTGCCTGATGTGACGGCTTTTTCAAAATGCTTTGAAAGTATAAGTTTTATTTCGAAACACAATAATAAAGGAAACTTCACTCACCTAATCCATACATTGTTGCGACTACGTTTTCTACTGGCCACAGTGGCAGACGGGAGCGAGTCAAGTTCATGCATGTGCAAAAGAACAAATTAATTTCCGGTGACCATAGACATCGCCGCAGCCGTCGCAGGTTAAAGTCCCTCATGGCGGCATTTACTTCACCAACATCACATACTAACTCCATTAGTTATTTATTTCCCCATTCTCACAGTTATATTTTAACTCCATTAATAGTGAAAGAAAAACGTCATACCTGAAAAAGGGGATAAAGATCACAGTCGTGATACTGGCAGGCTAATGTTTCGTCATCAGAATCTTTATCAGGAATGAGAAAAGACTGTGATCTGTATGGGCAAAGGCAAACAATTGATCCCAATTAACTTAATAAGGCTTTCTGCTTGATTACCGACATAAGAAAATAAAATGGGGATTTTAACTTAACCAGCAATAAGTTACGTTCCGTCATGAATTCTTTTAATTTTACCGAACTTTAGTGAACTTTTACCAGGTTCTCTTGCGAGTTATCTTATGAATAGTTTTTTTTCTATTATGGTTTTTAACTTGCATCACTTTATGAATTTACATGTTCTTAGAACCGTTTTTTTCCTTTATTTAAATGATTCAAATGAGAGCATTATTTTAACTTGTCACATGAGAAATGGTATTTATAAAGGGGACTCAGGGGAGGGACTTTGTTTGCATCTAGTTTATCACACAGCAGCTTTAAGATCACATTTTATTCAGTACTGTACACATTCAGTCAAAATATGTGATGTGCTTATCGTAGTCGGACAGTCATATCCAGAAAAAACACAATGGGCCTCACTCATGATGCCTGCAACACGTTCCAAAAAAGTTGGGACAGGGGCAAAAAAAAAACCGGTTTGAAAAATTCCACAGGTAAACAGGTGATGCTATCATGACTGGGTATAAAAGGATATCAAAACTCGAGACTCTTGATATCTTATTTTCAAGTACTCTTACATGCGATACTATAAGCTCTCTGTATTTGAATGGATCTCTATGGGCAGGGACGTCTTTTGGGGGGAGCAACTGGTGCGACCGCCCCAGGCCCCGCACTTCACAGGGGAAATTAATTTAAATAATAACCATTTCTTTTTTTTAAAAAAAATAATATTTATATAAAATAGCATATATATCTTTGTGAAGCACACCCAGACATACATTTAGCCTAAATGGCATTTTGGAAAGCTGACGTTATGTGGGAAGTAGCTATAGGCTTACATCCCTATACGCAGTACTCAAGTTGTAAAAAAAAATCAGGGGGGATGGTGGATTTTATCATATGGGGACATAATTTGTGCTGATAACGGCGCAGAGGGTGGGAGACCAACTCTGTACCCTTTTGATTATTGTTAAAGCATAAAGATAATGATTATACTCCTAAAACAACATGCATGTTATGGATGTTAGGTGTCAGATACTCCTGTCATTGCTCTTGACCAAGGCACCTCAGAATTGGAGTCGGTCCCCGGGCTGCCATGGCACCACTTACATTTGACTTAGGGTCAAATGCAGAGGACAATTAGTGCAAAATCATTTTTTCACTTTAATTTAAAGGGGGGGAGGGGTCAGAAAATGTGGTTATAATGGAAGTCTATGGTACAAATCGTGTAGGTTAACAGTCCCAACGTACCTTTTTGTTCAATCTGACATTATACAAAAAGTAAAAATGCACCAAAATCAATCTTCTCATTTATAGCTAGCTAACAAGAGAGAAAAATGTAGCTAAGCTCCAAACTAACGTTGTTATTGCTTATGTCCAGAGATTCCACCTTTGGTGACTAAAGTAATGAGTAATGACTAAGATTACTGACTCTTGACTTACCTGTAATGTTATCTTTTGTCTTTTTAAATATGAAGTCCCAGAGAGCGCTGTCCTCCTGGGCTGGGTTGCACCGGTCATACGTAAGTTCGTGACTAAGTTTGCGCGTAAAGTATTTACTAGGTCCTTAGTTACTACTAGTTAGTTTCAAACTATCGCTTTACTAAATTCGGTTGCACCACCAATATGTAAGTAATGTCTTAGCTAGTGAAAACTAAGTAATGCTTAGTTCAATACTAAGGTAAACATTGTCGCTTTATCATGACGATAACAAATCCATAACCAATCAATCAACAAGCTACAAAGTAAATGCGGAAATCAACTTGCATTGAGTTTAACAGGCTACGTCTATTTTGCATTCCATGGGAAAACAAATAGAACATTGAACAGAATTACAATGTGTGCATGTTTATGTTTTTACGAATAAAATTCAAAATATCCTTATTTGTTTGTTTAGCCTATTTATTTATGTTACAGTCATTGATAAAATGACATAAGGGATGGAAAGGGGGGATGGCCGTTTTAGAAGGGGGATGATTTTGACCGTTTTTATTTCAGGGGGGATGCCATCCCCCCTCATCCCCCCTCAACTCGAGTGCTGCCTATACGCTATAGCTACATGCAGCCTGCAGCTAGATATTTTTCAAATTCGCTTAAAGTTGTTTTTGTCGAGTTGGGTGGCAAAATGGAAAGCTCAAACAGCAGAGTCCGAGACAAATTCAGAAAGTATGCTACAGCTAAGGAGCATAAAAAAGAAACAAGAAAAAGAAATGAGATTTTAATGAAATGTAAAATTGAAAGGTTCCTTGGATAGATTCATAAAGAAAAACGTGGAGGAGGAGGAGATCGCCGCTGAACCAAGTGTGCTGTTTTTCGACCCTTCACGTGAATGTGCTCGCCAAGCTGTTAGTATGAGGGGCCGTTTAGGCCAAAATTCTTAGTTGCCTCGCACATACATGTACAATGGCTCTCACATTCACCGGTGAAGCTCTCACACGCACTGAAAAAGCATGCACTTAATATCTACATGCTTGCACACACACCGTAAATCTTCTCATATACACACAGAGAGCTCACATATTCACAAGTGAAGCTCTAACTGACACATGAAATCTCTTACACTATTTTCATGCTCTCACGCACTCAAAAAATCATCTTGCAACAACTACTTCCTTTCTAATTCGGGGAACAGAGAGGGTAGATACCCGAACTGATCCTCAAACGGTGAGAGTGTTATGTGTGTACTCTGCCCAAGTGAGCTCGCGACTCCATGAGGTTGGATTAGCGGCGGCCAGACAACGGAGAGTGCTTTCAAGAGTTTGATTTGTGCGTTCGGTTTGTCCGTTTGTCTCCGGGTGAAACCCTGAAGAGAGACTAACGGATGCCCCTAGCTGCGAACAAAAGGAACGCCAAAACTGTGTGGCGAACTGGGGTCCACGATCAGACACCACGTCCTGGGGCAGACCGTGCACTCTGAACACATGGTCGACCACCAACCGTGCTGTTTCAGGAGCTGATGGCAACTTGGGCTGAGTGATAAAATGCGCCGCCTTGGAAAATCTGTTCACGACCACCAGAATCACAGTATTGCCATCAGATGCAGGCAAACCTGTGACGAAATCCAAGGCGACGTGGCTCCAAGGACGGATAGGGATGGGTAAGGGGCGCAGAAGCCCTGAGGGTGGGAGTTGAGAACTCTTATTGCGGGCACAGATAGCACACACAGAAACAAACCCCCAAACATCCCTCTCCATGCCAGGCCACCAAAACCGCCTGGACAGAAAATCCATCGTCCGATGGACACCAGGATGACCCGTAATTCGGGAGGAATGTCCTCACTGCAGTACCTGACTCTGTATCCTGGAGGGCACAAACAGGCGATTAGGAGGTCCCCCACCCGGACCCGGGTCCCGACACTGGGCTTCTAGCACAAGGGGTTCAATGTTCCACATAACTGGGGCTAGAATCCGCGCAGTGGGAACAATAGGCTCCGGCGGGCAGTCATTCTCGGACCGGTCAAAAATCAGAGAGAGGGCGTCTGGTTTAACATTCTTGGAACCCAGACGATAGGTTAGCAGGAAGTAAAACCGGGCGAAGAACAAGGACCAGCGGGCCTGCCACGAATTACGTCGCTTAGCGCCTTGAATGTACACAAGATTTTTGTGGTTCGTCCACACAGTGAAGGGGTGCTCGGCCCCCTCGAGCCAGTGACACCACTCCTCCGGGGCCAATTTCACCGCGAGGAGCTCCTGGTCCCCCACATCTTAATTCCCCCATGTCATAATGGTGCCATTGCTCCTACCCCAATTAATGTGTGGACCGTGTTGTACTAGCCAGGAATTCCCCAAAACCAGGGGATAAGCCAGGGAATCGATGAGAAAGAACCGGATGTGCTCCGAATGATCCCTAGGAACCGCACGCATGCAAATCAGCCCAGTGGTCTCATTAACCATACCGGAGCCCAACGGGTGCCTCTCGCGAGCCGTGATAAAACGGGGTTGAGTGAGGTGATGAAGCTTTTAAGCTCCAAGGCCCATTTAGCATCAATAAAACACTCAACTGCTCCGGAATCAATAAACGCATCGGTTTTGATTGAGCACTGATTCCAGAGCAATTGAACTGGCAGAAAGGTGCGGGGGCCTGTACTATCATGTCTCACTAGGGTCCCTTGTTCTCCTAGCGAGACTCCCTCGTTTCCCATCAGTTTGGGACACTGAGCTCTCGTGTGCCCCTTGCACCTACAGTAGCGACACCACTCCTCGCTTGACTTAACTTGTGGGGGCTTGTGCAGAACTATCCACCTGCGTAGGTTGAGGTTCCTCTGCATTAAGAGAGGAGTGGAGGGGGCTGGAGGTGTTACCGGAAGAGAGGAGGGATAGCGAGTCGAGTGATCTCTCCTCTCACTTTTCTCTCTGTCTCACTCCCTGACACGGTTATCGATGCGGATAGCCGTGGTAACCAGGGCATCGAATGTAGCAGGCAGTTCGAGAACTGCCAAGGCATCTTTAATGGGATACGACAACGCATTAATGAATAGCGTCATCAGGGGACCCTCAGACCACCCTGTTTCCCCTGCCAGAGCTCGAAACACGATAGAAAAGCCTGCTACCGTATCGTTGCCCTGGTGGAGACGAGTTAGTCTCATGGCCGCCTCCTGACCAGAAATGTCATGGTCGAAGACCAACGCCATCTCTTTCATCAGACTATCCACATCTCTCATGACAGGGCCGTTAGCCCGAAGTAAGGGATCTTCCCAGGCGAGAGCGGTACCGCTGAGCAGTGACAACACAAAGGCTACCCTGGAATAATGAGAGGCAAAACATGAGGGTTGAGCCTTAAAGAAAATTCAGCACTGTGATAGGAAGCCCCGACACTTCCCAGATTCCCCGTTATACCCGAGGGGAAGTTGGAGTTTGGGCTCCCTAACAGTGAGTGGGAGGAGATGAGGCAGATGAGGAGGACTCTCAGGGACTGGTGCTTGTGAAACGGTAGGTTCAGCTGTGACCGCAGTAAGCGGAGGCTGTCTGCAAACTCACGCAGGCAGTCCTCCTGGTGGCGCCGCTGGTCAATTAATTGGCCCTGCTAAGCAAACATAACCTGCTGTTGCACCTGGAGGGCACAAATGCCCCCCTCATGAGAGGCCAGAGCAGGGTGCTGCATAGCCAGCACTTGCTCCATCCCCAGTGGGGTCGCTGGTACCTCCATAAAGGCTTTTGTGTACTGTGAGGTAGCTGGGTCGGAGGACCAGACACGACCGTGAGGGGATCACAAAGCACTCCAGGAATGGAGTACCACAAAAAGGGGACAGGAATTAGAACTCGAACGGAGCAGAGAAAAATAAACAGAAAGGGAAAATAACTCCCGGCGTACAGCCAAAGAAACGTGGAACCCAGAAATGTGGAAGTCAACCGCAGGAAATAAGAGAAAAAGAAAAGCCTCTAGCTTAAATAACGAATGAGCAATAATAAAGAGACGGGAACGAAAAAAGGTAACAAAGGTTACTGCCTCACAGAGGACAGGGGGAAAACCAAGGCAAGGAAAAGTAAGTGCAAATGTGAAAAACTCCTAATAAAGAATATCTAACCTACAGGCAAGTCTCACGTTACTTTTTAGCAAAGCTTAAAAGCCAAGTGGTCACCTGAACCTATACCTGTTACCGGCTTCACGTGGCTAAGTAAGACACAAAAGCAATGAACCAGGAAGTCGCTGCGCTTAAATAACTAGCAGATGCTAGCACAGGTGAATTGAATGAGTGCGGGTTGGTGGAAAAACACGGCAGGAGCGCCGTCCTGCGGACCCGAAAGGAAACGTCCGCAGAACAGAAACAGCGAGCTGCAAAACCATGACAATGTTAAAACACGTCGAACACGTCTTCACAAACATTGTCATAAATGTAGGCCTACTATAGCCTAATGGGAATAACGACTAGAATCATGCGGAGAAATATGCTTGAAAAAATGCTGAATCAAATTGGTGCGATCCATCTCTTAACCCCTTTGCGCAGATACCGAGTGATAATGGCGCAGGCACCCTGATTTTGCTCAACTGAGACATTCGCTGCTCCTGCAGCCAAATTATTTGTGGAAATCACAAACTCTGTGTTTTAACTTTATTGGTAGACGGTTCGTGATGATTTCTGCACATTACAGAGTTTCTAAGTGTCACTATTTTCCCACAGCAAGTCCATTTAACAAGCACCCCCCACCCAGTCTATACCTACCCATGCATTACATAGTGGACAATAGCATCTATGTTTGAGTTCATAAATATATGTATTCATCATATAAAATTAGAATTCCATCATAGCAACAAAATAAACCAAACAATAGCCTGATCGTATGCCAGAAAAGCTGTGAAAAGACCTGCTCACTCAAATGCAAAATAAACATGTGAAAGTATTCTCTCATTCTACCATGTATTCTACTAGCAATATATGCTACTAAATATGAAATAAATACACAATCCTATTATTAGTTTTACACATCTAGATGTTCGTTTCAAAATTCAGTGGTCATTTATTGTCTGGTACAATAGGTTTGAGAAATATACAACACTTTATACCGCTATTACACTATCTGAAACATCGACTCGTAATACCCCCCATGCCCTGCAAGCCTGTCTCATTCATTACAGTTCATTCTGGTTTAATTGTCGGCTCTTTTATCCAATAGAGTACATTATAACCTTAGCAACGGTATATGCCATGTCTTCTTGGGTGCTTTGAACAATTTACTACAGCCCAGCATAATGCAGTTTTCATTTTAACAGTCTCGTATTACGCAAGCTCTATAGAAAATGCATTAGGGAGGGGAGTATTCCCTTTCCCGATATGTAGAAATTTTTGCATCTAAAATGCAGTTGGTCTCGCTGGCTACATATGTATGTTCGTTTTTCTACTCGAGCACTGTCTTTCCAATATGATTGATAGGCCTATTGTTATTTTCACATTTTGAGTGCATTTCACATACTGTAGTGCAATCTTTCATTTTATTTATAATGTAGGCTACCGATTTTCATTGAAGATAGAACATTTGGCAGCATTTTGCAGATGGTGGAATACCATTTTATTTACTATTTTATTTTAATTTTATCGTACATAATATAGACTATGGCGTATATACTTGTCACTTATGGCACATCCTCATTCCAAATTACTGTGCGCTGGTATGTGGTAGATTAATGTAAAAATTTTCCTTGGAGTCATTATGAATAAGAACATTAAAAAAACATATATGAAAAATGCAATCCTGGGGCAAAAGTTTACATACTGTAGAGTACAGGGAAAAGTGATGTTTTATTGAGGTACAAGAGTGAATGATTAGGCTACATATTGAGGTGTATGTAACACTGTGATATCAATGTTATTATCTTAATCCATCACAAGGAGCAAATGTATATGCATTATAATGGACAAAACAAATTTTATTCATTTTATAACTTGATTTGCATAGGGGTTTTGGACCCATAGATATCTACCTCCCTATACTGATGAACATATCGTAATTCCCACTTGAAAATGATGCAAAAGTGTGTTTTATGAGCCAAAACTGTTGATTTGTAGTTAAATATATATTGTTTTATTTAGAGAAGTGCACAATTTAGTCATTTGGATAGATTTGGAGACTTTTAGTAGTTCTGCATATCATCCTCAGATTTTGCGCACTTGTTGACATGGAGTTTATGATCCAGGAAATGTATATATTTACCTGTTTCACTTATGTAGCTCTCAGTATTTTGTTGCAAACTAAAGAAAAACAATTGTTTTTGCATTTTTCCAAAGTTTCTTTGCATTTGTGGCACTTTATTTTGACTTACATTTGTTTATTTTCACCATTTAAGTTTGTATGTTAAATGGTACACCTGTCTTGTTTCATTTAAGCCATTTACCAAGCTTACGTCATGCTCACACCTGGAGGTATAAAGCCTTAAACAGAGCACCCCCGAAATAGATGAGAATTGACTAAATTTGCCATCTGCGTGAAGGGGTTAATATGCTGTCAGTAGCCAATTTATAAACTTTTATTTTGTATCCCACCCTCTGCCTGCTTTTTACCTCTCTTTAGGCCTACAATGAAAAAGCATCAACATCGTGAACTTATGCAATTATGGTCCACCTCAATCAATAGAATAATCTACAATTCATGGTTCATAGCTATGATCGTACCACAACCCACAGTATTATTGTTTTAATTTTAATTGGAGAAATTAAGCAAAAGTGTGGTGAGTTGTTATTGTTAATTACAGTTTTTTAATTCAAGGGCGGAGTAATGGCATAGCCTACTAATTCTTCAATTGGTTTGTTGTATATGGTTGGTTCGTGTGATGTCGTAGCCAGTAAATCCTTCGTTCATAGTTATTTTTCAATTTAAAAAAAGATATATTTTTTAATAAATTGGCGCCCAACACGGGCTTCGTTCATAGTTACATAATAGATACTATTTAAGCTTATGACGGGTTAGCTATAACGTCATCACGTTAATAGCTGGGCCCCGCGTAGGTTGACTTGCCCCGGGCCCCGCCCACCCCTTGAGACAGCCCTGTCTATGGGAATTGGGAGGTGGGGCTAGATTAAGTTGTAAACAGGAATAGTATGGAACCCATGGTTGGCTAAGTGGCTGTATGTCACCAAGGGTCTGAGGTATCAAACAAGCCTCAAACCATCACTCTGCAGCAGATATGCAGTAGATATGGATCATTGAAGGGTTGTTTCTCCTGATTTATTTTTCCAGAGGGTGCAATAGGAAAATGAGTCAGGAGAAACAACGTGTTGCAGGCATCAAATTTGGAATTAGCTTATATTTACAAAAGGTAAAACATTAAATATCTTTTCTTTGTACTGTTTTCAATTAAATATATGTAAAAGACAATTTACAAATCACTGCTTTCTGCTTTTATGTGCATTTTACATACTGTCCCAACTTTTTTGGAATTGGGGTTTGTAGATCATATAGTAGTGCATTAAATGTTTAAAAACAGCACTATCATTTACATTGAGTACAGCACCATAGTGTGAGAAATATCCTCCCCAAACACACTGGGCCTCATTTTAGAGGTCTTCATGGGTCCACCCGAACCCGAATACCCGAGACCCGAGCGGGCACGGGTCCAAAATTATGACTTGTCTCACGGGTACGGGTCGGAACTGATATAATAGGTCTCGGGTAAGCACATGTGAAACTGATTTGTTCCTATGGACCCGTGAGGACCCGATCACCTTTTCTTTTCATATTAAATTCTGTAATGTTATATTCGGTAATAATATTCCATATTATGTTATGTAATACTGTAATATTCCACACAAAACAAAAAACATATCGTCTGCTCTCGCATCTTTGATAACATGTAACAAGCGCTGCGTGCGCTTATTGTCTTTCATACTGTTACTTATAGGCTACTGAAGGAGGCCATTCTCAACAGATCCCACCAGGCCAGAGAGTTCATTTTCTTAGTGTACTCGTTTATTTTTATTCAAACTTTGGAAAAACGATTTTTTCGTTTACTATCGCAAATAAAGGCTCATGGTTTTAGTTTCATCTTCTTAGTTTTTAGCCAATTGCTTTTTGATTTCAGGGTATTTTGTAGGCTAGCTACAATTTGCCGTGTGTAGGTGAATTTACAATCTGTAGCCCATTTTTTTGTTATTATTATAATTATTATATTACTACTATTATTTCCCATTTATTTATCCAAAACCTTGAAGAATGCAAGTGTTATGTTTCACGTTAACTGTTCTATCATTGGCTAGCTAAAGTTGTACTTTCTTGTTGCTTTTCGTTAGTTATTACCCTATATATAAGTATCTTAATGTTGTAATAAAACTAACGTGATTGATTATCACTGTGTTGTGTTTATTAGTCTAATATAAGTTACAGATGTAGTTTTAGGCCTTTTTGTCGGTAATATAATATTGCAGTGCATTCGTCTATTGTGGGCTATTTTATAACGGATTTCTTCTGTTCTTTCTCGGGTATGAAAAGCTATATATTTGGATGACTTGTGCAAACGGAAGTTATGTTTCATTGTGAAAACATCACTATATTTCCCTGCTAGGATTTCTGCTGATTTTGGACTGAAATAGGCTATAGGCATACTGTCAACACAGCAGGGTCCGGCAATTGAACAGTGGGATGAGGATTGTTTTACGAGGCCTAACTGCTAAACACATAACACAAAATAATTATTTCCATAGCCTACGAAATATGCACTGAATCGTAACAAATGACTTATTAAATCGATGGTTACATTATCGCTCGTTTGCTATAGCCATTTGTCAGCGCATGTTGCCGTCGAAAAGTCTCTCTCTCTCTTTCTCCCTCTCTCGTCGGGTCCGGTCAGATCTCTAGACCCGTTATGGGATTCGGAACGGGTCTGATTTTCCTCGGGTCCAATTTGGACCGGGTGTGGATTTCTTTGGTTCCAATTCGGACCGGGTCTCTGTATTTTGAAAATTAATTTATACATGTCGGGTTCGGGTAAAACATCCATGGGTCAGTTTCGTAAAGACCTCTACCTCATTTATCATTCAGGTGTACGTTCAGATCTGATCGTAAAGTGAGCGTACAGCCATTTTTAGGGACATTTCCAGATTTATCAAAATGAACATGGGTGTACGGTATGATGAAATCTCAGGACAGGTCTTGACCTTGCGTACGCTTTTCCCAGTGACGAGGCAGCGCCATTGCATACAATGAACAGCGAGGTAACAATAGTCGTGCAGCCTATAATGAAAACAAATAACTTTTGTTTAGAGCATTGCGGAGTCAACAGGTGATAAACCAAAAGATGCTGTTTGAAAAACATAGGTTATGTGAGCTTTAAAATCAATCAGAGTTCGCCTTAAACAAGTATAGCTGATCATAAAAATGGCATGTCCAAGTCATTCCATTTATGAAAATATTAAAAGCAGTTCATGCATCTGGGCAATATTTTAACTTGACCTACGCATTGTGGCTGTAGACGTACATTGTGTAGCCTAATTGGCAAAAATATTATCTGAATATTTTTTGATTAAAAATTATTTTTAATCACTATTAATTTAATCGCTATTAGTTCATCATGTGCAGCCTAAATGGAATGAAGCAGAAGCCGGTTAAAATGATTACATGAGGAAATAGCCTCTGTATAAGGATTTATTGGAGACAGCCATATGAAAATAATTACACATCACCAGTCATGTTGCATTCAAGACTAAAAACTGTTTTCCTATTTTTTCTATACATCCGATCTAGTGTTAGCCTAGAAGTCCAAGCAAACGTTACAATCTCCATGAGAGAACATTTAAATCTTGACGAATCAAGTCACTGTAAAAAGTCACTTTTTACCCGTTTGTAAGTTAGCCCTGTTTATCCTCTGCCACATAGCGGCTTTTGAGCTAGGCTGCACACCAATACTAACCCTCCAAATAAGCACACATTTATTTTCATGTTCATTCATAAGCATGAAGCTTAGAAAACCGCATTGGCATGTGCATTTTAAAGGTGGTGGCCTTGCCAAATATAGATAATAAAATGGGCGTGTGAGTATAGTAATTCATAAGGTTCGGAGAACCAAGTGCCACAACCAAGGGATCTAAAAGTGTATATCGTGAGAAATACACCACTAAGCGGACAGCTCCACAGTAGAAGGGGAAATGAAAAAACAACAATGGGAATCAAAACCTCCAGGCGTAAGCCAACACAAAAACAACCCCAAAAGAGGGCAAACTCTGCGACCGCGAGTAATAAAACGACAAAAGAACCTCAGGCTCTCACGCTCTCAAGAAGCGTATAACTGGAGGTCAGAGAAAAACAAAAGAAAGCCCGTGTAACAAGGGTGAAAGAAATTAAAATAGAAATAGAACCTGTTACCTACAGCTCTAGGTGTGAAGGATCTGAATAAAAGGTAACAGGTAGAGGAGTATAAAAGGATAACGAGAAAAAAGGAAACAAAAAGACTAAATAAATCTTTACCCTAACTCTTCACCGGACTACCTACGTTTCTTATTTGTAACCACCAGAAAAGTAGAGACCGCAATCCTATACCTTACCGACTTCGATGTCAAATAGCAAAGACAATATTGAAGCATCGGAAATGCAGAAGTCCTGGGCTATTTATAACCGGCAGGAAATCCAACACAGGTGAAAGGGATAATTGCCGGGCAAGATTCAAACACCGAAACGGAGGCAGAAAAAAATCCGATAGATTGCCCCAACATCGCCAAAAGAAAGAACGACCGCAGAAACAACCGAAGGCTGCCAGAAACCATGACAATCACGTCTGATTTATCATACATTTACGCTCAGATCAGTGATATACGTTTGATGAGTCACACGTGAGAATTTCGTACGCAAGTTGGATCCATCAAATATACGCTCTTTTTTATGACCATATTGATAAATGAGGCCCACTGAGCCTATAAGACAACAGAAATGTGCATTTACAACATATACAGTGCCCTCCATAATGTTTGGGACAAGGATTTGGCTCTGTATTTTACAACTTGTTTGACTGTACATATGCTCTTACCAATTTGTTTAATTTTCATGCGTATTAGCTTGGTAGTTGTTAAGCAAAGGCAGAACATATTAACGCAATTTACACAAAACGGGAATTTATTAATGTTCATCCTTAGTACTAGCCATAACAATGAGTTAGCTAGCTACAGGTAGGGTTGCCAACCGTCCCTTGAAATAAGGGACGATCCCTTATCAGTTCAATAAGGCTTATTGAACTGATAAGGGATCGTCCCTTATTTCAAGGGACGGTTGGCAACCCTAGCTACAGGTGAGAGTTAGCCACGACGATCCTACTGAAAAGATAACGTTAGTCACCCCATCTTTAATTATCGCTAATTGAGTACTTGCTACTCTGGACAGAGTCAGTGAGACTGGCTCCGACTGTCAGTATGCCTTTCTGCTGTCTGTGTGTGCCAGCACTAGACATAATGGTTTCCCGTTGTTCTCCTGTTCGTTTAGAACAATGGAATTATTCAAACTTTGAGAAGCTAGCTAGGTTTAGAAGTTAGCACGACTCCCATGTTAAGTCTATGGACAATTCATCATCAGAATTCCAGAATGTTGTCTCATTCAAATTTAATAAAGTCTACAGCCATGAAAGTATAAAACTAATGCATGTCTCGAACGTCCAGAGCGAGTGGTCTTGTGTCAGGATCCGTTGGATTTAAATTGAAGTATTTTCTGATAATTTTTAGGGGGTGTCCACAACATTGTAATGGCATAACATAGCTATACCAATATAGTATTTAGCAAGCCGATGGCAATTGTAGTCCACCTGTGAAATGGCAATGAGATTGGTTTTGAAACATATTGAGGTTTAAAATTTTATGTTTTTTATTGGAGGGCTGACCAAAGTAAACATACCTGTGCACAGGGTAATAGAACTAGGAATTAGGCACAGGGAACACTCACGAGACCCGTCCCATGCCAAATCATATTCATCCCATATGTGCTGTCCCATTTTCACAGGGAAAAAAACATGTATTATTTAATTTAAATTTATATTTGGGGGCCACTGTATTCCAACTGGGAGTACCACCCACTAAATTAAAACATGGTCTGTGCCAATTTTCCTGTCATCAAGGCACACTTTGGCCGAGACACCACACTACTTTTTATTTCCTCTCATGAGTGCTAATCAGATGGTCCAGTATGTGCCGAAACCACATA
Source organism: Synaphobranchus kaupii (assembly GCA_029718625.1). Taxonomy (NCBI): domain Eukaryota; kingdom Metazoa; phylum Chordata; class Actinopteri; order Anguilliformes; family Synaphobranchidae; genus Synaphobranchus; species Synaphobranchus kaupii. The sequence continues at coordinate 442,515 of CM056395.1, read as the reverse complement.
TCTCACACCGCCATCTCAGAGGAATCAGCTGAGCATAAAACCAATCTTACATTCAGCCCCTGTGATTGAAATCGGTATTTTCAATAACCTGTTTGTAAACAGATCACATAGATAGGAGAAGATGTGTGTGTGTGTGTGTGTGTGTCTTCGTTTTTCTATCCCGGTGGGGACATTGGCCTGAATACACACCAACACCATGGGGACCAAAAACACCGTGGGGACAAAAAACATGGTCCCCACGGTGCGAACCACTCCATTGAATAGGAAATGACTTCCTGATATGGCTGGTGAAGTTTGGTGAGAAGTCCCCACCAGGCTATTTTTTCTGACATTGTGTTTGCTCGGGGGGAGTCTGTGGCCAAACCTGGTATTGCAGTGTGTGTAGGAAGTCCCCACGAGGTTGGTATTCCTGAAATTGTGTTATGCTCAAGGGAACTCCTGGTGGCCAGACCTGGTACTACAGTGTGTGAACTAAGTCCCCACGAGGTTGGTGTTTCATTGACCGAATGACATTTTTGCCATTAGAATGTGTTCATTATCCTTTTATACCATATTTGTTACCTGTTAATTACTCTTTAGGCCTCTCATCTCATTAGAATTTCATGGAATTCACTTTTGTTTGTTTGTAAAAAAAAAAAATTTATGAGGTATTTGTTCAACCTCCAAAAGGTTACCATGCATACTTTTAGATAATTACCACGGTGTAGACATTCTCCCACCAGTTAATAAACACATGACAACACTGGTGTTGACACTGTTTAGATAAAGGAAAAAAAGAGAGAGAGAAAAATGAGTTCCTCAGCCTTACTGTCTAGAGTTTTCATTTAAAGGTAGTCACTAAGTGTAGATATTATTTGGATATTTGCCATGAAAAGTTACTGTATTGATACAGATGTGTTTAGTCACCTTGGAACAGATTCCCTGTTCATCTCATCTCCTTGTTGTTACTGCTCTCTGAACTAGCTAGCTAGTTTATGGCAATATTTATGTTCAATGAAAACCACTCAAGTAGACAACACACCAGTTATTCATTACTGATATTAATGTGACTGACACAGAACAGGCTTACAACAATGCCATCCTAAGGACAACATAGCTGAATGCAGGTTTCAAAATAAGACACACTCAATTAGCTAACTTCACACAGAGCTGTAAAAGCAACATGTAGGATAATAAACTTGACAAACTGACTCCAACACATAGCAGCATCACACCACAGTGATGCAATACACATATTATGCAAGCAGCATATCACGTAAACTCATCCACAAAATGTACAGCAACACACAATCACAGGAGATAAATGCTCAATGCACAGACAGCATAATCAAATGATTATAGCAGTTCTCCTTTCTTGACTTGTTCTTTACAAACTGTGATCACATCCTCAACATCCAGCTCTTACTAGCTAACATTTGCTGAGGCTGTACATTGCTTCAACCAATGGTAGACCACCCTTCCAGGCAACTACTAGCTAGCATAGCTTAGCACCATTTTCTTCACACTGTGTAGCTTTTTAGAAAAAAATCAATCATGTGACTTAATCTATTTGGGAACAATTTTTATTTCATTCTGATTGGTCACAGCTTGTCATATTCCTGTGGAGCCTGACATAATGAGATGTTTTCCCTCTACTAATCCCCCAACAAGTCACACATACTATGATGTTAATAGGGCTACAGTAGCCCTATTAACATCATAGTCATCATATTGTGTAGCCCAGCTACCACATCAAGTGGAGCAAGTTGTTGCTGGTGTAAAAGAGATCCAATGTAAAGACTACTCTCCATGTAAGCTAATGGGAACCTGCCACATGCTCTGAACATTCAATTGTTTGCTATAGGCTGAAGTTTGGCCTAATTGTGGCAGAGCTTGCCACTTGGACTGAACATGCAATGTTTGTTTGTAGGATCAAGTTGTTTGATGGTGACAAAGGCAATTGTAAGGAGCAGAAGTAGAGCTGACAAACTATTTCACTGGGAGATAATACTTGTACTAGATCTAATATCAACTTCTCTGTAAATACAGCCGTTGTTTTTGATCAACCACAAAACAATCCAGACTGATTACTTGCCGGAGTGATGTAGGGGGAACATGGATGCTTCACTACCGCAATAACGCTGACACGTCACCATGGATCGGACAGCGTTATTAGCGGCTAATGTTAGCTCTCACCAGCCGAGCATGGTGTGAAGCTGCGGTGACTAGTGGGGAATAAAACACTTAATGAGCCGCTGTGGCGGAGCGGGGCCTGGTAGTGATGTGTGAGCAGAGTACATTCAAGCATAACATTACATACATAATGTTACAGCCCCGAGCAGGACGCCCTGGTTGCTAACAGTGCTAACATAGTAGTGTCACGTTATATACACATAGATCTATGGTCATGAGAGCTAACAGCAGACACCACCTGAAGCTCACAGACATGTTATCTTCACTTGTCAAGCTTCAGCAGGCAGAAAGCTCCTTTCTCTTGATGTGATGTTTTATTTTTTAGCTAATTGTCAGAAGTACCTATTACCATTGCATAAGCTACAATGTTAATGATTAGTAAATAACTGTATTTCCTGTCATAACTGATAGACTGCTATTTAGCATATTAGATGTGTACAATAAAGAGACCTCCATGGCCACATTATTCTCAAGGTCCTAAGACTGCACTGGATGTTGTTTTTATAAGTTTTGTATCACCTGCACAGGTTGTTTTATAAGTTCTGTATCACTTAAATTCTAGAACTGCACTTAAGTCACTGATATTGTTAATATAAGTTTTGTAACACTTGTATTATGAAAATTGCATTTAAATCACAAGATATATGAATCAATAAGTATTATATAAACAACATGACCAGTAAGCCTTGATGACTGCACGGTGAAATCCTATGCTGTAAGCTGTAATGTAATATGAGCCAGTCAGCTCTGAAATGACATCACCAGTATCCAGGTAGATTCCAGAGGGGAGGGATATCATGTGCCAAGGGGCGTGGACACAGCCCGTGCACAGCCAACGAGACGTGTGCCAAGAGGCATGGACACGCCTGTGCACAAACCGAAATCCAGTATTTAGCGACAGACAATGAAAAGTGCTCGCTCTCGACCAATCAGGGAATAGCCTCCCAAAGTTTGTGTTTGTATATAATGCCTTGAGTTCCGTTTCTGGGGGCTTTTTGTGACTTCAGGTTTGACAGCTAATTGCTTGCAAACTGTGAGACTTGATTCTCTGCAGGAACAAAGAGTCCTCAGCTGAGATCATTTTGACTTATTATACTCAAATAAAGCCGTTTTATTATAACTTTAATCATTCTCTGGACATCCTGATTCCCACCGGAGCTTGCAACAGATTTTTGGACACGACACTCTGCCCGGTGAAGCTAAATCCAGGACAGGAGGCGGTCGGCGGAGGCTCCGAATGCTCGGCTCCTCCGGCAGAGGGACAGCCGCTGTCTCCTGCGGAGGCAGCCACTGTCTCCAGCGGTCGGCGGAGCTTGATGAGTGAAGCTAACATGTCTGTGAGCTTCAGGTGGTGTCTGTTGTTAGCTCTGTTAGCTCCCATGACCATAGATCTCCACCGCGGCCCCGTTCACTGCGAGGAGTCGAGACAACGTTATCCAACCGGACATGTTTATCCAATAATATCCTCGGGAAGGTTGTGCAGTGTTAGTTGTTCCTGAGATTCTTCTATTTTGCAGTGTCTCCTCAACATTGTTCTTGTGGATTGCTAACTGTAGCTCGCTGGATGAAAGAGACGAGTCGGAGACTGAATAAAGTGGGCGTGACGGTGAGGGCAGGGGGCCGTGCTGAGAGCCTCCACAGGCGGCTGTGTTACATCCTTATGTCACGATGTCACGTAAATACGATCGAGCCGTTTTATGGTGAAATTTCTAAATCCCGCCCGTGATTATTTGTCCGTTTTTTGTTTTTTGTATGCATTGGACAGTTGCTGTATGAGCCCTAGACCTTATCTAGCATGAAGAAAGCCATGAAAGTAGCTATTTGCATGAAATGGGCCCTTTAAAGTGTGATTTGCTATGCTTTGGCCTTGATTGAGGGTTTTGCCTTTGGGTGTTTTAACTATGGTTGCAGTGGTTGGTACTTTATGTACCCGATTTCCATTTGAAGTAAACCAAGTTATTGACTCTTTTGCCTCCTTAAGTCTAAGTGACTTGATTAATTTACATGTACATGATGCAGATTTGGGTTAACCGCGTTCCAGAACTGTTCTTGTAAACCAAGATCAAGGTTTGGGCTGGTGAAGCTGGAACCAGTTCAGTAGCCCATGTCACACCTGTCACGTTGCTGTGATATGTACTTGTAAATTGTAGTTCCCCAGGACAAATGGAATGGGGATTTAAGTTTGATTGGCCCTGCTGGCTGGTCTGATGGCTTCTCACACGGACATGCCAGAGTTGCTCAACTGTCACACTGGTACACCTCCAGGTTTTAGCTGGTTTTTGCTCACCTTTAATGTTTATTTAAGTCACACGATTTGTCAGATGCTCCATTTTTTGTGCAGGCTATAAGTATGATTGCTACGAACTTAATCTACAAAATAAATTGTAGCACAATGGTACCTCATACATGTTTATGCTCTAAATCATATTACCAAACAAGTGCTGATTCAATATGTTCACTAATGCTACCAAGCAAATTACACAAATCTGACCCAAAACATGATAGCATCTGATTTTAGCACCCGGCTACCCCAAGAATGCTGCCAAGCTAGTACTAACACAAGACCGACAGGCATTCTGCCAAGCGAACACGTCTAGGTCTACACAAGGTCAGGTTTCAGAGCCAACCACAGCACAGAAACTGCTCTTTCCAAAATAGTCAATGATAACACTAACCCAACCTCCACTCAACCACCACTGAGGTGTAGCACCCACTTCTACCAAGCTAATGCTAACACAAATCCTACACCGGCTTAGTACAGGTTTTAGCATTTGCCACTTATAACCAAAATAAATCTGATTGGCAGTAACATACAGTAAGGACAAGTGAGTTCACAGGGCTGAACGCTTGATTAATTCAGTCCCGCAGGATCAGCTTGTGTCTCTGAAGCACAAAGGTTTGTAGTATATCATTTTGATGTGAGTAGTTCATCCCTGATGTGACCAGCATATTGTTTCAATATCTGAAAAAGCTTTGGGTACGAATCTGAAACTTGCTTTGCAAATCAGTGACACTTGTTTCCAATGGATTCATTTATGTTTCTTGGTGCATGGTGCATTTTTATATTTTGTTTGTTTACATGGCCCATTTACAACCAAACCATTAGGATAAATCCAAGCGAACCAAAATGCATCACTACAATCTACGTGAGAACGTTCACTCCACTCATTGGTCATATTATTGATTGATTCTCCTGGCTAATTGTTAACAACTGTTAAATTCACTCCTCTGCATCCTGACATACAAAACACACCTAGCTATGGGAGGTGTTTAGCTCAAACTCGCAGAGTATATGTTAGTATAGGTCAGTAACAACCAGCAGCTATGGCAGTAACATGCTGCTTAAACTCTGATGCTTCAATATTAATAATCTAATGATGTCCTACAATGATATATCAATCAGAGGGACCAAACCAACAATTTAACTACATTTTTCTGCAAATGTAGACCTACTTTACTTACTTTCCTACTTAAGTAGGATTTTTCATGCAGAACTTTTTTATTTTACATTACTGATTATACATCACTTTGACTTAGGATCAGACTAGGCTATTTCTTCCACCAGTTCTCAGTCTTAACATAATATTAGAAAATGTGGGCAACTCTAGGACTAAAACCTCATCGAGACAAATAGTTGTTAATGGGAGTGTGTCAAACTCAAGTCTTTTCAAAGTCTTCTTGTTCTCACTAGCAGTTTTCATTGTGAAGTAAACACAGATTCAGACATTTATGTCCCCTGTAGGACTATTCCCCTCCCCCACACCAAAAGGCAGCAAGCAGTGTATCATTGTCAAACCAGACACACAGACCCCTTGAAAGCTTAAAGAAGAGGTATTATTTAGAACATTATTTCATATTTTTAGATATTATTATATTTTTATGTTATTTATTTTCTCCAGTAAGACTTGAAAAGAGAGCTATTATTTTGTTACAGGTTGATTTTTAAGTTATTTTGTACCATTGAGATTTGTCAGAGAGATTATTTTAGGCCTAATAAAGCATGTTGAGTAACTTTGGTTTGGAGTGTCTTTGGTTATATATATATATATATATATATATATATATATATATATATATATATATATATATATATATATATATATATATGACAAGGCATCTTTGAGTAAACTTTGAGTATCATTTAAGTATCTCGAGGCTGGGGGCAGAGTGTTCTCTTTTTTGGAAATCAAAATATGGTTAAATATGGTTAAATATGATTAAATGTGGTTAAATATGATTAAATGTGGTCACCCTATTTGAATGTGAATCATCTTTTACTTTCAACACTAGTCTGTAAGGACAGATATAGTGTGGCTCTGAGCTGAACCTTAATTAATGGGCCATCAGTCAGACTCCGCCCCCTGCACCTGTTCACCTGGCAGTGACCTGCCACACACGAGTCACATGCAGCTGCAGCTTAAGGACACGGCACATGCGCATGATATGATGCACGCTGGAGCTGAAGGACACGATGGAGCGACATGAAAGACATGAAAGACGACTGAAACGATTAAAACGATTAAAACTTCATCACAACAGATGCCAAACACGATATCAGCAGGTAAGATGTTAACATATCTTATGTTTCATGTTCCAGTGTCTGTTTGTATGTAGAGGCGTCTCCCGACAGCCGCATAGCTGCAGCATAGCAGCAGGAAAGTGAGTTAATATAAACTAAACAGCAGCTCGTAACGTTACTTTATTTTAAAATATCATCCATGTTGATTTCCCTACATGTACAAACACGGACAGGTTTTAAATTGTGTATTTTTAAGGCATGTTCTGCGTTAAGTTTGTATTCTGTAACGTTAGCTTCGGGCCGGTGTTTAGGTTGAAAGTGTGACCACACATACTCGTTTATCTGACCCCGTGGGGGTCACCTGACAAATACCTGCACCATGGGGACCACCCTTTCTAAATGAGATACATGGTTTCAACTCCAAAAAAATTTTTTAGATTTTAGATGATCAAAAATCACTTGAAATATCAATATTTCTCATTTTAAATTTTTCAAACAGGTAAACAGGTATGAGTTACTGGAATTTGTAAACATCTCACTCGCCACAACATCTGTGAAGAACTGACATCCATACGACTCACAGTAATGCAAAATAGGATGGTGTTAGACCAATTAACAGCATCCTCTGGAGGTGTTTGCTTGACTGTAGGTGAGACCTGTTGTACTTTCATTCCAGAAAATGATGCCGATGAACATGTGATCTCTGAAAAGTTAACACATCTTACAAATTTATAGGAAGAACTGAGGGCACCGGGGCAAACCCCAGGCTTCCTACTTAGCTTACAGGATGGCAGAAAATCCTAATTGTACATTTAACACCAATAATCATTTGCTTCATTTTAATGATGATAATACTGTGCTGTGTAATCCTTTTTGTAAAAGTTTGTATCAATAATCTAATTGTGAACACTATGGGTCAGTATCTAGCCTTGACTCACACAGAACCAGATGAAGATTGGATTTGGGTTGCTTTTCTTTGTGAAAGGAGCCTGCCCTCTAATTTCAGAATTGTAACTCTGCATCTGCTCAATTTTCATTTACTTTTTAATAAATCACAAAACTAAGAAGTTGTTTGAAGCATCTTTATGTTTCTCAGGGAAAAAAAACATTTTTGCACAAAAAAATAAAGTGCAACAGATGTGACCAAACATATAACAAGGGAAAAGAGTCACCTGACAGCATCAGTTCTTTGCGGTTTTTCACGTACTATTTCACATCCCAGAACTAAGAATCACAAAACTAAGTTGTTTGAAACATCTTTGTTTCTCAACAAGAGTACATTATTTTTTGTACATTGAAGTGTCTATGCGGTTTTTCACATAGTATTTCACAGCATCCCAGAACTAAGAATCACAAAACTAAGTTGTCTGAACAAGACAACATTTTTTAAAGGAAATTGCACAAAATTTAAAATACGAGTGCAACAGGTGTGACCAAACTGGGCACATAAACATAGGCCTATAACAAGACAGCATCAGTTCTTTGTAGACTGCCGCTTCCAAGTGTCTATGCGGTTTTTTACATAGTATTTCACAGCATCCCAGGTCCTACCTTTAAGGGCCTCTGGAGATGCAGCGATACATTCAAGACACTGTGCTTTACCAGGAACCCTGCCAGTCTTAATGTTGTACATCAGCTTCTGTTCCACAGCCTGGATTTCTTCCCTGCTCCACATCTTCCTCTTTCTTCTAGATGAATCTATAAACAAATAAGATCAAATAAAAAGTTAAGCAGGGGGGTACTCCTTTCAAAACTTTTTTGATTGCAATAGTAATCAATAAGGCCTCATCTTCATCACTCAGTGAACCCATCAGACACATGACTGAATAAATCATACAAAACACCAATTCAGTCACACAGCAAATTCAAAGCTGTAGAACACAGGTGTGGTATATCTGGTTAACATCACATTAATGGAACATTGATCTTAAAATATTGAGATACTATTTTTGTCTATTATAACTTCCCAATTTAATTTTGTAGTTGTATTTGTCTATTTTTGCCTCCAGGTATGAGGTTAGGGACAGATGAGCACCTGTACAGTCTCCCCCTGGCACTCCCCTTCCTCAAATAATAGGTTCAGGGAATGGATCGAGTTATCATGTGAAACTAATTCATTAATTGTTTTGATTAATGTCTGATTTTATGGTATTCTGGTGAAGCCTCTCTTTAACCAATATATTGTTGTTGTTTTCTTTCTTATATATCAATATGGTTAAATATGTTGTAATTGTTTAAAAATAGTCTTTAAGGATTTTTAAAGTCTTCTTAAACCTCTTTGATGAATTTGGTGCAATGAGTAAATGAACCTGAGGAAGAGGCAAAACGTGTTATCCACCAAACTCCAAACGTTAACCACTCCATATAAGCCCATTTTTAAATATGTATAAAGTCAACAATCTTACAGTGTGCAGTTTGATCATTTCTTTATATGGACTACACCTCAATCTGATTCTAAACCTCTTAATGAATCCCCAAATAGCCTCAGTATGAACGGTCATTGACACCAAAACCACAATTTCATAACTCTCATTGACATTAGATGATGTCTACATTTCAATGTGTTACTCTGCTATTGGTTGCTATGGGAACATTTTTAAAAGATGAACAAACTGCAAAGAGCACAATACCATTCACCTATCAACACTAGGGCTGCACGATTCTGGATAAAATGAGAATCATGATTTTTTTGCTCAGAATTGAGATCACGATTCTCTTTCACGATTTTTTTTTTTTCCATATTAATGTTTATTGCATCATTTACCTGATACAGAAGGAAATAAAAACAAGACTAGCTCAAAACCTAGTGTCTAGCTGGGCCGTGTATAATCAATGTGCAAAATCGTGGCCAATCTGTTCCAGGGACAGGCAGTGGTAGTGTCTATAATGTGAATTCCTGGATATTAAATGTCTGCAATTTTCTGCAGTGATCCCAGTGATATTTGTTAGTGTATTGAAGTAACATAAAATGCAGTTATAAATGTAGTTATTAGAATAATACTTTACACTCATATACTGAGTAAGAGAGAAGAGAATTTATTTTAATTTTAAATATAACTATTCTAATTATGTTAACCCCCCTCCAGCTCTTTCATCTGTTTCTCTGCGGATGTCTGTACATATATCACATGTTATGTGTATTAGCATGCTAGGCTAACAGTCCATCAGCTGTGTGACTTTATATCCGCGCTGTGACGTCTTTCAGAGCACACAAACACTGTAAACACACCTGTCACCTGCCCAGCACGCTGCTGTTAAAGCAGGAACATCACGGCTACACCTTATTTTTATACAGTCTATGGGTTACACACAGCACGGCATGGCTATGCTAACTAGCTGCTAGCCGCTGTGCTAACTGGTCAAATGGATCCACAGGCTGCTGCTCTGTGTCGGAGCCTCCGTGTGTGAAGCTTCGGTCGGTAAATGTGTGTTTTTAAAACTTATTTTGGGGCGTTTTTATTTGTCCTTAAACAACTTTTCTCTCGCGCTGTCACCGGTGTCTCTCACTCGCTCTCGTTGTGTTTATTTTCTAACTGCCGTCTTCTGCTGTTCTGCAATCATGTGGTGTAACGCTGCGTTGTCATTTGTTGAGGGAGAAAGTAGGAGCGCTTGTTTTTAATGCAGCTGACGGCCCTAATAACAATGTGCCAGAATCGTTATCATTTAGAAATTAGATCGCATAGAGGCCTGAATCGAGATCGTGATTTTATTTTGATTAATCGTGCAGCCCTAATCAACACCTAGACCTACTCCTGTAATACAGCTGTTATTTACTGCAGCTTGTTTGATGGAATACAATGTTGATATTGGCAATCATACAAAAAAGACATTGCACAATAGCTTGTTTAAAAGTATCCTGATCAAGGGAGCTGACATTCTGTTTTTCTCCACGGATTGGTCTGGACTTCTATCTGTCCACATTGATTTCAGCGGGTGGGAGAACTTCCCTCGACAAACTCTTCAGCCAATAATCATCAGACCCAGTCAAATCCAAATACAGTTGGATTTGGACGGTGAAAACGTCTTTTCAGCCAAGAAACTCCACTGGTGCATACTCTTCTTCTTGTTTAATTGTTGTTATTGAGTCTATTGCTGCGATAACTGCACTCACAGTATGTCTAACCTTTACTAACGTTAGTATTACCGCTTGTTGCTTTGGGAAATTAATGTGGGCTGCAGGAAGTCCAGACTGATTGGTGGAGCGCAACAGAAGTGAGGTCTGGTGATCAGAATGGCTTTAACCAGGCTAACTGGACACTACATTCAAAAACAAGTTTTCAAATTTCATTTATAAGGAAAAAATGTTTGCTTAACTGCTAATTTCCGTAAACTATGGGACAAGAAAAGAAGTCACTGAAACAGGTTATTGGTAACATACCTCTGGATGTCTGTGATGAGGCATCAGTCTCCTGGTCCTCCTCTGTACAGGTCCTCTGAACAGTTCTTGATCTACCTGTAGGCAAACAGATTCACAGTAGAATGTTTTAAAAAGCTCCTTCGTAGAAGCACTGACCAGAGAAGAGCCACCCAGTTCCATGCACAATAGTAAAGCAAGTGCTCTGGAAATTATTGAGAACTCACTGAAACAGGTTATTGGTAACATACCTCTGGATGGCTGTGATGAGGCGTCAGTCTCCTGGTCCTCCTCTGTACAGGTCCTCTGACCGGTTCTTGAGCTACCTGTAGGCAAACAGATTCACAGTGATTATTTTTTAAAAAGCTCCTTTGTAGAAGCACTGACCAGAGACGAGCCACCCAGTTCCATGCACAATAGTAAAGCAAGTGCTCTGGAAATTAGAGAGAAGTCACTGAAACAGGTTATTGGTAACATACCTCTGGATGGCTGTGATGAGGTATCAGACTCCTGGTCCTCCTCTGTACGCCTGTACTTCTTGTGTCCTTTATGTGTCCTCTTAACTGGTCTGGTCATTTTTACTGGTGTTGGTCCCCCTAGAAAAACATAGATGCAATGTTAGAAAAGCTCACTTGAAGCACTGAATGCAGTAAATCGTCATCTCCATGGACTATGAGAACACAAGCTATGTTAAAGAGCATCTTGCAGGTTACATTTTTTTATGGATTTACAGTTAATGTATCATGAAATTTATCATGTGAAAGATTAATGTATATTATTTGTTTAATGAGACATAAAGGCAGAAATTAAGATGGAACAGTTAGCATTTTGAGCATTGCCATTGAAATTTTTTTCAACAACGCGTCATATTACGTCACAGAAGGGACTCTCTCTGCAGGCTGCAGTACACTGTGCTGTAGATACTAATGAGTCTGAGCGGGCCTCATGTAGTGGATTTTTATTTTTGTTTATCATTTTATATTTTTTTATCATCATCATGAATAATTGTTTGTGCTGCACTTATTCAGTCTGGACCTGAAGTCACTTTTCTAGCATGAACAGAAGCAGTCAGCAGCAGCGAGTGTTCTGCAGGTCAGACTTCACTAACGTTACCGCCTCTGTAAAGTTAACGGAAGAACACGTTGTGTGTGAGCTCATGTTAGACAGGAGGGTTTATGTGAAGTTCAGGACGTGATGTTGAAGTCAGCACCGTGTGGGGCTTCCTCTCCGGTAAACACAGCTGTCCGCCTTCAGTAACGTTAGCAGCGCTGCTCCGGACCGGACACACGGACTGTTCTGGTAAGTCTTTTTTTCTAATGTTTTTAACTTCAGAATCAGTCAGCATGATGGTTTAGATTCAGAAGTAATGTCGGATGTGTGTTTATTGTTGTGAGACATAAACTAACCTGTAAAACTCAGCAGCTGATGAGGGATGATGCTAACGTCAGTTAGCTAACACTGTTAGCATCCTATATTAGGTACAGTTTGATACGACATGTTAGTTATTCACTTCAGTTATCTAACACACGATCCTTCTGTCTAGTTACACAGCTGGGTGACTTTCTGTTTGCTCAAACATGTATTTGTACTTTCAGGTGGTGATATTTTATGAGGTTTTGTGAGTTACTGCAGGAAACGTTAATGAAGTCTGAGGAAACTTACTTTATATCTAACGTTAGCTGTTTGTTCTACATCCAGTGGTGGAAGAAGAACTCAGATCACAAGTAAAAGTAGAAATACTGTAAAAATACTCGATTACAAATAAAAGTCCTGAATTCAAAATGTTACTGCAGTAAAAGTACAGAAGTATTATCAGTAAAATGTACTTGAAGTATCAAAGTAAAAGTACTCATTATACAGGCTGTGTTATATTATTATAGTATATTATATTATTAGTTTTTATCACTAACAAACACATGCAAGGTTTAATGTTGTAGTTCATCATTGTGGAGCCAATTTTAGATACTTTGGTAGATTCATATTTAAAGTACTGCATCATAATAGATTATATATAAGTGTATCACATGTCTGTTTAATACACTTTAGATAGCACCTTTACACAAAGTGTATAACACTTAAAAAAATAAAAATAAAAGAACAATTTAAACATTAAGAATATTAAAATATATTATTTACGTCAAATCTGCATCTTAACTGCAGCTGTCAGATAAATGTAGTGGAGTAGAAAGTACAATATTTCCCTCTGAATTTTAAAAAAATGTATTTAACCTTTATTTACCCAGGCAAGCAATTAAGAACAGATTCTTATTTACAATATAGTGAAGTATAAAGTATTATAAAATAGAAATACTCAAGTAAAGTACCTCTAAATTGTACTTAAGTACAGTACTTGAGTAAATGTTGTTACTTTCCACCACTGTCTATATTACAGTTATTGATTGACCTTCACCATCTTCTCCTGCATAATAGTGTTTATATGATGTTGAACTGTTATGTAAAATAAGAGTTACTCTCAAATCACTGAATGTGATGTAAATATTTGTTTTATCTCCCTCTACATATGCATCAGGCCTGATGGAGTCTCTGAGGGAGGACTACTCCACGTCACCAAAGACTCTACGAGACAGCAGCGCTGCTCCGTCCTCCTGCACCGGCTCCATGTCCAGATCCTGCCAGCATCACACCAGAACTCTACAATTACATTTTCACTCAATTGTTTTGTTGTTTATTTATTTATATTTGGAACCTGATAAGATGTTTATATGAAATGTTGGGGGGATATTTAGATCATGAATGGTTGAGTGATGGGTATTTTTGAACATTTTCATTATTTACTGGTTATTAAATAAAAACCTGTCTCATGATCGTCTGTCTCTCTGTGCAGTTTGACGTAGAGCTGCAGGTTGAAACATTTAGTGTTTTGAATTTTGATGGTGGGATTAAAACTTGATTTACATTTGTATTACATAATGTGCGTTATTTTACTCAATGCAGTTAGAATATTAGAATATAGTTAGAAATAGTTTTATTTATATTGATCTGTTATAAGTAGTAGCTGCTGATGCCTGCAGGCCTAACCAATGCAGCATCTGTTTGATTGATTGATTGAAAAACCTTTATTGATCCCGGCGGGGAAATTCAGTTGTAGTAACACAAACACAATAAAATACATAAAACAGAGTAAAAAGAATAAATATGAGTTCTATGCAGGACTAAAATATGAAGAAATATGTACTGTCTGGCAATATGTAGATGTTCTGTGTGTCAGGGTGATAATTGATCATATGAAGCTGCCCTTAATGGCATAAAACTTTGTTGTTGTTTTTTACATCCATGGTTGTTATTGTTGTGATAACTTTTATTAATTGTCACCTAAATAAGGCCATTAAAACTCTTTGTAGCGTCTTCTGGCGTCAAATCAGATTAGAAACGTCTCTCTCTCTGTTTCTCTGTCTCTCTCTCTCTGTATGTCTCTCTCTCTCTCTCTGTATGTCTCTCTCTGTCTCTCTCTGTATGTCTCTCCCTCTCTGTATGTCTCTCTCTCTCTCTCTGTATGTCTCTCTCTCTCTCTGTATGTCTCTCTCTCTCTGTATGTCTCTCTCTCTCTCTGTATGTCTCTCTCTCTGTATGTCTCTCTGTATGTCTCTCTCTCTGTGTCTCTCTGTGTCTCTCTCTCTGTCTCTCTCTCTGTATGTCTCTGTCTCTCTCTCTGTCTCTCTCTCTGTATGTCTCTGTATGTCTCTGTCTCAAGTTCAAATGGCTTTATTGGCATGAATGAAAGTCAATCATTGTTGCCAAAGCAGTACAGTATACAACACATTTATAGAGAATAATAATAATAATTCATTAATATATACATATGGTACAGTGAGTGATATGTGGATCTTATATTAAATACACATATAAGTGGATAAAGTTAATAAATAATAATAATAATAATAATAACAAATCAATAAATAATAATAATCAAAAACAAAAGTTAAAAGAAGTACATTGAAAATAAAATATACAAAAATATTATACACAAAAGTATAAGTACACAAAAAATAAATAAATAAATAAAATAATTTAAATTAAATTAAATACAATTTGTTAAAACTGATCAGATTGGGACTATGTTACATTGTTAATTAATTCATTAATATTTTATATTTCCCTCTTAATTCATGGCAGGCTGTCACATATTGTGCAGAAAGTTCCATTAACTCTGGTACTTCTCCCAAACATATCTGTAATTGTTCATCTTGTGTTTTGCTGTTATATGATGCTATTTTGTTTTTAGCTTTACATAGGAAAGCTTCTCTTAAAGAACCATATGTGGAGCAGGAGAGGAGAAAGTGGAATTCTGTCTCTATTTCTCCTGATCCACAATGTTCACATGTTCTCTCCTCTCTGGGCTTCCACGTTTTCCTATGGCGCCCTTTTTCTATTTCCAGATTATGGTCACTGAGTCTGTACATTGTTAAAGTGCGTCTCTGTTTGGGATTTTTTATATTAACAAGGTACTGTGCTAATGTATATTTTCTGTTCAGTGATCGATAACATTCCAATTTATTAATGTAGTTTATTTCGTTCATCCAATTATCAATGTAATTATTTTTGTTCTTGTTATCCATTATGTTTAGTTCTGTTTTTGAAAGAGTATGGAAGTCATTGTTTTGAAGATGGTAAGTATCTTTGATATGTTTCAGGGGGTCTGTCTCTGGGCAGAGGCAGTTACTCATGAATGCTCTGTGCTGGTAGGATTCAGGATCAGCTTTTGCTAAGTGAGCCTGGAATTTGATAGCCCTTTTTATCATGGGGAGGGACAAAGGGAATTTACCCAGTTCTGCTCTGCAGGCGTGGTTTGGGCTATTTCTATGAACCTTGAGGATGTCTTTGCAGAACTCAAGGTGTAGCTTTTCTATGGGATTTGTGTCCCATGATGTGCGTCTTTGATTCAGAGGTGGGCCCCATATCTCACTCCCATATAGAAGAATAGGTTGAATGACATTGTTGAATATCTTAAGCCAAATTTTAATTGGAGGATTGAATTTGTTTAATGACCTTCTGATGCTATAATAGGCCCTACGTGCTTTATCTGTCAATGCACTTATAGCTTTGTCAAACCTTCCAGAAGCACTGATTATTATGCCTAGGTAATTGTACTCCATAGTGTGCTGTAATTTGGTTTCTCCTATAGTGAATTGGTATCTGGATCCCTGTGATCTAGCCTTTTTTTGGATCACCATAATCTTGGTTTTTTCTAGGTTAATTTTCAGTGCCCAATCTTGACAGTAGTTCTCTAGCAATTCTAGGTTCTGTTGTAACCCGTGTTCTGTAGGGGACATCAAGACTAGATCATCTGCATACATGAGGAATTTGATTTCTTTTCCTTGTAAATCTAGTCCAGGACTAGGAGAGTTTTCAAGTGTAGTGGCCAATTTGTTGATGTATATGTTGAACAGGGTAGGTGATAAGTTGCAGCCCTGATGAACTCCTCGCCCTTGATTGAAATATTCCGTATTTCTGTTTCCAATTTTCACAGAGCATGTATTTTCTGAATATTTAGATTTAATTAGGTCATATAGTTTTCCACCTATGCCACTTTGAAGGAGTTGAAAAAGTAATCCGTTGTGCCAAATTGAATCAAAAGCCTTTTTTACATCTACAAAGCAGGCAAATATCTTTCCTTTGTTTTTGTTGTGAACGTGATTCTTGATAAGGGTATGTAAAGTGTAAATATGGTCTGATGTTTGATGTTTGGGTAAGAAGCCTATTTGACTTTTTGATAGGGCATTGTGTTCAATAAGGTATGTCGATAATCTGGAATTTAGTATGCTACAGAAGACTTTTCCAAGGTTACTGTTAACACAGATCCCTCTGTAATTGCTAGGGTCAAATTTGTCTCCGTTTTTAAATATGGGTGTAATGAGACCTTTATTCCAAATCACAGGGAAACATCCGGTTTTTAGCACCAGGTTGAAAAGTTTTAGAATAGAAAGTTGAAGTTTAGGACTGCTGTTCTTCAACATTTCTGAATTGATGCTGTCAATTCCACAGGCCTTTCCATTTTTAAGGGCTTTGAGTTTTGGTTTTAGTTCTTGGATAGTAATGGGATAATCAAGAGCACATTGATTATCTTTTATTGCAGTTTCCAATACTTTCAGTTTTTCTATAGTTAAGGTCTGATTGAAGGTTAAACCTTGGCATTCTGGATTTTTATAAAGATCTTCAAAGTATCTTTTCCAGATGTTGCCATTTTTAATTGGAGTAGTTTCTGTTTGATGATTTGTATAAATCTTTTTCCATAATTGCCAGAAGGTATTTTCATTGACAGCCTTTTCGATTTTGGTTAGTTCATTCTCCATATATTGTGATTTTTTCACCTGGAGTTTTTTTAAATATTGTTTTAGGGCCTGGAAGTATTCGAGGCGTCCCTCTTGGTCATTTGGGTTTCTATGTTTTTTGTTTGACAGTTTTCTTAAGTTCTTTTTTGATGAAGCACATTCCTTATCAAACCATTTTTCTTTTTGCTTTGTGTTTGGTTTTCTATTTCTTGACATTTTCAATTTAGATTTCTTTGCCAATTGTATAAATATGTTAGTCAAATCGCATGTGGCTAAATTTATGCTATTTTTGTTAATTTCATATTGTGTGTTTAAAAATGTATCTATCATGTCCTGAATTTCATCACAGCACAATGCTGCATTATAGTCATTAATGCTCTGTTCTGTCCATTTGTATGTCCTCGGGAGAGGGAAAAGGTCAGGTTGTATGTTTGGTTTCTCAGTGTTTGTCACTGATTTTTTTAAATACAAGATTGTTTGGCAGTGGTCTGATATGGGAAGTTGAGGTAACACTATAAATGCATTGATATATTTTGGTTCAATATCAGTAATGGCATAGTCCACCACGCTACTACCTAGTACAGAGCTGTAAGTGAATCTACCCAGAGAGTCTCCCCTGATTCTACCATTAACAATGTACAGACCCAGGCCTTTACACATCTGAAGTACCTGTTTGCCACTTTTGTTTACCACACTATCATAACTTTGTCTCTGTGTGGTTATGTAGTTTTGGTATAAAGGGTTTTGTCTAAATATATATCTGTTTCCCTCCATGTCAATAAAATCTACCAGTTCTGGCATTAAAATCACCACATAGTAGGATGGAACCTAAGGACTGGAAATGGCTTATTTCTTTTTGGAGTTCCTTAAAGTCTTCCTCCACATAGTATGGGGAATTTGAAGGTGGAATATATACTGCACATAGATAAACATTGCAATTTTTTTCTAGTATGCTTCTGTCAATTTTAATCCAAATGTGGTTTTTTCCTTTTTTGACTGGTGAGATGCAATCCTTGTATTCCTCTTTATACCATACCAGAATACCACCGGAGTCTCTGCCATTCTTAACATGGGCATGTTTTACAGAGGGTATGCTAACTTCAATATAATTATTTGGACAATTAGAATTGATATGTTTTTGATTCCATGTTTCATTTAAAATAATTATATCTGTATTTTTAACACTATTTACAAAATCAGGGTTTGTTGATTTTAAACTAAAAGTTGAAGAGTATAAGCCCTGAATGTTCCAATTACTAATAGAGAATGATGCTATATTTCTTATCTTTATGGTAAAGGTGTTTCACAAAGAAGTAACTGATCTATGATGTGATATATGACATACCAACATGACAATGATAATATATAATTTAGTTGGTAGATTGGTTACATTACTATTAATGTTCCTTTACCTCAACAATTTAGTACAGATTAAGGTAATCAGGTCTCTTATCTGGCTTGGGTTCAGTTGATCATCTGGAGGCTGTCTCTCTCTCTGTATGTCTCTGTCTCTCTCTCTCTCTGTATGTCTCTCTCTCTGTATGTCTCTCTCTCTCTCTCTCTCTCTCTCTCTCTCTCTGTATGTCTCTCTCTGTATGTCTCTCTCTCTCTCTCTCTGTATGTCTCTCTCTCTCTGTATGTCTCTGTCTCTCTCTCTCTCTCTCTCTGTATGTCTCTCTCTGTCTCTCTCTCTGTATGTCTCTCTCTCTGTATGTCTCTCTCTCTCTGTATGTCTCTCTCTCTGTATGTCTCTCTCTGTCTCTCTCTCTCTGTATGTCTCTCTCTCTGTATGTCTCTCTCTCTCTCTCTGTCTCTCTCTCTGTATGTCTCTCTCTCTCTCTCTCTGTATGTCTCTGTCTCTGTATGTCTCTCTCTCTCTCTCTGTATGTCTCTCTCTCTCTCTCTCTGTATGTGTCTCTCTCTCTCTGTCTCTGTATGTCTCTCTCTCTGTCTCTCTCTCTCTCTGTATGTCTCTCTCTCTGTATGTCTCTCTCTGTCTCTCTCTCTGTCTCTGTGGTGCAGCATTGCTGTAAACATAGTGAGGAGTTAAATCAGACGCTGCTACATATAACTGAGCGAACAAGTTGATTTCTGTGCATTAGTTCCTGTTGTGTGTACAGTAAGTATCTAACCAGTAGAGTCACTACTAGTGTTGCTACTACCTGATTTGTGTTAGCAAATGTTACGGTTACAACATTGTGAGGTGAAACACCTCGTTAACGTGCCGACAGCAGCACATCTGCGCCGTGCTCTGCTCACACCATAAACTAGGATATAACTGAATTTCTGGAAAATGTCTTTTATTTCTCTTAATCCTGGTTTGTTTCTGATCCTTTGGAAACTTATCAGAATCAAAATTATGCATTTATAGTCCATCATATGAATTAACATTTACAATCTCTTCAGCATCAAAACTAGGTTGAGATCCATTCATTTCTTATTGTTCATATTCACCGCTCTCCCTTCTACGACGTCACTTCCGGTTTGGCTTTTTTTTATACATGGAAGTAACATTTACTGTAGTCTATAAGTATATTTTTATTAAAATCTAGTTCTTACACCATTTTCATATGCATTGATTCACTGGGGTCTCCAACCTGCAAGTTGCTCTTTATCATTAAATAATGACCTCACCTTTGTTTTTAACTATGTAGCAAGGCTGATAGCCCAAGGACCCCTAAACTACAGAAATTAGACTACAAACCCCCATTTGATACAAGTTTTTACTTCTAGATGTTTTTGATACAGAAAGTGTATGAAGATTTACCTGATGAGCTAGAGGATGGAGCAGACATCGCTTCCTTCACAGTCGTCTCATCTTCGCTTCCAGACAGAGAGCTGTCTTCAGGCACTTCCTCTGTAAAACCAAGCAAACAAATGTTGTGAACTAGCATGACAGACTAATGTGTACATGAGATGTCACATTTAAACTATTTTACAAATTAAAATGATAAAAATGGTGTGTGCAAGGTGAAGTGTTACCATTTGGATCAACATTGATCTCGTCCAGAGTCATGCCTTTAAATTGAGACAGCTTTCCTCTCCCGCAGGCCATCAGCACCTTGGCAACTTTTGCAACTTGTAATGTTCCTTCTGGAAGACGATAATATTGTCGATGGACTCTGATGTTGTGGCCCATGAAACCTGCTAAGCAGTCCTCCTCATTGTCTCGCAGGTTTAGGACTTGTGACATTGTTGCTATTTGTTTCCTCAGTCTCGTTGATGTCAACGTTTGAGGGTCCTTCGCCCCACATTCAAATGCCATCCCACGGATGGCATCAGATCCTCTGAGGTGACTTTCTGCCTCCGGTCTCCCAAACAAGAACAGATTTTCATCCGGCACACCACATTTTCGCCGATTATTCACCAGCATCTGTATGGATGACACCACGTCTGGGCTGAGTAAGACAGGGACCTTTCTATCTCGCTTTCCTCTGATCTCCACACGTTCAAAGAATTTGCAGAGCTTCTTTTCCACATCGGTCAAGGCAAGGTCAAGATCTGGATTACTGACAAAGGTGTTTCTCAACAAGAAGTCATTCAGGGACATCTTTGATACTTCTCCCTCTCTCCGACGATTGAACACAATTACTTCACAGAGTGTTAGTTTAGCAAGATTTAATCAGTTCTTCTTATTTGGTGCAGTTTCAAGATTGGATTGATACTCAGGCCTTCGTGCATCAAGATGGTTATGCAGTCTCACAACATCTTCACAGTAGGGGATAAGAAGGGGTTTATTCCATTTTGACTCTCTGAGGTTCCTGAGTGCGTGAGCGGACACCCACTCATCCCATTTCTTTTCTTTCAGTTGCCTGAAGGTCAGCACATTTTCGAGGGCCTTCTTGTTCTCAGACATCCTTGCATCAAACTCCGCAATATCTGTTATTTTGGTTAGACTATGGCCTAGTTTGAGTGACAAGGATGGAATCTTGAAGCTGCTGGTATCTTCATTCCATCCACAAGTCATCTTCACAGCTTTCACAACGTGGTTGAAGTTAGCTGGGAGAAAGAAGTCCTCTATTGTTTTCAGCTTGCCAAGGGTCCTTGCCTGCAGGACTAATCTCCCCATTTCACGCATCTTCTGTCTGATGTATTCGTATTTGGATTTGTCCGCCCCGTGCTTGTTGTAGAAGTGTTCTCCTAATTTCATGATGAATTTTTCTTGCCGAATTATGTCTGTTACATTGTCTTGATTCATGCCATTTATTAATTCCCAGACTTTATTATGTACCTTAGCTGGGAGAGGCTGTCCAGCAGCACAAAGCGACTGCACTCTAGTTCTGCCTGGCTTTACGGCTTTACATTTCTTTGCCAGGTTGCATTTTTTCATGTGCCGCCACAGCACCTTCCTTCTGAGGAATGCCTCACAGTATATGCAGTGCATATAGTCTTTTACTTCCACTTGTTCACTGTTTTGCTGAGAGGGAACCATCACCCCTTTTCCTTCCTTCAGGACTTCAAAATTATGGAGACGATTGCCCTTAATTCTTATCAGATTTAACTGCATCTTTCTCTCTTCTGACCCCTTTGGATAACTAAAGGCTGTTGCTACTTCCACTATGTTGTTGTGTTTTTTTTCCAAGTGCCGTGCCATTTTGGCGTATGGTTTAAAACAGTACAAACAGTAGTGCCTCTTGTTGTACACTCTACCACCATTGTTTTTCTTTTCCAGCCTCAAGACTGTCACATCCACTTCACTGGAGGATTTTGATGAGTCACAATCTGCCATGTAATGTGAAGAAGAACATGTCTTCTGTCTGCGTTTACCAGACTTGACAGGAACTTTCTTCGATCGCATAACCTCCGAATCAGTCGATGAACTGAACTTTGTCTTTCTTATGGCTTTGAGCAGTTTGACTTCTTCCTCTGAGTTTGAATCATCTGATTCTGCCATAGAACAAGGCACATACTCATCCTCAGTTATTTCAATGCTTGTCATCGATTCTTCTGGGAAGACACCAAGCATTTGTTTGGTAAGCTAGAAAAGAAACAATAATTTAGATGGGACTCGATAATTAAAAATTTCCAAGCAATATTTTCCATTTAAATTTTCAATTCTGCCTTTCCCACCAACAATAATAGTTTCTTGGCCCTTCAATACATTTAAGTTAGAATTTTGGAGGCAAGATGGACTTTTATGGCCACAGTATGCAATACGGATTTGGAGTCCAATACCTGATGTCTCAAATAAAAAAAACAAGACTAGGTAATAGCTAGCATAGAGTTGGGTCGCGTATGATCAATGTGCAAAATTGAGGCCATTTTGTTACAGGGATAGTCAGTGGTAGCGTCTATAATGTGATTTCCTGGCTATTAAATGTTCTGTAGTGGTCTAAGTAATATTTGCCAGTAAAGTGTACCGAAGTAGCATATCACATGACATGGTGAAGCTACATTTGAGTAAAAAAGGTTATAAATGCAGTTTCAAGAACAATACTTTTAAACGTGAACTCTTGTTGTGCCAGTTAAAGGCTTTTACAAACCCTGTAATTGAAGTATGTAGGGATGTTCCGATCCGATCACGTGATCGGAAATCGGGCCCGATCACGTCATTTCAGACTCGATCGGAATCAGTGATTACATTCCGATCAGGGATCGGATCTATATATATAAATTAGCGGAGAAATCTCTCTCTCTCTCTCCTCTGTGTGAGCAGCCTGTGCTCTGGGCTGCAGCGGCTCCTCCCCCCAGATCACTCTGCCTGCCTCTCTCCCCGAGTCACTCAGCTGCACACACACACACCCCCTCCGAGTCCTCCGTCTCATCCTAATCACACAGCATGAACATGGCTGCTGCTGCTTCGCCAGAGAGTCCCCAGAACTTGTGGATAAAGCAGATGCACGTAGCGAAATATGGAGATATTTTGCTTACGCTGCCGACAGCGACGGCAAGCCGACGGGTTTGTGAGTCAAACGAGTGTGAATCATTGTGTTATGAACTAGTTTGTTTCACAATCGGAGTTTGAGGAGGAAACGCTGTGCTGCTCAGGAGGACAGCACAGCCTCCACCATGGAGAAGAGTCACGCAGCATGCTGTAAATAAAGCGATCACATCCACCAGATTACAGCACGCCATGCAGACGCCCAAACAACGCTATGAAATATATGCCATGGAGCGCTATTAAAGCATTTGCATGGCATGCAGTAATCTGATGTGTCATATAGCCTACTAATATTTACAATAAAAAATAATCGGATTATTGTTAAATCCTTTTCCACAATTTTTCCTGATGTTTTAGGTTTTTGCTGTGGTATCGTTTTAGTATTGGTATCAAGATACTTAGGCAGGTATCGGTATCAAACTCATAATTTTGGTATCGGGACATCCCTAATATAAATGTATTCTCATTTTTTTAATCGGATCTATAATATATAGGCTATAAATAGAATCAGACCGTCTCAACTCCACACAGAAACAACGTTTGTGACATGTTGTGGCATTACATCACTTTGCTGCAGTTGAATGCCGTAAAGCGAAGCAGAACACGGCAGCAGCTTGAAGCTGGGGCGTGCGAAGAAATGTCTGCGGTGTGGAACTATTTTAAAGGTACACTACACTACTACACTACATGCTCTATAGTGCATAAGTGTTAAATGCTAAAATAAGGTGAATAAAATAAAAAATAAGGGAAATCCTGGATCTGTTTCTTCGCTCTTCTTCATTTTTTAAATGTATTATAGAAGTATCGGATCGGGACTCGGTATCGGCAGATACTCAAAATCAAAGGACTCGGACTCGGGGGCAAAAAAACCTGATCGGAACATCCCTAAAAGTATGAGAAGGCAATGTTTATTTGATACATCAGGAACAGGCCCATATTATGAAACATATCAGGATATCAGACAAATGGCATACAGGCGAGTTCAGGAAATCACTCATAAAATGTTTTATTCATAAAACACCTGAGCACCTGGATACTCTCTTGAGAAAACTAGAGTTTGAGTTGGGATGCTTCACTGTACGAGTATCTCTTGTCAGGGTTTGTCTGTCCCCAATCAGTGTTGAGGTTATAATAAAGCACCATATCAGTTTGGTATGTTAATAAGAGGTTGTAAAATAATTACTGCCTATGCCCTATTTCATGAAAAAAATATATCTGTGGAATGAGTTGTGATAGCAGATTTCAATATAGTGTTCTGTTTAAAAAGCATGACAGGTATGCCTAAATCTTGATTATTAGAACTACTGTCAATGTTCCCCTTTAATTTTGTCATAAATGATTTAAAAATAGGCACTGCAAACTTACAAAGACACTGTCAGTCCTCTCCAGCGGTGGAACATCTGGATCCACAGCATCAGAGGGACACCAGGGCATCAGCATTTCCTGAAAGAGCAACGAAAAACCACACTCTCAAATACAATTCCTGCTGCCAGAATAAACCATTTTAAAATTGTGTGCACTGTGAGCCACAATACAATGGTAGGAAAAGTTTGAGAACCTCCCAAATCTAACTAAATGTCTCATAAATCAGTAAATGGCCTGATTCTCAAATTACGAATCAGTTCACTGAAACTTTGCTGCTTCTGCAAAGCGCATCCACTCTCGTAACGCGAGACTCGCAACTCATGAGACTTTACCCCATAACATGGAGTGTATTCAATCTGAAAATTGTGTGTACTGTTTTGATTTTCGGGTTGAACATTGTGTTTTATTTGCATGTATCAATGTTTTGCTTTGTGGTGTTGGGCTGAACTCCACCATGGTAAATACAAAATAAGTAATTTTAATATGATTTTTTTCATATTTCTCCCCCTAACTAACTGCAAAGTTAGGCACCTGTGCATGGGTGTGTGACACAAGCTTCAGTTTATATTCATATTGTCAAAATGTTTGTTCATCATACAAAAAGTCTCTTATCTAACTGGATTTCCAAATACAGAAATAGACAGTTGGTCTGGTCCTCTCCTCACTAAAACCTTTGTAGAATCTATGTGCTTTGAGATATTTCTATATACTTTGGCGCAGTTGTAGTCAAGAAGTTGCTGAATGAATTCAGTGGCATCTCTGTGCCTGGAATTATTACTATCATGTGTTATCCACTGTCTAATCTAAAAATACATTTCAGGCAAGCATAAACAAACTTGGGTTTATCAAAATTTACTCGGGCATATTCACAATGTCACTGTCTTACCTATCCATAGACACCAACATTATGCATATAGGCCTCATACTTGTGGAGTTATTCTGGATTTATTTTGGATGTCTCTCAAGGCGAACCACACCGCCCAGTGTTAAGAGTTCTATCGGATTGTATTGTATAACATTGAATCATTCCATATTAAAATGGATTGTCCCTGAATTGTATCATAGACCATATATCTAGATTCCTGTATTTGCGTCATCTTATAAGGGAGGGATGCATACCCATGCAAAGAAAGCTGGACTGAATTGTGATATACCGTATTGGTCCAGATATAAGACATGTTTTTTTCCTGGATATATATCTGAAAATGGGACTTTGTCTTATATTTGGTGTTTAGACTTAATGTCACATCAGATGGCAAAGATTGTTGCCCTCAAGCAAGCCAGCGAGTCTTTCTACCTCCCTGCCTATCATCAACGGTTGCGAGTCTTGCGACATTTGTCCATGCACACAGAAACTCCATTAATGTTAAGCACCAAACACACTTTCTCTCTCTCTCTTGTCTGCATACCTGCTTGAATCCATGGGGTCCCTCTGCCTCCTCCACCTCTTCTGTATCGTACTCATGCTCCTCATCTTCTGACTTGCCCCTGGTGAGAGTGAGGGGGGTCTGGCCCTGCAACTGAGATCAGCACATGCAAAATACCAGTCAGACAGCTCTGACATAATTAGCAAGTATGATTGAAGAATATTTAGTGCTGCGCATGTTTTTGCAGGCGTCCAATCTCACCTCTTCAGTTGAGCCGTCATTGGTCTTCTCCTTGTCCTTCACGCTGAGCAGGTCCAACTCTATCATCTGGTTGATGTTAATGGTAGCAGTGGTCTTCTCTTGGGGCAAAACCACACTGGAAACCTGGAGCTGCTGGGACACACCAGAGGCTCTGGACCCCTGCTGCTGGCCCACGGAATGCCCTGCACCTGCCTCCTCCTCACACACCTCCATCTGAGGAGAGAAAGACTCCAGGCATCAGTGCTGGTGATCCAGGTCAAAACCAGGAATCACTTCATTATAAGTATGGTTCCCTCACCGAGAGATCTTGTTCAGTCACTTGTTTGGGAAAAGTAATGTCATTCCATCTCTGAACATCAGGCCTCACCTTAGCCACATGGGCCTTTTTAGGAGGCCCTGAGCGCGTAGCTACAGTCTTGGATGCTGGCTGTGCTTTTGGAGCAGACATCTCCTTTTCTGTTGCACCCTTCTTTCCCCCAGCCAGCTCCTTCTTCCCAGCACTCTCTTCTATCTGAAGAAGAAACAATTACTAAATCAAATTAATATTAACATAGTACAGAAGTTGGCTGACATGAAAGAAAAACGTTCAAAGAAAAACTTAGTGATCACAGTGAGAGGATGGCTCGCTGAGACTGAAGAATTTTTCTAGCACACACTAAGCATCATGGGATTCATTCAACACATCCTGGCACTTTGCCTGATCTGTAACTAGTGGGCAAGTCAGCTGGATTCACCCTGACTGTTAACAGGCGATCCACCCGTCACTCAAGAGTACAGAGTGCAACTAAAAAACAATCATGAGGTGAATTTGAAAAGGTTTTAATATACGTAAGAAACAAATGTATTGATCTGGTGAATTAGGCAACAACACTTCCTGGGTCGTCATGTATTAATGCTGCGGACGCAGAAAAAGGTGGCATACGCTGCCTCTAACGCAACGATGACATGTATGAAAAGTGAATTTGATGTGAGAATGTGCGGGCCACATTGCAAACTCTTGTCTGACTCTGTTCGTTGGCGACGCCAAACTATAAAGTACTGAAACATGTAAACATAACATTTCCTGCACATTTGTTAATCTCAGAATTTCACCCTATTTCTAGACTTCATTTCTTGACTGAATTTGAAGAGGTTGACTTGATATTGACTGGGCAACATGACTTTCAACTAGGCCATATCACTATCACTCTAACTGTAAATTATTCTACACAACAACCAACATCATGAAATGTGAAATGACAATGAGTCTGCAACTACACATAAAGCAGTCATAAGCCCATTCAGATAGCATTAATATTACAATGGGACAATTTAAACAAAATAATTCCAGTCACAGGCAACAAGTAGTATGTTATACAGTACCACAGGCATTAATGTTTTAGCACTACATAACATTAACATTATACATTTCATGTATTATAACCACATTTAAATTGTATCCACATATTTCATGTATAAATGATAATATTAAAAACATGTACTCATGTATGAGTACATGAAGTTAAGTATGTTTGATTTGAAATGATGCTGAGTGTTTGCAGATTTATTCATATATTATTATGAATAGTACAAGGTAATCTAACAGTAGCTGATACATATATGATATATGGATTAAAAATAAAAACAGACAGTGTAAAGCAATAATAAATGTGTCCTAAGTTTGTCACACCACAGATAAATGTGTTATTAACCACACAGCCTAAGTTGGAGGATTTAAAAAACAATCTAAGTATGTAAATCTATGTTTCAAGATGGTTAAAAAGTTAAGAAGTCTTCATTATTCTCTGCTCTGAAGAGCTTGGCGCGTGTCCCGGTGTTTCGGTTTAATGAGTGACCGTGTTATCTGGTGACTTTCAGCTGAGTAACATTTAAAACTATTATTTTGAGAGAAATAAGTTAAGAAATGTGATACATCATTTAATTTACACAGTGCAAGACTAAAAGGAGCAGAACCTCCGTGTTCTGTTCGTTTAAAACAAAGCACGGCTGAAAGTCACCAGATAACACGTGTGTGTGTGTGTGTGTGTATGTGTGTGAGAGAGAGTTATGGTGTGGGGGGCAGGGGGTACTTTGAATTGACTTTTTGCAATAAATTAACTGTTTTAATGTAATCTGCCCCATTTGTTTGCTTATTTGCTGCACAGGACTTATACTGTTATTCCACAAACTGTAATGGTCATTGGAGATATACTGTTTTCCACATTCCATACATATAATCTCATCCTATTTCCTAATGTTTATGAATTTAGAAAAAAAAATCTAATGGAATAGAAAGACGGGGTGCATTAAGCATTTCATGGATTAAAAACTTCAAGATTGTGGTGTACAGTCCAATAAAACAAAATATATATATTGTCCAAATTTCAAAAAATGGACTTATATGGTTATTCGTCTGTATGACTCAATTAGTGCTTAAAGGGGCTTGTGCAGTGTCTTGTGATGGAGTGTTTGTTGTTTCAGGCTGTGGGGGGGTTGTGGCTGGTGTTCTAGTTCTGGGTGCTGGGGTAGGGGTAGGTGGGCGGGGGGGGCAGTTGATGGTGGAGGAGGTGCAGTGTTCCTAGCCCTGTTTGCGTATGAGAGTGGGCAGTCACGAAAGAAATGCCCACTCTCTCCGCACAGGTTACAGGGCTTTGGGTCCCGGCATGCCCTGGTCTCATGCTCTCCTGCACAGGTCTTGCACTTAGCCGCAGCTTGCAGAGTGGTCAAGTGACCTAACTCACCGCAGTTCCTGCACAGTTTGGGCATGCCGTTGTAGAACACCACACCCGTGTTTCTCCCCAGCGTGATAGTGCTGGGGATATGACATACCCCCCCCCCCCCACTACGAAGGGGTCGGGTTTTAGTTAGACCAGCCACTTCCTGGCCCTGGTCCACACTCCATCCTCATCAAGGACCCTCCTGGCGTCGGATTTAACATTACCATACCTGCCCAACCACGTCGAAACATTGTGGTCCTGTACAGTCTCATTGTAGAACTGCACAGTGACGACTTTGTTCTCTGTGTCGGACAGGGGTTCGACCGCAAAGTTGTTAAGGGGACTCCTGTCCTTCCCCTCTCTATAGAGGTTCCAGAACCTCTCCAGGACATTGGGGTTTTTGAAGCTAACTTGAAAGATGTCCCCTTGACCCGGAACCTTTACCAGGCAGTTGAGGTCAGCTGGCACAAAGCCCATGCCTCTTTGTAGCACTGCCCTACTAAACTCCAGACGGGTCATACCTGTCACTCTCGTCTCGGGTCGAGTTGGGTTTGGGCCGGCAGCACGACCTGCCCCCCCTGCGGTTGCTGGTCCAGGGGCGCCCTCTGTGGCTGCGCCCTCGGCGGCTGCGCCCTCGGCGGCTGCGCCCTCGGCCCCCCTGTCCTGCCGGGGGGCTCTCGCTGGTGCTGCTGCCTCCCTCCTCGACCCCCTGGATCCATGTTAGCCAGACAGCGTTATGGCGTTGCGTCCCTGGCACAGGTCTGGCTGCCATTCCCCTTCCTCTCAATAAGGCCGGACTCCGCACTGTTGGAAAACACAGGGACAGCACTCAGGAGATGGTGTTCCTTCCGGGCGGACCAGAAAACAGCAACGCAGTGCAGGCAGAAGAGGGACCAGCCGAAGGCTGGCCCCCCACCCCGCTGCGTGGGGACCTCCCTGTCTGGTGCAGGCGGAAAGCGTTGATCCTCAGGTGGTGTTGAGGTCTCGGTCGCCGCCGTCTGTCTCAGGGGGGTCCGCTGCTCTGGTCCTCCCAACTGCCTGCTCGTCAGCTTCGTCCTCCGGGTCTGGCCTGCTGGTTCTACCGCGGTCCTAGGAGACACAGAGGGAGAGGCGGAAAACCAGGGCGAAGGCCCAACGGATGGCTGGTGGGGCCCGGAGAGAAAAGCAGCCCTTCCGGGCCTACTCTCCGGGCAAGCTCTTGTGCTGTACTCCCTCTGCGTGAGGTTTGCCTCCAAGTATTTCTTTCCACTTAGCACTTTAGACTGTATCAGAATTATTTATTTGCACCAAGCACTTTAAACATTGTGCGTAACCCTCATTAGACCAATCACTGTGTGTTGCTGTGGAGTGACGTTATTCAGAGTGTGTACAATTAGGCCCTAGTTAGCAAGTGTGCAATTGTTTTCAACTAATTTTACCTGTACCTGGTGTGCTTTGAAATGTGTGCTTGTGTGCGAATGAGTTATTCAGACTAAGACCAGTGCTTAATGAATTTCTGATAATAGGATATTTTGTGGTCAAACGTGCAATCTAATTTATTTTATTATTATTATTTTTTTATTTTTTTTAAATTTTTTATTTAATTTAATTTTTTATTTATTTTTTTTTTTTTTCTTAAATGCCCTCCACCACCCCCCCTCTTCGGAGGACAACTTTCTTTTTTAATTACAATTGTTATAACTTAAAAAAACAAAATAATGTCACCTCTCTGAGGGAGGGAAATAACAGAGAGACAAAACAATAAAGGTCTATTACGGACTGACAAGGGAAAAAATGGGTACATAACAAGAATAAGACTGACAAGACAGGAACACAATAACACAAAACAAAGAAGAGACGGACAAACAACTTTTTGGGTTGTCAGCATTTGTAGTTAATGGGTTGTATTTGTGATAATTAATGGGGAAGTTAATGGATTGCTGTAGGGGCTATGAGATCATGGAGTGAGATATATGAGAGGAGTGTGGGATAGTAAAATGTGTGTATGTGTAAAAGGTTATGTTTATATGTGTGTGTGTGTATGTGTATGTGTGTATGCGTGTGTGCTGGTATGTATATGCCTGGCTTTGGTATGTTTTGGGTGTAGTCAGTGGGTTGATTGATTTATTGCATTAAAGAGTTGATAAGTGGGTTCCATGTTTGCTCAAAGTTTGCTATTTGGTTATTGGCAGAGGTGGTCATTTTTTCCATTGATATGTATTCTGTGAGAAGATTGGTCCAGTGTGTGATGTTTAATTTTTTCCTTGATTTCCAGTTCAAGAGGATGGTTTTCTTGGTGATAGTTATGGCAATGAATATTACTCTATTGATATGGTTTGGATGGGAAACTGTTGATAAATCACCTAGAAGACACAGAGATGGGGTTAGTGGAATTCGGCAGCCCAGATATAGGGATATTTTATTGGTTATTTCCTGCCAGAAGCGTTGAACAGGTGGGCAGTGCCAGATGGCATGAAGGTAGTTGTCTTGTGTGTTTTGTGTACATTGTGAGCAAATATCTGAATTAATGAAACCCATTTGGTGCATTCTTTTTTGTGTGAAGTGTACCCTGTGGATTATTTTGTATTGAATGAGTTGGAGATTAGTGTTGTTAGTCATACTAAAGGTATTCTTACAAATTTGAGTCCAGAAGTCAGTATTGGGCATGAGTGAGAGGTCTTTTTCCCAGTTGATGTTAGGAAGGGATATTGAGGAATCTGAATAGTTGAATAATTTGTATAATTTAGATAGAATATTTTTACTAGATATTATTTTAAGGACTTCCTCTACTATATTGGGGGGTTGTAGGTTGTTTTGTGGCATACAAATTTTTGAAGTGATAACGGCTTTTAGTTGGTGGAATTGGAGAAATGATTCGTTCCCAATACCGTATTTCTGGACCAAATCTTGGAAGGGTATAAAAGTGGAATTTTGAATGATATGCTGAAGTTGTGTGATGCCTTTTTGTTTCCAGGTAGTGAAGTGCAACGGTTTTTTGTTGAGTTGAAAATCTGGGTTATTCCATATTGGGGTGTATTTGCATGGTACCAGTGTGTAGTTTGTGATTTTTAGGGCTTTCCACCAAGCTGTCAGAGCTGTTGCAATCAGTACGTTTTTGAAGCAGTTATGGTATTTGATGGATGGGCTGATGAATGGTAAGTCAGATAATGTGATTTCTTTGCAATGAGATTGTTCAATTATAATCCAAGAGTGGTCCTGTTCTGTTGGGTGAATCCATTTGGTCAAGAATTGTAGTTGGCTAGCCAGAAAATAGTTGTGGAAATTGGGTGCTTCTAATCCTCCTTTGGTTTTATGTTTTTGTAGAGTGGTTAGTTTAATTCTGGGTTTTTTATTTTTCCAGTAGAATTTAGTTATTACTGAGTCCAGGGAGTTGAACCATGCAGAGGGGGGTTGAATAGGGATCATTGAGAAAAGATAAGTGATTTTAGGTAGTATTATCATTTTTATTGTTGCTATTCTGCCTATAAGTGATAGTGGTATGTTAGTCCATCTGCGCAAGTCGTTTTCTATTGTTTGGAGTAGTGGATTGAAGTTTAGATGAACTAACTCTGACAGCTTGGGGGAAATATTAATACCCAGATATTTAATGTTGCCAGTGGAAAAGTGAGTAGATGAGGTTTGGATTGCCGAATTCCAGCCATCTTTGCAAAATGGTAAAATTGTGGATTTAGACCAATTTATGGTGTAGTTTGAAATTTTTGAGAATGTGTTTATCAATTTGATGGCTTCTTGCAGGGAGATCAGGGGATTTTGTAGGTACAGTAGAACGTCATCAGCATATAATTTAAGCGATTATAGACCACTCTGTCATCTGTGCTTTAGCTTATGTCATTGGAACCCATTGGGCCCTATCTTACACCCAGCGCTAACCCAAACACGTGTCTTTGCTATCTTACACCCGGCGCATGGTTCATTATAGCGCCTAGCGCTCATGTCGTTTAAATACCAAGTATTCTTGCGCCCATTGCAAGTGACTTGGGCGTGTTGGTCTTAAAATGAGGTGTGGCCAGGATAATTGTTGGCGTATTGCTATCTTCAGCCAGCAGAAAGCGCTTGCGCTAAAACCACCACAAACCTGCAGCTCGTTTCATGAAAATTGCGATGCGCAAGCAACGATTTGCGAGATCCAATCGATTTATCCTGCAGTTTTTGGAGTGTTTCATGGAGAAATTGCAATTGCAAGCCACGAACGCATGTCACAAAACGCATTCTTGTAGGCAATCTGTAAATCTGCAATCGTTCTCATCCCCCTGCCTCGTTTTTTGTATCGAACGGTCAATTGTACCAAAACGCAAACTAAAGGTGGCGCTATGGATTACAGGGTACTTTACTGTCTGTAAAATATTCAAAATATTTTTAATAACTGAAATTGTTACAATTTATCATGTCTGAACTTAATCCAACTTCATAATATTAAAATATATTAAAACTATGTTATTGGCCAAAGCACAATTCACATTTGCCCTTCAGGAAAATTTATCAGCATCATCTGCTGAATGCTGACCATTAAGGATACATAGCAAGATTGTATCACCTGTGTGGGCTGGCCACAGGTGTAGCCAAGTTTGAAAGTGGTATCTGGGGAAGGGGGCGGGGTTGGTTGAAAAATTCACCTTGCGTTTAGATTAAATTGGAATTACGCGTTGTAGGCTAATATAAAAATGTAATTTGAAATATTCATTTTATTTTAACTATTAGGTCTCCGCAGTAGGCCTAATATAGCCTACACTTTATAGTAACGTTATGCGTATTGCTATTTTATATTCAAATGAAACCTACCCATTGTCACCTACAAGCCATCCAATTTCCCACACAGTTGCTCCAAATGTAGCTGTTGTGTGTGCTCCCATTCAATCACAGGGCATCATGCAACTTGTAGGCTGTGTTTAACGAGTGTTGGGCTACTTTTCTACACACAAAAGTGTGTTTGTTTTCATTCGATGCCCTGGTGGGAATTTGCGACCTATCAATTGACAAGGAGTTTTGGGAGACCACTCGGTGTGTAAATGTCTCCTTTCACTTGACGTCTGTGTTGCGGGCTGAATGAAGTCAGTAGCTATTTACAAAGCTGTCGTCACTTTACAGAGGAATTGGACTTTTCGTTGCTTATTCCATAACATTGTCAGATGTCCGACAACCCAGAGAAAGCTGCCGGGTGTCAGGAAGCGCAGAGCTGTCACTATTTGAAGCGAGACAGGTAGGGCCATGCTCTGTTACATGTTAGTGTATGGGCAAAGATCAAGAAGGTTGCATAAGCGTAATATTCCATCCCTTACAAATAAGAAGTTTATAAAAGAAGGCCTATGCCTGTACACTTTTTCTGAACTAAATCTCAGACAGTGTAGGCTACTTAAAGTGCACTTTCATTTTACTTTGCAGAAGTAAATTCAGATCACGGTTTCAAGTCGCTTACAAGTTTAGAAGTAGTTCATAAATGGTAGTACAACATCAGGAGGATTCGACCGTACCTGACCACCTACTCCACCCAGCTTCTTGTCCAGACCATGGTCACCTCACGCCTGGACTACTGCAACTCCCTGCTCGCAAGCCTACCGGCCTGCGCCATTCTGCCTCTTCAACTCATCCAGAATGCAGCTGCCCGGCTTGTGTTTAACCTCCCGAAATTTTCCCATGTAACCCCCCTGCTGAGGTCTCTCCACTGGCTGCCAGTTGCAGCCAGGATCAGGTTCAAAGTTCTGACCCTGGCCTACACTGCAGCCAATAGGACAGGCCCCGCCTACCTGCAGGACTTAATCCAGAACTATGTTCCTGCTCGACCACTTTGCTCTTCTACAGCAGGGCGACTGGCACTTCCCCCCCCTCCGTGTCAAAGGCTCTCGCTTGTCCCGACTGCGGAGTTTTTCCACATTAGCACCTCAGTGGTGGAATGAACTTCCCATTTCCCTACGTTCTACTCCAACCCTGCCTGCATTCCGTCGAGGCCTGAAGACACACCTCTTCAGACTCCACCTTGACTGATATCCTCACCTAGGTTTCCCTGTGTTTTCCTGTCTGTTTATTATAGTTTATAATAGTATTTGGAATGGTTTATAATAGTATAGTTTATAATAGATTTGGAATGGTTTATAATAGCATAGTTTATAATAGTATTTGGAATGGTTTATAATAGTATAGTTTATAATAGTATTTGGAATGGAAGTGTGGTGTTGCTGATTTGCCCACAGCTTACTGTGAACTACAGTCAACATTTATTGCTAGGGATAGCTGCTACATTATGCAAAGGATGTGCTTTGCCTTGTCTGTTCTGTAATGATGATGATGTCTCTGTACGCACTTACTGTACGTCGCTTTGGATGAAAGCGTCTGCTAAATAAATGTAATGTAATGTAGTAGCCTATACTTAACGTTTAGTTCCAGGAAATACATAAATACAGGAAATACTTTTAATACATATGTAAAATATAGTCTACTTTAAAATAAACTTGATGTACTTAAGTATACTTTTAAAAATAAACTTTTGTAGGCTACTACATTTTTGTAAGTGATATCTTTCTAGCAACTAATCTCCGTAGTTATCTAAATGGTGGAAGCGATCACAAAGAAGATTCTTTCTGGAGCGTGCCTCCGTCTCCAGACAATCAAAGGAAAGGCCATATTTGCAAGGAAAGAATTGTATTTGCAAGTGGCCTGTAGTTGTCGCACTTTTATTTGCGAGCGATGCATTTTCGTGAATCGCGTTTTGACAAGAAATTTCGATCTACGAGTGGAAATCCTCGCAAATCGCTTTCGCGAAACGAGCCCCTGGTCTAAAGTCATGTCGCAGTTCTTTACATGTTATTTTAACGGCGCATACAAGTGCGTGTGCACAACGCGCGTACACCCTCCTCCTGTTACACTCACAGATTGTCCGCGATGTGCGCGAGGGGCCGCAGCAAGACCTGCATGCGGCACAGGTGGGTATTCACATGCCCAATACTCCGCCTGACCGCACACCATTCCCTCTGGAGTTCCAGGAATGGGTGGTCTTCCTGCTGGGTGATGTTCCCACGTTGTGATCTGGGTCGGCTCATCTCTCCTGTCGACCTCAGTGCTGCTGGTTCCTCCGTCTCTGCTCCCTTCAGGACTGGGCCTACCCCCTGCTTCCGCATACTGGGTCCGGCCTCAGGATCTTCAGCCAGCCGAGCTGCATAACATGTACATTTGATTTATTATATGGCTTTGTTACAGGACTAACAAAATAAATGATTTTCACAACAAGCTTTGTTTGTACACATTGTGTAGGCTATTAGGTTATTGATATCATTGCATTACCTTGGACACCAACCTGTACCCCCCCATGCTTTCAACACTGAGGGTAGAGGCAGCGATGTCAGATCCTCAATGGCCGTAGGTGGTCCTCCTCCCGTTCCCGAGTGTTGACTTCGGTGTGTGGCAAGCTTTCGTTTTGCCCGTCTCCTGACATCATTATACCGCTTATGGCATTGTGCGGCTGTTCTTGTGATGCCAGAAAACGAGGATATGCTCACCGCTACCTCATCCCACGCCTGCTTCACCTCCAGGAGCTTAGGTGGAACTCTGCGGTTCCCATAGATTTTCTCCTCACGCGCCTTAACCTCATGCACAAGCAGGTCTGTTTCCTCAGCTGTAAGCCGTTCTTTCCGTTGTCGGAAATCCGCCATTGTAATAGCAATCTGCCAAGGTGCGGAAGCAGGTGGCTTTTAAAGGGAATGGGATATGACATTTTGATTGGTTTATTACATGTTACGCCCAAGACACACCTATAATTAATGAAGAGACTCAGTTCAGCCCATTTGCACATTGCGCTGTACTTAGCGCTCAAAAAACACGCCATTTAACTAACAAAAGTGGACTTGGACATGCCCTAAATGCACTTTGCACCATGCACTTAGACCAAGCGCCAAGATAGAGCCCATTGTATTTTAGAATTGTGAAAATAAAGCATTGTTATACCTTTTGTACTTCAGCCTATGCCTTGTTTTCTTATAGTACAGGCACCTTGCGGGGCCTTTTCTTCCTTGTTTGGTACTCAGGGTCTCCCCCCCCCCTTCATAACTGGGAGTGGCGTAGTGTGGTATCCATTTCTTAAAATGAGGCGCGAGCCTTGTGTGGGCCACATTGGTCACAAATAAATGTCTTACATGAAATGTAACTACAAAATGTAACCACTGAAATTGAAAAATATTATATATAAACAAGGTCAAGTAAAAGTAGACCTGTGGCTGGACTGGAATTGACATGATGAGCAACACGTCAGCGCATTTGATTTTTCCATTAATGTATTTGCATGTTGGATGCTATAGATTATCTTAATCACAAAACACATTAATGGATCACGAGAATTTAATCTTGTCAATGACTCAAAACAATGTCATATTACTCAATACTGTATGCAGACACTGCTAAATTCTAATTAATTCTGCAAAGCCATGCACCTTTTAAAAATTGGTCGTTTTACAATCCTAAGACGTGCATGGAAGGGTTGTCATGCAAGTATTGTGTGTATTTCTTACCTGTATTCTGTCCTTATTCATATAAATCACACTTCCACTGTGTTTTAAGGATTTTCTCATAGTCTATCTCCGTTATCGTTGCGCACATTTTGTGGTACCAGCGTTCACTATCTCCAGGCGGTAATTATGCACTGCTGCAGCTGTTCCGTCTATTGTCATGTTGTCAGGTACTGCTGGGAAGTTGCAGATTATGTCCCTTGCTATCTGTTTTAAAATAAATTTAAAAATGCACATTTAGCTAGGGCATCCAGACATTTCAATGGTTTTCTTAACATCTTGGAAGGCAAGATATTTTTTTAAATTTTCCACGTATTGTTTGCTTGTCCAACTTGGGGAGAGGAGAATAAACTAACTGTCTCATAAAAAATAAGGATGGGAAAGGAGAGGATACAGTATTAACCTTTGTTTAGACATATACAAATTTGTATCTTCTTTTCGGTACCTGTAAAACAGACATAGTAGATAAACGCACCCATCACAAAAACCCCACAACTGGATGAATCCCTCTGAAATGAGTGCATTATGGCTCCAGGCTCCCATTTGATGCCTGTCCACCCCTCCTTGCCCAGGCGATTCAGTCTCATTCTGAAAAACTGCCTGTGAGGTATAAATGTTTTCAGCTTTTATAGAATTGTAATATAATTTTTTTGATTGTTTGCTGCTTTACTCACTTAAAACTATGAATTGTCTGCAGTTTCTCTTTGTCATCTGCAGTTTTCAAAGGGTCAAAGAGGAAAATCTTCTTGAAAATGGTATGTAGGTACTGTACATGCAGAAAAAATTGAATAGTTAAAATATTACATGACAGTAAAAAGTATACTAATTAAGTCAATATATAGTATGCAACGCCCCACAGCATTCTCACCACAAATTTCCAATGTCCATTGTCATTGTAAAATCCAATGGCCCCCTCAGCCCCCTTATATTTTTGGAAGTCAACAGCTCGTAGGTTGTGTCTACGGCGTTGTTCTGGTGTACCATGCAGTATCACTTGCACGGTATAATGGTTAATGGATAACAGATTGTTCTTTGAGTATTTTGTAATACATAGCAACAAGTAGAACTCTATTGCCTGTGAAAATAGGAGAGTGAATATACATAAATCACAAAGGGTAGATGTATCATGTTCTTAATAATGCTTTGATCATATCACATAATATTTGATGACTCGTGTAATTTGTTAAGTTTGTAGAAAATGGTACATCTTCAACATTCACACAGCAGCTACTATATTCATATCAAACCAGGACAAAAAAAAAGGCATTTGCATGCCTGGGGATCGGACCCGATCTCCCGTTTGGCAGAAGGTTTCCTACTGCTAGGCTACATGAGAACTTGCGGTTTCAATATTTGTGCATTGTTATTTGTGTTTTTGGAGTGGGGGGAGACTTCACACAGTATGTATGTGTCCAGATAGTGACATGTGCAGGAGAAATTAGGAGGTCAAGAAAAAGCAGACACCCCCCCCCCCGCCAGAGGTCTCACGTTGAGGTCATCAAAACTGTAAGAATTTTAGGGTGAGAGAGATTATCACACATTGCAGCGCCACACTGTAAGAGATGTCCTGCTCGCGGCACCAAGCTGTAAGGGAAATGTTGTAAGAGAGATATTATGGAGCTTTGAGAAGACCCAGTGTTTACCTGCATCTCGGAGCCTTGGCCCTCCTGCTGACTCCCTCGGGCTCTGGTGTCAGAGGTCAGGATATTTGTTTTTAGACGTGCGTGGAACTCAGAGATTTAAAACTCGTTACATGGCAGATTGCATAAACCAGAGGACCCAGTTCCGGCACTGTAGAAAGTCAGAGTTCTGCAACGTGATCCCTTGCACCAAATTCAGAGGTCTATAAGACATGGGTTCCACATTTGGCAGATTCCAGACAGTCTCAAGACTTGGTGCAGCTCACTGCACTATCAGAGGGCTTGAGACTTGTATCTGCCATGACGCCCAGCGGTCCTTCGACGATTACATCGGGCGCAGTATGCAGGGTCTTGCGACCACTGATACTGGCCTCGATCTCTGAAAGATAGTGGTGTCGTTCCCAACAGGTCGCAGACAGCCTCGAGACTTGTTGCACCCAGTGGCTGCACTATCAGAGGACCCGCGACTTCTACCTGATGTGGAACGCATGGATCTGGCGACAAGCACCAGATCCAGCATCAGCGGTTGCCAGACCTCAGCTTCCAGTGCTGGAATATGGAGTTCCTGGGTTTTACAACTGACTCTGTACTCAGCGGTTAAATAACTTGGATCCTACTGCTATGAACTCAGAGGTCTTGATACTTGTTCTCGGAGTTACAAATTCAGAACTAACTCAGAGACTCAGAGGTCTTGATACTTAAAATCTATTTTAGAAACTCAGAGGTCTTGGGGCTTGTTCTCAGAGCGGCAACTTCAGAACTAACTAAGGCCGTGTCCGAATCAGCACTCTTCCACACTTGAGTAGCCTTGGTGAGTAGATAGAGCGAGAAAGTCATAGAGTACGCGAAAACTTTTCAAATTGCAGTATACTTCAAACACCCGGATGACACACTTACTTCCGGGGTTTTGCTGAATACATTCGGGAGCACACTTTTCAGGAAGTACACAAACATTTTGGTAATGTGAAGCTTCGTTTAAAAAAAAAATAATGAGCCGCAGCTTCGCTGACGTTTTCCTTCAAATACAACAAAAACAACACATGACATGGCAGCGCAAGAGTGGGGCACGGGGTTGCCAGATTTTGTAAGACTTCCCAGCCAAATGGCGACTCAAAACGAACCCAAATTATTGCCTATTTTTAACCGAAACTGACGTATTTTAAATAGAAATCATCATGTTTTTACTTTTTAAAATAAGTGCGTGCTTTGCGACTTTTAATTTTTACCTGTGACTGCACTTTGAAAGTATCCCAATTTAGCTGTAAAACCGCGGACATGGCAACACTGGTGGGACGTCTTCTGACCTGCTTACGACACTTCCACAGTGCGGTTGGAAAGTAAAGTAGTATGTCAGATAATTTTTGCGTCCTGCTAAACAGTGCACATTAAACAACACACTTCTGCCAGTGCACTCTTTGCAGGAGACAGGGCGCAGTAGATAGGGCTCTGATTCGGACACAGCCCAGGTCTTCACCAACTTCTACACCTGCACAATAGAAAGTATTCTCACCTACAGCATCAAATCCTGGTTCGGCAGCAGCACCACCCAGGATCAAAAGGCGCTCCAGTGAGTGGTGAAGACAGCACAGAACATCACAGGCAGCAAGCTGACCTCTATTCAGGACATTTTTCATCAATGCTCCATCAAAAAAACCTGTAACATCAGGGACAGTAGCAATCCTGCTCACACCAAATTCAGTCTTCTCCCATCCGGCAAGAGGTACCAAACTATCCTCCCCCGAACAACTAGATAGAAACAGTTTTTACCCCCTAGCCATACGGCTACTTAATGGACAATAATGGGACAATAATAAGAACCCTTGACTGCACACTTGCACTTTGCCCCCCACCACCTATTCTCCCTATGTGTATCTTGTTTTATGTTTATGTTGTTGGCGCTGTTTTTATTGTTTTTTGTATTCGACTAAGCTTTTCATTGTTGCAATGCATGCTTCCTGGGCTATACTTGTCATTTAGGGCATGGAAAATACTCATTCCAATTTACTGTGTGTTGATATATAGATGAATGTAAAAAAATGCCATCCCTGGGCAAAAGTATACATACTGTAGAGTACAGGGGAAACTGATGTTTTATTGAGGTCCAAGAGTGAATGATTAGGCTACATATTTAGGTGTGTGTAACCGTGTGATATCAATGTTTTCATCTTAAACCATCACAATGGGCAAATGTACGGTGCCCTCCACAATTATTGGCACCCCAGGCAAAGATGAGTAAAAAGGGTTATAAAAAATTCACCTTTTGGTGAATTAGCTTAATCTCACACTGAAACAATTAGAAAAATCCAACCTTTAATTGAAGTAAATTTATTCTGAGAAAAAACCGTGTGTGCCACAATTATTGGCGACCCTAGAAATTCTTATGAACAAAATGTAACTGAAGCATTTTTTCCATTTATATTTTACTTTTTAAAGTTGATCAGAGTTTTTAGGAACTTTCAAGCAGTAATCCATTACTTCCTGTTTCACTGGGGTATAAATATGAGGTGAAACAGGCCATATTCCCTTATTCATACAACAACATGGGACACATCAACATATCTACCCTAAGGGCAATACTTAAAAAGTTAAAAGCAACAAACTGTTACAAACTTGCCTGGAAGAGGACCCAAGTTTATTTTACCCCCACGCACAGTGAGGAGGATGGTAAGAGAGGTAAAAAAATCCCCAAGGATCACTGTTGGAGAATTACAGAGGAAAGTAGCATCTTGGGGTCACCAAGTCTCAAAAACTACCATTAGATATCACCTCCATGCCAACAAATTATTTGGAAAGCATGCCAGAAAAAGCCTTTCCTGTCATTTCACCACAAACGTAAGAGCCTGGAATTTGCTAAACGCTACTGGAACTTTGACTGGAACCGTGTTCTATGGTCAGATGAAACGAAAATTTTGCTTTTCAGCAACCAACACTCAAGGTGGGTTTGGCGTAAAAGTAAGGATGACAATACCGAAAATAACATGATCCCCACTGTTAAGTATGGTGGAGGTTCTGTGATGCTGTGGGGCTGTTATTCCTCCAAAGGCCCTGGGAACCTTGTTCGGGTACATGGCATCATGAACTCCATGAAATACCAGGAATTGTTTTATCTGAATCTGGATGCCTCTGCCAGGAAAATAAAACTGGGTCGTCGTTGGATCTTCCAGCAGGACAATGATCCAAAACATATGTCTAAATCTGTAATGTTCCGCTCCCTTCCTGTCCGTTTTCCGTGTTTTCCTGTTTTCCCTCCGTGTCATGTTGGATCCCTTTGTCCGTGTTTTCCCCGCTGCTGCGGACTAGGCGTGTCCTTCCCTGTCTTGTTCGTCTGGTTGTGTTGTCTTACTTCCGCCTTTCACTCCCTCCCCCTCGTTGCATGCATTTCCTCACCTGGTGTTTCGCAATCACTCCCGGTTTATTTTCACACCTGTGCCTTATTTAGTCCTGTCATTAACCTCACTATATAGTCTTTCGGCTGGCTGCCAGTCGGCGCCAGTTCGTTAACTATCGTCACTTGGTGTTAGTGCTCGTCTTGTTATCTGGTCTTCTAGTGTGAACGATTCGCTTGGTTGTGGGATGTTATTCCCGTACAGCATTAGTTCTACGCGAAACTACGGATTGGTAGTTTACCTCCCGCACAATTTCCTGTCGTTGGATGTAGCTAACCTGTTTCCCTTCTCCTCCATCTAACCCAGCACCCATTCTCCCGTGGCAGTGTTCGTATCCCCCCGTTTTCGTTGTGTGTGTTGCGGTACCTCCACCTCCAGCTCGTGTAGGCTCCGGGTTGGCTTGTTACCTGGCTACCCTCCAGTTGTTCCTGTCCGACCGAAGAAGCCAACTAGTTCTTCGGCGCCGGCTCCTGGAGCTCTGGAGACCAGTCAGCTCCTTCCGGACCTACCGCAGCTACGCCACACCACCCTGTCCTGCTGTGCTACATCAGTCACCTGTCTACCAAGCCCTGCACCTCCGTGAGAACCTCCCGGTCTTTCCCGTGCCTTCCCTTGCACTAACCCCCCTCTGTTTTGTTGTTCTGTACCGGTGCAGTCAGTCCGGTCCAGTTCCTGCCCTGCCGTAGTGAGTCGCTCCCCTGCCAGTTCCAGTCCAGTCCAGGCGTGAGTCGTACGAACTACCTGTCCAAAGTCCAGTTCCGGTTTGGAACATTCCGTTCCTGACACGGATCCCTGTGTGGACCTCCCGGTCCAGTTCCAGTCCAGTCCAGTTCCGGTTTGGAACATTCCGTTCCCGAACCTGATTCCCGTGTGGACCTCCCGGTCCAGTTCCAGTCCAGTCC
The DNA here is from genome assembly GCA_029718625.1 of Synaphobranchus kaupii. Classification (NCBI taxonomy): domain Eukaryota; kingdom Metazoa; phylum Chordata; class Actinopteri; order Anguilliformes; family Synaphobranchidae; genus Synaphobranchus; species Synaphobranchus kaupii. The sequence continues at coordinate 399,193 of CM056395.1, read as the reverse complement.
AGTTCCGGTTTGGAACATTCCGTTCCAGAACCTGATTCCCGTGTGGACCACCCGGTCCAGTTCCAGTCCAGTCCAGTTCCGGTTTGGAACAATTCCGTTCCAGAACCTGATTCCCGTGTGGACCACCCGGTCCAGTTCCTGTCCAGTCCAGTTCCGGGTTGGAACGAACAGTTCCAGATCCTCCAGTCCAGCTCCGGCTTGGAGCAGCCCGCCCCGGGCTTCCAGGCGAAAAACCTGTGTAAAACTTGTGTTGCCTTTCCTGTACAGTGTTGGGACTACCCCAACACTTAATTTATTAAAAATACCCTTTTGTGAAATCTGTCTCCTGGTCGTTGCACTTGGGTTCGTCCCGTAACAGATACGTAACAAAATCAACACAAAAATGGTTAACTGAACACAAAATAAAGCTTCTGCCATGGCCATCTCAGTCCCCTGACCTAAACCCAATTGAAAACCTGTGGGCTGAGCTGAAGGAGAGTGAACAAGAGAGGACCAAGGACTCTGGATGATCTGGAGAGATTCTATAAAGAGGAATGGTCTCAGATTCCTTGCTCTGTATTCGCCAACCTTATTAGATGTTACGGGAGAACAGTGCTGTTTTATTGGCAAAGGGAGGTTGTACAAAGTATTAAATGCAGGGGTGCCAATAATTGTGGCACATGTGGTATTGTTAAAAATAATTATTTCTTGATGAGGGATTTTTTTTTTTCTCAGAACTTCAATTAAAGGTTGTATTTTTCTCATTTTTTCAGTGTGACATTAAGCTAAATCACATGGATTTTTTATAACCTGTTTTACTCATTTTTACCAGGGGTGCCAATAATTGTGGAATAATTGATTTGATAGGGTTTTGGGCCCATATATACAGTATCTACCCCCCTATACTGATGAAAAGATAGCAATTCCCACTTGAAAATTATGCAAAAGTGAGTTTTATGATTTAGAGCAGTTTTAGCCATTTGGATAGATTTGGAGACACTAATGGACAACAGGGTACACTGCCTATATTTTGCATCATAGATCTTTCGTAGTTCTGCATATCATCCTCAGATTTTGCAAACTTGTGGTCACAGAGTTTATGATCGAGGAAATGTATAGATTTACCTGTTTCACATATGTATCTCTCTGTATTTCATTGCAAACTAAAGAAAATGTTTTTTTTGCATTTTTCCAAAGTTTCTTTGCATTTGTGGCACTTTATTTTGACTTAAATTATGAAAATAAACAAATACAAAGTTTGTATTGTAAATGGTAAAGCTGTCTTGTTTCATTTAAGCCATTTGCCAAGTTTCTCTAATGCTCCCACCTGGAGTTATAAAGCCTTAAACAGAGCACCCCCTAAATGCTTTTAGCACGTATGACTTATAATGCTTTACGAGAGCCTCATAATGCAAGACTGCAGTCAGACCAGCGTTGTCAATTATCTACCGTCGGATAGGCTAAGTGTCTTATTTTCATTCGGTTTCAGCTGTGCGTTAGTTAATAGAACTGTTTGTAGCGTAGTCACTGTGTAGTTGAAGTAAATTGCAGCATTAGCGGTCAGTTGTTAACTTGCTTTGTGTTTTTAGGCCAGCTGCTAGTCTTTTGTGTTGCTAATTGAAAATAGATTCACCTGAGTGAACTAGCCCTGCAAGCAGCTGGGGGAAATTAGCAAATAGTCTATAAATACGTAAATACGGCAGCCTCATCGTCAATTTGTCTCAATTATCTGTTTGTAATGATCTTTCCCCACCTAACATGTCTTATCACCCCTTACCATGTGTCTAACCCCCATTTCTCTGTGCTCCATGCCTCGCTCCAGGAGGCCCAACCACCGCCGATGCTGTCCGGCTAACTTGGTCTGCCCACCACTGTCCTCTCATAAGGAACTCTCAGTGGTGGGTGGACTATGGAACTGCCGGTCAGCCATCGGGAAAGCTGACTTTCATCACTGCCTATGCTAAGGTGAAGTCCCTCCACTTCCTGGCTCTCACTGAGACCTGGATCACTCCCGATAACACAGCCACTCCAGCTGCTCTGTCTGCTGGCTACTCCTTCTCCCACACCCCCAGGGCCTCTGGCCGAGGCGGGGGTACTGGTTTGCTCATTTCCACGTCCTGGAAATTCTCTATTCCCACTGTACACTGCCTGAATATCTCTTCCTTTGAGTTTCATGCAGTCACTGTAACTCACCCATCTGCACTTAACATTGTTGTTCTCTATTGCCCTCCAGGTCCGCTCGGCGCTTTCCTGGATGAAATGGACACTCTTCTGAGCTCCTTCCATGAGGATGGCATCCCTGTAATCCTACTGGGAGACTTCAACCTCGAACCAGACAGTTCCCAATTATCCAGTGTCGCCTCACTCCTCCAGTCCTTCGCCCTCACTCAGTCCCCATCGCCTGCCACCCACAAGGGTGGTAACCAACTGGACCTTGTACTCACCAGGAGTTGCGCCACAACTGAACTCACGGTGACCCCCCTCCACGTATCGGACCATTTCTTTATCTCATTTTCTCTCTCCTGCCCATCTCCCTCAACTCCGCTAACAACCCACCCACTGTTATGTTCAGGAGAAATCTCCGCACCCTCTCACACTCCTCTCTCACTACTTCTGCTCTCTCTGCACTTCCTCCTCCTGCTACCTTTGCTAAAATGCCTATTGATGTTGCCACCTCTGTGTTTAGCTCATGCCTCTCTCAGTCCCTCAACTCACTATGTCCTCTTGTCTCCAAACCAGCTCGACCATCACCTCCCCCGTGGCTGATGGATTCTCTCAGATCCAGCAGAACCATGCTGAGAGCCGCTGAGAGAAAGTGGAGGAAATCCAGATCCCCAGATAACCTGGCCTTCACAGCTGCAACCACTTCAGCTAAAACTTCATTTTTCCAGTCTATAATTGATGCATGTGTATCTAATCTCCTCCCTGCTCATCCCCCCTCCACCCCCTTCACCCTCCTCCCTCTCTGCAGATGACTTCCTGACCCACTTTGAGGGGAAGGTGGCCACGATCCGGAACTCCTTCACGCATCCGGTGACACCCCACATCCCCCATACTGAACCCATCGCTACACTGTCGTCCTTCAAGATTCTGGAGGACTCAGATGTGCTCCAGCTGGTGACGCGCCATTACGCAACCACCTGTCCACTAGACCCCATACCTTCAGCAGTCCTCCAGTCTATATCCGCTGAGCTCCTTCCATATCTGCCCTCCATTATCAACACCTCCCTAATCTGTGGCCATGTTCCTGCTGCCTTTAAAACTGCCCGTGTAACCCCACTCCTTAAAAAACCTAGCTAGGATCCCTCTGATGTCAGGAACTACCATCCTGTATCTCTCTTGCTCCTCCTGTGCAAAACAATTCAACGTGCTGCCCTTAACCAACTGTCTGTTTTTCTCCACCAGAACAACCTGCTTGACCCGCATCAGTCCAGCTTCAGAACCGCTTTCCCTCCCTCTACCCCACAGGTTAAGGAGAAGATATCTGCTTGTCTGACTGACATCTCTGAGTGGATGGCTACCCATCACCTGAAGCTCAACCTTGACAAGACAGAGCTCGTCTTCATGCCGTACAAGACCTCCCCACTACATGAGCTCTCCATCACCGTTGACGGGACTGTGGTGGCTGCCTCCCGCTCTGCAAGGAACCTGGGGGTGGTCCTGGACGAACGGCTGGAAGAGCACATCAGGGCGACGGCACGATCCTGCAGGTTCCTCCTGTACAACATCAGGAGGATTCGACCATACCTGACCACCTACTCCACCTAGCTTCTTGTCCAGACCATGGTCACCTCACGCCTGGACTACTGCAACTCCCTGCCAACCGGCCTGCGCCATTCTGCCTCTTCAACTGATCCAGAATGAAGCTGCCCGGCTTGTGTTCAACCTCCCGAAATTTTCCCATGTAACCCCCCTGCTGAGGTCACTCCACTGGCTGCCAGTTGCAGCCAGGATCAGGTTCAAAGTTCTGACCCTGGCCTACACTGCAGCCAATAGGACAGGCCCCACCTACCTGCAGGACTTAATCCAGAACTATGTTCCTGCTCAACCACTTCGCTCTTCTACAGCAGGGCGACTCGCACTTGCCCCCCTCCGTGTCAACGGCTCTCGCTCGTCCCGACTGCGGAGCTTTTCCACCTTAGCTCCTCATTGGTGGAATGAACGTCCCATTCCCTACGTTCTACTCGAACCCTGCCTGCATTCCGTCGAGGCCTGAAGACACACCTCTTCAGACTCCATCTTGACTGATATTCTAACCTAGGACCTCATGGTACTAGTTCCCTGTGTTTTCCTGTCTGTTTGTTATAGTTTATAATAGTATTTAGAATAGAAGTGTAGTATAGCTGATTTACCCACAGCTTACTGTGAACTACAGTCAACGTTCATTGCTAGGGATATCTGCTACATTATGGAAAGGATGTGCTTTGTCTTTTCTGTTCTGTAGTGATCTTGATGACGTCTCTGTATGCACTTATTGTACGTCGCTTTGGATAAAAGCGTCTGCTAAATGAATGTAATGTAATAATAATTCTAGGATTTTTAAGTGTGCAGTAAAGATCAATTCTAGTTATCAGTGTTAAGTTGAATAAGCAGTACTCAATAATTCTCACACTGGAATAAGCACCCACAATTTAGAAGTGCAGAGACTTAAAAACAACTACAATTTACAGTTTCTATGTTGGCCACTAAACAGCCTCATGAACCCATTCATATCCGAGACATTGGCTCTCTTGGACTCCACACTTAGCACTCCAAGGTCACTCAGTCTTTCATTGTTCATGGTGGTGCGTGAGTGATTTTTGATTAATTTCAATTTCAAAGCTACGTTCGCAAGCAGCTGTGCTTACAGGAAGGAATTTTGCACAATCTGAACAGATCATGGAAGACCTCACTGAATGGCTCCAGAAATAATGTGAACTCCAGCAAACTGGCTGGGCACTCCATTCCAGCCGCCCTCTTTGGGATTGAGTGATTGAATCCCTATCATGATTTCACAATTGGGTTTGGAAAAACGCCTCTCCAGGGGGGTATACTATGAAGGAAGCTTAACATAGCCAGGGTTTCTTTGCGTTAGCTAGCTTCAGAAAGCCTAAACTTCGCAATCTGGCTTAACCGGTACTACAAACATGGTTATCAACTTGCTAAGTGAACACAGGCTTTAGTAATCAAGGTACGTGCACGTTCCCATAAAAGGGCCGGTGTCTGCAACAACGAACCTATAGCGGTGCAGCATGGGCTGTACTAGAGCAACATATTTCTCTCCTGTGGGGAAAAAAGACTGATACGGACAGATACAATGGACGGATAAGAACATGAAACAATCACATGAGCAAAAAGCAACACCGTTGCCTCCAACAAAGCCAGGACGGAGCTTTTGTAAAAAAAAAATTTAAAAAAAATGCTCATCGTGTAGGTTAAATTCGTTAGGCGAGTTAATACTTTATTCATCTTACCACTCGTAACAAATAAATCTATACTCTCAGTATATTGTCATACAGTTTATTTCTAATGTTACAACTGTACTACTACATTCTAGAACTTTAAACTTGATACAGCATGTTTAATATATTGCGGACGCAATCACATTCACGTTTTTTTTCATTAAAAAAAAAAAGTCTAAAGCATTTTCCGGAACTCGGAAAATCTTTTGCAGAACTCACTAATGTCACCCTGCAAAGAGATTCCCTCAGTATCCGCACATATCTCTACAAGATCCTTTGGAATAGAGATGCCTTTTTCCAAATCCACAGAGTTTATTAGTCAAAGTGCAGAGTAAGTTCTCGTGGCAATATACCCCGCCCAGGGTTGAAACTTAATTTAGCTTGCTATCCCCTTAATCTCGCTTCGTAGTACACCCCTCTGCTCAGCATTCACAGTGTCCAAGATGGGATAGAAAACAGACCTGCGAAAACTGTCCTTGTCTTGTTCACTGTTTCGCTGACCGATTGTGGATGTAACTACAGATCCACAAAGAGCTGAATTAGTCGTCTTCTGTCTTTTGGAAACCACCTCTGCGCTAATATTGCACTGTTGAGCAACGTCCAGCACTTCTGCTCAAAGCTCCCCAAAAACTGCTTAATCTCTGTAGCGTACAAGGGTGTCCTGTAGTGACTCAATGAGGTCAGTCGCTCTGGCTAAGTCGACAGACGAGGATTGCAGCATGTCAGATAGAAACTTGGTGTCTCCGAGTATCCTCCAAAAAGTTGCCAAAAGGAAATGAAGTTTAGGTCTATCTGACCAAGCAGTCCACGTGCCTCTACAGATCGGTCGGTCTCCACTGTTCTCCTCGTCAATGTCATGGGGGACACGCTAGCTACCAGCCGATCTTGACCGAAACAATAGATGAATTGTTAAATTTCAAACGATGTCTTCTAACTCGACCCTAAATCATGATTAAAAAGTGATCTAAACAACATACACAGGTGACCAACACAGCCGATGTCGGCCGACATTATTACGGAAGACGAATGTATGCGATTTTGCTCAGTGGGATTGGACAGTCTCTACCGGGTTAGTTTGCCCGGTGTCACGTTAGATAGCTAACACAATTGGAATTATGCATTGGAAAGCATATTTTCCAGCTCTTCTGTCTCAACGATGCCGACATTACAATCCATTATGCTCTTAATGTTGCTTATTTTGCCTGATGTGCCGTCACCATTCGATTTGCCAGATTTGAGGTGCGCGTGGCCGATTTCATTACAAAAATAAGCATAGATATAATTCTAAGTGTATTTAAAAAAAATAATAATTTTAAGTCCATTGCTACATAATCTTCCCACATATTAATTCACTGTTGATGTTAACCTAAAAGTTGCCCTTTCAAGTTTGTTAGCTAAGTTACATTATCGTTAAACTTAGCTAGCTAGTATACGGAGAAGTAAGTCTTTTGCTAAAATTTTATTGTAAGGCACCCTTAGCACAATCACCTTTGGTCACTAGTTTCTAAAATTAACTAACAAACTGCATATAAACGAACAGAAAAGTGAGAGAATTATCAAGGTTTACCAACTGTGAACGCTGGTTGGTTGGTGCCACCACTATCTTTTCGAGGAACTGACATCGGAGTAGATGACATGACTTCGGAAAAAGGTGCGGGGGCCTGTACTATCATGTCTCACTAGGGTCCCTTGTTCCCCTAGCGAGACTCCCCCGTTTCCCATCAGTTTGGGACACTGAGCTCTCGTGTGCCCCTTGCGCTATCCAAAACATTTTCAAATGAAAACGACCGCGAATCCACGGTTAACCAATAGCAGAGAGACAAATGGCGCTATGGTTCGAATTGGAACCATTTTTAATAGGGCCGTTCTAGTCGCGAAGGAGTTAAACAGAGCACCCCCGAAATAGGTGAGAATTGACCAAATTTTCCATCTGCGTGAAGGGGTTAATATGCTGTCAGTAGCCTATTTATAAACTTTTATTTTGTATCCCACCCTCTGCCTGCTTTTTACCTCTCTTTAGGCCTACAATGAAAAAGCATCAACATCGTGAACTTATGCAATTATGGTCCACCTCAATCAATAGAATAATCTACAATTCATGGTTCATAGCTATGATCGTACCACAACCCACAGTATTATTGTTTTAATTTTAATTGGAGAAATTAAGCAAAAGTGTGGTGAGTTGTTATTGTTAATTACAGTTTTTTAATTCAAGGGCGGAGTAATGGCATAGCCTACTAATTCTTCAATTGGTTTGTTGTATATGGTTGGTTCGTGTGATGTCGTAGCCTGTAAATCCTTCATTCATAGTTATTTTTCAATTTAAAAAAAGATATATTTTTTAATAAATTGACGCCCAACACGGGCTTCATTCATAGTTACATAATAGATACTATTTAAGCTTATGACGGGTTAGCTATAACGTCATCACGTTAATAGCTGGGCCCCGCATAGGTTGACTTGCCCCGGGCCCCGCCCACCGCTTGAGACAGCCCTGTCTATGGGAATTGGGAGGTGGGGCTAGATTAAGTTGTAAACAGGAATAGTATGGAACCCATGGTTGGCTAAGTGGCTGTATGTCACCAAGGGTCTGAGGTATCAAACGAGCCTCAAACCATCACTCTGCAGCAGATATGCAGTAGATATGGATGGATCATTGAAGGGTTGTTTCTCCTGATTTATTTTTCCAGAGGGTGCAATAGGAAAATGAGTCAGGAGAAACAACGTGTTGCAGGCATCAAATTTGGAATTAGCTTATATTTACAAAAGGTAAAACATTAAATATCTTTTCTTTGTACTGTTTTCAATTAAATATATGTAAAAGACAATTTACAAATCACTGCTTTCTGCTTTTATGTGCATTTTACATACTGTCCCAACTTTTTTGGAATTGGGGTTTGTAGATCATATAGTAGTGCATTAAATGTTTAAAAATTGCATTGAGTACAGCACCATAGTGTGAGAAATATCCTCCCCAAACACACTGGGCCTCATTTTAGAGGTCTTCTTGGGTCCACCCGAACCCGAATAGCCGAGACCCGAGCGGGCATGGGTCCAAAATTATGACTTGTCTCACGGGTACGGGTCGGAACTGATATAATAGCCGCGGGTCTCGGGTAAGCACATGTGAAACTGATTTGTTCCTATGGACCCGTGAGGACCCGATCACCTTTTCTTTTCATATTAAATTCTGTAATGTTATATTCGGTAATAATATTCCATATTATGTTATGTAATACTGTAATATTCCACACAAAACAAAAAACATATCGTCTGCTCTCGCATCTTTGATAACATGTAACAAGCGCTGCGTGTGCTTATTGTCTTTCATACTGTTACTTATAGGCTACTGAAGGAGGCCATTCTCAACAGATCCCACCAGGCCAGAGAGTTTATTTTCTTAGTTTACTCGTTTATTTTTATTCAAACTTTGGAAAAACTATTTTTTCGTTTACTATCGCAAATAAAGGCTCATGGTTTTAGTTTCATCTTCTTAGTTTTTAGCCAATTGCTTTTTGATTTCAGGGTATTTTGTAGGCTAGCTACAATTTGCCGTGTGTAGGCGAATTTACAATCTGTAGCCCATTTTTTGTTATTATTATTATTATTATTATATTACTACTATTATTTCCCATTTATTTATCCAAAACCTTGAAGAATGCAAGTGTTATGTTTCACGTTAACTGTTGATCCATCATTGGCTAGCTAAAGTTGTACTTTCTTGTTGCTTTTTGTTAAAGTTATTACCCTATATATAAGTATCTTAATGTTGTAATCAAACTAACGTGATTGATTATCACCGTGTTGTGTTTATTAGTCTAATATAAGTTACAGATGTAGTTTTAGGCCTTTTTGTCTGTAATATAATATTGCAGTGCATTCGTCTATTGTGGGCTATTTTATAACGGATTTCTTCTGTTCTTTTTCGGGTATGAAAAGCTATATATTTGGATGACTTGTGCAAACATAAGTTATGTTTCATTGTGAAAACATCACTATATTTGCCTGCTAGGATTTCTGCTGATTTTGGACTTTGAAATAGGCTATAGGCATACTGTAAAATTTTATTGAATTGCAAGCAAGAAGCCATCAGGTGGTCGACTCGGCACACAGCAGGGTCCGGCAATTGAACGGTGGGATGAGGATTGTTTTACGAGGCCTAACTGCTAAACACATAACACAAAATAATTATTTCCATAGCCTACGAAATATGCACTGAATCGTAACAAATGACTTATTAAATCGATGGTTACATTATCGCTCGTTTGCTATAGCCATTTGTCAGCGCATGTTGCCGTCGAAAAGTCTCTCTCTCTCTTTCTCCCTCTCTCGTCGGGTCCGGTTGGATCTCTAGACCCGTTATGGGATTCGGAACGGGTCTGATTTTCCTTGGGTCCAATTCGGACCGGGTGTGGTTTTCTTTGGTTCCAATTCGGACCGGGTCTCTGTATTTTGAAAATTAATTTATACATGTCAGGTTTGGGTAAAACATTCACGGGTCAGTTTCGTAAAGACCTCTACCTCATTTATCATTCAGGTGTACGTTCAGATCGTAAAGTGAGCGTACAGCCATTTTTAGGGACATTTCCGGATTTATCAAAATGAACGTGGGTGTACGGTACGATGAAATCTCACGACAGTTCTTGACCTTGCGTACGCTTTTCCCAGTGGCGAGGCAGCGCCATTGCATACAATGAACAGCGAGGTAACAATAGTCGTGCAGCCTATAATGAAAACAAATAACTTTTGTTTAGAGCATTGCGGTGTCAACAGGTGATGAACCAAAAGGTGCTGTTTGAAAAACATAGGTTATGTGAGCTTTAAAATCAATCAGAGTTCGCCTTAAACGAGTATAGCTGATCATAAAAATGGCATGTCCAAGTCATTCCATTTATGAAAATATTAAAAGCAGTTCATGCATCTGGGCAATATTTTAACTTGACCTACGCATTGTGGCTGTAGACGTACGTTGTGTAGCCTAATTGGCAAAAATATTATCTGAATATTTTTTGATTAAAAATGATTTTTAATCACTATTAATTTAATCGCTATTAGTTTATCACGTTCAGCCTAAATGGAATGAAGCAGAAGCCGGTTAAAATTATTACATGAGGAAATAGCCTCTCCAAGGATTTATTGGAGACAGCCATATGAAAATAATTACACATCACCAGTCATGTTGCATTCAAGACTAAAAACTGTTTTCCTATTTTTTCTATACATCCGATCTAGTGTTAGCCTAGAAGTCCAAGCAAACATTACAATCTCCATGAGAGAACATTTAAATCTTGACGAATCAAGTCACTGTAAAAAGTCACTTTTTACCCGTTTGTAAGTTAGCCCCGTTTATCCTCTGCCACATAGCGGCTTTTGAGCTAGGCTGCACACCAATACTAACCCTCCAAATAAGCACACATTTATTTTCATGTTCATTCATAAGCATGAAGCTTAGAAAACCGCATTGGCATGTGCGTTTTAAAGGTGGTGGCCTTGCCAAATATAGATAATAAAATGGGCGTGTGAGTATAGTAATTCATAAGGTTCGGAGAACTAAGTGCCACAACCAAGGGATCTAAAAGTGTATATCGTGAGAAATACACCACTAAGCGGACAGCTCCACAGTAGAAGGGGAAATGAAAAAACAACAATGGGAATCAAAACCTCCCGGCGTAAGCCAACACAAAAACAACCCCAAAAGAGGGCAAACTCGGCGACCGCGAGTAATAAAACAACAAAAGAACCTCAGGCTCTCACGCTCTCAAGAAGCGTATAACTGGAGGTCAGAGAAAAACAAAAGAAAGCCCGTGTAACAAGGGCGAAAGAAATGAAAATAGAAATAGAACCTGTTACCTACAGCTCTAGGTGTGAAGGAGCTGAACAAAAGGTAACAGGTAGAGGAGTATAAAAGGATAACGAGAGAAAAGGAAACAAAAAGACTAAATAAATCTTTACCCTAACTCTTAACTGGACTACCTATGTTTCTTATTTGTAACCACCAGAAAAGTAGAGGCCGCAATCCTATACCTTACCGACTTCGATGTCAAATAGCAAAGACAATATTGAAGCGTCGGAAATGCGGAAGTCCTGGGCTATTTATAACCGGCAGGAAATCCAAAACAGGTGAAAGGGATAATTGCCCTCCGAGATTCAAACACCGAAACGGAGGCAGAAAAAAATCCGATAGATTCCCCCAACATCGCCAAAAGAAAGAATGACCGCAGAAACAACCGAAGGCTGCCAGAAACCATGACAATCACGTCTGATTTATCATACATTTACACTCAGATCAGTGATATACGTTTGATGAGTCACACGTGAGAATTTCGTACGCAAGTTGGATCCATCAAATATACGCTCTTTTTTATGACCATATTGATAAATGAGGCCCACTGTGCCTATAAGACAACAGAAATGTGCATTTACAACATATACAGTGCCCTCCATAATGTTTGGGACAAGGATTTGACTCTGTATTTTACAACTTGTTTTACTGTACATATGCTCTTACCAATTTGTTTAATTAATTTTCATGAGTATTAGCTTGCTAGTTGTTGAGCAAAGGCAGAACATATTAACACAATTTACACAAAACGGGAATTTATTAATGTTCATCCTTAGTACTAGCCATAACAATGAGTTAGCTAGCTACAAGTGAGAGTTAGCCACGACGATCCTACTGAAAAGATAACGTTAGTCACCCCATCTTTAATTATCGCTAATTGAGTACTTGCCACTCTGGACAGAGTCAGTGAGACTGGCTCCGACTGTCAGTATGCCTTTCTGCTGTCTGTGCGTGCCAGCACTAGACATAATGGTTTCCCGTTGTTCTCCTGTTCGTTTAGAACAATGGAATTATTAAAACTTTGAGAAGCTAGCTAGGTTTAGAAGTTAGCACGACTCCCATGTTAAGTCAATTCATCATCAGAATTCCAGAATTTTGTTGTCTCATTCAAATTTAATAAAGTCTACAGCCATGAAAGTATAAAACTAATGCATGTCTCGAACGTCCAGAGCGAGTGGTCTTGTGTCAGGATCCGTTGGATTTAAATTGAAGTATTTTATGATAATTTTTAGGGGGTGTCCACAACATTGTAATGGCATAACATAGCTATACCAATATAGTATTTAGCAAGCCGATGGAAATTGTAGTCCACCTGTGAAATGGCAATGAGATTGGTTTTGAAACATATTGAGGTTTAAAAATTGCTGTTTTTTATTGGAGGGCTGACCAAAGCAAACATACCTGTGCACAGGGTAATATAACTAGAAGCAGAACTTTTCTGTGGCTGAAAATCAATGGCACACTCTCTGTGAGATCAGGATCAGTCTGCAGGACCATAGAGAACAGGCACAGGGAACACTCACTAGACCCGTCCCATGCCAAATCATATTCATCCCATATGTGCTCTCCCATTTTCACAGGGAAAAAAACATGTATTATTTAATTTAAATTTATATTTGGGGACTTCCGGTTATGGCGAGCTGCTAGGAGGTCACAACTTTTAGGCTCCGCAACTAGTATGTAATCAATCCTACAATACTAATCAGAATCTTATTTAAAGTTAAGCAACACATTTATAAGAGTACCGGGAATCAAAAATGTCACGAAAAAGTGGCAAAAAAGACAAGAAGAAACAACGACACGAGGACGAACAATCTGAGGGCGAAGGAACGAGCAGCGCCATGGCTGACATTGAGACCGACCTCGACGAAGAAGGAGATGGCGCCATATTAGACTCAGACACGAATAACAATCAAGATATCATGAAAGCCATACTGTCCTTGAAAACTGGACTTTATAAGAAAATTGATGTTGTGCAAGCAACGATTACGGATGTAAGAAAGCAGGTACAGGAATGTACGGGGCGTATAGCACATGCGGAACAATGGATCTCTGATACGGAAGACAACGTTAATGGGCTAATATCCAAAGTCAGCGCGTTGGAAAGCACCGTTAAAAGTCTTACTGACAAAGTGGACGACTTGGAATGCAGAAGCCGGCGAAATAACGTGAGACTGGTGGGGTTACCGGAGAAGGTAGAGGGCCAGGATGCAGTTGCATTTTTGGAAAAGTGGCTATCGGAGGCTCTGGGTTTGGAATCATGAGAGGCCATGGTGATAGAGCGAGCTCATAGAATCGGCGCTCCACCAAACAACGACTCACGCACGACACGTCCAAGGACATTTATTATGAAGTTCTTGAACTTTAAGGACAAGGAGCGAGTTTTGAAGGCAGCCAGAACCAAGGGGAAGGTCCTTTACAACAATGAGCAAGTTCGCTTTTATCCGGACCTCTCCGCTGGTGTGCACAGGATGCAGCGCGGCTACGATGAGGTGCGAAAGAAGTTGCGAAACAAGGGGATCCACAAGCACAGAATAATTTTTCCGGCGCGGCTCCTGATGACACACGATGAGAGATCTCACACCTTCCAGACTCCGGCAGACGTCGACAAGTTTGTTCAGTCTCTTTGAATGATCGAGGCGGATCTGACGACGGAACGCTCCAGCGGGAAAATGTAACGGCAATAGTCATATAGCCTACTAGCGTTAGTTAAACTTTGTTTTGTACCATTTCCACAAAAGGAGAGGTGGTTATTATTTTTGTTTATCCCTTTGAACAGGATTGAATTTCGTTTCCTTTATCTTTATCGTGGCCAACATAAAAGTTCAACTTTACTGTTGTGGACAGTGGGCTTAAAACGGATCGGAAGAAGGGAGAAACATTGACGTTTTCACACAAGCACTGGACAGTTGAAATGACATTTAGTGGACTTATTATAGGCCCATATGCATCCAGGCATTGGATAGAGTTGAAATGACATTTGTTTACTTGGAACGTCCAACCCAACACAGATTTTATGTGGTCAATAGTTGCAGACTATATATTTTTATTGATATTTTCTTCATCCTTCAGCCGGTGTGGGTTCCAGATATGTGAGTAGCCCAGACCGATAGCTATTTGTTGTGTGCTTAGGCTGTGTAACACAATAGTGATATGATATGCAGGTTGCAAATGTTGCATAGTTCATGGTTACATAACCGAACATGTTTGTGGTTGATATTCGATATAATGGAAAAAAAGGAAAAGCTAGTTAGAGCTGAAGAGAAGGGAGGCTAACAAAAAGTTAGAGAGGGGCTCGTTTCATAAGCGGCAGCCTAGTTATAGAATGGGAGGGGAGGGGGGTGTCCAGAGGACATGGGCTTCAAGTTTACATGGGATTCGAGGGGGGGGGGGGGGGGAGTCCCTTTTTTTAAAATGTATTTATTTATTTATTTATTTATTTTTTTTCCTTTTATTTATGGGTGTGGTTTTTATTTGTGGGTTGTGGTTTGTGAACATTATATTGTACTATATTGTAACTAATGTTTGATAGTTGTAAGGTAAAATTTACCTCATGGAACTGTAAGGGTCTGAACAAACTTACAAAGGTGAAACAAGTTTTGAGCAGGATTAAATTCTTAAAATCAAAAGTAGTTTTTTTTACAAGAAACTCATTTGCTGAGTGGGGATATTTCCAAAATTAAAAGAAGATGGCAGGGTCAGGTGTTGTCTGCTCCCTATACCACCCAAGCTAGAGGGGTTATGATACTGATTCATAAATCTGTCCCACTACAGATCCAAAATATAGTTAGGGACCCTGCGGGTAGATATATAATGGTCCAGGGTACTTTATTATCTGAAAATATAAATCTGATCAACGTGTATGGCCCCAATGAAGATGATCTAAAATTCTACGATAATTTGTTTCTGACTGCTTCAAATCTCCCTGGGCAATATATAATAGCTGGTGACTTTAATTGCACGCTGGATCCATTAAGGGAGAGATCAACTGGTTTAGATGATACTCACACCAGGTCGAGAAAGACAATACACCATTTTATGAAAGAATTGAATTTGTTGGATATTTGGAGACATGGTAAACCAAATGCTGTAGAATATTCCTGTTATTCCAGCACTTATAAAACTCACTCACGTATAGACTACTTTTTAGTTTCAGCTCTACTTGTTTCCAAAATTGATGAATGTCAGTATAGCAGTATAGTTCTATCTGACCATGCAGCTGTATCTTTGATTTATAAAGATACTAAACTAGTGAGCAATCCCCCAAGATGACGCTTTCAACCGGGATGGCTTATAGATTCCACATTCATAGATTTTTTAGATAAACAAATTGACTTTTATTTTGAATGTAACACTTCCCAAACATCTGCTAACACAAGATGGGAGGCATTTAAGGCCTTTATTAGGGGTCAAATAATTTCTTTTACTAGCTTCAAGAAAAAGAGTGCACAACTTGAAATGAAGACGTTAGATGAAAAAATTAAAAACATTGAAACGGATATCTACCATAACAGACATATCTCTACAGATAAACATACAAAACTACTCCTACTTAGATCACAGTATAACAAATTGTCAGCTAACAAAATAGCTGCCGATTTGCTGAGACTCAAACAGTCCTACTATGACCAGGGGGAAAAGTCTGGAAAACTTTTAGCATGGCGCATTAAACAACAACAAACAGAAAGATCTATAAACTGTATTGAAGCTCCAAATGGTAGAACTATAGTAGATCCTACAGAGATTAATGAGGCATTCAGGGTCTTCTATGGGAAGTTGTATAGCTCTGAGTGCTCTTCTAACCTGGACATGCAGACACAATTCCTAAACAACATTAATATTCCCAGAATTTCTGAAGAGGAAAGTAGAGCATTAGACGGAAATTTAACAAAAATGGAAATTGCAGAAGCTATTGGCAGCATGCAGGCTGGAAAAACCGCCGGTCCAGATGGCATCCCTATAGATATTTATAAAAAGTTTCAATCCAAATTACTTTCACCCCTTTTGGAGATGTTTCAAGAGTCCTTTGAGAACGGTCTTCTTCCCACATCCATGAGGGGCACCCTAATCACACTACTTCCAAAACCAGGAAAACCAAATACAAAATGTGGAAATATGCGTCCAATTAGCCTTTTAAATTCAGATACAAAATTTACAAGATTTACTCTGCAAAATTCTTGCGAGAAGATTGGAGGGCCTGCTTCCTCGGATGGTGGGGGAAGACCAAAACAGGTTTATTCATGGTAGACAGGGCCTTCATAATGTCAGACGAGTGCTTAATATTTTACACAGTCAGAGAGGGGCGACAGATATGGCCTTACTCTCACTAGATGCAGAGAAGGCCTTTGACCGTGTTGAATGGCCGTATCTGTTTGAGGTGCTTACCCGCTTTGGCTTTGGAGATACATTCTGTAAATAGGTTAGGTTGCTTTGTACTGGGCCTACTGCAGAAGTCTTGACCAATAGTATGATTTCTAAACCTTTTAACATATGTAGAAGTTGCCCGCAAGGGAGTCCTTTATCACCATTGCTTTTTATTCTTGCGATAGAACCATTTTCTATAGTGGTGAGGATGCACAGTGACATTTATGGAATTCGAGAAGGTCGTTTAGAACATAGAATAGCACTCTTTGCTGATGATGTGATTTTGCTCCTAAAAAATCTACATAGCTCCATTCCCGCACTCCTAGATCTTATTGAAACATTTGGTAAAATATCCGGATATAAAGTTAATCATTCCAAATCATCTATAATGTTACTTAATGAGTCAGAGAGGAAAAATAGCTGTGCTTATGCTTCTGCTTTTAATCCAACAGATAATTTCACATATTTAGGAATAAAAATTGTCCCTGAGGTGAATAAGATTGCTCAGATAAATTATGACCCAATTCTGGAAGCTAGTATCTCATCAGTAGAACGTTGGACATCTTTACCTATTTCAATGATTGGCAGGATAAATATTCTAAAAATGAACATACTCCCTAAATTTCTTTATTTGTTCCAGAATATTCCTCTGCCCCCTCCCTCATCTTTGTTTACTAGAATCAATAAGTTGTTTACCAACTTTATTTGGCAAAATAAACATCCCAGATTACGTCTATCTTTACTTTATCTACCATATGACCGAGGAGGTCTTAAATGCCCAAACATCCAATGGTACTACTGGGCAGCTCAATTGCGGTCCATTATGTTTTATTTTTCATCTGGAAACTCCCCTGCTTGGATGGATCTGGAATCCTCTTCTATTACACCAAGCTTACCATTGCACTTATATTTGTATTCAGCGGATCGTAAATACTTGAGGAAAAATACAGACAACCCTATTATATTGAATATGATAGATGTTTGGTTTGATACCTGTAAATACTTGAAGATAAACTCGTCCTGGTCACGCTTCAGTCCTATTTTAAACCAGGAAAAAGTGATACAGGGTTTCGAATATGGGCTGAAAAGGGGTTAAGGAAAGTACAAGACATGTACAGTAAGGAGGAAGTATTTATGTCCTTTGCAGAAATATCAACCAAATATGACATTCCAAAGACTCATTTTTTCAAATATCTTCAACTTAGGAGCTTTATATCCTCATCTCAAAACCATTCATTAAATATTCCTGTCATTTCCACATTAGAGGTAGCAGTCACAAGACATTGTTATGATAAAGGTTTAATCTCAACTTTGTATGACTTGTTTGTGTCTGGTGAATCATCAGAATCAAAATTGAGATTATGGAAGGAAGATATAGAGGAGGAAATATCTTTAGAAGACTGGAGTGAGGCATGTCAGGAGGCACAGAGGCAGACAGTCAGCAGTAGCTTGAAACTTATACAGTATAAATGGTTGATGCGTACATACATAACCCCCGTTAAATTGCATAAGTTTAACGATAACATTCTTGATACTTGTATTAAGTGTAATGAGGTGAGGGGAACACTCTATCACTGTATATGGGAGTGTGTGAAAGTGAAAACCTTTTGGCAAGATCTTATTAATATGATTGATCAAATTTTATCAAAGAAATTACCATTGGATCCCAAGCTTTTTATTCTTGGTATATATCCTACCAACCCACATTTACAAAGTAAAGAGTTCAGATTCATAGACATGTGTATATTACAAGCTAAACGTATTATTGCTCTTAATTGGAAAAATGTTGATGGGCCAAGAATCGGAAGGTGGATTAAAGAAATGGCGTCAAACATGTCAATGGAAAAGATAACGTATATTTTGTTAGATGTAAAAATAATGTTTTTGAAGATATCTGGAGACCCTTTATGTACTTCTTAAGGCATAATGTTGATGTTGGTAACTTGCTTCAGCAAGAACAAGCTCTGGGGGAGTAGGGTAGCTTTACAGGATCGTGTGCATTGACCAAACACCCTTTTTATTTATTTATTTATTTACTTATTTTTACTTATTTTTGTTTGTTTGTTAATTTAGGTTATATAATTTATTTAATTTCTATTTTATTGTATATAAAAATCCTCCTGTTAAGTCTGTACTCAATTGTTAGGGATGGGGGTATGGGAGGGAGAATAGGGTGAACAATGTTTGCTGTGTTTTGTATTGTTGATGTGCAATTTGATGTGATTTGCAAACTGAAAATCAATAAATATATTGTTAAAAAATTTTTTTTTTATTTGGGGGCCACTGTATTCCAACTGGGAGTACCACCCACTAAATTAAAACATGGTCTGTGCCAATTTTCCTGTCATCAAGGCACACTTTGGCAGAGACACCACACTACTTTTTATTTCCTCTCATGAGTGCTAAAACCAATCTTACATTCAGCCCCTGTGATTGAAATCAGTATTTTCAATGTTTGTAAACAGATCAGATAGATAGGAGAAGATGTGTGTGTGTGTGTGTGTGTGTGTGTGTGTGTGTGTGTGTGTGTGTGTGTGTGTGTGTGTGTGTGTGTGTGCGTGCTGTGTGTCAAAGACAAGAGTAGACGAAGACAAGGCGAAGTTGACAGCACGATTATTTAGTTTGTCAAAAACATAAATGTGTTCCATTCCATATTTATTATAGTTTTTCTCAATTGTTTAGACACATTTTCTGAAATTAAAACTAATTTCTCAAAATTATAAACACAAAACCCACACAGTCAACTCTTTCTGTAAAACCTCATGTATCTCTTGTCAAAATCAAGCACTATTTTCAAAACCATACGCTCGCATTCCAAAATTAAATTTTTCCTTCAAATAATGAACACTAGTCAACAAATGAATACAAATTATAAATGGCAATTACACACTGGTGTAAAAAATTAAAGTCACTATTACCATGATATTACTTAGGCACCGGTATTGTTTGAGTGTACTGGCCAACTCAAATATATAAAAATAAATTTTTCCAAATTACAAAAATGTTGGGAGTAGACTAAGTAAAATAAGAAAAAACAGGAGAAAAAAATAAATAAATAAAACTATGGTATTGGGAGTGAACAAAAAATCTAAATATAAAACCAAAAATACAGTTTTTCTCAATTTTTTAGACACTAAGGCCCAGATCTACTATGAGAAGTGAAAATTAGCATGAGGTTGCAGACAAATAGCGCTGATGGGGGTGGCCAATTTTGTGGATTATCTACTAAAAATGGGTAGGTTAATTAACACAGGCGCAGCTTGTTAATTTAAATATGACAGACGCAATATAACCACTTGTTTTGCACATGTGTTCCTCATTCAGGAAACAGCATGGCAACGCAAAGAGAGACAACGAAAACTTAAGTTTTCTGCAGTAGAATTGGAGGTTTTAGTAGAGGAAACAAACAAATATATACAAATTCTACAAAACCGCAACGTGTTGCCTGCGCGTAAAAAGGTGGTATGGAATATCATTCTGGCTAGGGTAAACGCGGTGGGAGGAACGAAACGTTCTATAGATGATCTGAAAAAGAGATGGAATGACTTGAAAAGACGCACGAAAGAAAAGCTTGCTTTTAATAAAAAGTCTGCGGGGTGGACTGGCGGAGGTCCTGCTGAGGAAATGCCATTAACACCATTGGAAGAAACTGTACAGCTGTCGATAAACGAAGTTCAAGTTGCGGGGGTCGACGGTATCGATTCACCGTCGTGGTCAAGGAAAATTGACTCCGTGGTCGAGGAAAATTGTAATTCTTTACAAGGTAATTGACTACAATGTGTAAAAGACAAAGTACATGTAAAAAGTTCTGCATCAATATAATGTATATGACCTAATAATACATATCATTGTTTTAATCAGCGGGACGCTCGTGCGCTGTCCAAGGTGCTGAACCAGGGCCTGTGATTACACTGACCCTGGAGCCAGCCGAGCCCACAATTGCTCCGCACGGCTCAACTGATGGGCTACCAACCCCGCGCTCTGGAGCAAATGACCCAGAAGCCCCCATTGATATCGACTGGCAATTACTCCATGAACAACGCACTCAGACCACTTCTTTAAAAGAAACATTGCCAAACCTGGTCAGTGGGCTTGGTCTCCTGTCTGCATCTGTGATGGGTGACACACAGGCACTCATGGCAAGTATTCAACAACTGGTTGGAGCCGTATCAGGTTTGGCAATGTCCATGGGTGCTCTGGTACGAGCCCAGCAGGCCTCCAACGAGGCTCTGGTGCGTATCCTCGATCGAATAACCCAAGATGTCGTAAAGAAACCCAGTGACGCATCAAGCTCCTCTACTCCAAATATTCGAGTCTGTCCCGGACAGACGAAGTTGACAGTTGGGTTGCGGTGTCTTCGAAAAAGAAAGCCCCCACCACCCCCACCCCCCGATGAATTACAGAATAAAAGCAAAAAATAATTTCATTTTCGATATCATTGGTTAAAACATCATATTCAGGCTTTTTTTTTTTCCGTCAAGCTCATTGTTTAATTTGTAGGCCCATATAGGCTAATAGTAAGGCCGATTTTCTTTTCGTTTCAGCAAGTCCTGTTGAAAATGAGTTATGTTCCATGTTCTAAATTCAGAAAACATGCCAATAAATACATAACCAATAAAAACATTTTGATTGAGCAACTTAATAAAACTTTATTTTATTAAGACTCCTTGTATGTTTTCATGTGATAGGCTATATTGCACAGTTCAAATATATTTTAAGGATAACAACGGACATATTCTTAAACAAACATTGTAACCAAACAAACGCAACAAAACAAAATAACGACGTCTTCACGAAAAATATGTTCTTATTACAGTTTTTCTTGATTGCCAATACACATTTCTTGAAATTATGCTCCATTTCCCAAAACTCTAAACACAAATGCATAACTGCATACTCATCTTCACAAACTTCAAACTTCCATGTCACAACCAAATTCTCCACTCAAAACCATGTAATCTTGCATCTAAACCAAACTTTGCCTTCAGACATCACACAAAAGCCATCAAATACACACACTACAAAATAGCCATTACACACTGGTGAGATCAATTCAAAACACTACCGTAAAAACCTGTTACTGCAATGAATAATGGCACTTATGGTTTTCCCCCAGAACAACCTCTTTACATGATGAACACAATATAAAGACACAACACATGTATACATTTTCAAATTTTTTAATTCCTCAATGTACTGTAGTAAAATAAACTGACATTGAGTGAAAAAGTAAATGTACTGTAAAAATATGCAACTGATAAAGAACGTAGAATACAGTAAAATAATTTCCATGTATTTACCAATATAAACCAATGGAGAAAAAAAAAAGTTTGTACATAAAGAAAGAAATCACATTTATTCTGCCTCAGCATCCCATCTCTGGTCTGGGTCAGGCCAGAGATTCTCATCAACATCACAGGCAATATTAGCCCTAGCCAGGCAGCGGGGGAAAAAACCCCTTGTGCCTTATCCACCCCTGGCAAGCCTCAACCGCAATATCTAAACAAGCCTCCTCCATGGCCTGGAGGAGGTGAACACTGATGTAGGGGTCTCGGTCATAGACCTTCCACCGCCATGCCGAAAAAAACTCCTCTATGGGGTTTAGGAAGGGAGAATATGCAGGTAGAAAGATGTTGCTGAATCTTGGGTTGTTCGTGAACCAGTCACGAACTAGAGCAGCCCGGTGGAAACTGACATTGTCCCAAATGACAACGTAGCATGGCTGCTGTGGTTGTGCTGGCTCCCTCTGGTCTAGTCAGTATACATGATCTCGCAAACCATCGAGGAAAGCCAGCAGATGCATGGTGTTGTATGGACCAAGGGTGGCATGGCGGTGGAGGACCCCTCGGTGGCTGATGGCGGCACACATGGTCACATTCCCTCCTCGCTGGCCAGGGACATTCACAATGGCCCGGTGGCCAATTATGTTCCTCCCCCTTCTCCTCCTTTTGGTGAGATTAAATCCTGCTTCATCAACAAAGATGAGTTCATGAGGAGTGTCTCTGGCATCAATATCAAAGATTCTCTACAAAACAGATGAAACACAGTACAGTAAATGACTACTCTGAAACACATTGCTATAGTACACAAAGGTAGGCCATCATATAGCCTGTACTACTGTACAGTATATACTGCTGTAATACATAACTGTACTCAAATACTTGATACAGTATGAAAAACCATACTTGCACATATTCCAAGCGCTGGTCTTTGACTCTATCGGAGTTCCTTTCGAAAGGAACACGATAGACCTGTTTCATCCTCAACCTGTTCCGTCGGAGAATGCGGTCAATTGTTGAGATGCTGACTGCATCAATGCCTTGGAATATTCCCTGATCCTCAATAACTCTCCTTTGTATCTCATGCAAGCGAATGATATTGTTGGCTATGACCATATTGATGATTACCATCTCTTGCTCTTCTGAAAATAGCCGTCTTCTGCCTCCATTAGGTGGTCGTCTCTCAGTTCTGCAAAAATAGAAGTACTGATGGGATTGCAGAAAACCATCCATTTTACAAAATAGGACCATACAGTAACTCCAAATTAACTATGTGATATGGTTTCAGACAGCATACAGTACAATAGAGCAAACAGCTACAGTACATGTATGTGCTGTAACAGCGCAGAGTACAGCACTCCAAAGTTACAGTAGAGAGCAGTATGTAAATTACTTACCTATTTTCCTCTCTGAATGTCCGGATTATAGAGGCTACTGTGAAGCGGCTCAGATTCGGTTGCACTCTTTGCCCGGCTTCCCTCATTGACATCCCATGGACAAGGACATGGTCAACTAGAGTTGCATGAATCTCATCAGAAACTATTTGTCTCCTTGCCCTTCATCTTCCTCTTCCTCTTCCTCTTCCTCTTCCTCTTCCACCTCCTCTCCTGTGTCCTCTTCCTCTGCCTTCAGGTCTTTGTGGATCCATTGTTCCAAAACAAGTGAACTGACCCATGGCCCTTTTATCTATCCTGAGGTTCTGATTGGTGTGTGAACAATTTTGACTCTTAGTGTTTCCACCTGGGGAATTGTGTGTTAATTGGGCTCCAGCTGTGATGACTTGAGTTAATGATATTGAATGCCAGTGCTTTCTAAATGAGCACATGGTGCAGCCAGTGATATATGAAGGGATTTGTGTGTAGAGTTTTTCACAAAAAGTTCAACAAATCTGAATCATGTGTGAAAACAGGGGAATAGTGTTCATAGTTTGGGGAAATGGGTCTGTCTTTTGGTAGATGGCGTCATGGTTTGGGATGTTTAGTTAATAGGCCCAGTTATAGTGTGTAAGCAATCGAGAAAAACTGTAATTCATCACGTTTCTGTCATCCATCCCCAGTCTGTAGAGGTTCTGGAGCGTTTATTTCTTCATCCCTCTGCCTCTGCTCTGCATCCATCTCGTTTGGCATCCCACTGCGCACTGCGATCTTGTGAAGCATACAACATGCAACAACAATCTGACAGACCTTATCCGGGCTGTAAAGAAGGGCTCCCCTGGTTCTGTGTAGGACGCGAAAATGGCTTTTGAGTATACCGAATGTGCGCTCAATGACGTTTCGGGTGCTGATGTGCGATTGATTGTAGTGTTCCTCCGACGGTGAGACTGGGTTCGGGATAGGTGTCATGATCCAGGGGTGTAAGGGGTAAGCACGGTCACCTTCAACATTGACATTAGTGTGCCAATTAAACAGACAATATTTTTTTTTTCATTAAATAATAATAATAATAATAATAATAATAATAATAGTAGTAGTAGTAACGCCAAGATGTGCACTTACCTATTAGCCAGCCATCACCGTACTCTCCGTCCCTCATTTTCTGAAATATGCTGCTGTTCCGTTAAATTAAAGAATCGTGAACGGATCCTGGGTATTTCACCACAATGTTTGTGATTATGGTATTGGAGTCACACACTACCTGGACGTTAATAGAGTGTGTGTGTTTTCTGTTGCAGAACACATGCTCAGTTTCAGATGGGGGGATCAACTGAACATGTGTCCCATCAAATGCACCTAGGACATTTGGGAACTCTGCCATGTTATAGAACCCCAGTTTAATTGCACTGAGGACATCCTGGTTATTTGGGAACCGTATGTGACGCTGTACTCTTCGCACGAGTGACTTCAGGACTAGGGAAAGAGCAGGTGATAAAGCCGACTGTGACATTCCGGCTACAGAAGCCACTGTGCGCTGAAAAGAACCGGAGGCCAAGAAATGAAGGGCGGCCAGAAGCTTTGGTGCTGCAGGGATTGCGTGACTCCTTCTGGTTTGTGGTTCCAGGTCGTCTTTGATTTCCTCTAGCAAATCAAGAATAATGTGACTTGGCAGTCGATATGTTCGGACAATTTTTTCTTCTGACATTGCAAATAAACTAACACGCGTTGTTAGTTTTTCTCCTTTCTAACACGCTCTCGCTGTTGCCGTCAACGCCTCCTCCAAGCAACAACTATCGCAGCCATTGCAGGGCCGAAATGGGTTAAGACATGCTTTTCACATGCGTTAAATAACACGAGCAATCACCAATAACTTAACTACCGCCAGCCTTGGTAAATCACATTTGTGGTTTATTTCCATAATCTCCTCCCAATATTTTGCGCTTTGAAAGGGAAACTCCTATAAATGCATATGCAATAAGGCCAATGCGCAGAAAGAAGCGCCCACCCCACTTCGTCTAATCATATGCGCTAATGGCTCATTGTGCCTTCATAGTAAATCTTGACAGTTGCTTTTTAAGGCTGAAAGAGGGTTTGCGCTGGGGCAAAATGTTCGTAGATCTGCCCCTAAAATTGGTA
This sequence comes from Synaphobranchus kaupii, assembly GCA_029718625.1. Taxonomy (NCBI): domain Eukaryota; kingdom Metazoa; phylum Chordata; class Actinopteri; order Anguilliformes; family Synaphobranchidae; genus Synaphobranchus; species Synaphobranchus kaupii. The sequence continues at coordinate 373,779 of CM056395.1, read as the reverse complement.
TTATGACCCTATAAATAAAACATTAAGTTAATGTGCCAACAGATAGACAATCTTTTCAAAATTATAAGCACTATTTTGCTTGTTTTAACACAAATTTCAGTCTCTTTAACTTTTTGAATACATTTCACACAATTCTCCTGTTTTAGGCACAATTTTCAAAAAGTATATCTCTTGTTTTCACATGAGTTTAAAAACTATAAACTCCAATATCAATTAACACACATTATTCACAGATAAAACACTAGTTGATTTAATATTTCAATCAGCAATCAGAGCTTTAGCACAAATAAAAGGGCTAAATGTGAGCTCTCCTGTATGTGGAGAACAATGGCTGACGAACATTTAGAAATGTGAATAGGTAGAGCTGCTCTATTGTTATTTACTGTAACATATCAATACTCTGTGATTCCTGTACTGCAGAGTACCGCATTTATACTACTACATGGGGAACACAGTACAGACATCATGTGTGCACAAGCTAAGCTGGCAGGATCCCTCATGTACGTACCGAAGCCACCCCTACATGGAGTAAATATGGGAGAACCTGTCCCCTCTGCAGCTCAGAGTAGCTAAGCATCTTACCTTACTTATCTTACTACGCTGCAGAAATGCCTTACTAAAATAAAAACAAACAGCCTTACTACGCTGTTTGTTTTTATTTTACTCTCTACTACATTTTTGTAATTTGGAAAAATAAAAAATAATATTTGAGTTGGCCAGTACACTCAAACAATACTGAAGCCTAACTACAACCCCAATTCCAAAAAAGCTGGGACAGTATGTAAAATGCACATAAAAGCAGAAAGCAGTGATTTGTAAATTCTCTTTTACATATATTTAATTGTAAACAGTACAAAGAAAATATATTTAATGTTTTACTTTATTGATTTTTGTAAATATACGCTATTTCCGAATTTGATGCCTACAACACGTTCCAAAACAGTTGGGACAGGGCCAAAAAAAAAAAATTGGGAAGTTAAAAAAACACCTGTTCCTGAACCTGAACGTTCCACAGGTAACCAGGTGATGCTATCATTATATGACTGGTTATAAAAGGCTATCAAAAGACATATTTTTTATTTTCAGCGATACTATAACATCTCTGCATTTGAATGGATCTCTATGGGAATTGGGGGGTGGGACTAGATTAAGCTGTAAATTACACGGGAATAGTATGGAATCCATGGTTGGCTGAGTGGCTATAAGTAATCAAGAGTCTGAGGTATGAAATGAGCCTCAAACCATCACTCTGCTGCCAGATATGCAGTAGATATGGGTGGATCACTTGGAGGATTGTTTCCCCTGGTTTATTTTTCCATAGAGTTCAATAGGAAAATGAGTCAGGAGAAACAACCCTTAAAGTGATCCATCCATATCTACTGCATATCTGGCAGCAGAGTGATGGTTTGAGGCTCATTTGATACCTCAGACACTTGAGCCAGCCATGGGTTCCATACTATTCCTGTGTCATTTCTAGCTTAATCTAGTCCCACCTCCCAATTCCCATAGAGATCCATTCAAATGCAGAGAGGTTATAGTATTGCTTCTAAGAGTACCTGAAAATTAAATATCAAGAGTCTTTTGATATCCTTTTATACCCAGTCATGATAGCATCACCTGTTTACCTGTGGAATGGCAAACAGGTGTTTTTTTGAGCTTCCCAGTCTTTTTCTTTTTGCCTGTGTCCCAACCTTTTTGGAACGTATTGCAGGCATCAAATTCAGAATTAGCATATATTTACAAAAATCAATAATGTTTTATGTGCATTTTACATATTGTACCACCTTTTTTGGAATTGGGGTTGTAATATAATGGTAATAGCGTCTTTGATTTTTTAAACCAGTGTGTAATTGGCATTTATAATTTGTATTCATTTATTGAGTAGTGTTTACTATTTGAAAGAAAAAATTCACTTTGGGAAGAGAGTGTATGGTTTTGAAAATAGTGCTTGATTTTGATACATGAAGTTTTGCAGAAAGTGTTGGCCGTGTGGGTTTTGTGAAATTAGTTTCAATTTCAAAAAATGTATCTAAACAATTGAGAAACTGTAAATTATTCTTGATTAGGCCACATATTCTCACGTACATCACACATTATATTTTCTCTGGCCAAGCAGCAGGAGAAGTGTCTTTTGGAATGATACAGCCACTCTTGGCATGACTGAGAAATTAAAAAGCAATGGTTTCATTGAACCAATTTCAAAACAGAGCATCACGGTGGAAACTCACATATGACAACACGTGCGAGCTGTTCTGGTCTATCGTGTGTGTGTGTGTATGTGCATATGTGTGTGTCTGAGTGTGTGTGGAACTAATTTCTGCAGCACTGAAAAGCATATTTCCCCTATGTTTCAGGTCCTCTTTAAGGCTGGTAAGATAAGCTACTCTTAGTTGCAGCGGGGACAGGCTCTCTCATATTTACTCCATGTAGGGGTGGCTTCGGTATGCACACAAGGGATACTGCCAGCTTAGCTTGTGCACACTACGCTGTCCATACTGTGGTCCCCTTGTAGTAGTATGCATTAGTACTCTGCAGTACAGGAATCACTGAGTATTGATATGTTACAGTAAATAACAATAGAGCAGATCTACCTATTCTCATTTCTAAATGTTCGTCAGCCATAGTTCTCCACATACAGGAGAGCTCACATTTTCCCCTTTTATTTGTGCTAAAGCTCTGATTGCTGATTGAATAATTAAATCAACTAGTGTTTTACCTGTGAGGAATGTGTGTGTTAATTGATATTGGAGTTTATAGTTTTTAATGGCAGTGTTTTTCATGTGAAAACAAGAGATATACTTTTTGAAAATTGTGCCTAAAACAGGAGAATTGTGTGAAATTTATTCAAAAAGTGTTAAAGAGACTGAAATTTGTGTTAAAGCAAGCAAAATAGTGCTTGTCTATTTGTTGGCACATAAACTTAATGTTTTATTTATAGGGTCATAATACCAATTTTAGTGTCTAAACAATTGAGAAAAACTGTAAATTATTCCCCTTTCAGAAGTGTGATTATTAGGACCATTTAACCTTACATAATCATTACACTGTAAGAAATGTGACCAATGGTTACTTAAAAGAATTATGGCAACAAAGTGACATGTAATATAATTGAATATATTTTAATTACCTAAGATTTGATTTAAATGTATTGAAAACCGTAACTAAATTTAAACAAAAACAATAAGTACATGGATAAGAGCGTCTGCCAAATGACTATAACGTAATGTAATAAAAGCAACAGTTAAAATGTGATGGATTTAGTAAAAGCATTCCAATTTATGAGTTAATATAGCCCAAAAATATAATAATAATAAAGTACAAATCAATTTCACAAGTAAAATAAATAAATATTTACTAAGTATCTGAGCAAAATTAATTTATATTTACTAAATATCTGGGGGAAATATATTTAAATTTACTAAATATCTGGGAGAAACTGATTTATATTTATTAAATATCAAGGGGAAAATTATTTATATTTACTCAATATCTGGGGAAAATGGATTTACATTGACGAAATATCTGGGTGAAATTGATATAACCTTACTAAATGTCTGGATAAAAATTATTTGGATTCACTAAATAAAATAAATTATATAAACTCATATTTTAGCATATTGTTTCTTAATTCAACACATTTACACTGAAATTCTCATTTATCTGTACCTAAATTAATTGTGTAAATTCAAGTTTTGGTATTATAGGACTTTAAATCTATTCAATAACACTGAATGTCACTTTGTTGCCATCATTTCTTTATTTATAATCTACCCAATATCATGTCTTCTTGGTGCCACGGTTTACTTAAATTGGGTCAACAGATTACCATGCATAAAAATAATACCAGGTAAACATTTATTTATGCAACAGTCTACAAAATGCCAAAATACAGCAATAAAACAGCAAATATAACATACAATACAAATATTTGTACAATGCTGTAAATAAATCTGATAACCTTCAAACATAAAGAACTATGCAGGTTTAAACATTTAAAACAGGGCTGCCCAACCCTGTTCCTGGATATCTACCATCCTGTAGGTTTTCACTCCAACCCCTAATAAAGCACCCCTCATTCAGCAGCTAGACATCTCATTGAGCTGCTAATTAGTAGAATCAGGTGTGCCAAATTAGGGCTTAAATGAAAACCTACAGGACAGTAGATCTCCAGGAACAGGGTTGGGCAGCCATAATTTAAAAGGTACATTTATTAGACATCTCTAAGAAGTATAAGTATAAATTAAAAAAGAGAAAAGAAATAATTGTGCCTTGTGAAATGAGCTGAACAAAGGCTGAAAGATGTCAAATGTGCTGAAGCTCTCAAAAAATCAGCAAGTGAAATCTTGTTTTAGTTTGTGAGAATACAACTTAGAACTGAAGCATTGTCAATATCCATACAAGCCAGTTGCAACAGTGAACTGTGGTTCTTGTATGGGGGTAACAAATGGGGACAAACATGCAGGATGGTTGTAGTGGTTACAAATATGGCAGTTACATAATGCCTTCTGGGTTCTGAGCTAAATAACTCGGCATATAAAACAAAGGTGAGAGACAACCATAAAAGGACAGAGCCTGTCCATGTAACCCACACTGCTTCACAGCCACAACTACGTACCCTCCATGAAAACTGACAGCAACCGGACCGTCAAATCTTAAATAAACTACATACATGTCTACATACATATTTTTTGGATGACCTATTCTTAACAGCAATACAGTTAAAGCCCACAAGTTTCCTTTGGGGTTGAACCTTCTTTGTACATGAAAATATATTTGTCTCAACTCTCATGTGAATACCATACCTATTCTGAGGTAAAAAGAAATGCCCTGTGACATGACAAGAAAAACAGTGCTACAAGTGATAAACTAATACAGCTTTGACATGTTTATGCTTCATAATTAGGTATGCCACTATTCACTACTAGTTTGTCCACGTTACATTACCATTATATTCACTACCCCTCTTGTTGAGGACTGAATGCCCATGGGATAATAAACACTGAAAACTCAAGAGGTCCATTTCAGTGTTATTAAACACTCTCTTTCTCTGGCTTTTCTTTGTAAAATTTTGGTCCTGTTCTAAAAACACAAGTTGTTTTAAAATCGTATTTTGCTTGATCTATGTATATCTTAACAATTCCCTTTCACTCTGCAAGGATCCCTTTTCTTAAGCCAGTAGCTTATTCTTGAGGCTGTTCACTTTTGGGGACAGCCTTGAACAATCCAGCTCGAGGAGGAGTTTATGGAAGACTTAAAATCTGAGCTCCTTGGGATAGGCAAGATCCACTGCATATGCCAACTCAACAAGCATGGAGCAAGCCCTTGGGAAATTACCCAGAGCAGTCAGAACTTTCACGCCCTCTACCATGAGACCGATGTCGTCGAGACCCTCTGACGTTTTAGTCTTGATTGTGATAGTTTTGACTATTTTGTGATTTGACCTTCCCAAGAAATACCAGACATACCACCTTTTTTCTCTTTTAACATGTGCTTCAACTTACATCATACTCTTTTAAGAGTTGATCTGTAGATCCCCCAAGGTAAACCATCAAGCACCGAATGGCAACATCTCTGGTCATGTGGATGCTAGGATTGCTTGGAGCCTGAAATTACAAAAATAATCATTATTCTCCAGTATCACATCCCACTGTTGTATTTTTATTCTACAGTAAATGTGAAAGAAAATACCAGCACACAACAGCAACTTAGATCCAGCATGATCATCTTCATAGGATTTTGTTTAACTGGAAGTTCAGTGAATTTCTAGAGCACTGAGCACCAAAACTTTACAATTTGTTATCAATCCAAATCAATGGAGTTCTTATGTAAGCTGGTCAAATAAGAGTCCATCTCAAAGTAAACACAGAAATTAACCAAATACAATTTGAAAACAATTTTTAATAAATGCTGACATGCCTACCAGGCGCCCCACATTAACCAGCCGCCAACTGAGTGTATACAAACTATTTAAAAGGTGTCACGATTCTAGCCTGTCTTGTCACGTTTTATGTTTCATTTCTGTCTTAGATTTCTTGTACATGTCACGTATTATGTTTAGTCTAGTCACGCCACGTTTTATGTTTAATTCGTGTTACGTTTCATTTTCATGTCATGTCACATTTTATATTTGATTCATGTTACGTTTCCCGTTCATTGTTTAGCATACACATTTCCATGTTTTTCTGCAGCCTTGCGTTCATGCTGTTTCTCTATCTCTCTTGCTGTCGCTCACGCTTCCCTAATTGTTTAATTCTCCTGTGTCTAGTTTACTAATCTACTAAGGTTAGATCAGGATTGGGTAATACTAACTCTCTAACCATGTGTTCATGTTTCCCTTACGTTTCTCGTGCATGTCATTTACTAATTTACTAACGCTAGGTCAGGATAGGTTTATTACTAACAATTACTAATTATGTTGTTACCTTGTCAGCCTCCCACACCTGATTTCCATTCCCATTCTGCTCTCAAGCTAAGTGTCTGCACTAGTGTTGTCACGATACCAAAATTTTGACTTCGATACCGATACCAGGTTTAGTATCATGATACTCGATACTGAAACGGTACTTGAAACTGAAACGATACTGATTCGATACTCGGTACCTCTACTGAAATGACCTTAACCCTATTTACTTTGGCCCTTCAGAGGCAATTTCCTCCTGGTTTCTACTAGTTTTATTTAAATGTCAATATCTAAAAAAATATTCCCTGCACATCCATGGTTTTAAGTTCGAACTGAAGAAGAAGCTGTATCATTCAGAAATTTGCTACAGAATACATTTATTTCAGAATAGTCACATACAGTATATATATAATAACCATAACATACGTCGCCTAATGTATTTAAATACGTTTAAAAAAGAACGTACGAAAGCGCGTGTGTATTCACACAAGGACAACAACGTATTTCAGCCCTAAGTGAGAGGGGTGGTCACTGCGGAAATGTCGACTGTACGGGACTTTGGCGAAATATAACAAGATAAACTCTTCAGGGTTCATCAGAAAACAGCTGTAGCTGAATATACTGGTAAGTACTTGGTTTCTTAAACATATTTATACGAGAGATTTTGGAGAAAAAAATGAGGTGTCTTCTAAACCGAAAGTGCATCACTGTATATAGTACAGTAAGCAAGGGAAAACGGCGAATACTCATTTGTACAACGTTTTAAAAAAATATTATTGTTTCTGTGACATGAATGATAAAATACGACGACAGTCTATCGGGGTTATTTTCAGTGATTATACGATCATTTTTCAAGTCAAACTATCGTTTAATCCTTTACTTTGTGCTCACCTAAATTCTCCGTGGAAGTAAGGCGTTAGTTTAGTAGGTAACGTAAAGTAGCCTATAGCTCTGTCGTCCAAAAACAATATCGCGCGTGTGAAAGAATCAGACTCGTAGTATTGTTAGCTAACGTTCACCTTTCATCCTCTCAATCAGTAATGCAGACACATAACAGCAGAGCACACATTTGACCTAAAAGTAGCTACCGAACGTCGGAAAATTCTAATACCGAACCGTTTTGTTTTTTTAAGTATCGAAAAAGTACCGAAGTTTCGGTGTACCGTGCAACACTAGTCTGCACCTGTCTACACCTGCATTTAAGCTCAGTGTTCATGTCTTGTCTTCGCAAAATTGTTGCCTCCTGTTTGTCAGTGCACTTTTGAGCGTTTTTCCAAGCCTGCCTTTTTGTTTACAATCCAAGCCTGTTATTGACCATAGTTATTGACCTCTGTTTTGTTTACCACTGCTTGCTTTCGACCCCAAGCCTGCCTACCGTCTGCCTGTACTTCTGCCCCGCTGACAGCTACTCTGGTTACTGGACTATTTGCATGGTGTACCGATTCTGAGACTGCCTTCTCCCTCGGTACTGTACTTTGGTTTTTTGGCTGGATTACCTGTGTATGAACTTTGCTTGTTTTTTGACTATGCTCATTGGACATTCCTATAATAAAGCCCTGACGGGACTTTATCATCAATCACTGTTTCTGAGTCGTGCATTTCGGGTCCTACCCTCACAAACCCGTCTCAGAACAATTTCGCCACCATGGACCCTGCTGACTCAACTACCATGTTCCGCGCCCTCCAGCAACAAGGCGCCATGGTTCAGCAACACTCGCAAGGGATCTCCGAACTTCGTCAGGAGATTCAAGAGCTGTGTGCTGAGATGAGGAGACTCGCCATCGCAGTTCAGCCACGCCCCCTTGGAACAGACTGCTAACCCGCCTGCGCCTCCACCTACCAGCCCCAGGGGAACCTGGCAATTCTGGGAGCCACAACAACCCCCCCCCCGGAGAGGTTCGGCGGAGAACCGGAGAGATGCAAGGCATTCTTGCTCCAGTGAGACTTTGTGTTCCGGCAGCAACCGCAGACCTACAACAGCGATGACCGCCGGATCGGCTACGTGATGGGGCTACTCAAGGGGAAAGCATTGGACTGGACTACAGCTGTATGGTCCGGGGGTTTATTCCCTACCCGGTACTCGAGCTTCACCGAAGAGATCCGAAAGGTCTTCCAGCACGCGTCCAGCGACTAAGAACCATCCCAGCGCCTGATCGCCCTGCGTCAAGGCAGGAAGACCGCAGCGGACCATTCGATCGACTTCCGCAGGAATGATGCGGCTCTGGTGAACCTTTTCCTGGCCAGTTTGAGTGAGGCACTCCAGGACAAGTTGGCGCGCCTTGAACCAATCACCCAGTCCGACCCACTCGTTCGGGCCGCCATTCGTTTGGACAACCGTGCCAGACAACACCGGACCGAAAGACAGGTTCTGCCCGGCCAGCCGTACTCCAGGCGAGGGCGTAGTTCGCGTCCCGAGGAAGGGCAAACCGAGGGAGTCGACCCCATGGACCTTTCCCGTGCAGGAATGAGGATCTCACCCGAGGAACGGAGACGTCGGAGGGTTACCGGTTCCTGCTTCTATTGTGGGAGGTTGGGACATACGCAAGATCTGTGTACCCTCCGGTCCAATAAGTCAGACCCATCCGTGGAGGTGAGAGCGCTCAACAGCCAAGAGAGGTCTGCCAGGAATAACCATCGTCCCACCCTTATGGCTATGTTGATGTTTCCCGATAGAGCAATCCAGGTTAACGCGTTGGTGGACTCCGGAGCTGATGCGAACCTCATTGATGAAGTGATGGTCAAGGAACTGGACATTCCCACCCTCCCACTGCCCCACCCCGAGAATGCTCGGTTGTTGGATGGCAAGACGTTTTGCCGCATGACCCACATCACTAAACCCATCCAGCTAATCGTTTCTGGAAACCACCTGGAGATGATTCAGTTCCACGTCATCCAGTCCCTGAACGATCCGCTCATTCTGGGATTACCCTGGCTCCAGAGACACAACCCCACCATTGACTGGAGTTCGAGCCAGATTCTAGCCTGGAGTCGTGAGTGTCACCAGTTCTGCCTGCGATCCGCTCCTGCACCAGCAGAGGTCGCACCCACTCCACCGCAAGTCCCCAAGCCCTCCCTGGAAAAGGTGCCCACCTCTTACCACGAACTGGTCTTTTCCAAAATGCAGGCACAGACGCTTCCCCCTCATCGACCCTACGACTGCGCCATCGACCTGCTACCCAGTTCCACACTCCCCTCAAGTCGTCTTTACAAGGTCTCCAGACCTGAAAGGGAGGCCATGGAGAAATATATCCGGGACTGCCTAGCCAATAATGTGATTTGCCCATGCTCTTCACCCATGGGCGCTGGATTCTTCTTTGTTCAGAAGAAAGATGGCTCATTGCGCCCCTGCATCGAATTCAGAGAACTTAACAACCAGGTCCTACCCTCACGAACCCGTCTCAAAAGGTCTGCAACTATTTCATACGCTTTGTAGAGAGAATGACAAGCTAACAATACCTGCTGTAGATTTAGGTAATAAGCAATGATATTCCAGCAGTTTGACCACAAAATTAGCAAACAGAAAAGTCATTGAAGAATACCTTGAGTAGGATAGCCTGCAACCTCAACTCCACGGTTCCGCCCTTGGAATGGAAGAGGGCCAGAAGCCTGGGAGTGTATTCATCCAGCTTGGACATGAACTTTGATTTAAGGTGCACCATTGTGATTCTGTGAAACTCATCCTGGAGCTGAAAGACAAATAATGAAAATAGCATTAAAGCCTCAAATGGTACAAGTATACATATTGTTCTTACAACATAAAAAAAAAACTTAATTATTCTGAAACTTGATCTGGATAATATGATTTAGAAAACAGTTGACGGTACACATTTTGAATTTAAGAGCTAAATATGCAAAACCACTAGTGCAGTCCACAACAGACTAGGAATATATCTAATCAGCATGCACTTGTAACTCACATGAGATGCCTCAAATAGAGCGGGCCATCTGGCTTTGATGTCCTCTATGCTGGGCGATAGGTTGATGATTTTGTGTCTTCTATGTGCGAATGTTTTGGCCATTTAAAAAAAAAATCTATTTGTCGTTGTCCCTTTTCGTTACTTCAGTGAGCAACTGAATCCTCTCTTGTTCTTGACTTTCTTCATCCTTTCCTGCCGGGTAAGGGGGGAGATAGTTTACCTCTGCTTTTCGGGGCTTTTTTACATTCTTTGCAGACTTCTGTTCAGCAGGGCTCTTGCGTTTCACTGCATTGCACATCATCTCAGGAACACCAAAGCCTCTGAGTTTGGTGTGATAATTTGCCATCTTGTATTTGATGCTTTGTTGCCAGCCATAATAACCTGAGAAGGAGCCGGGTTCCTTGATACAAGGATATTTCTTGACAAGTGCCTCAGCAACATCACTTATCTGTGCACTTGATGGATAGGCTGTATATGTATATATAGTTTCAGCCAACTTCTTAATTATGTCTGCCTTGACCTTTGAGGTAGTTAGAAGTGTTCCATTCTTCTTGTAGTCTTCAGTGGCTCTTTCAAGGTACATCTCAGTTTCGTATGCAAACTGTGGAATAGGAAACTGCTTTGGCCATGGCTGACATCCTTCTGTGGTACTTCACCAAGGCAGAATAATGGTGTCCTGGGAGGAAGACGATCCAGCAGACAACTCTGCATTTGATGCAGTCGACTCTGCATAAAATGCAGAGTTACAGTCAGTTGACTGTTGACCAGAGAAACTGCCCAAACTTTCATCAACTGAAGACAAGTTATGAATAATCGGGGTAGTGTGAACAACCTTTATGGTGTATTTGTGTTTAATTTGGTCACTTTTGTTAAAAGTAAAGTAGTCTTCGAATTCTGAGTCCAGATACTGAAGACTGAACTCATCAGAAATTCCAAAGGTCTTCTCAATTCGAACATCAATTATTACTCAGAGCTTCGCATCCATCTCTGCCAGCCTGGCAAGAATGTAAATAGACAAAAGTTCAATAGCATCACAAGGAGAAGCTTATAGATGAGACCAGACATACAGTGAATAATGTGATGAAAAGCCTGCAATGTGCCACCAGAACAATTAGACTTTAGGGTTTAATAATAGTCAATTAATAAATTGATACACTAAATAATTAATAAACTCAAATAGAATGATAATTGTAATTTAAAAGATAATTAAATGTGTCAATAAAATATACAGTGCCCTCCACTATTATTGGCACCCCTGGTAAAGATGAGTACAGAGGGTTATAAAATATTCTCCGTTTGGTGAATTAGCTTAATCTCACACTGAAAAAATGAGAAAAATCCAACCTTTACTTGACGTAAATTCATTATGAGAAAAAAAAATCCCTCATCAAGAAATAATAATTTTTTAACAAAACCCTGTGTGCCACAATTATTGGCACCCCTGCATTTATATATAGAATAAAGTAATCATTTTTAATATTTGGTCGCATATCCTTTGCATGCCATGACTTCCTGATGTCTGTGACCCAACAACATTAAAAGACTCTAGATATCTTATTTTCTGGTACTCTTACAAGCGATACTATATTTGCATTTGAATGGATCTCTATGGGAATTTGGGGGTGGGACTAGATTTAGCTGTAAATTATGCTGGAACAGTATGGAATACATGGTTGCTAAAATGGCTGTAAGTCATCAAGGGTATGAGGTATTAAATGAGCCTCAAACCATCACTCTGCTGCCAGACATGCAGTAGATATCTTGACAAATTTTCTCTTGACAAATTTTCCTATTGAACTCTATGGAAAAATAAATCAGGAGAAGAAACCCTTCAAGTTATCCATCCATATCTACTGTATTTCTGGCAGCAGAGTGATGGTTTAAGGCTTGTTTGACGTCAGACCCTTGATGACTTAGAGCCATTTAGCCAACCATGTGTTCCATACTGTTCCAGCGTAATTTACAGCTAAATCTAGTCCCACCCCCCAATTCCTATAGAGATCCATTCAAATGCAGAGACGTTATAGTATCGCTTGTAAGAGTACCAGAAGATAAGATATCAAGAGTCTTTTGATGTTGTTGGCTCACAGACATCAGGACGTCATGGCATGCAAAGGATATGCGACCAAATATAAAAAATTTAAAGGCACAGTCAATTTAGTGTATGTCAACTTCTGTCCCACTGGAATTGTGATATAATGAATTAAAAGTTAAATAATCTGTCTGTAAAGAATTGTTGGAAAAAGTACTTGTGTCATGCACAAAGTAGATGTCCTATCTGACTTGCCAACACTATAGTTTGCTAACATGAGATCTGTGGAGTGGTTAAAAATAAGTTTTAATGACTTCAACCTAAGTGTATGTAAACATCTGACTTCAACTGTATTTATACATTTATATAAATCCATATGCGTAATACTGATGTGAATGCTGACACATAAGATACAAACAAGCATACCACAAGGGAGGGGATGGGATGGTAAATGGTTATTTGCTTATGTTCTGCATTTATAGGCACCATAATTAATTGGACAGTGACACATTTTTTGTTATTTTGGTTCTGTACTCTAGCACTTTGAGTTTGAAAGGATACAATGGCAATGAGGTTGAGGTGCAGACTGTCAGTTTTAATTTGAGGGTATTTTCAGAAGAGATCGGATGAACCGTTTAGAAATTATAGAACCTTTTGTACATAGTCTCCATTCTCTGGCATCAAAAAATATTGGACAGTTTCACATAATGTAGAATAAAGTCATTTTTAATATTTGGTCGCATTTCCTTAGCATGCCCTGACTTCTCGATGTCTGTGACCCAACAATATCAAAATACTTTTGATATCTTATTTTCTGGTACTCTGGCGATAATATAACTTTGCATTTGAATCGATCTCTATGGGAATTGGGGGGCAGGACTAGATTTAGCCGTAAATTATGCTGGTATCAAACGAGCCTCAAACCATCACTCTGCTGCCAGATATGCAGTTGATATGGATGGATCACTTTAAGGGTTGTTTCTCCTGACAAATTTTCCTATTGAACTCTATGGAAAAATAAGTCAGGAGAAGAAACCCTTCACGTATATTAGTAAACCCTTCAAGTATCTTAGTAAAAATATTAGTGAATCTCATTTTATTTGTGGAAGCTTCATACTATTTATTTATTTATGACATAATAATGCCTCCATAGTCAATCTAACTGTGTAGTTGTGCGAACCATGACCTTTTCTGCTGACATGGATCAGCTCCAGCCTCCTTCTCTGATTGCACACTCAATTTTGTTCTTGAAGGGTATTTATTCCGTTGATTACATGACCCTCTGTACCTTTCTGTACCTGTGTAGGTCATGCAAATTTTCTGAGATATTACTCCAACCTAGTCTCGCTTCCTCGGCAGTGACAAAGGTTGATTTGCATGCAGTCCCGGTCACGTCAGTTAAGCTTCTGTCACCATGGTTACATTGAGACCTGTGTCTCACTCTCTCTTTCTTGTGGAGTGAAAGCCATGCTGGTCGGTAAATACTATCAAGAGTGTAGTTGCATGTTACTGTTTGTTTGTTGAAGCCCCTGTCTGTGAATTCATAACTTTTAACGGATACAATTTTAACTTCTTGAAAGGGATATAGATTTGGTACAGCGTTCCTGTGGTGACTTTAGAATGTGGCTCTTCTGTTTTTTGATATCCAGAAGAAAGAGAAGAGCATGAAGTAGCCTTTGTGCTTATTGTGATGGAATGCTATTTATTTTATTATTATATGGGTCAAATTTCTCATAGACTCACACATACAGCTGGATATTTAATTATGTAATTCAGTTGAAGTGCCCTGCGCTTAAAGATGCTGCACTGCATTACAGCAGATAGCCCCATTTTGTCACCCACACTGGTTAATAAAGGAAAGCAGGATATCAATACTGATGATGAGAGAGCTGAATGAATGCTGATAAAGAGGGGTGCCCTTTAATTAATGTAGTGGTTTAACCGAGACCACTGCTACTCCCGATGTGATTTAGCCAAGTAGGATTATGCTCCTGGATCAACATCCCTATTGTTGTTCCTGGAACAACATTCTTAGTAAACCATCATTGCCCTCTGATGGCATCGGTGTGTGCCTAACAACCTCCCCCTGAGCTATTTAAAAATTCTCCAGAAGGCTGGTACTTTCCAGAGAGTTATAGAGATTGATCAAAATCCTTTATTTACTGAAAATATTTTAGCTGCACCTAGTTTCGGTCATTAACTTCAATGAGCACTCTTAGTAGTTTAGTAGTACCAAACTGAGCAAACGTTAGCTAGCTAGCTAGTTAGCTCACTAGTTAGCTTGCGAGTTAGGCTAACGAATGAGCTTGCGAATAGTTAGGCTACAATATTGTTAGCTGAACATTAATACTTTACCTTTCTGAGCCATACAAAGACCTGTGATGGTGCACCATCATCGCCATGTTGATCCTGGATAGATTTGTTAATGTTGATGCAGGGTGATTAACACATTATTGGTCCTGGATAGATTTATTAGTGTTGAGCCAGGACCACCATTGCCATATAGATCCTGGATAAATTTGCTAATGTTGATCCAGGATGATCATATTGCTGCTTTTTCTTAATCCTATTTCCTCAGTCTTTTGTCTGTAGTGACTAAAGTTATTTAATTTAACCCTATTAACTTTGGCCCACCAAAGCCAATTTCCACTCGTCTTATTTAAGTGTCAATATCTCAAAAAATATTCACTGTACATTTTGTTTGTGCAGTTTAAAGTTCAAATTGAAGAAGAGGTTGTATCATTCAGAAATTTGCAACAGAATACATTTATGTCAGAATCACATACAGTATATACATAATACGCATAAAATATGTAGCCTAATGTTTGTAAATACGTTAAAAAAAACATTAAAAAAGCATGTGTTCTCACAGAAAAACAGCAACTTATTACAGCCCTAAGTGCGATAGGTTGTCACTGTGGAAATTAAAAGAGTTGTAGCTTCATAACCAGGTAGGATATTTGGTTTCATAAACATATTCACACGAGAGATTTGTAGAAACGAATTAGGTGTCTAGTGTCTACTAAACCGACATCGGGTACTGTACATAGTATCGTAAGCAAGGGAAAACGCTGAATGCTTATTTGTACAACATTTTAAACACTGATTGTTTCTATATCTGAACATGATTTTCTTCGAGTATATAAACAGTACATTTTATAGTCTGTGGCTGTGGCAAGATGAGGATCGAAAGCACTTTGGGCTATTATGGTTGCCTTTGGCTTGCTCTTGTGGGGGGTTTAGGCTGGGTTTTTGCTGTGAAGTGCATTGTGACAACTAGTTGTGAAATGCGCTATATAAATAAATATTGATTTGATTTGATTAACAGTACCTGCCATTTTATTGCCCTGCAGTGCAACTGGAGAGGCTGAGGTTTTCACAAACGGTCACCCTTTTAAAAAATCCTGCATCTAAATTCCAGGGGTTTTCTTAAAGCTGTAGTTTAGAATTTCAGATAAACAGAAATACTGTAATTGGGACGGATACGACTACCACTAGGGGGGCAACTTGGATCAGGTTACCCAATTTGTTGCCATTTCACATAAAAAACTGTATCCACTCTTTTGATAGATATGTCAATGATCCAGTGTAATCATTGTGGTTTCATCATGTATCAAGCTAATTTCTCTATTTTAGATAATTAGTTCATCGTAGATTTTAAAAAAAAGATTAGAATTGTACAGATTAGAATTGCCACTCTTTATCAAGAATAAATACCATGCTGATAATCCAGTGGGATATTTCACAAAGCAGGCTTATTGAGCTGGATAACTCCACTCAGTAAAATCCTGAACAGCTCTTTTTACTTCAGTCCATGTTCCAGATTTGAGAGGGTTCCGGGTTTTAATCCGGGTTTACAGTTATCCAGCTAACTTACTTATCCTGCTTTATGAAATACCATCCAGGTTTGATCTATTCTGTTTTAGACCGACAGCGTTCATCACGGAAAATCATCACTGTGTACAACCCAGCTATCCTAAATAACATTTAATTGAAATTAAATTTGGAGGATAGGATAATTATCACGGTCCATCCTGGGTGAACATATCCCTTGTTCATTTGTAGATACCTTTAACAGTGTGTTTATTTCAGACGTCGTAGATCATCATAATACCCCAATTCTAGATTCAACAGGCTGTTGTCACTTCTGCTAAATCTGCAGTATTTTATTGTGCAGTTTTTTTATTTCAGTGACAGCTTGTATTTTTTGGCAGTTGTATATTTTTTTTTGGACTGTAATTTTTGTATTCCAGAAACAGATAAACAGGATTCTATTGTTGCGTTGTATTGTTCAGTATGGTTCTAAAGGTGTTCCAGTATTGTTCAATTCAGTAAACTAAAAAACTAAATGTGAAAGAGGGGAATTCAATGCAATGCCTCAGGAGGGGCGGCGCCCGAACGCCTTGCATTAATTCAAATCAATTCAATTCAATTTTATTTGTATAGCGCTTTTTACAGAGAACTGTCACAAAGACGCTGCACAGGGAAACAGAAGGAAAATTGAGCAAAAAAACCAGGCCTTAGCCCCCAACCAGCAAAATGAGGTAAAAAACTCCCCGGTAGGGGAGAAAAAAACACTGAGCAGTGGCGAGAAAAAACTCCCCAGTGGGAAGAAATCTCGGAAGGAACCCGGCTAGAGAGGGGGTGCCCATCCTTCGCTGGCCGGCCCGGTTTAGACTAAAGGTGGACTGAATGGTAATAGTCAATTCAATAATCAGTTCAATCATCAGTTCAAAGGGGGCGGGATGATGCATCTGGGACTCCGGTTGCGTGAAGTCGGGAGGATAAACCAAAGGAGGGACGGGTCCGAAGCAGTCTGCAAACTCAGGGTGAGGGGCATAACTGGAGCAGTCTGCAAACTCAGGGTGAGAGGGGGACGGGCCGGAGTAATCTGCAGCTCAGGGTGAGAGAGGAAAAGAGAAGGTTAGCCCCCCCCCCCGACATCCTTAACTATAGGATTGACTAAAGAGGTACGTTTTTAGCCTACACTTAAAGACAGAAAGTGTGTCTGTAGCCCATACATACATGGGAAGATTATTCCATAAAAAAGGGGCTCTGTAAGAGAAGGCTCTGCCACCCATTGTAATTTTAGATATAATAGGAATTTTCAAATAGCCAGCATTTTGAGAGCGAAGTAATCTAGGAGGACAGTAAGGAATGAGTAAGTCACTCAGATATTCAGGGGCCAAGCCATTTAAAGCTTTAAACGCTAGAAGTAAAATCTTGTAGTCAATTCTGAATTTGACAGGCAGCCAATGAAGAGTTTTGAGCACCGGGCTGATGTGCTCCCATTTCTTGGTTCTAGTAAGAACCCTAGCAGCTGCATTCTGTACAAGTTGGAGGCGATTCAGGGCTGAGCCAGTGCAACCAGACAATAATGCATTGCAGTAATCTAGTCGAGAGGTTACAAAGGCATGAACCATTTTTTCAGCATCCTCCAGGGACAACACCTTCCTTAATTTAGATATATTCCTCAGGTGGAAGAAGGCCATTCTTGTGATATTGTTAATATGGGGCTGAAAGGAGAGATCTGAATCAATAATTACACCAAGGTTTTTAACAACCTTGTTAGGGGAGACAGAGAAGCAATCTAAATTTAAGGGAAGCTGTAAGAATTTATCTCGAAGGGATTTGGGACCTAATACTAATATCTCAGTCTTATCTGAGTTCAATAAGAGGAAATTTTGGGTCATCCAGGCCTTTACATCTTTGAGACAGGTCTCTAGTTTAGACAACTGGTCAACTTCACCTGGCTTAACTGATATATAAAGTTGTGTGTCATCTGCGTAGCAGTGGTAGTTAACACCATGTCTGCTTATAATGTTCCCAAGAGGGAGCATGTAAAGAGAAAAGAGCAGAGGACCCAAGACCGATCCTTGTGGTACTCCAAAGTTCACCTTAGAAAATTCAGAGGACTGACTGTTTACCCTAACAAACTGGGATCTATCATAGAGATAAGATTTAAACCACATAAGAGCATGCCCGGTAAGACCAACTAAATTTTCTAACCTGCAGAGGAGAATATTATGGTCTATAGTATCAAAGGCAGCGCTCAGGTCAAGTAAAACAAGAATAGAAATACAGCCACAGTCCAGAGAGAGGAACAAGTCATTCATTACTAGGGCAAGGGCGGTCTCGGTGCTATGGTGCTTCCTAAACCCAGATTGAAACCTCTCATACACATTATAAGTATGTAAAAATGAAGAAAGCTGTTGCGCTACACATTTCTCAAGAATCTTTGATAAAAATGGGAGGTTTGAAATGGGTCTATAATTGGCCAGGACAGTGGGATCCAAATTTGGTTTCTTAAGTAGTGGCTTGATTTCTGCCAATTTAAAGGATGTAGGAACATGGCCCGATAGCAATGATGAGTTAATTAAATGAATAATTGGTTTGATGAGCATAGGCAATATCTCCTTCAATAACTTTTTGGGTATGGGGTCTAGAAGACAGGTGGATGATTTTGAAGAAGAAACTAACTGAATTAGCTCACTCTCAAGTATTGGAGTAAATGATTCAAGACGTTCAGTGTGTCTAGGAGGCAATTCTATATCGTCAAAACCATGGTCACTAACTTGTGTGATCTTTTCCCTAATTTCAGTAATTTTACCACTAAAGAAATTAGAGAAATCATTACTACTACATGAGACTGGAATTTGAGGGTTAGTTGTTGCATGATTATTAGTTAGTTCAGCAACTGTTCTGAATAGAAATCGGGGATTGGTCTTATTTTCTTGTATAAGCTTTGAAAAGTAAGAGGACCTAGCATTGGAGAGAGCATGCTTATAGGCACTAAGACTCTCTTTCCAGGCCAAGTGGAATACCTGCAGTTTAGTAGAACGCCATTTGCGTTCAAGCTGCCGAAACTTTTGTTTAAGAGCCCGCGTGTGGGGGGCAAGCCTCTTCTCAATTACTTTTTTGCTTTTTAACGGAGCAACTACTTCAAGGGTTTTGCGTAGAGCAGTAGCTAATTCCTCTGCCAGATCATTGGTTGACAGGGAGCTGGATGAAGTGTCTAAATCAAGGTAATCAGGTAGCACATGCATAAAGTTTCCAGGTAGTGATAGTGCGACCTATATACGTTCTGAGTTCAGATTCTACAGAATGGGCTAATTTTAACTGCAAAGTAATGAGGAAATGGTCAGACAAAATAGGATTATGCGAGTGAATTTTAACATTAACAATGTCAATACCAAGACTTAAGACCAGGTCTAAAGTATGACTATGACAATGCGTGGGGCCAAAAACATTTTGAATGAAACCAATTGATTCCAAAATGACCGTAAATGCTGAGGTAAAAGGATCATCTGTATTTTCAAAATGCAGGTTAAAATCACCCAATATTAACACTTTGTCATGACTTACAGCTAAATGAGAAATAAAATCTGCAAATTCATGAATAAAGCCAGTTACAAGTAAAATAGGCTGAGAGGAGGAGCGGTTTCTACCAACCACTGCTGGCTGAGTGTTCATAACTAACACTTCAAATGAATCAAATGCATACTCTAATTTTGGAATTGACTGAAAGACAGATTTATAAATAACAGCAACCCCACCCCCTCTTCGACAGAGACGGGGGTTTTGGCTATATATGAACCCAGGTGTGGTGTTGTATCGGACGACATTAACACACACGAAGCATGTAGAAACAGAGAGCGTGGTTTACTCAACTTCTTCACATCTTACAGTACATTCAACACACCACTTCCCTCGTACTAGTGCCCCCTAGTGTCTGTACACGCAAGTGCATATAACATCATACTACAACCGTGACTGCATAGACAATGCAGTATATCAATGGACATAACATCTTCCCCTTTTGAACAAAGCATACGTCTGGTAACCTAGGTGAACAGGACACTGTCACTAAATAACAATGTAAGAAATCAAAGCACACTCTTTTAAACACATTCGAATTAATCAGAACAGTTCATTTATCCATGACAAAGTCCTTGGTCCAGCCAGGTGGATTTCTGATCCTGGCAGGCCTGGGCTGGCTATCCGAGTCAGTGCTAGGTGGTTGATCAGTCCCTGTGTTACAGTCCATTGTTTCATTAGAATCAGAATCTGTGCTCAACTCTGACAGTGCTGACAAGTGGGAGGCATTCCAGATTCTTCCATCGTCCAACAGGTAAGTGTTGGGTCCTCTCTTTGTCACGACAGTCCTTGGTTTAGAGAATTTTAGTTCTCCTTTCTTTACTCTCCATGGCTTCCTAACCCGTACTTCGTCACCAGGATGGAGGTCAGTGGATTTAGCATGCCTCTTGGCATCAGTGTATTCTTTCATCTTCCGTTGTTTATCCAGCACTCTTTCACGCATGGCATGTCTGTCCGATGGAGGAACAGGCATGTCTATCACCTCAAGCTTTGTTCTCATTCTTCGGCCATGGAGCAGTTCTGAAGGGGATACTCCAGTGGTAGAATGTGGCGTTGCCCTGTAGTCCATCAGGTATGTTCTTAGGAATGACTTCCAGGGTTCCCCTTGAATTGAAGCGGTTTGCAGGCAGTCTTTCACACATCTGTTAAATCTCTCAACCTCTCCGTTAGCTCTTGGGTAATAAAGTGAAGATCTCATGTGTTGAATTCCCCTCTTTTTGAGAAAGTCAGAGAACTCAGCAGCGAGAAATTGAGGACCATTGTCGCTTATCAAATCTTTTGGATTCCCTTCCCTTGAAAAAACTGTAGTAAGAAATTGTATGATGGTAGCCGTATCAGCCCGGGGAGCAAAAGCCACTTCCGGCCACTTACTGTAGTAGTCAACCATTGTGATGGCAAACCTACAGTCAGGAGGTGCTATCTCAAATGGGCCCACGATGTCCACAGACACTTTTTCCCAGGCAGCCGCTGGTAAGGGAACAGGTTGAAGTGGGGCATCATGGGTGACAGTGGACTTATCATTCTGTCTGCATGTAGTACAGTTCCTAATCATCGTCTCTATATGACAGTCCATTTTGGGCCACCAATACAATTCCCTAAGGCGCTGTTTGGTGCGCACAATACCTTGGTGCGTTTCATGAGCAATAACAATGAGTCTCTTCTGCAGTGACTCAGGCACCAGCAATCTATGAGTACCTCTGACGATGCAGTCATTCATGACAACAAGTTCATGGCGGATTGAGAAGAAAGGCTGTAATTCAGGATCCAATGTTGCTTTATGTGAGGGCCAGCCTTTCTGTATTTGTACACGTAGCTTTGTTAGCATCGGGCAGGCACGGCACTCTGATTGAAAGTCTCCCTCAGACACCGCATACAGGTCAGTGAGGATGGCTGCAACTGACTCCAACTCTTCTGCACATGCAGTGTCTGTCTCAGGAAGTGGAAGCCTTGATAGACAGTCAGCAACATGATTCAAGGATCCAGTCCTATACTCAACATCATAATCGAACTCCATCAAGCGGGCTGACCATCTGGCTATTCGAAGACCAGCGCGGTTATTCCCCTTGGTTGTCAACAATGTCGTAAGGGCTTGATGATCAGTACGTAAAAGAAATCTTCTTCCCCACAGCCAAGTGCGCCACTTCTCTGCAGCCCACACGCAGGCTAAAGCCTCCTTCTCTACGATGGAGTATTTTCTCTCAGCATCAGAGAGACTGCGAGATGCAAAAGCAACCGTCTGTTCCGCACCATTACTGTCCAGCTGAGTCAGAACGGCACCTACTCCATAGTCTGAAGCATCTGTAGAGACTATAGTAGACTTGCTGGGGTCAAACAACACTAGAGCAGGGCTATGCACTATCAGCTGCTTGACTCGATCCAATGCGGCTTGAGCTGTTTTATTCCACTGAAATGGACAGTCTTTTCGCAGCAAAGCTCTCATGGGCTCCACGACAGTGGCATAGTTTGGCACAAACTTGCTATACCATGCACTCAGGCCAAGAAATGAGCGCAGGGTAGTAGGGTCAGTAGGCGGTGGTGCATTCAGAATGGCAGCGACATGACAGTCATCTGGCAGCAGACCCTCTGGACCAATCTTTTGGCCAAGAAAGGTTAGAGTGGTTTGACGTAACTGACATTTATCAACATTAAGTTTCAGCCCTGCATTGTTTATCCTGTGTAGCACAGCACGCAAATTTACCTTGTGAGCGGCTTCTGAAGTTCCATATATAATGACATCATCAAGATAGCACTGTACCCCTTGTAGGCCACTAAGTATTTGTGTCATCATCTTTTGAAAAACAGCCGGAGCAGAACACAGTCCGTAAGGTACCCTGCAGTACTGATACAGACCGTCATGCGTAATGAAAGCAGTAAGTCCTCTGCTCTCTTCATGCAATTTCAACTGATGGTACGCAGATTTGAGGTCGAGAGTAGAGAACATAACACTCCCATGCAGTTCTGACAGTATGTCCTCGATCAATGGCAATGGATGGCTGTCAGTGATTACAGCTTTGTTTGGCTCTCTCAAATCAACGCACATGCGTATATCACCAGACTTTTTCTTAGTGACTACAATTGGGGAGACCCACTCAGATGCGTCAATTCTCTCAATGATTCCATGTTGCTCCAGGTTCCTGAGTTCCTGGGAGACAGCCTCACGAACTGAGAGAGGTAACCGTCGAAGTTTTTGCTGTACTGGCTTCACCTCCGGTCGGATCTTCACCTTGTGTACGAAGTCCTTTGCACACCCGAATGCTATTGGAGACTCATTTTCTTGTTTGCGGTGAGTGTCGGGTTGGCAAAGTGTTGCACACACCTTGACAGTCTCAGTCTCAGGTATAACCTGGCCGCCTTTAAAGTGTAACTGGAGGGCAGTCACAAGGTCCATGCCCAGTATAGGTGTCCCTGTTTTCACGATGTAGAAGTCTGTCATGGCACTCCTCCCCTGGTAAGTAGTGCTAGCGCTAAGACATCCTAATACATTCAGTTTCTCTCTAGAGTATGTCACCAGCTGCACTCCAGGCTCATTTAATTTAACTGCGCTGAAATTTGCACTGTAAATATTCTCTGGCAGTATAGAGACACTGGACCCTGTATCCACTAACAGTCTAACAGTACATATTTGGTCAGTGTCCGGTACAGTTATAGTAACATTGCACATTAGATTAGCTGTGTCAACAGTGCAACAATTTTCAACACTTAAAACATAGAATTCAGGCATAGTCACTTCATTAACAGACTTTTGTGACGATTTACAGACACGAGAATAGTGCCCAACCTTCCCACACGAGTTACATTTACAGTCTTTAGCAGGGCAAGATTTATCATTAGCCTTGTGATCGGCCGAACCACAACGATAGCATGACATAGTTCCATCCGTTCCCTGCGCGCCTTTGTATTGTGATTTGCGCGCCTTCTGTTGTATTTGGATGGCGGCCACGGGCGTTGTGTCTGCCACAGCCATGGCCTTAGCATCAGCTATGGCAGCTTCAGTACGCCTAGCTAAAGCCAAAGCACGTTCAAGAGTCAAATCTTCCTCCATTAAAAGTCTTTCACGTATCCGGGAGCTATTGGTTTTCTCCACAATCTGATCACGTAACATTTCATTCTCCATTGTTCCAAATTTACACTTTTTCACGAGCTCTCGCAGTGCTGCTACGTAGTGATCTGTAGACTCACCCACAGCTTGTGCTCGTTGTCTGAAACGGTATCTCTCGGCAACAACGTTGAGTTTGGGCTCAAAGTACTTTTCCAAAGCCTTCACGGAACCGTCATAATCGTCGGTTTCGAGTGGTAAAGTGCTGTAAATTCTCTGCCCCTCACTTCCCAAACAGTGAATAAGCAAGGCTCTTTTTCTCGCAACAGGAAAAGCATCACCTCCGATCGCCAGCAAGTAGTTGTCGAAGTAGCCTTTCCACGCAGTAAATGGAGTTTTCGGCTCTCCTGGGCAATCCAGGAACACGGCAGGAGATTGTATGGATAGCAGAGACATTTCTTCACTATTATCCTCGTCGCCACTTTGTTGTGGTGTTGTATCGGACGACATTAACACACACGAAGCATGTAGAAACAGAGAGCGTGGTTTACTCAACTTCTTCACATCTTACAGTACATTCAACACACCACTTCCCTCGTACTAGTGCCCCCTAGTGTCTGTACACGCAAGTGCATATAACATCATACTACAACCGTGACTGCATAGACAATGCAGTATATCAATGGACATAACACCAGGTGGAGAGGATTCATTTAATGTAAAGTTCTCATCCACTTTCAGCCATGTTTCAGTTAAACATAGTATATCAAGAGAGCAGTCTGAGATTAATTCATTCACAAGAGCTGCCTTGGAATTAAGGGATCTTATATTTAATAAGCCAACTCTCATGGTAGTAATATCACTTGAGCTAATAGGATTGTGTTTTGTTTTAATCTTAATCAGATTATTAAAACAAACTTCACGGTTTTTGCCAGATTTGACATGGTTTGGTATACGTGGGACAGACACAGTTTCAATTTCTAAAGGGTGAACCCTAGTTGATGGTTCTGGGGAACAAGCAGACAAGAAGTTCTGCTTCCTGGCCTTGGCTCTAATTAGTCAGGGACTTGAATTTCTAAGACTATAGGCCAGTTTTTTAGAGATAAGAGCTGAACCCTCCCACGTGGGGTGAACACCATCTCTTTTTAAAAGATTAGTCCCCCAAAAAGTGTGCCAATGATCTATATAGCCGATATTATTAGAGGGACACCACTCAGATAGCCAACGATTTAGTGACGTTAGTCTACTATAAGTTTCGTCACCACGCCTAGAAGGAATGGGGCCAGAGCAAATAACAGTGTCAGACAACCGTTTTGCTACTTCACATGCTGATTCAAAATTACTTTTCGTTATCTCCGATTGCTTCAACCGGACATCATTTGCGCCGACGTGAATAATAATGCTAGAAAATTTACGATTAGCTTTAGCCAGCATTTTTAAATTTGCTTCTATGTCGGTCGCTCTAGCACCAGGAATGCACTGAACTACGGTCTTTGGACTCGCAATTTCTACGTTTCGTAGAATAGAATCACCGATTATCAAAGCTTTTTCAGCCGGTTTTACCGAAGGTGCATTGCTCAGGGGAGAGAACCTATTCGAAACCCGAATTGGTGGTTGGTGGAGTACCGGTGGTTTATGACTACGTTCGCGAACTGTAATCCACCTGCTGTTACCTTGCTGCGGAGGCATTTTCGGAATTCTAACATTAGTTGGGGATGGGCTAGCTGGAGCACCCGAAACCGAGAAGGATTCTAATGAACTTTTCGGTTTCTCTAATTTCATGTAGGGTACGGATGCGAGATTCCAAATCGGCTATCTTCGCAGTCAACCTAGCATTTAATTTGCACTTATCACAAGTAAAGTTCCCACTAGTGGCGGAGGAGGAATAGGTAAACATGTCACATACCGGGCAAGAGATAGCCCAATATGGCGAGGAAGGAGAAACCGAGCGAGGAATGGGAGAGACTGAGGGATCAAACGAAGCCATAGCTTACCCTTGTATTAGAAGATATACAAAATTCGTCGGAAGCAGGATCAACACTACTGGTTCCGTAGAAGCCGGCTCGCCAGCCACTTTGTTTTGCTTTACCTAGGCTTACCTAGCCTAACACTGCTGGCCTGGTGAAAGCCTGCTCAGCAGCGAATTCGTCTTACCTAACGTTAGTTTGTAGCCTAATATATTTTGTTTTGTTTTGTTTTGTTTTTTGAGAACAATCTTACCTAGCCTAACACTGCTGGCCCGGTAAAAGCCTGCTCAGCAGCGAATTCGTCTTACCTAACGTTAGTTTGTAGCCTAATATATTTTGTTTTATTTTTGTTTTTTGAGAACAATCGCAATTTGCAGATTTGTCTTTGTAAGCGAGGACTTCCACAGACTTCCACAGTAAACACCTATGCCCCGTTTATGCGGGCTCTAAGTGATACTGCTGGCCCGGTAAAAGCCTGCTCAGCAGAAGTGGCCTGCTTAGCAGCTGCCACTGTCATTCGCAACGCTCATATGTCAACACATGATTAATTGTTAGTTGAGCATTAATTTGTGAACCATAAATTGTTCCCAGTAAAGTTTAACTAGCAACTACCTAACTATCGTGGCCCAATTAGACTGCACTACCTCAGCTAGAAATACAGTCAACCAGGAGTGGGTTTGTATGTAGACTGAAATTAATTAAGTATGTATACACACAATAGTAGTATGTATAGAATAGAATAGAATAACTTTTATTTTCCTGTTAGGGAACTTCAGTTGTAGCCACCAGCAACAACAAAAAAGACATATACACAAACAAACATATCAAATAATGACATTCAATAGAATCATTGCATTAATCAAACTAATTAAGTGAATTAAAGTGGAAAAGCCTACAGCCAAACATCATGATTAAAAATAGCCTCCGCTATCACAAGATGTCCAGTGTTATCAAGCAGTCCAACACACAAACTCCGCCTCCACGACTTTCCCCCATACATGCAGTGTTGCGGTCTCTGTCCACTGTCAACACGGAGCACCAAACTGCGTCAGCCTTCCCACTCGTCGCCTCACTCCTCCCCCGCATTATCTTCTCCTTCCCTTCCCTGGTGGCCTTTTGAAGATTGGCTGCAGTCCTAGATCAGTCCCGACATCTTCAACTCTGGTGAAGAGCGATGGTAAACTTTGTAGCTACAGATCCAATGGACATTCCCGAGCATATGTTGCAAATGTATCTCCATGGTGACGACCACAAACAAAATTATCCTGAATAGACAATTCGTCAATATTACCAAAACACATTCAAATTAAGAAACACGAACACGAGAGACAGCTGGACTACATGTCTCCATTACAGCGCCATGTGACGTATATAATACCAGTTGTTATTTTACTTGGATAGAACAGAGGAACTAGGGCAAAATGGCCTGGCCCATAAACAATGTTCAACATGTTAAATAAATAATAGATATAAAATATATTTAATGAAAAAAATCAAATAATAATTGTCATTTATTTCAGCTACAAATAAACAATCAGAATGCACTAGGGAGGCAGGACAATAACTCATTTTGTGAGTTATTGTGCTCACATGCTCCATCAAAATGTCTTTGTGATTAATAAAGATATCTTCATCTTTACCGTACTGCTTCTGTTCTCTCTTTGAAGCTTCTGTTCTTTCTTTGAAATGTGTTGTCAGTCTGGAGCCACTCTTTTCTCATGATTCATTTTGAGCTGCTCTGTTCTCTGTCAATAAAAAACCAAACCTGTGTGTATGTGTTGCAGTGTTAATAATTACAATGTTTTGTACTTGGTTTGCAGCCCCAGGTTAAATGCAATTTCAAAATCAAACCTGTTTAATAGCAACATCAAGATTTCAGACGTATTTTCAGAGGAGCCCCAGCCAGGAGAGTCTGCTCCCCAGCCTCGGAGATATTAAAGTTCAAAATGACAATAGCGGTCAAATGACCGCTCCCGTCTTTCTAGTGTTAACATGAACATGCAAAATTGTGCTGCTCAATTTTTATGGGGCGAGGTTTAAAGTCAGATAGTCATGGTAATGGAGGGACATTGACAAATGGTAACAGAGGGACACATTTTCACCCCCCTCAAAATCATAATTCCGCCAAGTTTTTTTCAAAACTGGTTATACTACATCAAGAAACATCCCAATAAGCTTTCATTTTGAATGTTTTCCCTCTCTAAGTAGAAAATTCATGTTAAAAAAATTGAACGGAGGGACAGGCCGAAATGAGAATCGAGAAATTTTTTGTCTTTTTATCCTAAACCATTCACTCTACTGGGATGCCTATTCATATCATCATTAGAAAAATGCTATTTATTCATACTTTATTAAAAATATTTGCTCAGTAAGACTATTATTATAGGATAGACTCAGGGGGAAAGTGCATCTGTTCAAGTTCGTCAACCCCAATGGATTCAAAAGCCCATAACTTTTTTTCTAGTAGAGATAATTCAAAACTTTTTTTTTGTCCTGTACACCTTGGAATGTTGGCTTCAAGATCAGGCAGATAGGAAGTCATTTCATAATGTTTAAAATTTTGCTTTTTGCTTTGAGTTAACCTCCCCTTGGCCTGGCCCTTATAACAATACCTGGACTCAACATGTTTGTATTTAAAGGTTGTATCAGCGATTTTGGGTGGAAACATAAATGATCACATTCATCTGATTTTTCCTCACGATCCGCTAGCTGCCCGCCCCATAAGCAGGCCGTCAAAAAACCGCGTCTCTGTAGGCAGCCTATGCTCCGAGATCGTACACAAAAACAAATGGTACTACCAATCACTCAAAACCAAAATAAACAGTATTCCAACCAATCACAATGATCTGCACAAACGCTAATACTCTTATCTCGCTGAAATCTTGACGAATTTACAAACGGTTTGGTTTCTTACAAACGTTATTAACGTGGTTATAATTCTGGATGCTTGAAAACTATTTTTTAAAACATAACATAATTATTCATAAGTACGTTTGTTTGGGATTTCGCTTCAGAAGTGACGTCACCCAAAATCGCTGATACAACCTTTAAGACATGGAAAAGGAAATTAAAACATTTTGGCACACTGCCCTCATCAGTATAAAGGTCTGATTCAGAGGTGGAAAATCCAGGTTCAAATTGTCCTCCACAGTATTTTGTTCCAATCACCGGGACTTACTAATTAGCACAATTCTTCAGCAGGAGGTAGAATGGGTGGAATAAATACATGGCAGGACATTTACTTTCTGACCCCCTGACTTTCCACCTCTGATTTGTTCTACTCGCAATGTTTATGCAGTGTATCCAACTGACATTCACTGACACTTCCTTTCTAATTAACAAATTAACTTTCTTGTGGTGACATTTTATAGATGTGTAAAGAGTGTGCTTCTTAGGATGGTGTCTTTTTGGAGTTTGAATGATATCAAGAAAGGATCTGTATGCAGCAGTCAGACTGGACCAAGTGAAATTTGAGCCATGAATGACAAATGTAATATCAGTGCATCTGGGCATCAAGGCTAGTTTCCCCCTCACAGTTGAGCACTGGTGCTGAATGAGGTGGGGCAATGGCTCAGATGACCCCTCAATTATTACATTGAGAGGGCAGTGTCCCCGCAGTATTCAGGTCAATGTTCAGTGAAATACAGGAGTTGGACAAAATAATAGAAACACCCCATGACTCTGTATTATAAGTAACTAAATCACAAAGACAGTTAAACAGGTGAGTCGAATGGCAGTTAGCAGTACGTATCAGCTATAAAAGGAGTCATGGCAATAAGCGCTTTGATTTACAAGTTTCAAAAGCAAAAAGGCAACTAGCAAAGTACCACAGAGGCCCAACAGTTGTTCTCCGAATTAGAGGTGCACCAGTCACAAAAACTGCAAAATGATTTAATGTGGCAGGTAGGGATTGGGATGGCAGGTATGCCATCTGCCAAGTTACGGCTTGGCGGGGCATGCCCCGTACCTATACAGCACTGAGAGTTTGGCACTTTTCAGGGTTTCCTACAGAAGTAACCACAATGACCACAGACTCTCAGCCCTTAAAAACATTAACTTCTGTATGTTCTGACCTCATGTAACCACACAGCATTCAGATAGAACATCACACATCCACACAATAAAGCCCCAAACTTGGGTTATTTTGCGGTTTTTCTGCTTCTTCTTCTTCCCATTTTTCCTGCCTACCCAGAGACCCTTACTACGTGCCTGCCTCCGTACCCTCAAAGAATAATTCTCCCCATTGGATAACAACATCACATACCTGCTCTCCCAAGCTTATCGCCCAATAAAAATCAGTAGTAATCATGAGTAATACTCCATATAGTGATCATGAGTAATACTCCACATGTAAGACTGTAGAGGCATATTACTTGCACTATCTAGCTTACAGATGTCACTGATATGGTGGTTCCAGAGACAATCTTACATTAAACTCAAATGAGATGTTATCAAGTAATGTCTTATTTGTAAAATTAGAATGTAGCAGCAGCAATGCACCCTATTCGATTTCCCTAACAAGCAGTTTAAAAGGTAACCTACCCACACAAGTGAGAAACAACAATAGACTCAATCTCTAACAAATACAGGGGGTTACTTGTGTTTTACACAATTCAGCCTAGGCTATTAACTGATGTTTTTTGGTATTTTTGTCAATATAATACTACACTGTGTTTAGTCAAGTGAAAGTAGAACAGTTTAAACTCTTCCTTCCTCCATCTGAAATGTGTGTGTGTGTGTGTGTGTGTGTGTGTGTGTGTGTGTGTGTGTGTGTGTGTGTACATTTGGGGCATGAATGAGGGGATTATCAATGGTGCAACTGTGTCAAAAGGAAGGTAGATAGCCTAATTATGAAAGGTAATCCTTTTCAATGTTAATAACTGAATGGAGAATATTACTTCATGAGCTTCAGGGAAGGTTTTTTATGGCATGTTTATGATCCTCCTTATATTAACCCCTTGGTGCAGATGGCAAATTTCACCTATTTAGGGGGTGCTCCGTTTAAGGCTTTATAACTCCAGGGGCCCGATCTTAAACCCGGCGCAAAGCGGCGCTAACCCAAACGCAAGTGTCTTTGCTATCTTACACCCGGCGCTGGGTTCATTATAACACCTAGCGCTTACGTCGTTTAACTACCATGTATTCTTGCGCCTGTTGCAAGTGAACTGGGCGTGTTGGTCTTCAGATGAGGAGTGGCCAGGATTATTGTTGGCGTATTGCTATCTTGAGCCAGCAGAAAGTGCTTGCGCTAGAACCACCACAGACCTGGTCTAAAGTCATGTCGCAGTTGTTTACATGTTATTTTAACGGCGCATATAAGTGTGTCTACATAGGCGTGTGCACAACGCACGTAGCCTCCTGTCTGTTACACACAGGGGCGCACAAGCATGACTAAAATATCAAGATTACAATGTGAAATATTATTATTGTGTAGGCTATATCAAAAAATGCATAATAATAAAAGGGTCCATAGCCTACCTTTCCCTCAGTGAAGGGGAATGCCACATTGAATTGCTCTGAGCCCACTCCATCAACATCCAGGCGATGTGCGATGGTACAGGACAATGGCTATCCATTAAAAAGGAGCTGATAACACCTATATCAAGCCTAATGCGCGAATTGTCATTTACACCTAATGCATGAATTGTCATTCAATGGAAAACTCACGCACTGCAATAGACGGACATTTGAGTTTTGAAAATGCGCTTCAGATGTCATTAAAATACAGCTCTGTTTATCTAGGAATACAGCCTGTAAGTAAATAGAATGGTTTGTGACTGAAAAAAGTTCAAAACCTTGTCCAGTGAATATTGCTTTCATTGTTTGTCAAATAGCCTAGGCTACAGCGGATTCGCTGTGCATAAGGTTTTTTCGATAGCCTACGGTTAAAAAACGGAGATAAATGTCACCATGTTAACTGAATTGTAACCTTAGCTATTCTTCGTCCTTCATATTTTTTTAATTACAGTGACAAGGTTTCCATACCCTCAGTTTATTAAAACCCCGCTGATTTCACCTGTTATTCCATAACTGAACAAAAGATTTTAAAGAGAACTAAGCGTCTAATTAGAAACGAAAACAAATTTGCAGCACGTTACAATTAATTCACAATTAATTTTAATACCATTATCTGCATGTGCGCTTTACAGGAGCAGCTCTGTTTCCCCTGCTGTAAATCGCACTTTTAACAGCCTTCCTGGGAAAGTGGATTGTTTTAAAGCATTACGCTACCAGTCAAACAGGTTGGTCACGTTTCCATAAGCAGGACATTATAAAACAAGGGAAAATATGCGTGAACCTATGAGTTGCTAACCTGACAGCTTTATTGTATTTATTGTCATGATTAAGGCAAAATAACGTTATTTATTTTATTAATCAAAATTAGAATGCAGGTAATGAACTTCGGATGAAGCTTGAACATGAGTTCATTGCTACATTGCATAATCAAACAAAATTTGTTAAACAAGCAGGCTAATTTGGCATTTTCTAAGGTGAGACGGAAGCCATTGGTAACTTATTTCAGCTGTTGCAGGTGCCTTAAATTAAATTTAACCGCATATATTTTGTAAAATAACAGCACTGTCGGGAATTACCGGGAACTCATAATGGTTTGTCCGAATAATATTTATCATAAGCTACTATTGATCCATATAGCCTATTCCTTGATCGGACTAAACACGCATGAGCATGTCTGTTTCGCCATCATATAAGCAATCTGCCAAGGTGGAAAAGCAAGCTTTTAAAGGGAATGGGATATGAAATTTTGATTGGTTTATTGCATGTCACGCCCAAGACACACCTATAATTAATGAAGAGACTAGGTTCAGCCCATTTGCACCCTGTGCCGTGCTTAGCACTCAAAAAACATGCCGTTAAAATAGCAAAAGTGGACTTGGACACGCCCTAAATGGACTTTACGCCAGGACCAAGCGGCAAGATAGAGCCCCTGGTGTGAGCATCACATAAACTTGGTAAATGGCTTCAATGAAACAAGACAGGTGTACCATTTACAATACAAACTTAGATTTGTTTATTTTCATAATTTAAGTCAAAATAAAGTGCTACAAATGCAAAGAAACTTTGGAAAAAAATTAAAAAATTTTGTTTGCTGAGAGCTACATAAATGAAATCGGTAATATATATATACATTTCCTGGATCATAAACTCCATGTCTACAAGTTTGGCAAAATCTGAGGATGATATGCAGAACTACTAAAGGTCTATGATGTAAAATATAGCAGTGTACCCTGTTGTCCATTAGTGTCTCCAAATCTATCCAAATGGCTAAATTGTGCACTGCTCTAAATAAAGAAAATTATGATATATTTAACTACAAATCAACAGTTTTGACTCATAAAACTCACTTTTGCATAATTTTCAAGTGGGAATTACTATATTTTCATCAGTATAGGGGGGTAGATATTTATGGGTCGAAAACAACTATGCAAAACATGTCATAACATTAATAAAATTAGTTTTGTCCATTATAAAGCATATACATTTGCTCCTTCTGATGGCTTAGGATAAAAACATTGATATCACAGTGTTACATACACCTAAATATGTTGCCTAATCATTCACTCTTGTACCTCAATAAAACATCACTTGTCCCTGTACTCTACAGTATGTATACTTTTGTCCTGGGATTGCATTATTCTATTGTTTTTTAAAAAATTTAATTTTCCTATTCATAATGACTCCAAGGAAATTTTTACCTTAATCTACCACATATCAGCGCACAGTAAATTGGAATGAGCATTTGTCATGCCCTAAGACACAAGTATATACACCATAGCCTATATTATGTACGATAACATGAACATAAAATAGTATTCCACCATCTGAAAAATGCTGCCAAATGTTCTATCTTCAATGAACATCTGTAGCCTACATCAAAAATACATTTAACGATTGCACTACAGTATGTGAAATGAACTCAAAATGCGAAAATAACAATAGGGCTATCAAACATATTGGAAAGACAGTGCTTGAGTGGAAACACGAACGTACATATGTAGCCAGTGAGACCAACGGTATTTTAGATGCAA
Organism: Synaphobranchus kaupii; assembly: GCA_029718625.1. Classification (NCBI taxonomy): domain Eukaryota; kingdom Metazoa; phylum Chordata; class Actinopteri; order Anguilliformes; family Synaphobranchidae; genus Synaphobranchus; species Synaphobranchus kaupii. Next base: position 340,002 of record CM056395.1, on the reverse strand, counting down.
AAATACTTACATATCGGAAAAGGGAAACTCCCCTCCCTAATGTGTTTTCTATAGAGCTTGCGTAATACTAGACCGTTAAAAGGAAAACTGCCGTTACGCTGGGCTGTAGTAAATTGTTCAAAGCACCCAAAAAGACAAGGAATATACCGTTGCTAAGTTTATAATGTACTCTATTGGATAAAAAAGCCGACAATTAAACCAGAATGAACTGTAATGAATGAGACAGGCTTACAGGGCATGGGGGTATTACGCGTCGACGTTTCAGATAGTGTAATAGCGTTGTATATAAAGTGTTGTATATTTCTCAAACCAATTGTACCAGACAATAAATGACAACTGAATTTTGAAAGGAACATCTCGATGTGTAAAACCAATGGTAGGATTGTATATTTATTTCATATTTAGTAGCATATATTGCTAGTAGAATACATGGTAGACAGTACTTTCACAGTTTATTTAGCATTTGAGTGAGCAGGGCTTTTCACGGCTTTATTGTTGGGTTTACAGTGCATCCGGAAAGTATTCACAGCGCTTCACTTTTTCCACATTTTGTTCTGTTACAGCCTTATTCCAAAATTGATTAAATTCATTTTTTCCCTCAAAATTCTACACACAACACCCCATAATGACAATGTGGAAAAAGTTTTTTTGAGATTTTTGCAAATTTATTAAAAATAAAAAAATAAAATTTCTCATTTACATAAGTATTCATACCCTTTGCTTTAACGTATTTTTAAAGTATCATATTTCATATTTGGTCGCATATCCTTTACATGCTGTTACTTCCTGAAGTCTGTGACCATCAACATCAAAAAACTGTCGATATCTTATTTTCAGGTACTGTTAAAAGCGATACTATAACCACTCTGCATTTGAATGGATCTCTATGGAAATTGGGGGGTGAGACTAGATTCAGCTGTAAATTACACTGGTACAGTATGGAACACATGGCTGGCTAAATGGCTGTAAGTTATCAAGGGTCTGAGCTATCAAACGAGCCCCAAACCATCACTCTGTTGCCAGATATGGAGTAGATGTGGATGGATCACTTTAAGGGTTGTTTCTCCTGACTTTTTCCCCCATAGAGTTCTATAGGAAAATGAGTCCGGAGAAATAACCCTTGCAGTCATCCATCCACATCTACTCCATATCTGGCAACAGAGTGATGGTTTGGGGCTTACCATAGTAATCACAGTCTGCATTTCTACTGCAGAAATACAGTATACACGCAAACATGGTTGAAAATATTCTGCCGTAGAAGAGGGTGCAATTACGTTTAAATTCAATATTTTGGATGAAATTACATGAAAATAACTTTATAAATCCAGCCATGTCTAATGCTAGAGAGCAATGTATTCTCTTTTATTACAGGAGGACTTGCGACATACCCCCTGGAATAAAGTTTTAGCACAGGAGAAACGATGCCGAAGAAAGCGGTGGCTGGGTTTTTCTAACTAATTAAAGCCGTTTCAATTTGCTTTATTGTTGGTATTTAAAGCTGAAAGACAAGAGGGACAATGTTAAATGAGCCTCGCTCTACAGATGACACATTTGGCGTCCTAAATGAATGAGTAATTAAACTTCATACTGGGAGCAAATTCATGAGCGGCCTGTGTAAAGTTGCTCACGCCATACCGGTTAGCCCTTTTAACTGAAATGCAAAACCCAGCAGAGACTGACAACTGTTCATACAGTATGTGATGGCAGATAGCCTGATCTTAGATCAGGTGTTCTGTTCCATATGAGGGTGGGCCACACAATAGCAACTTCATAACTCAGCAAAAATGCCCCCCTGGCCAAATACTTGACTTGGTTTTATTCACAGCTCTGAAGGAATTCCGTCCCTTCTTTATTTCCTTTCTTCTATGTTTATGATCTGGCTTCCTCTTACTGCTTAATTTTGTGCAAATTCGAATCATATTTGAAACTCATGCCATTTATTGCAACAGTAAAAAAAAATTATTTAAAAAAATTTATTATCTCATCTATGAAAGTGTCTAATTGAAAACTAGTTCCTCTTCTTTAACGGTAAATGATTGCAAAAGGCAGCCAGAATGCTTTTTTGCTGTTCCTGGTGAGATTTCAAATCAGTTACTAATTACCAATTAGTTACTGGAGAAATGCGTAGAGACGATTCTTGGAGAACTGGGAAATATTCTGGAATGTTTCACTAAATCCCCCTTGAACTTGTTACTCTTTTTCTTTTCTTTTTTTTCTTAATTTATTTCAGATTTTTCCACATTTTCTCCCAATTTAGTAGCCAATTGAACCCCTATTCTATCAATTATCCCCGTGTGTAGCAACCGCTCGAGAATCGCCGCCACGAGCCCTGTCGGTCGGTGGTGGGGGAGAGGACGCCCCGCCCTCTCCAGGACGCGGCCCCTCCAAACCTGACCGTAATTCCAACTCGCCCAGGGCCGCACTTGCGCGTGACTCCAAGCCCCTCCCGCCAGGAGCGGCTGCCAATTGCCACTCCCTCAGCCACCGGCCATGCTCGGAACTGGCAGGACCGGGAATCGAACCCCCGATCCTCGGGGCGCAACTGCACAGACTAAAAAGTCGGTGCCTTTGTCCGCTACGCCAGACTTCCCCTCATGTCTCCTTTTAAAATCCCCCAACTGCCCTAAACTTACATACATATTTTCCTTCGCCATTCTGGTACCTTGCACAGAGTGCACCCTTATCAACAATTTTTTCATCCAAAATCTCTGCTTTAAGGGAAACTCACACACACACAGCAACTGTCAACGAATGGAGTTCATAATTTTCCTCTAGACAGAACATCTCTGAAATGCTATTTATACACATTGAATAATTGATAATTCATAAAATTACATTTTTATAAAGTGCTGTGGTTGTGGCGAGAAGAAATACTTTTCTTTTGCCGGTAGTTATTGAGCAGTTAATCTCCATCTTGGTATGTAATTAATGTGTAATTAATTCTGGTTTGTTCTCTGGATCATTTTAATTAGAAGAAAACTCAATCAATGTGATTTATATTATTGGTAACCAATATCAAATGCAAATATTCTGGTACCTTTTCATCCATCATTCTTATTTACTGTTTGTAAAGGCAATAAACCTGAAGTGGTAGAACGCATCGCTCAAATTTAATCATACTGATTTAAGGGACATTTAGTGGAATTCGATTTGGGGCAATATTGCTGACTTGTACATTTCTTTGTATTGATAAAATGATAACATTTATTTTAGGTTTACAGGTTACCAGTAAACTAATCAGAAACACAATCTTCGGTTCAGCTCCTAAACGCAAGGCTTCTGTAGAAATAGTTCTCTCTGCCTACCTTGTGATTAAACTTTTCATCTCTGTTCAGATCCAGCAAGTTCAAAGTAATTACAAGCTTAGCTGCACCTGCTGAACTGCTGTTGGATTCCCTCTTGGAATCCAACCAGAAGACAACAATTTGTCTGTTTAGTGTGGTGAAAAAAGTTCCTTTTTATCTCCACCAATGTGAGCGCATTACTTAAAGGCCAGAGGGAAAACAGGGGAAACATCGTAGCGTTCCTCACATTACACTTCAGGTATGTGATTACACAACACCACATTAATCCGAACTGCTATACTGTGTTCATTAGAGAGCACTTTCTGGCTATAGTTGTGTGGATAGCTAACTGGTGATATCCCCAGGGCCACCCTGGGTCCATTCTACACACGAGGCAGGCTGGACCCATTCTTTTTAAAGGTACCTTAACTAAAAATATTTCTAAATCTCTTTACACCAAATCACTTGTTACAGTTCTCTGCTCATGGAATGTCATGTCTTTGCTATGTTGATGGATGCTCAACTCTTTTTCTCATTTTCTCCCTCCGACACCGTAGTTCAGGCACATATCTCTGCATGCCTAACTGACATTGCAACCTGTCCACCCCACTACCTGAAGCTCAACCTGGGGAAGTCATAACTCCTGTTCCTTCTCGCAAAGGGTTCCTCGTGGATTGATGCATCAATTAATGTTGGCAACTTCCCTTAACTCCAATATATATTTTCCTTCCCCCACATTGGCAACCCTACTGGACAAGCTCCTTCCACAGAGTGTACCCTTTAAAACATTTTTTTTCATCCAAACTCTCTGCCTTAAGTGAAACACACGCACAGGCACACACAGACACAAACACAGCTCATGTAGAGTTCATCATTTTCCTCCGGCCAGATAATCTTGATTTATCTGAGGCTTTACTTAAGTTGTCCGCCAGAGGCCGCCCTCGCACCACAAACTCCCTTGACTAATGTGTTGATTGTGTTACCTCTTGTTCTCCAGTTCCACCTGTTCCCCATTCCCTCGTTAGCCCAGGTGTATATCTACCTCCCGTGTCCTCTGTCTCGTTGCGTGATTCTCGTGTTTTCTGCTTGTTTCGCTACATGTCTGAATTATCAAGCTCCCTTGTGTAACTTGTCTGATGTCCTTGTCTCTCGTGTTAGCTGTTCCTGAGTTTGTTTTTTATTGTTCTTTTGTGTTTTTGTTTTTTGCCTTTACTGGCAACCTTTTCTTTTTGGTTATCTTCCCAGTAAAATTCCATTGTTATTCAATCTCCTTGTCTTGCCTCCTTCGTATTCTGCGCTTGGGTCCAACTTTTACTGCAACCCCACAGCCCCTTCCTATTTTCAGACAACATTTGCAGCATACACTCCAACCAGAACACTCTGTTTACCATCCTCTCACCAGCTGGCTGTGTCATCTCTTCAAGCACCAGCCACTAATCCTCGCATGCCTGGCACATCTTTGCCACAACCCCAATGGTGGAATGACCTTCCACAATCAGACATGACGGCAGATGCCCTGGTTGTTTTCTATAAAGTTTTTCTATACAAGTAAGGTATAAAGACCTTTTTCTGACTACATCTCAATATTTCTATTTTTAACCGTTCTCTCTGTAGTTTGCAAGTGAAAATTGTAATTTAGCTCAAGTTTTTTATTATTTCGTTTATGAAAATGACAAATATACATTACAAAGGTCATTTAATTTGAATGAAATATAAAAAAATTTCTGATCATGGACTGATGAATCAAAAATAAACCTAATTATTTGGCCACATTGTAGGCTATGTGAAGTTGCAGTTGTAGTGTCGTTAGGTACATTAATAATTTGGCAGTGAAGACAGACAGTTAAAACGTCTTAAGTCATCACATGGAAGCACCAATGAATGTGCAGAATATATATAAATTTATATATTGCTTCACACTAGGTGCAAAATTATAATTAATCAGTCTCATAAAATGTATTATTAAATCATGATTATGAATTTCAATGTTAACTATTAAAATAATAATAACTTAATCTGAAGGCGCAAGTTCTTTTGGAGGATAGGCTCAAATGTTTATCCAAACAACAATCAGACCGACGACCAGGTTTGACAAAATACTATTTATTAAATAACAAACATGTCTAAAACTAACATCCCAAAAACAGTGAATGATATGGAAAGGAAAGCAAAGTGTAGGCAAAGAATGAGGCAAATAGAATTCACAGTTCTATTTCTGTACGTGCGCCAGACACGTGGTGTTCAGAGATCACAAGACAATCTCGAGGGGGAAATACGAATCTGTCATGGTTTTGACCCTGTTTCCCTATGCGGTCGTTTTCCTCGGTGGCCACGCGAGGGCGCTGCCCTTTTGGTAGATGCTTGCTCCGCCCTGCTGAGTTGGCGGAGCTTCTGTTAAGCGTTTACACCTGTGCGTAGTCACCTGAGAGACATATAAGCCTACCGTTTCCTTCGTTCGGGGCTTCGACATTAATTGTTCCTTGTTTGTTTATTGTTTTGTACGGTGGTGTATTGTTGGCTGTGAGTTCTCGTACCATTTTGGCTACTCGCCTATTTTTAACGTCTCTTAGTTGAGGCAGGGCTTATTTCTTGCTGGCTTGGTGGTTGGTTATCTCGTAGAAGTTTGGGACCGTAAATCTCTGCTCTATTTTGCCTTTTTTTGTGCTTTTTCTCTGTGTATGGAGTTTTGGGCAATTCTGTTCGGAACAGTAGTTCTGTTCGCCCTTCGGCACGTCTTCCCATAGGGAGATCGGGCGTTTCGCTTCTACTTAGTTCTTAGCTCGTAGAAGTATAGAGTAGTAGTTTCTCTGGTCCATTTTCGCCTGTTGTTTGGTTTTCTTGCTGAGAGACCTGGCGTTTTAGCTTCTACTCATTTCCGGGTTATGGTGATCCAGTTAGTAGCTTCGGTACGTTTGTTCCCTATGTTGTCTCCTTCTCGTGGACTACGTTCCTCCTTGTTGGGACTCAGGGTTTTTGTTTATATTTAGAGGCTGTCGAGCTATTTTTGCGTTAGTCTTTTTGGATAGTAAAGTTATGGGACGACGGTGCTCCGTCGGCTCACCTGTAAAATGTTTCTCTCCTGGGAGATCGGGTGTTTACCTCTTTGTTTTCTGCTTCAGACTGCAAACTAATTAAATAGCCATGGAACGTTAAATCTCTGTTCCTGTTCGCCTCGTTACATTTCCCCTTACTGAGAGGCAGGGCTTGTATTTGTGTTAGTGCTTGTGTTAGTCAGATAGCCGACAGTTTCGGTGCAGCTGTCCTTTCGTCTTTTGTGCTATTTCTCCGTGTATGGAGATCTGGGCGATTTTGTTCGGAACTGTGTTTCTGTTCGCCCTTCGGTGCAATTCGTCTCTTAGGGAGACCGGGCAATGTCTTGGACATGTTTTCGTTTGACTGCTAGCCTATTAATCTCGCCATGGAACGTTAAATCTCTGTTCCTGTGCGCCTCGTTATTTTCCTCATCATAGAGGGGCAGGGCGTGTATTTTCAATGAATCTCGCTTTGGTCTAGCCGGTAAATGTCTGGTACTGCCTGTCCTGTTCGTTCCTTTCGGTGCCTTTCTCCTTTCATGGAGTTTGACGATTTTGTTCGGAACTGCTGTTCTGTTTCGTCTTTTGGGTGCATGTCTTCCTATATGGAAGATTGGGCGATGTTGTGGACACGTTTGTGTGTGACCGCGAGTCTGAGAATAGCCTGGAAACGTTGGATCTGTTCCTTTCGCCTCCTCATACTATCATATTATTTTGCAGTGTTTGTTTGTGTTTTATGTTTGTCTTTACGCTACTCGCCCGTTATTATGTGTCTCGTTACCGAGACAGGGCGCGTATTATTTCTGGCTGTTCAGTATCCTGTCCTTGCGCTCTACTTGGCGTGTGACAGTGAGCCGGTTAGTAGCGTTTGTAGTGGTGTTCGTTGTCTTGTCTCCTCCCTTATCTGCGGGTATCCCGCCTTAGTGGCCTAAGGGCTTAATGAATCCCCTTGCTGCGTTTGTCTCCTCCCATCTCACGCGTCACGCCTCATTACAGAATCTAGCTTTAGCATGAAGCTAACATGGCCTGACACATGGCGTGTGTTGAGGCTATGGAAATTTAGCTACGTCTAGTTAAATCCCAGGCCCCTATCCTATATATGATGGGTTAGGTATTAGTAGAAAGATTGCATGCATCGATCTCGATTTAAAAGGGAGGCGGATTGTAAGTTAGTTATAGAGTAAGTTAGAGTAGGCTCTGTAACTTTAGCTTATGCAAGGCTAATTGGCTGTCGATAGCCTGCATGCCATGTGTTGAGCTATAAGTTAACTTTACTCTAAACACACACAATGGATACAATCAATTATGCAATTACATTGACAATAAACATTACACAAACGTTTTCCTAACTATTGCCCAGATGTTCATGTCAGTCTTACTGTAGTGAAGTTGCTACAGGCGAGTCCATGGTTCTGATGATGTCCGGATAGTTCTGTCCTTTGGCAGCGTCTGGACTGGATTGTCTCTCGGTTTCCATGCGGGTAGAGCAGCTTGGTCCTTTGGCGAGTCGTTGCTGGAAACTTGTCGTTGGAGTCCTTCTGTCAGTTCAACAAGTGGTTTCCTTGGGTTCCCTTGCGGCTTGCGTTTCGTGGTAACGTAGGCTACACACGTTTTTCTGGTTGTCGCTTTAAAGCTACGCCGGATGACGGTAACTCGTTTTAGTGCCTTTCGCGAACACGCTAACTGAGAGCTGGGTGAAAAAGCGGTCTTTGGGTCCGCATAGCCCGAGGGGGAGAGGGTTCTCTCCGCCTGTTCCTTCCCAGCCGGGAAGATAGGAGATGATTCTTCCAAGAAGTGGAAATGGCAAGAAGTGGTGAACAGAACAGGAAGAACAGGAAGTTTGCTCAGAGTTTTACAGAACCGGGGACTCAGTCCAAATTGGTCAAGGATCACATGACTGCCCGGGATCACATAACTGTCGCATGCTGGTACATGTAGTCTTTTGGAAATGTAGTCCAGGGTCAAACAAATGCAAGTTGATTTCCAACGGACATGCGCTACACAGTAATAACTGAGTAATTACACTGTAACTACAGTGTTAATAATATGAATTATTATTATGTGCTTTTAAAATGTAATTATGTGTTTTCTTTCAACATTTAAATGTTGAATTTTGTATGTTTGAAGTTCATTTAATTGTGCGGCCTAATAATTATCCAACTAGCACTTATGCTGTGACTGTGGAGACTTCAAACACAATTCCAGTGGGTCAGAAGTTTACATACACTAAGTTGACTGTGCCTTTAAATTTTTAATATGTGGTCACATATCCTTTGCATGCCATGACTTCCTGATGTCTGTGACCCAACAACATCAAAAGACTCTTGATATCTTATTTTCTGGTACTCTTACAAGCGATACTATGATGTCTCTGCATTTGAATGGATCTCTATGGGAATTGGGGGGTCTAGAACTGTACAATATTTTTTGATGCCCGAAAATCCGATATGGATGAAAATACCCTCAAATTAAAGCTGACAGTCTGCACTTTGTGGAAGTAAGCTGTTTTGTGAAACTGTTCTGTATGCCCAAGAAAGCCCCATATGCAAGCTTCTATATAAATAATTAAATAATACAGTCAAGATCTAGTGGAAAAGTACTGAGGATGGGGGGTGGCGAGAGGATGCAGGATAGTTCCCTATCAACAAAGACGAGGGCATCTAGCACACCAGTCAAAACAGGAATGTTTCCCTCCTGTTTTCCATAACTAAGCAGGAGTTGTACTTATAACAATAGATAAGATAGATCATGCTGACCGAACAGGCAGGAGAATAATAAAAAATAAGGGAAATTAAGGAAAATTACATGCTCTGATTAAAAGGCACATGAGGAGAAGTCACAAACTATTTTATTTGGTAGATCAAGAGTGCCCCCAAGCGCATAGGGTAGGAACTGGTCATATAACATGTTTATTTTTCGCCTAATTTGTTATTGGATAAAATAAGATATGACGAAAGGGTGTCACCGCACATTATTGGTGTATTAGTTAGGTAGAGGAGTTATGATATTATATAAACTAATGTTTGTTTTTGTTCGGGGAACTCCTAATCCTCTGCGTAGGGTAAAGGACCTCCGTTGGCATTAACGCTTAATAAAAGGTAAAACTGAATAGAAGACTCTGCTATTTCCTTCATCTTGAGAATTCTCCAGCTCAAAACCCATCTCAAATTGAACCTAATTAGGAGAGAGTAAAGGACTTCTCTTCGCAACTTCAACCTCATTATCATTGTATCCTTTCAAACTCAAAGTGCTAGAGTACAGAACCGAAATAACAAAGAGATAATCAATGTTATTCACTTCACCTGTCAGTGGTTTTAATGTTGTGGCTGATCGGTTTATCTATATCGAACTATAGGCTATGTAGATAACGTAACGTTAAATCGCTAGCTAACGTTGACTTTTACCTCAGGAACAGGTAACATAGCCTAATGTTAGTTACCGTACAGGTGAAGTTTGCAAACAGTAGGCCTATTTACAGAAAGTCGAAGAATTGGTGGTCACTTAATCTGAAAAGAAAATTATAACTGGATATTATACTTTTAATGGTATTTACAAGAAACATAGCATTAATAGGCTAACGTTACTTACCCAACTCTTGAGGCTGTCACCTCTCCTCCTCAGAATGAGATGAGAGACACTCTCGTGCAGTTTTATTTGAACTTCAAAATATCCTCGAGCTGACGGCATAACTGCTTGCTTGTTGCGGTGGTAGTCCAAATAGTTTAGTCTGTTCAGTTGCCACAAATGGGAAACACACCGCCTCAAGAAAAATGACATCATGACAACAAAAATCTAACTTTATTGTTGGTTTCCGCTTGTCCTGTGTCATGTCCATATTGATATCAATGACCGTGTATATGTTGAGAAAATAATATTATCGCCATGTTGACTGGGAGCAGCCTATTAGCCCTATCCACAGTGCCCCCCTAGTGGTATTCGTCAAAGTCCCAATTATAGTAGCCAAGGCCTATTCATCTTTATCTGAAATTGTAAATTAACATACAAAATTCCGAAGCAGGATTGTTACAGTGTCGCCACTCGTGAATACATCAGCATCTCAAGTTGCACTGCAGGGCAATAAAAGCGCTATCTATCACACGCGCGGCTGTAATACGCTCATGCTGTTGTTATGAAAAAGCACACATACTTTTTTTACATAGGCGAAACGACTGAAACATAGCAAAGGCCGCCCATGCATATCTGATGTGATCTAAACAACAGCCAACTTGAGGTAACAAAGTTATTTAACGTTATTAGCTGGCGTTAACGTTAGCTACGTTAGCTCGGCTGACCAGACGTCCTCTTTTTCCTGGACAGTTATTCTTTTGGGACTGAAAATATCTGTCCAGACGGGATTTATAAATTCCTAAAAATGTCCGGTTAAGTTTTGCTTGTTCTATAATCCGTAAACATAAACAAATAGGTTGTAATGGGTGCGTGACATGTGAGGTAGGAGGAGCCAAACGCAGCAAGGGGGATTCATTAAGCACTAGGCCACTAGGACGGGAAACCCCGTAGTTAAGGGAAGAGACAAGACAGGGAACACACGTACCAAAGCCACTAACCGGCTCACTGTCACGCGCCAATGAGTAGAAGCGCAAACGCCAGGTTTCTCAGTAAGAAAACCAAACAAGGCGAATGGAACAAAGCACTGGGCTCCCATACTTCTACGAGCTAAGTGACTAACGGAAAAGCCAGAATTAATAAACGCCCTGCCTCGGTAACGAGACGCATAATAACAGGCGAGTAGCATAATGGCACAAATTAAACACACACCAATCGTACTGAAGCTACTAACTGGCTCACTGTCACACGCCAATGAGTAGAAGCGCAAACGTCAGGTTTCTCAGTAAGAAAACCAAACAAGACGAATGGCACAAAGCACTGGACTCCCATACTTCTACGAGCTAAGTGACTAAAGAAAGAGCCAGAAATAACAAACGCCCTGTCTCGATAACGAGACGCATAAGAACAGGCGAGTAGCACAATGGCACAAACAAAACACACAGCCAACAAACACTGCAAACTAATTAGTATACCAGGAGGCAGGGCCGGATCTATAGGGGCCGTGCCCCCCCAAATATTTGCTGTGCCCCCCAAAAACTTTGACCATTGACTTAAAATAATCAATTGCTTTGATCGATCCCTAGAAAAAATCCAAGTTATTATCTTTTTTTTTTAACTGATATTTTGCATTCTTTCTCAGTTCAGGAGACTTAGCCAATCATAATGTTCTATTCAAAATATCAAAAAACAACAACTTGGCAATGTATTTCTGATTGGTTGGTTTGGCAGTTTAAAACTGGGAGACGGACCGATCTGCTGTCACTCTCTACATTTGTCGGTGTTTGTCTGTCACTTGTAGAGGTTAACGTTTGCCCACAGCAAAAATAAATAAAAATAATATAGGTCTAAAAGTTATTCTGTTTAAAAGTTTATAATTAAGCCTGTGTATTTTGAGTCTTGTCTTGTTGTTTCATTTTAGTGGTTTAGTGTTATTACTGTCTGAGGGGCTTAGTGGTGGTGGTTTTACGCAACGTTAGCTAGCTAGCTACAGTACTAGTTTACGTTAGACTAGCTAACCTAGCTAGGTAACGTTAACTGTTAGCTAGCTAATTGTCACCGTTATAGCTAAAGCTAACTAACGGTTAGGTCGCTAATGTGTTTTTCTTTCTTTTCTTATTCTCTGTGCTCCACGGCTCTTCTTTCCTTTTGGTGACAGTTACCCTACTTGCTTATACGGTATTAGCCTAAATCATTATGCATCGATTTTTGATTACTAAACCAAAGCACAGTAATGTTAACACAAATGCAGCTCTAGTTGTACATACCGGTAGTTCAGAATCTTCATGCTCAGTATCGGATCCTGTGCCCGGTCCCAGTTCGGAAGAAAAGGCAGTTGGGGGTGCTTCCGTGGATCTCGGCCAAGATTTAAATGATAACACACCATCTCAGCCAGTTCTAAAAGTATTTCCCAAACGGGAGTTTGGCAAAAAGGCTCGTTCTTTCAACCCAAGCTGGTATCAGTCACGATCATGGCTAGAATATTCAGTGAAACTAGATGCATGTTTCTGCTTCCCCTGTCGCAAGTTTTCAAGCACAAATGACAGAGATCTAGTTTTTACCAAGACGGGGTTTATTAACCTCTTGCTGCCAAACGCCCCCTAGCGGTAACGCGGGCGTTACGGAAATTATTAAATTATACATTTAATTAATTTAATAATATATAATAAACTGCTCACCTCAATATTTTGATTAAATATCCTTAAGATATATCCATTCCTTCTGGGTAAGTGGTTTTTAAGCCCAAAACATTGAGATAAAACTTTGTAAATAACGTTGGAAACTCTGACCTAATTCTCAAACATGTATTGCAGCTTGATGTCACACCATAAACAATGTGCTGGTAAACTGTTCTGCTTAATTGTATTTCACAAAACTTTGGTTTGAAAAATCATTATACCTTTAGGCTTCAAGAAAAAATACTTTAAAACTTTCATAAGGCTGTACATGATTTTTTTCCAATTTTAAACCGACTTGTGCTTTTTTGCACTTGATTACGACTCGTTCGGCTGTGTTCACTTTGGCGTTGTGAAACTCAGCCAGTTTCTGGAGTACCAATCCCGTGGCTTAGTATATGTTAGCCAGAGTGGTTTTGAACTTGTTTGCAGAGAATTATGCAAAACCGTCGTCAATTGGATGTATTTCTTTGACTGATAGCACAATAGGCCTATCTGAAGTGGGAAAAACTCTTCGACCTGCCTCCACTCCGAGTATTATTTGCTTTCCATTGGGTTTTAAAACTGTCTGTCAAATATTCCAGCCAATAGCCAAGACTCTTATCTTTCAAACAAGCCCTCATTCAAGACAATGCCGTCGTAAATCAAGGAAATACAGCCCTGCGTATAAGGAAGTGGCAACCACGCGTAATTATCGAACCAAGATGGCGCAGTGTTTTTACCTTGTAGCGTAGCTCGCTACATTCCGTTTAGCAAAGCACAATTCATAAGGTAACTGCGCTGTTTAACTTTTTACTTTACAGTCTCTTTCATACAGTTTTTGGTTAGTTATGTCTAGGTTATTCAGGAGTTTCTCCGTGCAGCAGAAATATGGTTTTGCGGTCTCAGTGGCGCAGTGATATAAGGTAACAGATTATTTTGCCGGTATACCAGTGCGAATTCACTGTTATGTAAAAAACGAATCCCTCTGAATTAAATGAATATAGCTAACATTACTATATTGTAACAATGGCAAGCTAGCCAGCAAAATTACACATAGCAGCTAGCTATCTATTTGTGTCTGAGACAAGTAAGTGCAGCCCTGTGTAAGAGGAATTATCAAACCAAGATGGCGCAGTGTTTTTACCTTGTAGCGTAGCTTGCTACATTCTGTTTAGCAAAGCACAATTCATAAGGTAAATGCGCTGTTTATATTTTTACTTTACAGTTTCTTTCATACAGTTTTTGGTTAGTTATGTCTCGGTTATTCAGGAGTTTCTCCGTGCAGCAGAAATATGGTTTTGCGGTCTCAGTGACGCAGACTGATATAAGGTAACAGATTATTTTGCCGGTATACCAGCGCGAATTCACTTATGTATAAAACGAATCCCTCTGAATTAAATGAATATAGCTAACATTACTATATTGTAACAATGGCAAGCTAGCCAGCAAAATTACACATAGCAGCTAGCTATCTATTTGTGTCTGAGACAAGTAAGTGCAGCCCTGTGTAAGAGGAATTATCAAACCAAGATGGCGCAGTGTTTTTACCTTGTAGCGTAGCTTGCTACATTCTGTTTAGCAAAGCACAATTCATAAGGTAAATGCGCTGTTTATATTTTTACTTTACAGTTTCTTTCATACAGTTTTTGGTTAGTTATGTCTCGGTTATTCAGGAGTTTCTCCGTGCAGCAGAAATATGGTTTTGCGGTCTCAGTGACGCAGACTGATATAAGGTAACAGATTATTTTGCCGGTATACCAGCGCGAATTCACTTATGTATAAAACGAATCCCTCTGAATTAAATGAATATAGCTAACATTACTATATTGTAACAATGACCAAAAACACATCTAAATTAACTTCTATTGCCAATTATCAGATTTTATTGTAAAACTTAAAAAATAAATGATATTGAGACTTTTCTGGAACCTGGGCCATTTTGCACAATTTGGCACAATTTGTGCCAACTTTGATAACTGAAATGGTTCACCTGAAAAAAAGCTCTGTAGAATTTGAATGATTTGAGATATTGACACCATATCTTTAGCAGAGATAGGCAGCATATTGAGGAATCACAAAGAGGAGTTATTTCCTCCATAGCTATTGTAGCTCATCAGGTAAAAAATCTGAAATTTGAATTTAGGTACCCATTTTTTGTTTTTTCACAATTTCTGTACATAAATTGTTGTAGTTAAGTAGCAAGAAGGGTGTGTATATGAATTATGACTACTTAGTCATAATAGTGCAGTTCTCTGTTTTAATAAAAGCTATGAACCATATTTGTAGTCTTTACAGTTTTTGAGATAAACAGCTTTGTTTGTCACTAGTAAAAACAGGCGAGAATTGGTATATTTTGCCCTTGGTATTAAGAGGTTAACTGGAAAACGGCATTAGAAAAGGACAGGGGATTATACAGGCATGCATCTAGCCATAGCCATTTGAATGCTGCACGATCATGGACAGAACCGAACACGAGAGTGGAAACTGGTGACACTATATCATGTCTCTTGGGAAAAACACAGGTTGAGAAAAACCGATACTACATCAGAAGCATAGGGGAAGTGGTGCAGTTTCTGGCTGTGAACGAACTTGCTTTTCGTGGAAGCACTGAAAGTCAGTCCGAAATAAACGATGACAGTGATATCTCTGCTGGGCTGTTCCTGAAATTGTTTGAGTACACTCTGGCTAAGGATTCCAAACTTGCTGAAATAGCAAAGAACATCCCTCAGAATGCAAAGTACACATCAAAAGGCATTCAAAATGAGATAATTAACACTCTACCCAGCATGAGGTGAAAAGAAAATATGATAATGCAGATACAGTAGGGTTCTGCATCAGATGTGATGGAACCAGAGAGAGGTGCAATGTTGAGAATCTTTCACTTGTGATTCGGTTTGTCTGTAATTCGGTTCCTGAGGAGCATTTGATTGGTTTACTGGACTTGAGTGGGTTGGATGCAGAATATATAACAACAGAAATGCTCAAACACCTGTCCAGTGAAGGTTACAGTGCTGATAATATAATCAGCCAATGTTATGATGGCGCATCAGTCATGAGTGGGATCAGGGGTGGGGTTCAAGCATTGTTGCAACAGAAGCTTGGCAGGCTCATTCCTTATGTACATTGCTACAACCATCAGCTGCACCTAGCAGTGGTGCATGCCATTCAGGAAGAGCCATGAGCCAAAACATTCTTTGAACTCTCCGGCTCACTACATTCCTTCGTTCGCCATCATTATGTAGCCCAGAACTATAATGCACCCTCTCTTAAAAGGTTACTCGAGATACAGTGGACCAGTCATTATGATGTAACAAAATGTCTGGTAGACAATGTGGATGCCATCTTGAACATTTTGTCAGCGATTTCTGAAGATAATGTGGCAGCAATGGCTTTATGTACAGAGGCATCAGGGCTCCTAGTACAACTCAGGAAGCATAATTTTTTTGAAATTGGTAAATTCCTCATCAAAATTTTTGGTGTCTTGAAGCCAGCAAATTCTATTCTGCAGGCTAAGGCTGTGGATCTTTGCAGTGCTGGGGAGGTTATCAGTGCCTCACTGCAAGCTTTAAAAGATATCCGAGAAGATGATTCATGGGACAATTTCGAGATATTAGACAGTCCCACTACTACAAAAAGAAGGAGAACAATGAGCAAACAGCTCATAGACAGTTTTGTTCTCTCCACCGTTGGTCACACTGAGTCCGATTCCTCCAACACTCCCAGCCAATCTTTGAGAAGAGCCCTCCTAAACATCTTGGACAGAGCTATTGCAGAGATTGAGGACAGGTTTTCGAGGAGAAATATTGACCTGATGAGGGCAGTAAGCTGTCTTGTTCCCCAGTCTACGTCTTTTCTAGAGTTGGCCCTATTGAAACCGCTGCAGCTACTTGCCGGTACTGATGCAACAACTAATAGTCTGAAAAATGAAATTGATGTGGCAAAATCCATGTTGCTCAAGAAGTTCTCCACTGATGCGGACCTGTCAACAGTGTGTCGACATATACAGGGCTATAAGGAAGCCTTTCCAGAGCTACATGCAGTGTATGCAACTGCACTGGTGATTGGAGTATCCTCAGCATCATGTGAGAGTTCTTTCTCCACTCTGACACGTGTCCTATCACCCTTCCGCCGCACAATGCTGCATGAGAGAAAAAGGAATTTGGTGATTCTGGCACATGAAAAATGAATAACCAAGAGTATTGATTTGGATGAGTTTGTTAGGGCTTTTATGAAAACAAACAGAAGACTCATGCTTTGAGGCAATTACTTTGTGTTTTGCAGTGGGAATAGCTAAGCCTTCTTTTTTCTTTTAACCATATTGTTAGAAATCTCCAACAGTTTTAAGAGAAACCATAGCCTACAAATCTTTTTTTTCTTTTTTGACATTACCTTTGTTTGTAAAGTGCTTGCTGCTTTATTTCTTGAAAACAGTCCTGAGATTCGGTGTAGTGGTAGTTCAGCGTAATCACTGAATGGGTGATATAGGCAACTGTAAGCTCCATGTTTGGGACAAAGACTTATTTTTTTCTTGATTTGGCCAAAGAGCACACTCAGCTTTTATTTAAAGGGATAACCTTGTTTCACTTTGGTACAACATAATTAATTTTGTGGAGCTTACCCCATTTTATTTGCATAAAGCAGCTGTCATTTGCCAGGGTGGTATACAATAGTTAGCTCTCCTGTTAGCCTTCTACTTTTGCATAACATGTAAGACTGTTGTTATACTTCAAATATTGTGAGGCTATTATAGAAAAGTGAGTTAAATTATTTAATATTCCAACAATAGGAATGTCAGTGCCAAAAAACAGTATTGTCTGCCAAGTTTCCTTCTTTTTTGTTGCAGAGCTGCAAACTGTGCTAACTTCATTTTTATCTGAATACAAACACGCATAAGTAGGCCTCAAGAAATACAAATAGTGGCCTCTCTGAACACCCCTACACACATAACATAACATAACAAGGAAAGACGAGAACAGGCCATTCAGCCCAACAATGCTTGTCTATTCTTACCTCTAAACTGTACTAATAGTGTCTAACACTGAATCAATCCGGGCATTGAATACCCCCAGTGTTTCTGCCTCCATCACGTGTTCAGGCAAGCTATTCCACGTATTGACCACTCTCTGTGTGAAAAAATATTTCCTAGTGTCTGTGAGAAATTTATTCTTTGCCAGTTTCCATTTATGCCCCCTCGTTCTGCTAACTGAGCTCAACTTGAATAATTTCCTGTAGTTCACTTTTGATCCCTTTAATAAATGTAAACGCCTCAATCAAATCCCCCCTAAGTCTCCTTTTACTAAGCTTGAAAAGTCCTAGCATTTCAAGCCTTTCCTCATAAAACTTATCTTTTATACCCGGGATCAATCTGGTTGCCCTTCTTTGGACCTTTTCCAGTGCCTCTATATCTTTCTTGTAGTAAGGTCCCCAGAACTGCAGACAGTACTCTAAGTGTGGTCTGACAAGGGCATTGTATAGTGTGAGTATGATCTCCTTAGATTTATACTCAATACTCCTGGCTATGTATCCCAGCATCCTGTTAGCTTTTTTTTTACCGCTACAGCACATTGACCAGACCCTGATAGGCTTTGATCGACTATTACTCCCAAGTCTTTTTCTGCATGTGCACATTCTAGTTTTGTACCCCACATAAAGTAATCCTGCCCTATGTTTTTATTCCCCACATGTAGAACTTTACATATAGTTATATTGAATTTCATTTGCCAGGTTTCTGCCCACTTCTGGAATTTGTTTAAATCTTCTTGGATTACCTTAGTAGCTTCCAGACAGTTGGCTAAACCTCCCAGTTTTGTATCATCCGCAAATTTAACTAATGTACTTTCAATATCCGCATCTAGGTCATTTATGTAAATGAGGAAGAGCAGTGGACCCAGAACCGAACCCTGTGGAACTCCACTTCCCACTTTACCCTGCTCAGATAAGATCCCTCCTACTACTACCCTTTGTGTTCTATCCCGTAACCAGTTCCGAACCCACTCTGAAATGCATTTGGAAGTCTAAGTATATAATATCATAGGCCTTGCTCCTATCTAGACACATGTGCGTGTGGTTGCAAGGATACACACACACACACACACACACAAATATATGCAAACGAGGGGAAAAAGCCTGGGAACTGTATGGCACACACAGTGCCCTAAATAAAAAGGTGCCCCCCCCTAAATTTCTGTCTGCCCCCCCAATCACAGCAGTCTAGAACCGGGGCTGAGCCTAGTGTAAAAGCTTTATAGAGGGGTGAAGCATTCACTTTTAATAATACATAAAATACATTTAAATACATAAAAAATAAGTGTGTCAGCTGTATGTAAAAAATTTAGTACTTAACTATGCAGGTTATTCAAAGTTCTGAGATTTTATTGGTAGGCATATAAAATGAATTTTCTACCCCTTTTTATTGTGATGTTAATTGTAATATCAATATTCAGTTATTGTGTAATATCTACAATTTCTAACATTTAAGACTACAATTATGTATTTAAAAAACTTCATTATATATGACCCCTTTTGACTCAAAACAGTCTGAATTCTTTGCGCCATGGATTCAACAAGGTGCTGGAAACATTCCCTCTGGGTTTTGACCATGCTCGATAGCATCACGCAGGTCCTGCAGACTTTTAGCCACACATTCATGGTGCCAACATTCCTGAAGTTGCTCTACTGGATTGCAATATGGGGACTTTTCAGGCCAGTGGAGTGTAAACTGAAGCAATGTTCATGGAACCTATAAATATAGACCATCAGGTTTTAAAAGATAGAAGAATTTACAATATTTCCATATATACTGTACACTTGCATATAATGCACTGCAGTTGTGGCATTATAAATGACAGATAATCACACCAGTCAGATTAGAGTGGAAATTGAAATTCAGTGCTTTAAATAACATTTTTATTAGTAGCTTATTCACTCTAGGAGGGTCCATCACATTACATACGTGTATAAGTCAAGACACTTATACATTTATTAATTTGGCAGATGTCTTATCCAGACCAATTTACAAAGCAAAGGCTGATAAGTTCATATAATAAGGCTACAGGGACAATGTTACAGACATAGAAACAGTACAGTATAACAGTATAGACCACATTTGAACAAGTCATAAAACAACATATCACAAGGGTGCATAACACAGTGCTCCAATATAGTATACTGACCAAAAAAAATCTGAATAAGGCTAAGTAATACAATACTAAAATATTAGTGAGATGGCTAGTGTCACTGCTACCCCTAAAATTCTATATTACAGAGTGCAAGCAGACCCGCGTCGTCAATCTACCGTCGGATAGGATTAAGTATCGTTTTTTTCATTTGGTTCAGCTGTGCGTTAGCTGATTGAACCGTTTGTAGTGTAGTCACGGTTTAGTTAATGTAAATTGCAGCATTACCGACCACTTGTTTACTTGCTTTGTGTTCCTAGGTCTAGTAAATTGCTAGTGTTTTGTGTTGCTAATCGCAAATAGATTCACCTGAGTGAATTAGCCCTGCAAGCAGCTGAGTGCAATCGAGAAATTAGCCAACTCTATAAGTTAAAGTAGAGGCTGCCGTGAAGACCGTGAAGACGGCAGCCTCGTCGGTAATTTGCACAGTTTGTAATGATCCTCCCCCACCTAACCTGTCTTCTCACCCCCTACCATGTGTCTAACCCCCATTCCTCTGTGCTCCATGCCTCGCTCCTGGAGGCCCAACCACCGCAGACGCTGTCCGGCTAACCTGGTCTACCCACCGCTGTCCTCTCATAAGGAACTCTCAGTGGTGGGTGGACTATGGAACTGCCGGTCAGCCGTCCAGAAAGCTGACTTCATCACTGCATATGCCAAGTTGAAGTCCCTCCACTTCCTGGCTCTCACTGAGACCTGGATCACTCCAGATAACACAGCCACTCCAGCTGCTCTGTCTGCTGGCTACTCCTTCTCCCACACCCCCAGGGCCTCAGGCAGAGGCGGGGGTACTGGTTTGCTCATTTCCACGTCCTGGAAATTCTCTATTCCCACTGTACCCTGCCTGAATATCTCCTCCTTTGAGTTTCATGCAGTCACTGTAACTCACCCATCTGCACTTAACATTGTTGTTCTCTATCGCCCCCCAGGTCCGCTCGGCGCTTTCCTGGATGAACTGGACACACTCCTGAGCTCCTTCCCTGAGGATGGTACCCCAGTAATCCTACTGGGAGACTTCAACCTCCAACCAGACAGCGCCCAGCTATCCAGTGTCACCTCACTCCTCCAGTCCTTTGCCCTCACTCAGTCCCCATCACCTGCCACCCACAATGGTGGTAACCAACTGGACCTTGTACTCACCAGGAGTTGCGCCACATCTGAACTCACGGTGACCCCCCTCCACGTATCGGACCATTTCTTTATCTCATTTTCTCTCTCCTGCCCACTCTCCCTCAAATCCGCTAACAACCCACCCGCTGTTATGTTCAGGAGAAATCTCCGCACCCTCTCTCACACCTCTCTCACTACTTCTGCTCTCTCTGCACTTCCTCCTCCTGCTACCTTTGCCAAAATGCCCATTGATGTCGCCACCTCTGTGTTTAACTCATGCCTCTCTCAGTCTCTCAACAAACTATGCCCTCTTGTCTCCAAACCAGCCCGACTATCACCCCCTTCCCCGTGGCTGACGGATTCTCTCAGATCCAGCAGAACCATGCTACGAGCCGCTGAGAGAAAGTGGAGGAAATCCAGATCCCCAGATGACCTGGCCTCCTACCACACCCTGCTGGCAGCCTTCACAGCTGCAACTACATCAGCTAAAACTTCATTTTTCCAGTCAAAAATTGATACATGTCTATCTAACCCACGTAAACTCTTTTCCACCTTCTCCTCCCTGCTCACCCCCCCTCCACCCCCTTCACCCTCCTCCCTCTCTGCAGATGACTTCCTGACCCACTTTGAGGGGAAGGTGGCTGCGATCCGGAACTCCTTCACGCATCCGGTGACACCCCACATCCCCCATACTGAACCCAACGCTACACTGTCATCCTTCAAGACTCTGAAGGACTCCGATGTGCTCGAGCTGGTGACGCGCCAGCGCGCAACCACCTGTCCACTAGACCCCATACCTTCAGCAGTCCTCCAGTCTATATCTGCTGAGCTCCTTCCATATCTGTCCTCTGTTATTAACACCTCCCTAATCTGTGGCCATGTTCCTGCTGCCTTTAAAACTGCCCGTGTAACCCCACTCCTTAAAAAACCTAGCTTAGATCCCGCTGATGTCAGGAACTACCGTCCTGTATCTCTCTTGCCCTTCCTGTCCAAAACACTTGAACGTGCTGTCCTTAACCAACTGTCTGTTTTTCTCCACCAGAACAACCTGCTTGACCCGCATCAGTCTGGCTTCAGAACCGGCCATTCCACCGAAACTGCTCTCCTGGCTGTGACTGAGGCACTCGCCACTGCTAGAGCCTCCTCCCTCTCCTCTGTTCTGATTCTCCTTGACCTGTCTGCGGCATTCGACACGGTCAACCACAAACTCCTGATCTCCACACTCGCTGAGATGGGCATTTCTGGAACTGCCCTCTCTTGGTTTGTATCGTACCTCACTGATAGATCCTACCAAGTCTCCTGGAAGGGTTCCGTCTCTGCTCCCCGTCCCCTGTCTACAGGAGTCCCGCAGGGATCTGTACTGGGTCCTCTGCTGTTCTCTATGTATACTAAGTCTCTTGGCTCAGTAATCCATTCACATGGCTTCTCATACCATAGCTATGCTGACGATACTCAACTCTTCCTCTCTTTCCCTCCCTCTACCCCACAGGTTAAGGAGAGGATATCTGCTTGTCTGACTGACATCTCTGAGTGGATGGCTACCCATCACCTGAAGCTCAACCTTGACAAGACAGAGCTCCTCTTCATGCCGTACAAGACCTCCCCACTACATGACCTCTCCATCACCGTTGATGGGACCGTGGTGGCTGCCTCCCGCTCTGCAAGGAACCTGGGGGTGGTCCTGGACGACCGGCTGGACTTCAAAGAGCACATCAGGGCGACGGCACGGTCCTGCAGGTTCCTCCTGTACAACATCAGGAGGATTCGACCGTACCTGACCACCTACTCCACCCAGCTTCTTGTCCAGACCATGGTCACCTCACGCCTGGACTACTGCAACTCCCTGCTCGCAAGCCTACCGGCCTGCGCCATTCTGCCTCTTCAACTCATCCAGAATGCAGCTGCCCGGCTTGTGTTCAACCTCCCGAAATTTTCCCACGTAACCCCCCTGCTGAGGTCTCTCCACTGGCTGCCAGTTGCAGCCAGGATCAGGTTCAAAGTTCTGACCCTGGCCTACACTGCAGCAAATAGGACAGGCCCCGCCTACCTGCAGGACTTAATCCAGAACTATGTTCCTGCTCGACCACTTCGCTCTTCTACAGCAGGGCGACTGGCACTTCCCCCCCTCCGTGTCAAAGGCTCTCGCTTGTCCCGACTGCGGAGTTTTTCCACATTAACACCTCAGTGGTGGAATGAACTTCCCATTCCCCTACGTTCTACTCCAACCCTGCCTGCATTCCGTCGAGGCCTGAAGACACACCTCTTCAGACTCCACCTTGACTGATATCCTCACCTAGGAATATCAGTTCCCTGTTCCCTGTGTTTTCCTGTCTGTTTATTATAGTTTATAACAGTATTTGGAATGGTTTATAATAGCAGTTTATAATGGTATTTGGAATGATTTATAATAGTATAGTTTATAATAGTATTTGGAATGGTTTATAATAGCATAGTTTATAATAGTATTTGGAATGGTTTATAATAGTATAGTTTATAATAGTACTTGGAATGAAAGTGTGGTGTTGCTGATTTGCCCACAACTTACTGTGAACTACAGTCAACGTTCATTGCTAGGGATAGCTGCTACATTATGCAAAGGATGTGCCTTGCCTTGTCTGTTCTGTAATGATGATGATGTCTCTGTACGCACTTACTGTACGTCGCTTTGGATAAAAGCGTCTGCTAAATAAATGTAATGTAATGTAATGTATATCAAACAGCAAGACGTAAGTGCTAACTATTAATTCAGGCAGCCAAGAAGAAATCTGAAGAGGTGAGTCTGGCACCTTTGCTGGAAAATGGTCAGTGCTGTTCTGATCTCTGTGGGAAACGTATTCCACCACAGGGGACCAGAACAGACAGGACATGACCAAGATGAAAGGTTGCAGAATGGAACTTGCAGAATGGATGGCAGTCTGAGTGGCAGTCCCTGTGGGTGTTGTCGAGGGTGATGGAGAGGTCCAGGCTAAGCACCTCAGTCTTGGCCAGATGTACTTTTATTTGCCAGCTGTTCATCGAAGATGAGATGTCACAAGACAGGCTGAGATGCACAAGGCCACCTGTGTGTCAGAAGGTGTAAGGGAGACAGAAAAGGTTGAATGTCAATCAGTTCCAGTGATCAGGTGGGCGGTCGGTGAGCCAGCAGAAATACTGAGACATCAGCATCTGTAAGGGGAGAGAATACAGAGCGAGAGGGTAGGCTGGGATGGGCATCATTGGGGAGTAGGGGAGAACAACAGTGTACAGGCATTACAGGATGAATCTTGAATCTTATTCTGATAAAAGGAAACCTTAGCAGATGAAACAGCAGATGTAGAAAAGGTGAAAAGGAGAGACTGGTAGGTGGACAGGTCAGTGGGGATCTTGAATGTCATCGATTTCTTTCTGCTGCATGTAGTTTAGCTCTGTTGACTGTTTCATACAGCCACAGACTGGAGGCTGCAATGAGAGGACAGAGAGACTCAAGGGAGGATAAGAAGGCAAGGAGTGTGGAGGCAGCAGAATGTACTGACAGATGTGAGACTCAATAGACGTGAAGAAACAACATATATATATATATATCTTTTGTTTATCAATCTGCTATGCTTTCACAATCCAGAAAATGAACTTCCAAGATTGCAAGGTAGGCATTCAGATCTGCAGGCTCAGAGAAGACCTGGCTACTACTATGCAGAGAAGTTTAGGTTGGAAGAAAGGATCTGATATGCAGCTTACAGATTACTCTGCATTAAATAAAAGACTCACAAGTGATTTAATCAAGGCTAGTTGCCAAAGAATAAGTCTTCAAATTCATCTTAGTTGTTATTTATCAACAGCTATCCATACTACATATTATACGTTATCACTGCACTGTTCAGATCATTATCCACGTTTGAATTACAGGGTTTACATAATTTTCAGCAGTAATTGCAATGTACACTTCTCACACTTAAGGAAATACAGACATAAGTAGAAACTGTTGTTACCTGGACGTTGAAATAGAAAACTTGCTTAAGTTTCCCCCTCATCATTGTAAAGTGCTTTGAGTATCTAGAAAGGCGCTATATAAATGCCATGCATTATTATTATTATTATAATAACTAATGACTTAGGCTCACAGAGAATCTCGGATAACTGACTGCGCAGGTCTATGACCGGTCAGCATTCTACACTGTCTGATTTGTGTTAATTAAATCTGCATGGATATAAATTATTCATTACTAATATTAACAATGAATAAGAACAATGAACATGCATGTGTTTTGTCCTAAGTATGGCAAGAAAGCAATGGCCTTTGGGGCTCCAGATGCAAAAACAGTACATGTAGGGAGAGAAAACACATGGAATAAGATAAGAGGCCCACACAAGTTATAGTTATTATAGTTATAAAACTATAATAAATAGTTTGAAAAAAAAAAGCCTGAATAGGGTGGCCATATTAAAATGATCTGCGATGGGAGTGACAGGAGCATGATCATAATTGACTCTCTGAAAGTATAAGTAATTATTGGATCAACAGGTCTATAATAAAGTATACCTGTTCATGGTCTTTCAATTGAATAAGCCATAAACGATTAATGCTGATATCAAATATAACTGCATTGCTTTCCAGATCACATGGCCCTTGATATTTTACTAAAGAGAGTTGAGTTTATCAACAATTGTTTTTTTTTATTACAAAACATGTTGCTAAGCATCAGAACAAGAACAAAAAATACATAAAAACATATTTGAAAACAAAAAACATTAAAGGCCATCTGCCGGCTCCCATGTATCCTGCCATTTCACCCCACTAGAATAAAAAAAGAAACAAGAAAATGAGGAAAAAGCATGCGATGCATACAACCACACATATCTTCAACATGTTAAGAGTTAATATACATTTTAAGAAATTTCACATAGTTGTACACATGTTGAGGAACATTCAGCATCATATTTAAACCTGCTATATGGATCTTTCCTCGCAGTTCTCCATATAGGGAATCAAAACCCAGTTTTAAACTTGAACGGTGATTTTCACATAAAAATTGTTTTTGATCATAATCAAGTTTGGAGTACATAATCAAGTACATTATTCGAGGGACACCTGCTTTCTGTATCAGGATAAAATCAGACAAGAATGGTGCGATATAAAAACTATATATGGATACATACCATGAGGAGCATGGCTTCCATCGTATGAGGACCTCTCTCTGTCCCTGTTTGAAAAGAAAAACAAGGTGTATTTATCACTGTAAATGCTTACTTCTATGTATACAGCAAAGCATTTCACAAAATTCCATACGGCTGAATCCTACCAATTGCAATAGCAAGATACATGGAAATATAGAATGTAAAAATAATTTCACAAATGAAAACACAGTAGGTAGCATACATCTTAGAGAACAAAGAAACAAACAGCAACTCATACTAAATAGCTAAATCAAAATAAATATACAAACCCCAATTCCAAAAAAGTGGGGACAGTATGTAAAATGCACATAAAAGCAGTGATTTGTAAATTCCTTTTACATATATTTAATTGAAAACAGTACAAAGAAAATATACTGAATATGTAACCTTATCAATTTTATTGATTTTTGTAAATATACGCTAATTCTGAATTTGATGCCTGCAACACGTTCCAAAAAAGTTGTGACAGGGGCAACAAAAGACTGGGAAGTTCAAAAAAACACCTGTTTGGAAAATTCCACAGGTAAACAGGTGCTATCATGACTGGGTATAAAAGGATATAAAAAGACTCTTGATATCTTATTTTCAGGTACTTTTACAAGCGATACTATAACCTCTCTGCATTTGAATGGATCTCTATGGGAATTGGGGGGTGGGACTAGATTGCGCTATAAATTACACGGGAATAATATGGAATCCATGGTTGGCTAAATGGCTGTAAGTCGTCAAGGTCTCAAACCGTCACTCTGCTGCCAGACATGCAGTAGATATGGATGGATCACTTGAAGGGTTGTTTCTCCTGACTTATTTTTCCATAGAGTTCAATAGGAAAATGAGAAACAACCCTTAAAGTTATCCATCCATATCTACTGCATATCTGGCAGCAGAGTGATGGTTCGAGGCTTGTTTGATACCTAAAACATTAAATATATTTTCTTTGTACCGTTTTCAATTAAATATATGTAAAAGATAATTTACAAATAACTTCTTTCTGCTTTTATGTGCATTTTACATTCTGTCCCAACTTTTTTTGGAATTGGGGTTTGTACTATAATCGACAAGTGGCAAACAAGGTGGAAACAGTTGGATAAATGAGGGACACAAGTGATGATGAGAGCTCAACTTGCTGATGAGCAACATTGTCTAAGGTGATGTCAGAATGGAATTCAGAAGGACATGATCAGCAAATGGCAACAATGGACAGAAGCAAATACTTAAGAATTGTGATGTCCCTCCATTCATTCAAAGTGCAAGAAAAAACAGGTGTGCAACCTGGGGCAAGAAGAGCCAGTTTCATTTAGGTCTGCCAAGAACTCCACGGATGAACTGCACATGGTGGCCTAACACCCTATTAAGTGACTTTACATTGGTGTTTTACCTTTACATTGGTTTACCTTTTTGGCCACTACCTGTATGTCTACAAATTATATATCTCCAAAATTATTGTGCATGAAAAAATATGCCTGCCATTTGTCTGACCAACCTCCCTAACTGTCTCTCTCAGAAACTTTGCTACCGGGAACAATTCAGTCCCTGTGTGGAGAGGGCAGTCTGAAAGATGTAAACAAAATAAGCATTCAGGTTATCATGATTTGATATTAAATATGCACTGTATTTGGTTCTACATTTATTCCTTTAAAAAACTCTGTTTATCCATTAATTGTATTCATATTAAGGAAAAAGGAACACACAAAGATTTTAATTTGGAGTTTGAATTACATAAATTCTTATTCCCTGTCTAGATCAGTTCACCCTTCACCGTAGACACTATAGAAAAATGGAAGTACAGCCATATTGGTGGGCAATACATTTTGTGTAGTTATGTAGATTTACATATAAACGCTCAGGAACAGTGGGAGCCAATATCGTAATTACGCAAACATCCTTACAATGCTTAATTACACAAACAATTATGCAAAAACACACTTGTAAGCTATTGACATGACTCATGACAATAACATTGATTTTTTCCTTTTCATGTTAAAAAGGCTGTATTCATGGGGAATCATAGTCCAATTACCTAAAATCTTAGCCCTCTTCCCTTCCTTTCCTGCTCTTGCATTTTTGCACCCTTTCTGAGCTGCACAGGCAGCTCAGGGGCAGTAGTGGCTGGGGCAGGCAGCTCAGGGGCAGTAGTGGCTGGGGCAGGCAGCTCAGGGGCAGTAGTGGCTGGGGTAGGCAGTTCAGGGGCAGTAGTGGCTGGGGTAGGCAGCTCAGGGGCAGTAGTGGCTGGGGCAGGGGCCCAATTGGTTGCAGCGGGAGTGGCTGGGGCAGAGGCAGGGGCCCGAGTGGCTGGGGCAGAAGTGGCTGGGGCAGGGGCAACGGTGACTGGGACTGGATTGCCTGCGGTTGATGCAGGGGCAGTTACTGTGCAAAAAATAATACATTAAAAAATAATTTATTCAACAAAGTACAACTTTTTAAAATACCAATACACATTCTTCTACTGTATGTAATAATGCCACAATAATTAAATCCCAATATGAAACAATGCTGGATTCAATGGTTCACCCTAGCATGTTAAATCCATATTTTGCATTGAACAAAATGCATAATAGAACAGAATTCCAGCTGCCTTGGTATAATGGCTACATCTAATAATGGGGAACATTAGAACAATAACTTTAAAAGTGGGCCTGGACTGCTGTCAGTGTCAATATTGCTGTGATATGAAGGCAATGTACAAATCATTTGAAATGTTTTTTTCCTACACAAAATCTAAACTTGCAGTGGTCTTACCACGAAGTAGACTTTCAAAAATCTTTTTAATGGTCCTCAATGAAGCCACTGTCTGGGGTGTCTCATCTGCACCGGGTGTCAAAATTTCCGCTACAAATTTAGACCCCTTCACCCTCTTTCCCAGGAGCAGGAGGGGATAATACCCCACAGCCTGCAAGTTGTGAAGCTACAATTTAAATTAAAGTTGGACTATGTCACTCACTTACACCATATGCAAGATTTGCTAATAAAATTAGTACAAATGCAACTATATGAATGAGAAATAGAATTACTCACTAATATGTATGCAGCATCGACTACCTTTGCTGCATTGCTCCTCAAACCTTCTGGTTTTGCCATTTTTTTATTTTTTGGAGTCTTGCCTCCTTAAATGCCTTGTAGGGCTGATTAGCTCCGCAGGCTTTACATGTCTTACTTGCAACTCCCAAGACAGTCTTGCAAGTGACACAGTTCTTACAAATAGATCCAGGCATTCTCTTTTTTTACGTGTGAATGGATGAATGGAGGAAACATTGTTAAATATAATGTAGATGTATTTCAAGATACTGTTTTAATACACAAACCTAAGACAGTGCTATGATTTGGCAAAGATCTAGCTCATAAATAGGCTATAATGCAGTGCAAATATTAGCCCAAATGACAGCAGTAAGCAACTAACCTTAGTACTAAGATTTTTTGTTTGTTGGTTTAAACTAACAATAAGAACTAAATATCTATTTCGCCTTGAGTTTTGCATGTCATTGGGAACATCGTTTTTTCTTAGACAGTTCTACTCTGTTCTGTCATATTGTTTCAAAAGAACCGAATACTACACGCTCGAGCTAAAGCCTATGCCGGCGTAATGGGGGTACCCCCATATGGTTACACTACCATTGCCAGAAATAAATAACAACACAATGTATTGAGATCGCGGATCGCAGAGATGAAAAAGCTAGAAAATTACACATCATTTTGCATTAAATGGCAATTACGAAATAAGAAAGGTTTTCTATAAATGTATGTTGGTAATAGAATTTTGTTCTCTTACTTGTAATTCCCTCCGAAGTGAAGAAAAAATGGTGGACATTCGTTTTGGTTCGAATCGGAGAAACACGTCAGGTCACGTGACCACAATCGCTCATTCGTAAAATAAGTACGAAATTTAGGGGAATGGAATTTTGTAGAATAGATACGAATTGGCTGTGAGACCAGGTTGAATACTATAACCTCTCTGCATTTGAATGGATCTCTATGGGAATTGGGAGGTGGGACTAGATTAAGCTAGAAATGACACAGGAATAGTATGGAACCCATGGCTGGCTCAAGTGTCTGAGGTATCAAATGAGCCTCAAACCATCACTCTGCTGCCAGATATGCAGTAGATATGGATGGATCACTTTAAGGGTTGTTTCTCCTGACTCATTTTCCTATTGAACTCTATGGAAAAATAAACCAGGAGAAACAATCCACCCATATCTACTGTATTTCTGGCAGCAGAGTGATGGTTTGAGGCTCATTTCATACCTCAGACTCTTGATTACTTATAGCCACTCAGCCAACCATGGATTCCATACTATGCCTGTGTAATTTACAGCTTAATCTAGTCCCACCCCCCAATTCCCATAGAGATCCATTCAAATGCAGAGATGTTATAGTATCGCTGAAAATAAAAAATATGTCTTTTGATAGCCTTTTATAACCAGTCATGATAGCATCACCTGGTTACCTGTGGAACGTTCAGGTTCAGGAACAGGTGTTTTTTTAACTTCCCAAAAAATTTTTTTGGCCCTGTCCCAACTGTTTTGGAACATGTTGTAGGCATCAAATTCAGAAATAGCGTATATTTACAAAAATCAATAAAGTAAAACATTAAATATATTTTCTTTGTACTGTTTACAATTAAATATATGTAAAAGAGAATTTACAAATCACTGCTTTCTGCTTTTATGTGCATTTTATATACTGTCCCAGCTTTTTTGGAATTGGGGTTGTAGTTAGGCTTCAGTATTGTTTGAGTGTACTGGCCAACTCAAATATAATTTTTTATTTTTCCAAATTACAAAAATGTAGTAGAGAATAAAATAAAAACAAACAGCGTAGTAAGGCTGTTTGTTTTTATTTTAGTAAGGCATTTCTGCAGCGTAGTAAGATAAGTAAGGTAAGATGCTTAGCTACTCTGAGCTGCAGAGGGGACAGGTTTTCCCATATTTACTCCATGTAGGGGTGGCTTCGGTACGTACATGAGGGATCCTGCCAGCTTAGCTTGTGCACACATGATGTCTGTACTGTGTTCCCCTTGTAGTAGTATAAATGAGGTACTCTGCAGTACAGGAATCACAGAGTATTGATATGTTACAGTAAATAACAATAGAGCAGGTCTACCTATTTACATTTCTAAATGTTTGTCAGCCATTGTTCTCCACATACAGGAGAGCTCACATTTTGCATTTTACATTTTTTAGCCCTTTTATTTGTGCTAAAGCTCTGATTGCTGATTGAAATATTAAATCAACTAGTGTTTTATCTGTGAATAATGTGTGTGTTAATTGATATTGGAGTTTATAGGTTTTAATGGCAGTGTTTTTAATGTGAAAACGAGATATACTTTTTGAAAATTGTGCCTAAAACAGGAGAATTGCGTGAAATGTATTCTAAAAGTTAAAGAGACTGAAATTTGTGTTAAAACAAGCAAAATAGTGCTTATAATTTTGAAAAGATTGTCTATCTGTTGGCACATTAACAATGTTTTATTTATAGGGTCATAATACCAATTTTAGTGTCTAAACAATTGAGAAAAACTGTATTTTTGGTTTTACATTTACATTTTATGTTCACTCCCAATACCATAGTTTTATTTATTTATTTCTTATTTTACTTAGTCTACTTCCAACATTTTTGTAATTTGGAAAAATGTATTTTTATATATTTGAGTTGGCCAGTACACTCAAACAATACCGGTGCCTAAGTAATATCATGGTAATAGTGACTAATTTTTTACACCAGTGTGTAATTGGCATTTATAATTCGTATTAATTTGTTGACTAGTGTTTATTATTTGAAGGAAAAATTTAATTTTGGAATGAGTGTATGGTTTTGAAAATAGTGCTTGATTTTGACAAGAGATACATGAGGTTTTACAGAAAGAATTGACTGTGTGGGTTTTGTGTTAATAATTTTGAGAAATTCGTTTTAATTTCAGAAAATGTGTCTAAACAATTGAGAAAAACTATAATAAATAGGGTTCAATGGAATGGAACACATGCATGTTTTTGACAAACTAAACAATCGTGCTGTCAACTTCGCCTTGTCTTCGAATCACTGGAAGGGAGTCAACCCCTGAATCTTGAGAGTGAAAGAGTTGAGTAGTTGACTCTTTTGGGGTACACTCCCCACCACTATCTCAGAGAAGTTCTGACCTAGGATAAGTCTTTTTTCTCATAATTGATAAGGGTAAGGATATTGGCAGGGGATCTTAGAACAGCCCTCCGACTACTCTTGGACACTTTATGAATGCTGGCCCAGGTCTTTAATAAACACACGCACGCACGCACGCACGCACACACACACACACACACACACACACACACACACACGAGGAAAGTCAACTAATGCAAAAAAAATCGTATTGGTTTCCCACTATGCAAGAACACATCTACAGTATATTATAAAGACTAAAAGAAGTATTTTTAATTTTAACAATAGCCTATTGTCTCATAGATGTATCCCACTCAATGTTTGCACACACAGCGGGCATTGAACACTTTTTTTTTTTAAATGTCGGACTAGTTATATCTGAAGACTATGACAGATCCTTTCAGGGTCCTTTCATGGAGTCATAATATTTACACCAACATGAACACAGCAGATATTGAAAGTCACTGGGTGACAAGAGGACATTTGAGCTGATGGACTGAGCATAGATGAGAGTGGGAATATTGTACATGTTGCATGTGTTATGGTGGCCCCTTCATACAGTACTAGCAGATCCTTTGGGCTCTGCAAATGTCCTCCGACAGCCTCAAACCGCGAACTCTCCGCACATCAGCACCATGTGTCCATGTATGTTAATCTAATTCAGGTGGCGAAGTGGGGGTATTTAAATTAGGAGTGAGTTTACACCAAGGGGCTACCATTGGGAGGTTTCAACCTCATTACACATGCTGAGAACTGAGAAGGAGGGTGGATATATTTTATTTTACTGCTGTGTTATGCTGCTCCTCACCTCCTCCTAACCCCCCCCCCCCCCCACCCCTCTCTCTCGCTCTCTCGTTATTTGCCTAATTCTCCCCTCACCAACAGACAATGATATTCAGCTGTGACATGACGTAACCCCCTCCCCATTGGCTCACGAGCCCGTTCGATCCCGCTCATAATGACTGGTGTGCAGAACACAGAAGGCAGAGAAACCCAGGTAGAGTGAACATGAGAGGCGCCACACTACCGATGGTATTGGGCCAACAGGCCATGGCTCGGGAGGGACATGGTGTCTACGGCTCTGTGATGAACGTGACAGACTGATCACCTGTTGAACGAAACGAACGATGAAATTTGCTGCATGTCTCCCTCTGCCACCCAGTGAAAGAGGGCTGAGGCAGAGGAGAGAACGTAGTTGAAAGACGAGAGAGAACAGATAAGGAGAGAGAACAGATGAGGTGAAAGGGAGAATAGAGGAGAGAGAACAGATGAGGAGAGAAAACAGGAGTGGTTGAAAGACGAGAGTTCCCTCTCTCCTCTGCTCTCCTCCCTTCTTTCCTCTGTTCTCTCTCCCACTCCTCTGTTTTCTCTCATCCTCTGTTCTCTCTCCTCTCTGTTCTTCTCTCCGCAATACAATATTCCCACATTAACTTTTTTTACATTTTTTTATCAATGACTAGTAGACTACTGTATTTAACATCTCTATGACAGATCCTGTCAGGGTCCTTTCATGGAGGAATATATTTACACCAACATGTCTCATGTAAACCAAGTCCCTTAGGCTTCACATTCAAGTGCTTGGTAAAAGGCCTGAGCAGCAGGAGGCAGGTAGGTGAGCATGCTCATGAGGTCTTGGTGCTTCTCCTTTTTCACTGGCAGAGGGCTCTCATAGGCTCTGGCGTAGACCTTGGCGAAGGAGGGAGCTGGAGGAGGTTGTCCTCTCTGTGGTTTTGTGATCAGCCATGACTTCCAACCCTCATAGAGGCTGTGGGTCACTTTGGTGTGGAGGTTCCATGGATCAGCAGCTGGAATTGCAAAACACAACACAAGTTCAGAATTAGTTAATTAGTTAAATTCCTTCTGTGACAAGTGATACATTCATTCATTACTTCTATGTAGGGCTGTCAATGAATATTCTATATTCGATTAAACATACGACTTGTAATTGGAATGGAGAAATTGTGGAAGAGATTGGCTGGCTTGAAATCTGGGGGCTTGAAATCTTGCTATCTGGGGACTTAGACTTGCACTTAGACCTTAGAGCTGGGGGCTTGGAGCTGATATTTCCCCTTTTTTCTTTTCTTCTTCCCTTCTGTTGTTCTGTGAAGCATCTTTGTGACAGTCCTCTGTTAAAAGCGCTATACAAATAAAATTTAATTGAAAGATGTCTCGTTGTATTGGTTTTCGCTCTTGTGGACATAATGCACAATAATAGATATTCGAATGGTTAGAGACTATGGGCCCTATCTTACACCCGGCGCAAAGCGGCGTTAACGCAAACGCAAGTGTCTTTGCTATCTTACACCCGGCGCTAGGTCCATAATAACGTCTAACGCCTACGCCGTCAAACTAGCATTGCGCATTAACTAGTCTTGCGCCATCATTAGTGAACTGGGCGTGTTGGTCTAAAGATGAGGAGTGGCCGGGATTCTTTTTGGCGTATTGCTATCTTGAGCCAGCAGAAAGCGCTTGCGCTAGAACCACCACAAACCTGGTCTAAAGTCATGTCGCAGTTGTTTACATGCTATTTTAACGGCGCATATAAGTGCGTCTACATAGGCGTGTGCACAACGCGCATACCCTCCTGCCTGTTACACACAGGGGCGTGCACAGGCATGACTAAAATATCTAGATCACAATGTGAAATATTATTATTGTGTAGGCTATATCAAAAATGCATAATAATAAAAGGTTCCATAGGTCCACATACCTTTCCCTCAGCGAAGGGAAACAATGCCACATTACATTGCTCTCAGCCCACTCCATCAACATCCAGGCGATGTGCGACGGTACGGGACAATGGCTATCCATTAAAAAGGAGCTGATAACACCTATAGCTATCAAGCCTAATGCGCGAATTGTCTTTGCACCTAATGCGTGAATTGTCATTCAATGGAAAACTCGCGCACGGCAATAGACGGACATTTAAGTTCTGAAAATGCGCTTCAGATGTCATTACAATACAGCTCTGTTTATCTATGAATACAGCCTGTAAGTAAATAGAATGGTTTGTGACTGAAAAAAGTTCAAAACCTTGTCCAGTGAATATTGCATTTATTGTTTTTCAAATAGCCTAGGCTACAGCGAATTCGCTGTGCATAAGTTTTTTTTCGATAGCCTATGGTTAAAAAACGGAGATGTCACCATGTTAACTAAATTGTAACCTTAGCTATTCTTCGTCCTTCATATTTTTTTAAATTACAGTGACCAGGTTTCCATACTCTCACCGTTTAAAATCCAGCTGATTTCACCCGTTATTCCTTAACTGAACAAAACGATTTTAAAGAGAACTAAGCGTCTAATTAGAAACTAAAACAAATTTGCAGCACGTTACACAATTAATTCACAATTAATTTTAATGCCATTCTCTGCACGTTTAACGGTCTTCCTGGGAAAGTGGATTGTTTTAAAGGATTACGCTACGAGTAAAACAGGTTGGTCACATTTCCATAAACAGGACATTATTAAACAAGGGGAAATATGCGTGAACTTATGGGTTGCGAACCTGACAGCTTTATTGTATGGCTATTTAGTGTCATCATTAAGGCAAAATAACGGTATGTATGTTATTAATCAATATTAGCCAATATTAGACACTTTCATTGCATAATCAAACGAAATTCGCTGAACAAGCAGGCTAATTTGGCGTTTTCTAAGGTGAGACTGAAGCCATTGATAGCTTATTCTCAGCTGTTGCAGGTCCTTTTAACGAAATTTAACCGCACATATTTTGTAAAATAACAGCCCTGTCTGGAATTACCGGGAACTCATAGGCTAATGGTTAGTCCGAATAATATTGATCATACTCCATTTAGCCTATTCCTTGATCACACTAAACACGCACGAGCATGTCTGTTTCGCCATCATAAGCAATCCGCCAAGGTGGAAAAGCAGGCTTTTAAAGGGAATGGGATATGACATTTTGATTGGTTTATTGAATGTCACGCCCAAGACACACCTATAATTAATGAAGCGACTAGGTTCAGCCCAGTTGCGCCATGCGCCGTGCTTAGCGCCAAAAAAACACGCCGTTAAAATAGCAAAAGTGGACTTGGACACGCCCTAAATGGACTTAGCGCCATGCGCTTAGACTAAGCGCCAAGATCGCCAAGATAGGGCCCTATATGTTTTTTTTAGAAGGAATAATCAAATTTCATTTTTGACCAATTTTGACAGCCCAACTTCTATGACAGGAGATATTTGTAGAAAATCTGAACTGGGGATAGTTATAGGAAATTTGAATAGTACCTGTCACTTTAAACCACATTTTAGATGTGATTTGCAGGCCAGCTGGCTTCTTGAGCACAGAGTCCGGAAACAGTCTGAAATCCTCACTCTTCATCTGCATGACTCTAAAAGGATGCTCGTGCTTCGACTGTATGATCATCTCTGTGAAATCTTCAGGGGTGTGGAGTGTGGACACCTTGCGCCTCTTCTCTATGATGGCAAAAGAACGGTCACAGGGCAAGAAAGAGTGACCAGACACCATGAATTTATGCTCGATCTCAGTGAAGTAGCCCATGGATGTTAGAAGAGCCATCAGATTCAGCATGCGCCAGTTGTTATTTTGGCCACAGCATCGGTCACTGAAGATGACAAGCTTTCGTTCCTTAGGTTTCACCAGGGGAGCGAAGGAAGACTGCACCCACTTCATCAGACAGCTTGCTACCTCAACGGAGCCTCGGTGGGCAATGCCCTCATGCCAGACACACATGGTTGGAGGATCTTCAGTTCCCAGCTCGTAAATACATATATTATAGTTTGCCAACTGACGTTGATAATAAACATTAGAATGTGTCAGATTTGGTGTAAAAACAACCCCTTGCATATCTACACATACAACATGGCAGTCAGTGTTTGCTTTAGCCCACTCTTTATCAATTTCCAGCTGGGAGTAGGCCTTCTCTGGAATTGGGGTTGGGCATTTCTTCAGAGACTGCCCACTCTCGTACACAAACAGGGCTAGGAACACTGCACCCCCTCCACCATCTACTGCCCCCCCCCCCGCCCACCTACCCCTACCCCTACCCCAGCACCCAGAACCCGAACACCAACCACAACCCCCCCCCCCACAGCCTGAAACAACCACTCCTCCACAAAACACCGCACAAGCCCCCTCAAGCACAATTGACACTGGCTTTCCCCTATGCACAGACCCCTCTGAAGCTCCACTACCTATAGTCACTACAGTTAAAGAGGAGCCTGATTCTGACACCCCTATCACGGTGGAGGAGTCAGACTCCTCTAGCGCAGACACAGATTTTGACACAACCACAAACTGGCAAGTGGCAAATAGAAAACGGAAGGGAAAACATAACAAAACTAACAGAACAGAACCACCCGGTCAGCCCCCAAACCCAGCAATAGTTCGCCACCCAAAACAACCAATTCACAAGATACAACAGAAAAATACTAACAGTCGGAACATTAGCCCACCCACAGTCAGGCCAGAACCTCCACCTCGCCCTAGTAAGACATCTCCACCACCACTTCTCCATCAAAGAGAAACCCTCTCACGACCCATCACATTCCAAAACAGGCCCACCAATGACCGGCTACTTCCTGGCCCCGACCCCACACCCAATAAGACCACCCAGCAGCCGTCCTCTCAAGGGCCCTCCGAAGCAAAGGGGGACCCTGGGGTAAAACCACCACGTCCCACCTCTCCTGGACAGAACCCACCAGGCAGTATG
Organism: Synaphobranchus kaupii; assembly: GCA_029718625.1. Lineage (NCBI taxonomy): Eukaryota > Metazoa > Chordata > Actinopteri > Anguilliformes > Synaphobranchidae > Synaphobranchus > Synaphobranchus kaupii. Next base: position 302,204 of record CM056395.1, on the reverse strand, counting down.
GAGGGGAGACCTGGGGGCGGACCGAGTCAGGGGGTGAGTAGGCGCCTCAATAACCAGGACATTGTTAGGGAACGACTAAACAAGATATGCAGAGATATAGCAAACAATAAACCCGGGTCATATGACACAGAAAAACAATAAATATTACCATGTCATTCACAATTACTATATCAAACACTCGCAGTATTAAGGAACCAAATAAACGTCACTCAGTTTTCTCCACTCTGCAGCAAACCCCCTCGGATGTCATCCTTCTCCAAGAGTGCGGAATCCCTTTCCGCACTATGGATGACACTCTGAGGGAGGAGTGGAGAATGGGGGACTCTCTCTGGTCCGGCTCGAACGTCGCTCGAGCCGATGGGGTCGGCACATTGACCAAAAACCCTGTCGTTAAAATCACGGGGAATAACATCGTGGAAAGTGGGCGAATCCTCGTCACAGATATTTGTGTCTGGGGTTCCCCACTTAGATTGGTCAATGTGTACGGCCCAACCAGCGTAGCCGAGAGGGTCTCCCTCTTTTCAAAATTAAGAACCATTATACACTGCAATATGCCGGTTGTCGTGGGGGGGGGGATTTCAACTGTGCCCTCAGGGATGAAGACCGCAGCAGACCAAGGAAAGATCGGTCGAGCGACGAGCTGCGGTCTATCATAGAAGATTTCTCCCTCCACGACGCCGGAGGCGCCTCTCCCCCACATCATACATGGGTGAGCTCCTCTGGTGTCTCCTCTTCTTGAATTGATATGTTCCTGCTCTCCCCAGGCCTGAGAGTGCACGCCTTTTCCATCCGAGCAGTGCACTACTCAGACCACCACATGGTGACCGTGTCCCTGGTCTGGGAGAAGGCCATAACCGTTGGCAGGGGTCTCTGGAGAATGAATACCAGCCATCTCCAGGACCCCAAAGTGTGCCTCTCCTTCTCACACGGGGCACCAAAGGCTGTTCGATTGAATGCCCCTTCGGGCTATTATCTGAATGATGGTTTATTGGTCCGTAAATGGGCATTTAAAGCGGGTTCCTACCAAGGAGATGACGTTACACAAATTGTGGTGCCCTTGAACTTCAGAGATTTCGTGGTACGCGCCTCGCATGAGAATATAGCCGGTCATTTGGGTGTGAGAAAGACCTACAATCGCATTCTGCGTCAATTCTTTTGGCCACGGTTAAAACGGGGCGTAGCTGCTTTTTGTAAAGCGTGTCATGCTTGTCAGCTCTCGGGTAAGAATAGTCAGAAAATTCATGCTGCTCCGTTGTATCCCATTCCAGTGGTGGAGAAACCTTTTTCCCATCTGCTTATTGACTGTGTTGGGCCACTACCGCCTTCACGAGCGGGCCATAAATATTTACTAACTGTAATGTGTCAAAGCACTCGTTATCCTGCAGCTTTCCCTCTCCGGTCGATCAAGACAAAGCCAGTTTTAAAAGCTCTGACTAGCTTTATGTCTACATTTGGCATTCCCGCAGTGATACAGAGCGACCAGGGCTCCAATTTCATGTCCCGAGTGTTTGCGCGGGTGTTGGCCAGTTTAAAAACAACACATAATGTGTCATCCGCGTACCACCCCGAAAGTCAGGGCGCATTGGAACGTTTCCATCGGACTTTAAAGTCGATGTTAAGAACTTACTGTGTGGAATTGTCACGCGACTGGGAGGAGGGATTGCCGTGGTTGCTGTTAGCCATTAGGGAAGTGGCACAGGAGAGTACCGGTTTCTCTCCGAATTAGTTGGTATTTGCGCACTCAGTGCGTGGTCCGTTATCCGTGATCGCTGACAATTGGAAAACGACTGATCCTCCGCCTAATGTAATTGATTATGTAAATAATTTTCGGTTGCGACTGTACCGAGCCTGTAAGATCGCTAGAGACAATATCGCCGTCTCCCAGGACAAAATGAAACGTCTGTTTGATCGCCGTGCTGAAACCCGCCGCTTTCAGCCTGGGGATCAAGTCCTTACTCTGTTGCCAGTGATTGGCTCTCCATTTCAGGCCCGGTTCAGTGGACCCTATACCGTGGAGAAGTGTGTTTCTGAACGAAACTATTTGATTCGGACTCTGGATAGGAAAAAACGTTTACAATTATGTCATATTCATTTATTGAAGCCATATGTTTCGGCTACCTGCTCAGCAGTGCCTTGTAAACCGGACACGGTTGACCCGTCTGTATATTCTGATTCGGAGGACTTTAAGTCTGTCCTCTTGGCTGACGTGGCGCGGTTTACTGGGGGTGAGTGGCTCCCCCCTGTAAAACAGGAGGATTTTCCGGTCCCGTCTGACTGTGTATTTCAGGGAAGGCTGAATAATTCTGAAATTCTGCAGGAGCTTGAAGCTCAATTTAGCCACCTGCCTTCTGAATGTTCTAAAGATATGGTCAATTTAATTGATAATCACAGGAGTTTATTCCCAGACACGCCTTCTCGCACCACGCTTATTGAGCATGACATCGACGTGGGGGAAAACCCTCCTATCTCCCAACGTTTTTACCGGGTCTCGAATGAGAAGAGAAAGCATATTACTGCTGAGCTCGACTATATGCTCGAGAATGGGATAGCTGAATCAACCTCGTCCCCGTGGTCTCGCCCATGGCTGCTTGTCGCCAAGCCCGATGGAACTTTTAGATTTTGTACGGATTTCCGAAAGGTAAATTCGGTAACAAAGCCTGATCGTTATCCGCTTCCTCGTATGGAAGATTGTATAGACCAACTTGGCGGTGCACTGTTTGTGACAAAATTGGATTTATTAAAGGGTTATTGGCAAGTGTCGCTTACGACTAGGGCACGGGAGATTTCTGCTTTTATTACACCTGACGGTCTTTTTTCTTACTCGGTGATGGCTTTCGGTCTGAGGAATGCGCCCGCAAACTTCCAGCGCCTGATGAACATCGTGGTAAAAGGTCTGGAGGGCTGCGCGGTGTATTTAGATGACGTAGTCATTTACAGTAAAACTTGGCAGCAGCATATATTACACCTCGAGGCTCTCCTCGATCGACTGGTTTCCACGGATTTGACTGTCAACCTGGCAAAATGTGAATTTGCCAGGGCGACAGTCACGTACCTAGGAAAGGTAGTTGGTCAGGGAGAGGTGCGTCCGGTTCACGCTAAGGTGGAAGCGATTCTGAAGTACCCCAGTCCAGCCGACAAAAAAGAACTGATGCGGTTCTTAGGAATGGTTGGATATTATCGTGCTTTTTGTCGTAACTTTTCCACCGTCATTGCGCTTCTTACAAATCTGTTAGGGAAGAAAGCCCTGTTTATATGGTCGCCTGAGTGTGACCACGCATTTGAGGCGGTTAAACTTTTATTGTGTGATGCTCCGGTTCTCTCTGCTCCATGCTTTGATCATCCCTTTACGTTACAGGTTGATGCTAGTGGTGTGGGGGCTGGCGCTGTATTGTTTCAGGAGGGGGAAAGTGATATTGAGTGTCCAGTATCTTTCTTTTCTAGGAAGTTCAATGTGTACCAACTTAATTATTCAGTCATAGAGGAGGAGGCACTGGCGTTGATCTGGGCACTTCAATATTTTGAGGTCTATGTCGGTGCGGGGACGGGCCGGTGGAGCCACAAGATACCATGTAGTGGTAACTGTGACATCTGACATTCTTTAATGGATAGGAGTGTGCTCCTTGTGCTTTGGTGTAATGTTTTTTTGGTGTATGGGTGACTGTTTTATGTGCCCGCCGGCGGAGCTCTTGAAGCCGTGGAGGCTTCGCTTACGGGGGGAGGTGTTGCGCCCGCCCCCTTATTCCCTGTCCCCCAGGGTGTTTGTGTCTGTGTGTTTCTTTCTCTCTCCCTCTTTGTTCTCTCTATGATGTAGGGAGGGGTGTTGGTTCTCTGTCAGGTGAGTGTACAATTACCTGATTGGGAAACCAACGCCACCTGTGAAGCTTGGATAAAGAAGCTGCTCCCACACACCATTGGGGCTGCTTCCCTCTCACACACAGCCTACGGCAAAGGCCCCGCTCGCAAGGAGTTGCGAGACGGGGAGCTTATGCTGACCCTTTTTCTATATCCACTTTACACGTATTTATGAATAAACTATTGTTAAACGTATGTCCTGTGTGGTCTCCATTTTGTTTATGTCCTGTTTTCCGGCTGGGCATAACAGAGGCGGTACCTGGAGTGGGTGAGTCTAAAACATCTCTGACTCCCCGATAGAGTGGTGGGAGATGGTGAAGGAGCGGGTGCAGGGCTACTTCCGGGCAGTCGGGCGGAGGAAGGCAAAGGAAAGGAGGGCGGCGTTTGAACGTGCTAATGCTGCCCTCCAGAGACTGAGCCTCCTCCAGTCCCGAGGCCTGGAGGTAAGCAGCGAGATTGCACTCGCTAAACAGAGCCTCTCCGCCCTCTATCGGGAGGAGCGGAGAAAATACACCTTCCGCTCCAAACTCCAGGGCCTTGAGGAGGATGAGAAGTGCACGAGGTACTTCTTCCGCAGGGCACGGTCAAAAAGTAATAACATTTCTTCCCTTTATAACAGCAGGGGGGTGGTGGTGTCTGAAGAGGCGGAGGTCCGGGAGGTGGCCACGGAATTCTATGCGGGTCTGTACAGCATAAGGCCCGCAGATGGGGATCTCATGGACATCTTTCTGGGCTGCCTGGACAGATGCCTGGGGGACGAGAGCATGGAACCAGAGTTGAGCGCCGAGGAGCTCACCCGGGCCGTGCGCTCCCTTAATCAGCACAAAGATCCTGGTCCTGACGGGATCCCGGCCGAATTCTATCAGGCCTTTTGGGATCTCCTGAAGGAGGACGTGGCGGAAGGTTTCAGGGGGGCGTACAGGGAGGGGCGGTTGGGGGCCTCACTGAGGCAGAGTGCGGTTGCTCTTGTCCCCAAGAAGGGGGACCTGAAGGACCTCCGGCACTGGCGGCCGATTAACCTCCTCTCAGCTGATTTTAAGATCATGGCGTAGGCGCTGATGAGGAGGTTCCAACACCTGATAACATCGGTGGTCGGCCCCGACCAAACGTGCAGTATCCCAGGGAGGTCCATAAACGACAATCTGCTCCTCGTGAGAGATGTATAATCCATATAATCCACTCCGGGGGGCGCAGGTCCCCCTTGGGCCTTCTCAGCCTAGACCAGGAGAAGGCCTTTGACAGGGTGAGTCATGTGTGCTTGGAGAGGGTGCTAGAGAGATTAAATTTTCCTAGCTCCCTCCTGCGCTGGACCAAAATGTGCTTGACTGACATCTCGGGGAGGGTGGTTGTGAACAAGCAACCATCCGCCCCCTTTGCCATTAGGTCTGGCGTCAGGCAGGGATGCCCCTTAGCATCCCTCCTGTATGTCATCTACCTCGAGCCGTTCCTTCAGGCCATCAGGGGCAACCCGGGCATCGCTGGTTATCCACTGCCCGGGGCCCAGGGGGAGCGGCTTAGGGTGATGGCGTACATGGACGACATTACCATCGTCGGCACAGACAGTCATTCCATCACCGTTGCCAACAAGGTGCTGGATGACTTCTGTGCAGCCACTGCCGCCCTAGTTAATAGGGACAAGAGTGAACGGTTTCTGTCTCTGCATTGGAGTGAGCCACTAACCGTTTCTTTCCCTGTGCGTAGAGATAATATCAAGCACCTGGGGGTGACCTTCCAGTCAGACGGTGAAGGAAGGCTGAGCTGGGAGGGAACTCTCCGCCACGTCCAGGTTAAACTCCGGAGCTGGAGCGTGCGGCCTCTGACTCAGACGGGTAAGATCCTGGTCCTGAAGGCAATAGTCCTTCCCATTTTTCTCTACTTGGGGAGGGTGTTTCCCCCAGACAAGGCCACTAGTAAAATCATTACTAGAATGGCCTTTCGCTTTGTCTGGGGGAGCACCATGGAAAAATTAAAAAGAGCTACCCTCCTCAAGGAAGGGAAGAATGGAGGCAGGGGGGTTCCAGATATTGTTAACATCGTTTTGGTGCAGGGTCTGGCCACATTGGTCCAGAATACGCGGAAGGTTGAGAAGGCCTCTGGTGCCTTTGCTAGGTACTATGCCACTCCCTTCCTGAGGACGATGGGCCTGTGTGCTGTTGGGACAATGGACTACAAGCCCCACAATGGGCTACAGTCACTCCCGAGATACCAGAAGTGACGCATTCAACGTCACCTCCCGACTGCAATAAAAAGTTACCGCATCCAATACGCTCAGGCTGAGAAATGCACGTCACTCACCTGAGGGATAAAACTTTGGGACCCCCCAGAGTTCGCTCTCTCTGGTGTGTGGTAACTAACTATATGCATCAAAAGAGACCAATTTACTTTGTGAACTAAGTCTTAAATATTTTAACCCTTGATCACGGTTATAGTTTTAGATTTTAGAATCCGAAGTACGTACACTCATTGAACCCGACAATTCTGTTGGAGACTGCTCTTATACCGGCAGTTCGTGAATTCAAGTTTCAAAGACGACCGGATCTCTTTGCTACTTTTTGTCGACGCGAATTCCCCCGCGAGGCCTCCGACAAGGACTATGCCTCAGGACACTTGGACATCTCCCAGGACCTGTGTTTCCAAGTCGTCCAAACCGGGATCCCCTTCTTTTTCTTCCCGATGAAGGTCGGACGAACTCCATGAACTGCGGTGTCTGGTCTCTCATGAGATCGGACCTCAAGTAAGGCCGTATTATCTGGGCACAGATTGGCTGGCACCTATATGATGTTTCAATAATGTATTGACTGCATTTAAGTCGGATAAGGTTATGCTGGGCAATAACTGTTTGTAGCTACTCGTTGTTAGAGATATGATGTGTTGTTAGTTTCCATAACTGTATACCCTCACTACATGATTTTGTGTTGCCACCTATATACCTAAAAGTGTGATTTCCCCTCTTTCGATCTGGGCACGATAACATCCTAAATTCGAGACTAACCGTAATTAGATAACGGGATATTTATACCGCGCTTCCCCAAGTGCTAGTAGAAATAAACCCCCCCCATAATCAATCACGGCTCGACTAATGATAGAGGCATAATTCTGCCTATTAAGGAAGTGCCAGATCTCCCTACGGCTTGAGTAGGCTCGGCCTGAGCATGCTGAAGCTAAATTCATACTTCCCTCCCTCATCCGACACGCGTACACGCGTGTCCGTGTGCCTCACCTCCATCTTTCTTTCTTTCCCTCTCTCCCTCTTTGTCTCCGCCACGTGCGCCCGCGTGCACGCGCATCCTTACCTCCTTTGTATCTATATCCAAATCACCCCGCCGTGGGATATAATCGCCTATTACCTGATTATCCCTTTTTAATAAACTATATTATTTGCATCTGGTGTTTGGCATGAATATTTCAAGCATTTGCAGAAAGTCATACTCACAGGACAGAGTCAAATCTCCCGTAATTCAACGTAGAGTATTGTCAAGGATTAAAAGTAATTAGACTGTACATTACTTCTACGAGAATAACCGGGTACTCCACAACGCAATTCCTTTAGCTGAATGCGCTAATTCTCGTTCTAGGGCGTTATACTTACATGAGACTGATAAATAAAAATAACTTATACCTTTTGACCCTACAGTGCGCTGGACCTCACCATACCATATAGCTGGGACCCCCCATATGTATATCGAGCCCTGAGGGACTTTGCTTTTGGGGCAGGATTGCCCAGGGCCGGGCTGACCTCGTGGAGTTATAAAATGGCCCATTTAAGATCAAAGGAGACCATGACACTCCCGAGGGGCAGCACGACCCTGGACCCGTCTATAATCTGGGCAAATGTCCTAAATAAATGTTTGAGTAACAAGCAAAAGGACATTGCCTGGATGTCTGCCCACATGTGTTTCCCCACCAGGTCATTTATGTTTAAGCGGCACAAAAAATACCACAACAACAGGAAATACCCTTAAACAGGACGAAACATAGATGAACACAAACAAACCGTGGGGACAAACAGGACTCCTCCCCCCACGGGGCTCCTCCCCCAAACCGGTCTCAACCAGGTCCTCTCAGGGGGCTCCTCCCCCAAACCGGTCTCAGACTGGTCTCAACCAGGTCCTATCAGGGACCGTAAATACCGGTGCAAAAACAGCACCCACCTCATTACATTACATTACATTTATTTAGCAGACGCTTTTATCCAAAGCGACGTACAGTAAGTGCGTACAGAGACATCATCATCATTACAGAACAGACAAGGCAAGGCACATCCTTTGCATAATGTAGCAGCTATCCCTAGCAATGAACGTTGACTGTAGTTCACAGTAAGCTGTGGGCAAATCAGCAACACCACACTTTCATTCCAAATACTATTATAAACTATACTATTATAAACCATTCCAAATACTATTATAAACTATGCTATTATAAACCATTCCAAATACTATTATAAACTATACTATTATAAATCATTCCAAATACCATTATAAACTGCTATTATAAACCATTCCAAATACTATTATAAACTATAATAAACAGACAGGAAAACACAGGGAACAGGGAACTGATATTCCTAGGTGAGGATATCAGTCAAGGTGGAGTCTGAAGAGGTGTGTCTTCAGGCCTCGACGGAATGCAGGCAGGGTTGGAGTAGAACGTAGGGGAATGGGAAGTTCATTCCACCACTGAGGTGTTAATGTGGAAAAACTCCGCAGTCGGGACAAGCGAGAGCCTTTGACACGGAGGGGGGGAAGTGCCAGTCGCCCTGCTGTAGAAGAGCGAAGTGGTCGAGCAGGAACATAGTTCTGGATTAAGTCCTGCAGGTAGGCGGGGCCTGTCCTATTTGCTGCAGTGTAGGCCAGGGTCAGAACTTTGAACCTGATCCTGGCTGCAACTGGCAGCCAGTGGAGAGACCTCAGCAGGGGGGTTACGTGGGAAAATTTCGGGAGGTTGAACACAAGCCGGGCAGCTGCATTCTGGATGAGTTGAAGAGGCAGAATGGCGCAGGCCGGTAGGCTTGCGAGCAGGGAGTTGCAGTAGTCCAGGCGTGAGGTGACCATGGTCTGGACAAGAAGCTGGGTGGAGTAGGTGGTCAGGTACGGTCGAATCCTCCTGATGTTGTACAGGAGGAACCTGCAGGACCGTGCCGTCGCCCTGATGTGCTCTTTGAAGTCCAGCCGGTCGTCCAGGACCACCCCCAGGTTCCTTGCAGAGCGGGAGGCAGCCACCACGGTCCCATCAACGGTGATGGAGAGGTCATGTAGTGGGGAGGTCTTGTACGGCATGAAGAGGAGCTCTGTCTTGTCAAGGTTGAGCTTCAGGTGATGGGTAGCCATCCACTCAGAGATGTCAGTCAGACAAGCAGATATCCTCTCCTTAACCTGTGGGGTAGAGGGAGGGAAAGAGAGGAAGAGTTGAGTATCGTCAGCATAGCTATGGTATGAGAAGCCATGTGAATGGATTACTGAGCCAAGAGACTTAGTATACATAGAGAACAGCAGAGGACCCAGTACAGATCCCTGCGGGACTCCTGTAGACAGGGGACGGGGAGCAGAGACGGAACCCTTCCAGGAGACTTGGTAGGATCTATCAGTGAGGTACGATACAAACCAAGAGAGGGCAGTTCCAGAAATGCCCATCTCAGCGAGTGTGGAGATCAGGAGTTTGTGGTTGACCGTGTCGAATGCCGCAGACAGGTCAAGGAGAATCAGAACAGAGGAGAGGGAGGAGGCTCTAGCAGTGGCGAGTGCCTCAGTCACAGCCAGGAGAGCAGTTTCGGTGGAATGGCCGGTTCTGAAGCCAGACTGATGCAGGTCAAGCAGGTTGTTCTGGTGGAGAAAAACAGACAGTTGGTTAAGGACAGCACGTTCAAGTGTTTTGGACAGGAAGGGCAAGAGAGATACAGGACGGTAGTTCCTGACATCAGCGGGATCTAAGCTAGGTTTTTTAAGGAGTGGGGTTACACGGGCAGTTTTAAAGGCAGCAGGAACATGGCCACAGATTAGGGAGGTGTTAATAACAGAGGACAGATATGGAAGGAGCTCAGCAGATATAGACTGGAGGACTGCTGAAGGTATGGGGTCTAGTGGACAGGTGGTTGCGCGCTGGCGCGTCACCAGCTCGAGCACATCGGAGTCCTTCAGAGTCTTGAAGGACGACAGTGTAGCGATGGGTTCAGTATGGGGGATGTGGGGTGTCACCGGATGCGTGAAGGAGTTCCGGATTGCAGCCACCTTCCCCTCAAAGTGGGTCAGGAAGTCATCTGCAGAGAGGGAGGAGGGTGAAGGGGGTGGAGGGGGGGTGAGCAGGGAGGAGAAGGTGGAAAAGAGTTTACGTGGGTTAGATAGACATGTATCAATTTTCGACTGGAAAAATGAAGTTTTAGCTGATGTAGTTGCAGCTGTGAAGGCTGCCAGCAGAGTGTGGTAGGAGGCCAGGTCATCTGGGGATCTGGATTTCCTCCACTTTCTCTCAGCGGCTCGTAGCATGGTTCTGCTGGATCTGAGAGAATCCGTCAGCCACGGGGAAGGGGGTGATAGTCGGGCTGGTTTGGAGACAAGAGGGCATAGTGAGTTGAGAGACTGAGAGAGGCATGAGTTAAACACAGAGGTGGCGACATCAATGGGCATTTTGGCAAAGGTAGCAGGAGGAGGAAGTGCAGAGAGAGCAGAAGTAGTGAGAGAGGTGTGAGAGAGGGTGCGGAGATTTCTCCTGAACATAACAGCGGGTGGGTTGTTAGCGGATTTGAGGGAGAGTGGGCAGGAGAGAGAAAATGAGATAAAGAAATGGTCCGATACGTGGAGGGGGGTCACCGTGAGTTCAGATGTGGCGCAACTCCTGGTGAGTACAAGGTCCAGTTGGTTACCACCATTGTGGGTGGCAGGTGATGGGGACTGAGTGAGGGCAAAGGACTGGAGGAGTGAGGTGACACTGGATAGCTGGGCGCTGTCTGGTTGGAGGTTGAAGTCTCCCAGTAGGATTACTGGGGTACCATCCTCAGGGAAGGAGCTCAGGAGTGTGTCCAGTTCATCCAGGAAAGCGCCGAGCGGACCTGGGGGGCGATAGAGAACAACAATGTTAAGTGCAGATGGGTGAGTTACAGTGACTGCATGAAACTCAAAGGAGGAGATATTCAGGCAGGGTACAGTGGGAATAGAGAATTTCCAGGACGTGGAAATGAGCAAACCAGTACCCCCGCCTCTGCCTGAGGCCCTGGGGGTGTGGGAGAAGGAGTAGCCAGCAGACAGAGCAGCTGGAGTGGCTGTGTTATCTGGAGTGATCCAGGTCTCAGTGAGAGCCAGGAAGTGGAGGGACTTCAACTTGGCATATGCAGTGATGAAGTCAGCTTTCTGGACGGCTGACCGGCAGTTCCATAGTCCACCCACCACTGAGAGTTCCTTATGAGAGGACAGCGGTGGGTAGACCAGGTTAGCCGGACAGCGTCTGCGGTGGTTGGGCCTCCAGGAGCGAGGCATGGAGCACAGAGGAATGGGGGTTAGACACATGGTAGGGGATGAGAAGACAGGTTAGGTGGGGGAGGATCATTACAAACTGTTCAAATTACCGACGAGGCTGCCGTCAGCCTCTACTTTAACTTATAAAGTTGGCTAATTTCTCGATTGCACTCAGCTGCTTGCAGGGCTAATTCACTCAGGTGAATCTATTTGCGATTAGCAACACAAAACACTAGCAATTTACTAGACCTAGGAACACAAAGCAAGTAAACAAGTGGTCGGTAATGCTGCAATTTACATTAACTAAACCGTGACTACACTACAAACGGTTCAATCAGCTAACGCACAGCTGAACCAAATGAAAAAGACGATACTTAATCCTATCCGACTGTAGATTGACGACGCGGGTCTGCTTGCACTCTGAACTAGGAATGCAAAACACGCTATTTATTCACTCAGGTGAATCTATTTGCGATTAGCAACACAAAACACTGGCAATTTACTAGACCTAGGAACACAAAGCAAGTAAACAAGTGGTCGGTAATGCTGCAATTTACATTAACTAAACCGTGACTACACTACAAACGGTTCAATCAGCTAACGCACAGCTGAACCAAATGAAAAAGACGATACTTAATCCTATCCGACGGTAGATTGACGACGCGGGTCTGCTTGCACTCTGAACTAGGAATGCAAAACACGCTATTTATTCACTCAGGTGAATCTATTTGCGATTAGCAACACAAAACACTAGCAATTTACTAGACCTAGGAACACAAAGCAAGTAAACAAGTGGTCGGTAATGCTGCAATTTACATTAACTAAACCGTGACTACACTACAAACGGTTCAATCAGCTAACGCACAGCTGAACCAAATGAAAAAGACGATACTTAATCCTATCCGACGGTAGATTGACGACGCGGGTCTGCTTGCACTCTGAACTAGGAATGCAAAACACGCTATTTATTCACTCAGGTGAATCTATTTGCGATTAGCAACACAAAACACTAGCAATTTACTAGACCTAGGAACACAAAGCAAGTAAACAAGTGGTCGGTAATGCTGCAATTTACATTAACTAAACCGTGACTACACTACAAACGGCTCAATCAGCTAACGCACAGCTGAACCAAATGAAAAAGACGATACTTAATCCTATCCGACGGTAGATTGACGACGCGGGTCTGCTTGCACTCTGAACTAGGAATGCAAAACACGCTATTTATTCACTCAGGTGAATCTATTTGCGATTAGCAACACAAAACACTAGCAATTTACTAGACCTAGGAACACAAAGCAAGTAAACAAGTGGTCGGTAATGCTGCAATTTACATTAACTAAACCGTGACTACACTACAAACGGTTCAATCAGCTAACGCACAGCTGAACCAAATGAAAAAGACGATACTTAATCCTATCCGACGGTAGATTGACGACGCGGGTCTGCTTGCACTCTGAACTAGGAATGCAAAACACGCTATTTATTCACTCAGGTGAATCTATTTGCGATTAGCAACACAAAACACTAGCAATTTACTAGACCTAGGAACACAAAGCAAGTAAACAAGTGGTCGGTAATGCTGCAATTTACATTAACTAAACCGTGACTACACTACAAACGGTTCAATCAGCTAACGCACAGCTGAACCAAATGAAAAAGACGATACTTAATCCTATCCGACGGTAGATTGACGACGCGGGTCTGCTTGCACTCTGAACTAGGAATGCAAAACACGCTATTTATTCACTCAGGTGAATCTATTTGCGATTAGCAACACAAAACACTAGCAATTTACTAGACCTAGGAACACAAAGCAAGTAAACAAGTGGTCGGTAATGCTGCAATTTACATTAACTAAACCGTGACTACACTACAAACGGTTCAATCAGCTAACGCACAGCTGAACCAAATGAAAAAGACGATACTTAATCCTATCCGACGGTAGATTGACGACGCGGGTCTGCTTGCACCTCACACCTGAAGAAGCCTGAGACAAGGCGAAATGTTGTGCACATAGAACAACCTGGGAGAAGCAGCAAGGACTACGAACACTCTTCTAGAAGAATAGAAGAATCGCTCCTGCTGAGGAAAACTTCTCTAAAAAGCAAAAACAAATCAAACTGCAGTTTTAACTGCTGACTACTGGTAGACGCCGCTGCTGCAGTACACGGACCAGGAGTACTACAGACACGGCACTACAGGGACTGTGCTATCTTGTAGTGGAAACCTAACGGTGTCAACTAAGCTACAAGGTACCAGTCTTGGTAAGTATAGGCTGTATTGGTATGCGTTAACCTCGAGTTAACAACGCACGCTACCAATCAGTCAAAAACCGCACCGCCGACTGCACCACCGCTTACACAAACCAAAACACCACACCCACACAACACAGCACCTACACCTAATAGTATGGCAGCCTTTGCGGAAGCCACCAGGATTCTCTTCAAGATTATCCAGACCACACACCACCTTCAGAACACTGCAGTGACCGGAGGGAAGACTGTTCCACCAGCAAGCCTGCAAAGGATGATGCGGGAACTGGCTACCCTGGTGAGGCCGGCGTCCCCCACAGAGGACACCATGATGAAACTGGCAGGAAACGCACTGAATTGGCTCCACACATGTATGCAGATCCTGGAAGAACACTACCAGGAGATACTGCAACAACTCACGGAGAGACTGAAGAGAATCCACCTCACAAACTGGCCGGAAGCATTCCAGGTGGCTACCAGGTGGGCAAGGAAGAAGTTTGGAAGAAAACTACACCGAACCACCCTGGACATAGCGGAAAGAACAATTACACCCACAAACACTCAGAGGAACACTACAAACACAGTCTCCACGAGCAACAGATACGCAGCACTGGCAGACACCCCACCACCCCCACCCAGGACATGGAGGACCATGGCCACAGCACCCCAGGACCGGCACCAGAACCAGTACCAAAAAGAATGGCCAGCCCTGAGACAGACAACTTCCCCCAGAAGCCCTGCACCTACACAGAGAAGGTACAGAAGAACCGGGGGAGGCCATGGGGACTGGGAGACTGAGCGACGGCCACTCCCGCAACGACACCGGAACACCACCAGGGGGCGCTCCACAACCATGAGGACTGGCAGACGGAGCGACGGCCGCTCCCGCAACGACACCGGAACACCACAAGGGGGCGCTCCACAACCAACAACGATGGGGACTGGCAGACTGAGCCACAGCCGCTCCCGCAACGACAACGGAGGACCACAAGGGGACGCTCCACAACCAACCACAACCCCACCCCTAACCCTACCCTAACCCCAACCCCAGCACGAACCCTAACCCCAACCCCAAACCCAACCCTAACCCCAACCCCAGCACAAACCCTACCCCCAACCCTAACCCTAACCCCAACCCACTGGAACAGACGACATCCACTGGACGGATAGGACAGCAACTGACATGCTCAACCACTGGCTGCAGCATTTAAACTAGCAATCCCCATAAACCCAAGCACAAACAGGGAGGGGAACAAAAATATAGTACTATTAAGTAACAATTATACACCCACTCAGGATGAATACAGCCTTCTGGATAGGGGTCTGTCGTTCATTCCCACGGTTAATACCCGCAAAAAACAAAAACAGACCCTCAGAGGACAAGTCCAGGAGTTCCACAGGAAACTAAAACTGGCAGTATTCTTTGAGGAGGCGGAAACCAGGGAACAGACACCCTTCACACCTAAATCAAACTGGGAACCCAGACCGGAAGACATGCCTCCAGAAATCACACACTTAATCCTAGAAAACAACACACTAATTACAACACTTAATCCACAAACCCACAGAGATGAAAACAACCTCAACAGAGGAGAAAGCCAAGCACTTCTTCGACTGGCCAAAAACAAACACATAATAATCAAACCAGCGGATAAGGGAAGTGCAATAGTCATCATGGACAGGGCACAATACACGCAGGAGGCCTACAGGCAACTTAACAACACGACACATTATACAAAATTAAATGCACCCATATACCCGGACACAGCGCAGGAAATACACACCATCATACGGACACTCGTAGAAAAGAATTACATCACAAAACGGCAAAGCTTTTACCTAAGGGGGGAGGACAACCCGCGACCTAGAATTTTTTACCTCCTCCCTAAAATACACAAGACACCGGAATCCTGGAGCGTACCGTACGAGGTCCCGCCAGGGAGACCTATTATTTCGGACTGCAACAGCGAGTCCTACAGAATAGCGGAATACTTGGATTTTTTCCTCAATCCGCTATCAACAAAACACAATAGCTACATCAAAGACACATACGATTTCATACACAAAATTAAAAACGCTAAAATACCGGTGGAAGCCACCCTTTTCACCATCGACATAGATAGCCTCTACACAAACATAAACACAGCAGCGGGACTAACAGCAGTTAAAACCTGGATGGAGAAGTACCCGGACAACAATCGACCGGACACAATTCTCCTACAGCTACTGGAAATAAGCCTTACAAAAAACGACTTTGAATTCAACAAAGAATTCTTCCTCCAAATCAGCGGCACAGCGATGGGCAAAAAATTTGCACCAGCGTATGCCAACATTTACATGGCACACTGGGAGGAAACGGTTTTTAAAAAATGCCCCAAACTCCCCACAAACTACTTTAGATATTTAGATGACATTTGGGGAACATGGACACACAGCACAGAAGACTTCCAACACTTCATACAAATCCTCAACACACACCACACATCTATAACAATTAAACATACCACACACAGTGAACATATAGATTTTTTGGACACCACCACATAAAAAAGGACCCTTATTTCCCCAAACACACACTCTAGACACAAAAGTGTTCTTTAAGGACACGGACACACATGCACTCCTACATAAAGACAGTCTCCACCCAAAACACACATTCGGAGGCTTAATTAAATCACAGCTTCTAAGATTCAGGAGAATCTGCACACAAACTGCAGATTTTGAGGAGGCAACCAGAACACTATTCAAAGCGTTAAAACCAAGGGGATATTCCAGATCCTTCCTCAGACAGATCCGGAAAACCTTCTTGGCCCCAAAACAACGGGACGCGAGGAAAATAATTCCGCTCATCACAACTTACTCAAAATTAAGCCAAACAGCAAACAGGAAAATTAAACAAAACCTCACCAGGACCTTACAAAATACAAATCTACTGCGGGAACACAGGATCGTTTCGGCATACAAAAGGAACCGGAACCTGAAGGATTATCTGGTCAGCAGTAAACTGCCGGAGATTAACGCCCCACCCACACAAAGCCGGACATTCCACAGACGGAGCACGGCAATCAAGAACAACACCACAAACACAATCTATCTTATCACACAAACAATTACAGCAAACACACAGAACTGCGTGTATGCAATACAGTGCAAACACTGCAATGTAAAATATGTAGGGGAGACAGGAAATGAAATTAGGACTAGATTAGCACAACACATATATAACATTAAAAACCATAGGGAAATGGACACACACCTAGTGCCGCACTTCCTACACTATGGACTCGACGCACTAGAAATATCGGGTCTTCAAACAAACATAAACTGGACACAAGAGGACAGACGTAGAGCAGAAAGACATTGGATTAGAAAACTTAACACCATATTCCCAGCGGGTTTAAATAAACGCTGGTAAAACAAAGTAGGGACCAAATTCTTCCTAATTTAAAGGTTGCAGTACCCTGAATGGCCAGCGCAAACTTTCCTTCCCAAGGCGCCCTCACACGGGTTGACTTGGGAAATAAAGATTTAACTTAAAAACCCAACCCCAGCACGAACCCTACCTCCAACCCTAACCCCAACCCCAACCCCAACCCTAAACCCAACCCTAACCCCAACCCCAGCACGAACCCTAACCTCCAACCCTAACCCTAACCCCAACCCCAGGACGAACCCTACCCCCAACCCTGACCCCAACCATACCCCCACCCCTAACCCTAACACCAACCCCACCCACAACCCTAACTCCTCAGCCCCACACCAGAGAAGCCAGAGCAGAAAACGGGACCTTCTACCCCACACGACACCCCAGATCCACCAGGAAGGTCCAGGATTGGATCATCCCGGTAAGAAAACAGAACATCATCCTGGGGGACTCCAACCTCTCCAGGATCCAATCCTACTCCAGGGGAGATCTCCAGATCGACAGCTACCTTGGAGCAACATTCCTACACGCAGCAGGGCTCCTTGGGAAAACAGCAGTGGACCCTAAGGTACAGAGAGTCATCCTGTCCTTTGGGATAAACAACAAGGACCAGCACCCCAAGAGAACTGCCATCAAGCAAGTCCAAACCACGCTGAGGGCAGCCAAAAACACATTCCCGTCAGCGGAGATCTGGATTCCGCTGATAAACTACTCCGGGAACCTGCAGTGCCGCCAGAAGGAAAACCTGGAAGAAATGAATGAGCACATCCGCAGGAACATGCCACACATCCCAAAGCTTCCGGAGGCGGACTTTGACACTGGAACAGACGACATCCACTGGACGGATAGGACAGCAACTGACATGCTCAACCACTGGCTGCAGCATTTAAACTAGCAATCCCCATAAACCCAAGCACAAACAGGGAGGGGAACAAAAATGTAATACTATTAAGTAACAATTATACACCCACTCAGGATGAATACAACCTTCTGGACAGGGGTCTGTCATTCATTCCCACGGTTAATACCCACAAAAAACAAAAAGAGACCCTCAGAGGACAAGTCCAGGAGTTCCACAGGAAACTAAAACTGGCAATATTCTTTGAGGAGGCGGAAACCAGGGAACAGACACCCTTCACACCAAAATCAAACTGGGAACCCAGACCGGAAGACATGCCTCCAGAAATCACACACTTAATCCTAGAAAACAACACACTAATTACAACACTTAATCCACAAACCCACAGAGATGAAAACAACCTCAACAGAGGAGAAAGCCAAGCACTTCTTCGACTGGCCAAAAACAAACACATAATAATCAAACCAGCGGATAAGGGAAGTGCAATAGTCATCATGGACAGGGCACAATACACGCAGGAGGCCTACAGGCAACTTAACAACACGACACATTATAGAAAATTAAATGCACCCATATACCCGGACACAGCGCAGGAAATACACACCATTATACGGACACTCGTAGAAAAGAATTACATCACAAAACGGCAAAGCTTTTACCTAAGGGGGGAGGACAACCCGCGACCTAGAATTTTTTACCTCCTCCCTAAAATACACAAGACACCGGAATCCTGGAGCGTACCGTACGAGGTCCCGCCAGGGAGACCTATTATTTCGGACTGCAACAGCGATTCCTACAGAATAGCGGAATACTTGGATTTTTTCCTCAATCCGCTATCAACAAAACACAATAGCTACATCAAAGACACATACGATTTCATACACAAAATTAAAAACGCTAAAATACCGGTGGAAACCACCCTTTTCACCATCAATCAATCAATATTTATTTATATAGCGCATTTCACAACAAGTTGTCACAATGCACTTCACAGCAAAACAGCAAAACCCAGCCTAAACTCCCCACAAGAGCAAGCCAAAGGCAACAGTGGCAAGGAAAAACTCCCTGGTGTAACTAGGAAGAAACCTTGGAAGGAACCAGACTCAATGGGGGAACCCATCCTCCTCTGGTCGGCTCAGGGTCTAGGGCTTAAGGACCAACATGGTCAAAACAGCCAATGTCCATGATAATACAATTTGCAGCAGCTAGATGACAGTCCAGATGTGGCGGCAGTGATGGTGGGGAACCGGGCGCCGATGGCAGCGGGAGCAGCTGGCAGCGGTGGTAAGGAGGGAGGGGCAAGCGGCAACGGACAGCAACTCTCGAGATGCGGGGCATAAGCCCCGCCGGTAGAATGTGAAAAAAAAAAGAGAGAGAGAAAACAGTTAGGGGAAGTGTAATAGAGCAGCAGGAGCACCAACTGGAGGGGTGGGGGGTGGGGAAGGGGTGGGAGGGTTGGGCAAGTGCCCCCGCCAGGAGTAATCTATGGCTGCATAGCTATGAAGACAGAGTTTGAGGAACCATGCAGTCATGAGAGGGAAAACAGTCCTACCCACCTATCAAGAGCCAGCCCAGGAAGATGGGGTCACAGCTGTTGACAGGTGACAGTAAGGAAAGGATGCCACCCCACATTACTCTATGGCTAAATGCTTCTCTGGTCCTGTCTCCAGACTATAGCTCATTATAAGCCTGATCATAGAGGTGCGTTTTTAATCTAGACTTAAATATTGAGACAGTGTCTGATTCCCTTATAAGTTTTGGTAGGGTGTTCCACAGTAGTGCCGCTCTGTAAGAGAAAGCTCTACCACCCGTCAAGTTTTTAGATATTCTTGGGACTACTAGGTAGCCTGCGTCTTGGGAACGGAGTGATCTTTTTGGCTTATATGGTAAGAGCAGATTACATATATACACTGGTGCAAGTCCATTTAAGGCTTTAAAGGTCAGAAGCAAAATCTTAAAGTCTATCCTAAACTTAATTGGTAGCCAATGAAGCGATGCTAGTACTGGGGTAATATGCTCATATTTCTTAGTTCTAGTTAAAATGCGAGCGGCTGCATTCTGTACAAGCTGGAGATTATTTAGCAAGGATTTAGGGCAGCCAGATAGCAGGGCATTACAGTAATCTAGCCTAGACGTAACAAAAGCATGGATCAGTTTCTCTGCGTCCCCTATTGATAGGAAGTGCCTTATTTTAGCTATGTTTCTTAACTGAAAGAAAGCTACTCTAGATATGTTTTTTATGTGCGCGCTAAAGGTTAGATCTGGGTCTATAGTAACACCTAGGTCTTTCACAGCTGAGTTTGGAACAATTAAACAACCATCGAAATTTAAAGTAGATGTACCCAGTTTCTCCCTTTGTTTTTTTTGGACCTAAAACCAGCATTTCGGTCTTTTCTGAGTTTAGGAGCAGGAAATTGGAAAGCATCCAGGCTTTAATATCTGCAATACAAGCCTCTAACCGAGAAAGTGGTAGTGCCTCACCGGGTTTCATGGAAATGTATATCTGCGTATCGTCCGCATAGCAGTGAAAATCTACCCCATGTGCCCGAATAATATCACCAAGGGGTAGCATATATAATGAAGAGTACTGGGCCTAGCACTGATCCTTGTGGAATACCATATTTCATTACTGAGTAACTGGATGATACTTCATTTATTTTAACAAACTGCTTCCTATTGTATAAGTATGATCTGAACCATGCAAGAGCTTGACCATTTAGTCCAACACAGCCCTGGAGTCTGTTTAGTAGAATTTTGTGATCTATTGTATCAAAAGCTGCACTTAGGTCAAGAAGTACAAGAACAGACACAGAGTTTTGGTCGGCTGATAATAGTAAATTGTTAATAACTTTAACAAGTGCCGTTTCAGTGCTATGGTAGGGTCTAAATCCTGACTGGAACATTTCATGGATATGGTTTGAGCTAAGGTATGCACCAAGTTGCTTAGCAACAGCTTTCTCTAATATTTTTGATAGAAATGGAAGATTTGAAATGGGTCTATAGTTTTCCAGTTTGTCAGATTCGAGGTTTGGTTTCTTTAGTAATGGCTTAATAACCGCCATTTTTAGTGGCTCTGGTACATATCCTGTTACTAAGGATGTGTTAATAATTTTTAACATATACTGGCCTAGTATGGGGAAAAGTTCTTTAACTAATTTTGTAGGGATTGGGTCGAGTAGGCAGGTAGTCGGTTTTGAGGACATAACCAGTTTAGACAGCTCCTCCATGTCAATTGGCTTAAAACAGTTTAGTGCCACTGTTGATACATCTTCCTGTGTTAACCAGGATTTGGGCTGTTCATTGATTAAGGGAGGAGTGATGCCTAGAGGAGGAGGCAATTTGGAGATCTGGTCTCTAATAGCTTCAATCTTTTGATTGAAATAATTCATGAAATCATTACTGCTGTAAACGCTGGGGTAGGATGAAAATTCTAATGATGGTTTTTTTAGTCAAGTTGTCCACAGTGCTAAACAAGAATTTTGGGTTACATTTGTTTTGTTCAATTAATTTAGAGAAAAAGGCAGATCTAGCTGATACAAGAGCTTGCTTGTACTGGAGGAGGCTATCTTTCCATGCAAGACGAAATACTTCTAGTTTAGCTGACCGCCATTTTCGCTCTAGTTTTCTTGTGGACTGTTTCAGGGCACGGGTAGTGTCATTGTACCAGGGAGTACGGTTTTTCCGACAAGACTTTCTTTTTAGAGGGGCAACCATATCAAGGGTGCTTCTGAGAGTAAAACTTAACTGGTTAGTCAGTTCGTCCAGCGATACTTCAGTGGTATTTCCTTTGTTTGAAAGGAATGATTCCGGAAGCATATCTATAAACTTTGGAATGACGTCAGAGTTTAACGACCGGCTGTAATAGTGTCTTGGCTCTGATATAGAAGTGGTCGTTGCCTCGATTTCAAAAGTAATAAGGAAATGATCAGATAATACAGGGTTATGGGGTGCAATAGTAAGATTAATAACATTGATACCATAGGATAACACTAAGTCTAGGGTATGGCTATGGTAATGAGTGGGTCCACAGACATTTTGTTTGAACCCAACAGAGTCAATAATAGAGGCAAAGGCTGTTCCTAGGGGATCACCTGGTTTATCCACATGTATGTTAAAGTCACCAACAATCACAACCTTGTCTGCCGAAATAGCAAGGCAAGACAAAAACTCAGCGAATTCTATTAGAAAATCCGAATAGGGCCCAGGTGGTCTGTAAACAGACACTAGGAAAGAGGACTGCATGTTACCCCTTATTTTAGCTAAGTCATGCTGTACACAGTTCATAGAAAGAACTTCAAAAGATGAGAACGTATGTCCACACTTAGGGGTTAAGCTTAAGGTGGACTGATAGATCGCTGCAATACCACCCCCTCTTCCTGACTGGCGCGATACCTGAGTACTTAAAAAACCTACAGGAGACGCTTCATTAAGTGCGACATATTCACCAGGTCTTAGCCAAGTTTCAGTCAGACATAGTACTATGAGATTATGATCTGTGATCAATTCGTTTACAAGAAGTGCTTTAGGAGCAAGAGATCTAACATTTAGTAGTCCAATTTTTAGGAGTGATTCACAACAGCTGCTAGCAGCAATATGTTTTAATTTAAGAGTAATAAGATTATCCGCGTTGACACCACGGTTTGCTTTACATTTGGCATATATGCGTGGGGCAGACACAGTCTCAATATAATGAATACTCATTTCTAGCTCAGATATGGGATGGGGATGAGTACTATTGCCAATTTCTAGCTCTGAAACGCACCTTGCAGACAACGGCGTTGGGCCATGTGTCTGAGTCACGGGCATTGGGAAACGCGTTGGGAAACGCACAGGCTCCGATGTAGGATCAGAGGCCTGCTGCCTGGCCAGCGCCCTGATAAGGTGTCAGGATCTGGCCTTACTAAGACTAGCATCTAAGTTATTTGCTAGGACAAGAGCACCTCTCCAGCTCGGGTGGAGTCCGTCTCTCTTCAGTAGGCCAGGCATTCTCCAGAAGTCAGGCCAATTATTGACGAACCCTATCCATCGACATAGATAGCCTCTACACAAACATAAACACAGCAGCGGGACTAACAGCAGTCAAAACATGGATGGAGAAGTACCCGGACAGCAATCGACCGGACACAATTCTCCTACAATTACTGGAAATAAGTCTTACAAAAAACGACTTTGAATTCAACAAAGAATTCTTCCTACAGATCAGCGGCACAGCGATGGGCAAAAAATTTGCACCAGCATATGCCAACATTTACATGGCACACTGGGAGGAAACAGTTTTTAAAAAATGCCCCAAACTCCCCACAAACTACTTTAGATACTTAGATGACATTTGGGGAACATGGACACATGGCACAGAAGACTTCAAACACTTCATACAAATCCTCAACACACACCACACATCTATAACAATTAAACATACCACACACAGTGAACATATAGACTTTTTGGACACTACCACATACAAAGGACCCTTATTTCCCCAAACACACACTCTGGACACAAAAGTGTTCTTTAAGGACACAGACACACATGCACTCCTACATAAAGACAGTCTCCACCCAAAACACACATTCGGAGGCTTAATCAAATCACAACTTCTAAGATTCAGGAGAATTTGCACACAAACTGCAGATTTTGAGGAGGCAACCAGAACACTATTCAAAGCGTTAAAACCAAGGGGATATTCCAGATCCTTCCTTAGAGAGATCCGGAAAACCTTCTTGGCCCCAAAACAACAGGACGCGAGGAAAATAATTCCGCTCATCACCACTTACTCAAAGTTAAGCCAAACAGCAAACAGGAAAATCAAACAGAACCTCACCAGGAATTTACAAGACACTAATCTACTGCGGGAACACAGGATCGTTTCGGCATACAAAAGGAACCGGAACCTCAAGGATTATCTGGTCAGCAGTAAACTGCCGGAGATTAACGCCCCACCCACACAAAGCCGGACATTCCACAGACGGAGCACGGCAATCAAGAACAACACCACAAACACAATCTACCTTATCAGACAAACAATTACAGCAAACACACAGAACTGCGTATATGCAATACAGTGCAAACGCTGCAATGTAAAATATGTAGGGGAGACAGGAAATTAAATTAGGACTAGATTAGCACAACACATATATAACATTAAAAACCATAGGGAAATGGACACACACCTAGTGCCGCACTTCCTACACCATGGACTCGACGCACTAGAAATATCGGGTCTTCAAGCTAACATAAACTGGACACAAGAGGACAGACGTAGAGCAGAAAGACATTGGATTAGAAAATTTAACACCATATTCCCGGCGGGTTTAAATAAACGCTGGTAAAACAAAGTAGGGACCAAATTCTTCCTAATTTAAAGGTTGCAGTACCCTGAATGGCCAGCGCAAACTTTCCTTCCCAAGGCGCCCTCACACGGGTTGACTTGGGAAATAAAGATTTAACTTAAAAACCTAACCCCAACCCTAAACCCAACCCTAACCCCAACCCTAACCCCAACCCCAGCACGAACCCTACCTCCAACCCTAACCCCAACCCTAAACCCAACCCTAACCCCAACCCCAGCACGAACCCCATCCCCAGCACGAACCCCACCCCCACCCCCAACCCTAACCCCAACCACACCCCCACCCCTAACCCCAACCCCAGCACGAAGCCTACACCCAACCACACCCCCACCCCTAACACCAACCACACCCCCACCCCTAACACCAACCCCACCCACAACCCTAACCCCTCAGCCCCACACCGGAGGAGCCAGGACAGAAAACGGGACCTTCTACCCCACACGACACCCCAGATCCACCAGGAAGGTCCAGGATTGGATCATTCCGGTAAGAAAACAGAACATCATCCTGGGGGACTCCAACCTCTCCAGGATCCAATCCTACTCCAGGGGAGATCTCCAGATTGACAGCTACCCTGGAGCAACATTCCTACACGAAGCAGGGCTCCTGGAGAAAACAGCGGTGGACCCCAAGATAGAGAGTCATCCTGTCCTTTGGGATAAACAACAAGGACCAGCCCCCCAAGAAAACTGCCATCAAACAAGTCCAAACCACGCTGAGGGCAGCCAAAACCACATTCCCATCAGCTCAGATCTGGATTCCGTTGATCAACTACTCCGGGAACCTGCAGCGCCAACAGAAGGAAAACCTGGAAGAAATGAATGAGCACATCCGCAAAAACATGCCACACATCCCGAAGCTTCCAGAGGCTGACTTTGACACTGGAACAGACGACATCCACTGGACGGATAGGACAGCAACTGACATGCTCAACCACTGGCTGCAGCATTTAAACTAGCAATCCCCATAAACCCAAGCACAAACAGGGAGGGGAACAAAAATATAATATTAAGTAACAATTATACACCCACTCAGGATGAATACAACCTTCTGGACAGGGGTCTGTCATTCATTCCCACGGTTAATACCCGCAAAAAACAAAAAGAGACCCTCAGAGGACAAGTCCAGGAGTTCCACAGGAAACTAAAACTGGCAGTATTCTTTGAGGAGGCGGAAACCAGGGAACAGACACCCTTCACACCAAAATCAAACTGGGAACCCAGACCGGAAGACATGCCTCCAGAAATAACACGCTTTATCCTAGAAAACAACACACTAATTACAACACTCAATCCACAAACCCACAGAGATGAGAACAACCTCAACAGAGGAGAAAGCCAAGCACTTCTTCGACTGGCCAAAAACAAACACATAATAATCAAACCAGCGGATAAGGGAAGTGCAATAGTCATCATGGACAGGGCACAATACACGCAGGAGGCCTACAGACAACTTAACAACACGACACATTATAGAAAATTAAATGCACCCATATACCCGGACACAGCGCAGGAAATACACACCATCATACGGACACTCGTAGAAAATAACTACATCACAAAACGGCAAAGCTTTTACCTAAGGGGGGAGGACAACCCGCGACCTAGAATTTTTTACCTCCTCCCTAAAATACACAAGACACCGGAATCCTGGAGCGTACCGTACGAGGTCCCGCCAGGGAGACCTATTATTTCGGACTGCAACAGCGAGTCCTACAGAATAGCGGAATACTTGGATTTTTTCCTCAATCCGCTATCAACAAAACACAATAGCTACATCAAAGACACATACGATTTCATACACAAAATTAAAAATGCTAAAATACCGGTGGAAGCCACCCTTTTCACCATCGACATAGATAGCCTCTACACAAACATAAACACAGCAGCGGGACTAACAGCAGTTAAAACATGTATGGAGAAGTACCCGGACAACAATCGACCGGACACAATTCTCCTACAATTACTGGAAATAAGTCTTACAAAAAACGACTTTGAATTCAACAAAGAATTCTTCCTACAAATCAGCGGCACAGCGATGGGCAAAAAATTTGCACCAGCATATGCCAACATTTACATGGCACACTGGGAGGAAACAGTTTTCAAAAAATGCCCCAAACTCCCCACAAACTACTTTAGATACTTAGATGACATTTGGGGAACTTGGGCACACGGCACAGAAGACTTCAAACACTTCATACAAATCCTCAACACACACCACACATCTATAACAATTAAATATACCACACACAGTGAACATATAGATTTTTTGGACACCACCACATACAAAGGACCCTTATTTCCCCAAACACACCATCTGGACACAAAAGTGTTCTTTAAGGACACAGACACACATGCACTCCTACATAAAGACAGTCTCCACCCAAAACACACATTCGGAGGCTTAATCAAATCACAACTTCTAAGATTCAGGAGAATCTGCACACAAACTGCAGATTTCGAGGAGGCAACCAGAACACTATTTACAGCATTAAAACCAAGGGGATATTCCAGATCCTTCCTTAGACAGATCCGGAAAACCTTCTTGGCCCCAAAACAACAGGACGCGAGGAAAATAATTCCACTCATCACCACTTACTCAAAGTTAAGCCAAACAGCAAACAGGAAAATTAAACAGAACCTCACCAGGACTTTACAAAATACAAATCTACTGCGGGAACACAGGATCGTTTCGGCATACAAAAGGAACCGGAACCTAAAGGATTATCTGGTCAGCAGTAAACTACCGGTGATTAACGCCCCACCCACACAAAGCCGGACATTCCACAGACGGAGCACGGCAATCAAGAACAACACCACAAACACAACCTACAGTTGAGGACAAAATTATTGGCCCCCCCTGTAAAGATGAGCAAAAAGGGTTATAAAAAATTCACCGTTTGGTGAATTAGCTTAATCTCACACTGAAAAAACAAGAAGAATCCAACCTTTAATTGACGTTAATTTATTATGAGAAAAAAAATCCCTCATCAAGAAATAATTATTTTTAACAAAACCACATTGGCCACAATTATTGGCCCCCCTGCATTTATATATAGAATAAAGTAATTATTTTTTATATTTGGTCACATATCCTTTGCATGCCATGACTTCCTGATGTCTGTGACCCAACAACATCAAAAGACTCTTGATATCTTATTTTCTGGTACTCTTACAAGCAATACTATAACATCTCTGCATTTGAATGGATCTCTATGGGAATTGGGGGGTGGGACTAGATTTGGCTGTAAATTATGCTGGAACAGTATGGAACACATGGTTGGCTAAATGGCTGTAAGTCATCAAGGGTCTGACGTATCAAACAAGCTTTAAATCATCACTCTGTTGCCAGATATGCAGTAGATATGGATGAATAACTTGAAGGGTTTCTTCTCCTGACTTATTTTTCCATAAAGTTCAATAGGAAAATTTGTCAGGAGAAACAACCGTTAAAGTGATCCATCCATATCTACTGCATATCTGGCAGCAGAGTGATTGTGACAGCACCAGGAGGACCCCTGCCGTAGGACTCCAGCGCTCCGGGATCGACACTACTGCTGCGGATGCTTGACGCCAGGAGGCCCGAGGGGAGTGCGGATCTTGCCCGGAGAGTAGGCCCGGAAGGGCTGCTTTTCTCTCCGGGCCTCACCAGCTACCAGCTGGGCCTTCGCCCTGGTTATCCGCCTCTCCCTCTTTTTCTCCTAGGCCCGCAGCAGAACCAGCAGGCCAGACCCGGAGGACGAAGCTGAGGAGCAGGCAGTTGGGAGGACCGGAGCAGCAGACCCCCCTGAGACGGAAGGCGGCGATCCAGACCTCAACACCATCTGAGGATCAACGCTTGCCGCCTGCACCAGAAAGGGAGGTCCTCATGCAGCGGTGTTTTCTACCTGCACTGCGTTGCTGTTTTCTGGTCCGCCCGGAAGGAACACCATCTCCTGAGTGCTGTCTCTGTGCTTACCAACAGTGCGGAGTCCGGCCTTATCGAGAGGAAGGGGGATGGCAGCCAGACCTGTACCAGGGACGCGACGCCATAACGCCGTCCGCCTGACATGGATCCAGGGGGTTGAGGAGGGAGGCGGCAGCACCGGTGTGAGCCCCCCGGCGGGACAGGGGGCCGAGGGCGCAGCCACGGAGGGCGCCCCAGGGCCAGCAACCACAGGGGGGGCAGGTCGTGCTGCAGGCCCGAACCCAACTCGACCCGAGACGAGTGTGACAGGTTTGACCCGTCTGGAGTTTAGCAGGGCAGTGCTACAGAGAGGTATGGGCTTCGTGCCAGCTGACCTCAACTGCCTGGTAAAGGTTCCGGGTTAAGGGGACATTTTTGAGGTAAGCTTCAAGAACCCAAATGTCCTGGAGAGGTTCTGGAACCTCTACAGAGAGGGGAAGGACAGGCGTCCCCTTAACAACTTTGCAGTCGAGCCCCTGTCCGACACGGAGAACAAAGTGGTCACTGTACAGTTCTACAACGAGACTGTGCAGGACCACGATGTTTCGACGTGGTTGGGCAGGTATGGCAATGTTAAATCGACGTCAGGAGGGTCCTTGATGAGGATGGAGTGTGGACCGGGGCCAGGAAGTGGCTGGTCCAGCTAAAACCCGACCCCTCAGTAGTGGGGGGGGTATGTCATATCCCCAGCACCATCACGCTGGGGAGAGATAGGGGTGTGGTGTTCTACAACGGCATGCCCAAGCTGTGCAGGAACTGCGGTGAGTTAGGTCACTTAGCTGCAGCCTGCACAGTGGTCAAGTGCAAGACCTGCGGAGGCGAGCACGAGACCAGGGCATGCCGGGACCCAAAGCCCTGTAATCTCTGCGGAGCGAGTGGGCGTTTCTATAGAGATTGCCCACTCTCGTACGCGAACAGGGCTAGGAACACCGCACCTCCTCCACCATCTACAAAAATACAAACACTCGTAACATCAGCCCAACTCCAGTCAGGCCAGAACCCCCACCTCGCCCTAGTAAGCCATTTCAACCACTGCTTCTCCATCAAAGAGAAACCCTCACAAAGTCCATCACTTTTCAAAGCAGGCCCACTAACGACCGGCCACTTCCTGGCCCCGACCCCACACCCAACAAGAGCATCCAACAGCTCCCCTCTCAAGGGCCCTCCGAAGCAAAGGGGGACCCTGGGGCAAAGCCATCACGTCCCACCTCTCCAGGACGGAACCTGCCAGGCAGTATGGAGGGGAGACCTGGGGGCGGACCGAGTCAGGGGGTGAGTAGGCGCCTCAATAACCAGGACTCTGTTATGGAACGACTAAACAAACTTTGCAGGGAAATAGTCAACGACAAACCCGGTTCAAACGACACAAACATACAATAACTACTTCTATGACATTCACAATTATTACATCAAACACCCGCAGTATCAAGGACTCAAACAAACGTCATTCAGTTTTCTCCACTCTGCAGCAAACCCCCTTGGATGTCATCCTTCTACAGGAGTGCGGAATCCCCTTCCGCACTATGGATGACACTCTGAGGGAGGAGTGGAGAATCCCTATTTACAAAGTCAAGAACCATTATACATTGCAATATGCCGGTGGTCGTGGGGGGGGATTTCAACTGTGCCCTCAGGGATGAAGACCGCAGCAGACCAAGGAAAGATCGGTCGAGCGACGAGCTGCGGTCTATCATAGAAGATTTCTCCCTCCACGACGCCGGGGGCGCCTCTCCCCCACAACATACATGGGTGAGCTCCTCTGGTGTCTCCTCTTCACGAATTGATATGTTCCTGCTCTCCCCAGGCCTGAGAGTGCACGCCTTTTCCATCCGGGCAGTACACTACTCGGACCACCACATGGTGACCGTGTCCCTGGTCTGGGAGAAGGCCATAACCGTCGGCAGGGGTCTCTGGAGAATGAATACCAGCCATCTCCAGGACCCCAAAGTGTGCCTTCTCGAGGCGGTACCTGGAGTGGGTGAGTCTAAAACATCTTTTTGACTCCCCGATAGAGTGGTGGGAGATGGTGAAGGAGCGGGTGCAGGGCTACTTCCGGGCAGTCGGGCGGAGGAAGGCAAAGGAAAGGAGGGCGGCTTTTGACCACGCTAATGCTGCCCTCCAGAGACTGAGCCTCCTCCAGTCCCGAGGCCTGGAGGTAAGCAGCGAGATTGCACTCGCTAAACAGAGCCTCTCCGCCCTCTATCGGGAGGAGCGGAGAAAATACACCTTCCGCTCCAAACTCCAGGGCCTTGAGGAGGATGAGAAGTGTACGAGGTACTTCTTCCGCAGGGCACGGTCAAAAACCAATAACATTTCTTCCCTTTATAACAGCAGGGGGGTGGTGGTGTCTGAAGAGGCCGAGGTCCGGGAGGTGGCCAGGGAGTTCTATGCGGGTCTGTACAGTATAAGGCCCGCAGATGGGGCTCTCATGGACACCTTCCTGGGCTGCCTGGACAGACGCCTGGGGGATGAGAGCAGGGAACCAGAGTTGAGCGCCGAGGAGCTCACCCGGGCCGTGCGCTCCCTTAATCAGCACAAAGCTCCTGGTCCTGACGGGATCCCAGCCGAATTCTATCAGGCCTTTTGGGATCTCCTGAAGGAGGACGTGGCGGAAGTTTTCAGGGCGGCGTACAGAGAGGGGCGGTTGGGGGCCTCACTGAGGCAGTGCGCTGTTGCTCTTGTCCCTAAGAAGGGGGACCTGAAGGACCTCCGGCACTGGCGGCCGATTAACCTCCTCTCAGCTGACTATAAGATCATGGCGAAGGCGCTGATGAGGAGGTTCCAACACCTGATGACATCGGTGGTCGGCCCCGATCAAACGTGCAGTATACCAGGGAGGTCCATAAACGACAACCTGCTCCTCGTGAGGGATGTCATAATCCACTCCGGGGAGCGCAGGTCCCCCCTGGGCCTTCTCAGCCTAGACCAGGAGAAGGCCTTTGACAGGGTAAGTCATGTGTGCTTGGAGAGGCTGCTAGAGAGGTTTAATTTTCCTAGCTCCCTCCTGCGCTGGACCAAAATGTGTTTGACTGACATCACGGGGAGGGTGGTTGTGAACAAGCAACCATCCGCCCCGTTTGCCATTAGGTCTGGCGTCAGGCAGGGATGCCCCCTAGCATCCCTCCTGTACATCATCTACCTCGAGCCGTTCCTTCAGGCCATCAGGGGCAACCCGGGCATTGCAGGATATCCACTGCCCGGGGCCCAGGGGGAGCGGCTTAGGGTGATGGCGTACATGGACGACATTACCATCGTCGGCACAGACAGTCACTCCATCACCGTTGCCAACAAGGTGCTGGATGACTTCTGTGCAGCCACTGGCGCCCTAGTCAATAGGGACAAGAGTGAACTGTTTCTGTCTCGGCATTGGAGAGAGCCACTAACCGTTTCCTTCCCTGTACGCAGAGATAATATCAAGCTCCTGGGGGTGACCTTCCAGTCAGACGGCGAAGGAAGGCTGAGCTGGGAGGGAACCCTCCGCCACGTCCAGGTCAAACTCCGGAGCTGGAGCGTGCGGCCTCTGACTCAGACGGGTAAGATCCTGGTCCTGAAGGCAATAGTCCTTCCCATTGTTCTCTACTTGGGGAGGGTGTTTCCCCCAGACAAGGCCACTAGTAAACTTATTACTAGAATGGCCTTCCGCTTTGTCTGGGGGAGCACCATGGAAAAGTTGAAAAGAACTACCCTCCTCAAGGAAGAGCAGAATGGGGGCAGAGGGGTTCCAGACATTGTTAACATCGTGAACATCGTGTTGGTGCAGGGTCTGGCCACACTGGTACAGAATACTCGGAAGGTCGAGAAAGCCTCTGGTGCCTTTGCTAGGTACTATGCCACTCCCTTCCTGAGGACGATGGGCCTGTGTGCGCTGGACCTCACCATACCGTACAGCTGGGACCCCCCATATGTATATCGAGCCCTGAGGGACTTTGCTTTTGGGGCAGGATTGCCCAGGACCGGGCTGACCTTGTGGAGCTATAAAATAATCATGGCTCATTTAAGATCAAAGGAGACCATGACACTCCCGAGGGGCAGCACGACCCTGGACCCGTCTATAATCTGGGCTAATGTCCTAAATAAATGTTTAAGCAATAAGCAAAAGGACATTGCCTGGATGTCTGCCCACATGTGTCTCCCCACCAGGTCATTTATGTTTAAGCGGCACTTGACCCTGACCGAGCGCTGCCCCCACGGATGCACTGACTCAGAACACATCTACCACCTGTTCTGGGAGTGCTCCGTGGCCAGACGGGTCTGGGGCCTTGTTGTTTTCTCTGTCTCCCGTAACAGGTTGCTGCCTAGGTCCTCCCTGACTGCTGAGAGCGTCCTCTACGGATTCCGTGGAGGCTGCAGAACACCGGAGCTCCAGCGTCAGTGGAGGATCGTAAACACCATGAAGCAGGTCCTGTGGGAGGCGAGGAACATCAAGGTCTATCAAAAAACAACAGTAGACCTGGTCACTCTCAGGAGGAGGGCGCAAAACCTCCTCCAAGACGGCGTTATGGTTGACTTTGCGAAGGACAAGTGTCTGGCGAGAGAGAAATGGGGGTGGACCATTGGAAAGAACTGATCATCAAGTCCACCCCCCTCCATCCCAAGGAAGAGAGAGACAGAACATTTTCCCACCCAATAACCCAGGAACGCATGCTTTGAATTCATTTCAATGTCTTGTGATTTCTATTGTTCTGTGAAATTTATGTATGTGACGTTTTTTATCGTGGTGTCTTGAATGTAGCATGTCAATTTTAAAAATTTTAGGGGACGGGAAACAAAAAAAAAACCCCATGATACAACATGTTTTTAAAATGTGAAATGAAAAGCTCATGAAAATGTAATAAAATGTAACAAAATGTTTTTATTGGATTATGATATTTAACAACCAATAAAGACAAATTATCTATATCCAACCCTTATCCCCATCCAATCTCTAACCCAAACCTTTACCCTTATCCAAACCCTAACCCAAACTTTAACCTGAAGAAGCCTGAGACAAGGCGAAATGTCGTGCACACAGAACAACCTGGGAGAAGCAGCAAGGACTACGAACACTCTTCTAGAAGAATAGAAGAATCGCTCCTGCTGAGGAAAACTTCTCTGAAAAGCAAAAATAAATCAAACTGCAGTTTTAACTGCTGACTACTTGTAGACACCGCTGCTGCAGTACACGGACCAGGAGTACTACAGACACGGCACTACAGGGACTGTGCTATCTTGTAGTGGAAACCTAACGGTGTCAACTAAGCTACAAGGTACCAGTCTAGGTAAGTATAGGCTGTATTGGTATGCGTTAACCTCGAGTTGACAACGCACGCTACCAATCAGTCAAAAACCGCACCGCCGACTACACCACCGCTTACACAAATCAAAACACCACACCCACACAACACAGCACCTACACCTAATAGTATGGCAGCCTTTGCGGAAGCTACCAGGATTCTCTTCAAGATTATCCAGACCACACACCACCTTCAGAACACTGCAGTGACCGGAGGGAAGACTGTTCCACCAGCAAGCCTGCAAAGGAAGATGTGGAAACTGGCTACCCTGGTGAGGCCGGCGTCCCCCACAGAGGACACCATGGTGAAACTGGCAGGAAACGCAGTGAATTGGCTCCACACATGTATGCAGATCTTGGAAGAACACTACCAGGAGATACTGCGACAACTCATGGATAAACTGAAGAGAATCCACCTCAAAAACTGGCCGGAAGCATTCCAGGTGCCTATCAGGTGGGCAAGGAAGAAGTTTGGAAGAAAACTACACTGAACCACACTGGACATAGCCGAAAAAACAATTACACCCACAAGCACTCAGAGGAGCACTACAAGCACAGTCTCCACAAGCAACAGATACGCAGCACTGGCAGACACCCCACCACCCCCACCCAGGACATGGAGGACCATGGCCACAGCACCCCAGGACCGGCACCAGAACCAGTACCGAAAAGAGTGGCCAGCACTGAGACAGACAACTTCCGCCAGAAGCCCTGCACCAACACGGAGGAGGTACAGGAGAACCACGGGATGCCATGGGGACTGGGAGACTGAGCGACGGCCGCTCCCGCAACGACACCGGAACACCACAAGGGGGCGCTCCACAACCAACAACCATGGGGACTGGGAGACTGAGCGACGGCCGCTCCCGCAACGACACCGGAACACCACAAGGGGGCGCTCCACAACCAACAACGATGGGGACTGGCAGACTGAGCCACAGCCGCTCCCGCAACGACACCGGAGGACCACAAGGGGGCGCTCCACAACCAACCACAACCCCACCCCTAACCCTACCCTAACCCCAACCCCAGCACGAACCCTACCCCCAACCCTAACCCCAACCCCAACCCCAAACCCAACCCTAACCCCAACCCCAACACAAACCCTACCCCCAACCCTAACCCTAACCCCAACCTTAACATTAAAAACCATAGGGAAATGGACACACACCTAGTGCCGCACTTCCTACACCATGGACTCGACGCACTAGAAATATCGGGTCTTCAAACAAACATAAACTGGACACAAGAGGACAGACGTAGAGCAGAAAGACATTGGATTAGAAAACTTAACACCATATTCCCAGCGGGTTTAAATAAACGCTGGTAAAACAAAGTAGGGACCAAATTCTTCCTAATTTAAAGGTTGCAGTACCCTGAATGGCCAGCGCAAACTTTCCTTCCCAAGGCGCCCTCACACGGGTTGACTTGGGAAATAAAGATTTAACTTAAAAACCTAACCCCAACCCCAGGATTGGATCCTCCCGGTAAGAAAACAGAACATCATCCTGGGGGACTCCAACCTCTCCAGGATCCAATCCTACTCCAGGGGAGATCTCCAGATCGACAGCTACCCTGGAGCAACATTCCTACATGCAGCAGGGCTCCTGGAGAAAACAGCGGTGGACCCCAAGGTACAGAGAGTCATCCTGTCCTTTGGGATAAACAACAAGGACCAGCACCCCAAGAGAACTGCCATCAAGCAAGTCCAAACCACGCTGAGGGCAGCCAAAACCACATTCCCATCAGCGGAGATCTGGATTCCGCTGATAAACTACTCCGGGAACCTGCAGTGCCGCCAGAAGGAAAACCTGGAAGAAATGAATGAGCACATCCGCAGGAACATGCCACACATCCCAAAACTTCCGGAGGCGGACTTTGACACTGGAACAGACGACATCCACTGGACAGATAGGACAGCAACTGACATGCTCAACCACTGGCTGCAGCATTTAAACTAGCAATCCCCATAAACCCAAGCACAAACAGGGAGGGGAACAAAAATGTAATACTATTAAGTAACAATTATACACCCACTCAGGATGAATACAGCCTTCTGGACAGGGGTCTGTCGTTCATTCCCACGGTTAATACCCGCAAAAAACAAAAAGAGACCCTCAGAGGACAAGTCCAGGAGTTCCACAGGAAACTAAAACTGGCAGTATTCTTTGAGGAGGCGGAAACCAGGGAACAGACACCCTTCACACCTAAATCAAACTGGGAACCCAGACCGGAAGACATGCCTCCAGAAATCACACACTTAATCCTAGAAAACAACACACTAATTACAACACTTAATCCACAAACCCACAGAGATGAGAACAACCTCAGCAGAGGAGAAAGCCAAGCACTCCTTCGACTGGCCAAAAACAAACACATAATAATCAAACCAGCGGATAAGGGAAGTGCAATAGTCATCATGGACACGGCACAATACACGCAGGAGGCCTACAGGCAACTTAACAACACGACACATTATAGAAAATTAAATGCACCCATATACCCGGACACAGCGCAGGAAATACACACCATCATACGGACACTCGTAGAAAAGAATTACATCACAAAACGGCAAAGCTTTTACCTAAGGGGGGAGGACAACCCGCGACCTAGAATTTTTTACCTCCTCCCTAAAATACACAAGACACCGGAATCCTGGAGCGTACCGTACGAGGTCCCGCCAGGGAGACCTATTATTTCGGACTGCAACAGCGAGTCCTACAGAATAGCGGAATACTTGGATTTTTTCCTCAATCCGCTATCAACAAAAGACAATAGCTACATCAAAGACACATACGATTTCATACACAAAATTAAAAATGCTAAAATACCGGTGGAAGCCACCCTTTTCACCATCGACATAGATAGCCTCTACACAAACATAAACACAGCAGCGGGACTAACGGCAGTTAAAACCTGGATGGAGAAGTACCCGGACAACAATCGTCCGGACACAATTCTCCTACAATTACTGGAAATAAGCCTTACAAAAAACGACTTTGAATTCAACAAAGAATTCTTCCTCCAAATCAGCGGCACAGCGATGGGCAAAAAATTTGCACCAGCGTATGCCAACATTTACATGGCACACTGGGAGGAAACGGTTTTTAAAAAATGCCCCAAACTCCCCACAAACTACTTTAGATACTTAGATGACATTTGGGGAACATGGACACACGGCACAGAAGACTTCCAACACTTCATACAAATCCTCAACACACACCACACATCTATAACAATTAAACATACCACACACAGTGAACATATAGATTTTTTGGACACTACCACATACAAAGGACCCTTATTTCCCCAAACACACACTCTAGACACAAAAGTGTTCTTTAAGGACACAGACACACATGCACTCCTACATAAAGACAGTCTCCACCCAAAACACACATTCGGAGGCTTAATCAAATCACAACTTCTAAGATTCAGGAGAATCTGCACACAAACTGCAGATTTTGAGGAGGCAACCATAACACTATTCAAAGCGTTAAAACCAAGGGGATATTCCAGATCCTTCCTTAGAGAGATCCGGAAAACCTTCTTGGCCCCAAAACAACAGGACGCGAGGAAAATAATTCCGCTCATCACCACTTACTCAAAGTTAAGCCAAACAGCAAACAGGAAAATCAAACAGAACCTCACCAGGAATTTACAAGACACTAATCTACTGCGGGAACACAGGATCGTTTCGGCATACAAAAGGAACCGGAACCTCAAGGATTATCTGGTCAGCAGTAAACTGCCGGAGATTAACGCCCCACCCACACAAAGCCGGACATTCCACAGACGGAGCACGGCAATCAAGAACAACACCACAAACACAATATACCTTATCAGACAAACAATTACAGCAAACACACAGAACTGCGTGTATGCAATACAGTGCAAACGCTGCAATGTAAAATATGTAGGGGAGACAGGAAATGAAATTAGGACTAGATTAGCACAACACATATATAACATTAAAAACCATAGGGAAATGGACACACACCTAGTGCCGCACTTCCTACACCATGGACTCGACGCACTAGAAATATCGGGTCTTCAAGCTAACATAAACTGGACACAAGAGGACAGACGTAGAGCAGAAAGACATTGGATTAGAAAACTTAACACCATATTCCTGGCGGGTTTAAATAAACGCTGGTAAAACAAAGTAGGGACCAAATTCTTCCTAATTTAAAGGTTGCAGTACCCTGAATGGCCAGCGCAAACTTTCCTTCCCAAGGCGCCCTCACACGGGTTGACTTGGGAAATAAAGATTTAACTTAAAAACCTAACCCCAACCCTAAACCCAACCCTAACCCCAACCCTAACCCCAACCCCAGCACGAACCCTACCTCCAACCCTAACCCTAACCCCAACCCCAAAAAAAAAAAAAAAAAAAAAACCAATGTAAAATATGTAGGGGAGACAGGAAATGAAATTAGGACTAGATTAGCACAACACATATATAACATTAAAAACCATAGGGAAATGGACACACACCTAGTACCGCACTTCCTACACCATGGACTCGACGCACTAGAAATATCGGGTCTTCAAGCTAACATAAACTGGACACAAGAGGACAGACGTAGAGCAGAAAGACATTGGATTAGAAAACTTAACACCATATTCCCGGCGGGTTTAAATAAACGCTGGTAAAACAAAGTAGGGACCAAATTCTTCCTAATTTAAAGGTTGCAGTACCCTGAATGGCCAGCGCAAACTTTCCTTCCCAAGGCGCCCTCACACGGGTTGACTTGGGAAATAAAGATTTAACTTAAAAACCTAACCCTAACCCCAACCCCAACCCCAACCATACCCCCACCCCTAACCCTAACAGAACTGCGTATATGCAATACAGTGCAAACGCGGCAACGTAAAATATGTAGGGGAGACAGGAAATGAAATTAGGACTAGATTAGCACAACACATATATAACATTAAAAACCACAGAGAAATAGACACACACCTAGTGCCGCACTTCCTACACCATGGACTCGACGCACTAGAAATATCGGGTCTTCAAGCTAACATAAACTGGACACAAGAGGACAGACGTAGAGCAGAAAGACATTGGATTAGAAAACTTAACACCATATTCCTAGCAGGTTTAAATAAACGCTGGTAAAACAAAGTAGGGACCAAATTCTTCCTAAATTAAAGGTTGCAGTACCCTGAATGGCCAGCGCAAACTTTCCTTCCCAAGGCGCCCTCACACGGGTTGACTTGGGAAATAAAGATTTAACTCAAAAACCTATGTGATATGATCAAAGCATTATTAAGAACATGATACATCTACCCTTTGTGATTTATGTATATTCACTCTCCTATTTTCACAGGCAATAGAGTTCTACTTGTTGCCATGTATTACAAAATACTCAAAGAACAATCTGTTATCCATTAACCATTATACCGTGCAAGTGATACTGCATGGTACACCAGAACAACGCCGTAGACACAACCTACGAGCTGTTGACTTCCAAAAATATAAGGGGGCTGAGGGGGCCATTGGATTTTACAATGACAATGGACATTGGAAATTTGTGGTGAGAATGCTGTGTGGCGTTGCATACTATATATTGTCTTCATTAGTATACTTTTTACTGTCATGTATGTAGGTATTGTACATGCAGAAAATATTACCATTTCCAAGAAGATTTTCCTCTTTGAAAACTGCAGATGACAGAGAAACTGCAGACAATTCATAGTTTTAAGTGAGTAAAGCAGCAAACAATACAATACATGGAAAATAAAAATAAAAATATCTTGCCTTCCAGGATGTTAAGAAAACCATTGAAATGTCTGGATGCCCTAGCTAAATGTGCATTTCTTTGATTTTAAAACAGATAGCAAGGGACATAATCTGCAACTTCCCAGCAGTACCTGACAACATGAAAATAGACGGAACAGCTGCAGCAGTGCATAATTACCGCCTGGAGATACTGAAATCTTCAGGTATAAGTTAATGACCTTAGAATAAATTGCAGTCTGTTGTGAATTCCTTTTCATATTTAATTTCTTTCCATTGTCTTCTCAGAACCAATTGACCAATTTTGCTCGCACTGTGGTATGAAAAACGTGACTGGGGGAACCGAAGAACTACACTGCGTAAGTCTTATTGTTGTTAGGATACAAATCTGGCTCTTTTTTGAACATTCACAAAATGTCCTACTTAATTTCAGTAAAAGTAAAAATAGGTGCCATTTAATTTCAGAAAAGATCATTTATACATTGCTGGGCATACTATTCCTTCCAACAGATTGGCTGTGATGAATGCGCGCGCTGGTACCGCAAAATGTGCGCAACGATAACGGAGATAGACTATGAGAAAATCCTTAAAACACAGTGGAAGTGTGATTTCTGTGAATAAAGACAGAATACAGGTAAGAAATACACACAATACTTGCACGACAACCCTTCCATGCACGTCTTAGGATTGCACATCGACCGATTTTTAAAAGGTGCATGGCTTTGCAGAATTAATTTGAATTTAGCAGTGTCTGCATACAGTATTGAGTAATATGACATTGTTTTGAGTCGTTGACATTGTCGAACAAGATTAAATTCTCGTGATCCATTAATGTGTTTTGTGATCAATATAATCTATAGCATCCAACATGCAAATACATTAATGGAAAAATCAAATGCGCTGACGTGTTGCTCAGCATAACCTATCATGTCAATTCCAGTCCAGCCACAGGTCTACTTTTACTTGACCTTGTTTATATATAATATTTTTCAATTTGAGCGGTTACATTTTGTAGTTACATTTCATGTAAGACATTCATTTGTGACCAATGTGGCCCACACAAGACTCGCGCCTCATTTTAAGAAATGGATACCAGACTACGCCACTCCCAGTTATGAAGGGGGGGAAGACCCTGAGTACCAAACAAGGAAGAAAAGGCCTCGCAAGGTGCCTGCACTATAAGAAAACAAGGCATAGGCTGAAGTACAAAAGGTATAACAATGCTTTATTTTCACCACAATTCTAAAATACAATGGGTTCTATCTTGGCGCTTGGTCTAAGTGCATGGTGCAAAGTGCATTTAGGGCATG
Source organism: Synaphobranchus kaupii (assembly GCA_029718625.1). Classification (NCBI taxonomy): domain Eukaryota; kingdom Metazoa; phylum Chordata; class Actinopteri; order Anguilliformes; family Synaphobranchidae; genus Synaphobranchus; species Synaphobranchus kaupii. Next base: position 261,746 of record CM056395.1, on the reverse strand, counting down.
TCCAAGTCCACTTTTGCTAGTTAAATGGCGTGTTTTTTGAGCGCTAAGTACAGCGCAACGTGCAAATGGGCTGAACTGAGTCTCTTCATTAATTATAGGTGTGTCTTGGGCGTAACATGCAATAAACCAATCAAAATGTCATATCCCATTCCCTTTAAAAGCCACCTGCTTCCGCACCTTGGCAGATTGCTATTACAATGGCGGATTTCCGACAACGGAAAGAACGGCTTACAGCTGAGGAAACAGACCTGCTCGTGCATGAGGTTAAGGCGCGTGAGGAGAAAATCTATGGGAACCGCAGGGTTCCACCTAAGCTCCTGGAGGTGAAGCAGGTGTGGGATGAGGTAGCGGTGAGCATATCCTCGTTTTCTGGCATCACAAGAACAGCCGCACAATGCCATAAGCGGTATAATGATGTCAGGAGACAGGCAAAACGAAAGCTTGCCACACACCGAAGCCAACACTCGGGAACGGGAGGAGGACCACCTACGGCCATTGAGGATCAGACATCGCTGCCTCTACCCTCAGTGTTGAAAGCATGGGGGGGTACAGGTGGGTGTCCAAGGTAATGCAATGATATCAATAACTTAATAGCCTACACAATGTGTACAAACAAAGCTTGTTGTGAAAATCATTTATTTTGTTAGTCCTGTAACAAAGCCATATAATAAATCAAATGTACATGTTATGCAGCTCCGCTGGCTGAAGATCCTGAGGCCGGACCCAGTACGCGGAAGCAGGGGGTAGGCCCAGTGGTGAAGGGAGCAGAGACGGAGGAACCAGCAGCACTGAGGTCGACAGGAGAGATGAGCCGACCCAGATCACAACGTGGGAACACCACCCAGCAGGAAGACCACCCATTCCTGGAACTCCAGAGGGAATGGGGTGCGGTCAGGCGGAGTATTGGGCATGTGAATACCTGCCTGTGCCGCATGCAGGTCTTGCTGCGGCCCCTCGCACGCATCGCGGACAATCTGTGAGTGTAACAGGAGGAGGGTGTACGCGCGTTGTGCACACGCACTTATATGCGCCGTTAAAATAACATGTACACAACTGCGACATGACTTTAGACCAGGGGCTCGTTTCACGAAAGCGATTTGCGAGGATTTCCACTTGTAGATCGAAATTTCTTGTCAAAACGCGATTGATCACAAATAAAAGTGCGACGACTACAGGCCACTTGCAAATACAATTCTTTCCTTGCAAATATGGCGTTTCCTTTGATTGTGCGGAGACGGAGGCACGCTCCAGAAAGAATCTTCTTTGTGATCGCTTCCACCATTTAGATAACTACGGAGATTAGTTACTAGAAAGATATCACTTACAAAAATGTAGTAGCCTACAAAAGTTTATTTTTAAAAGTATACTTAAGTACATCAAGTTTATTTTAAAGTAGACTATATTTTACATATGTATTAAAAGTATTTCCTGTATTTATGTATTTCCTGGAACTAAACGTTAAGTATAGGCTACTACCATTTATGAACTACTTCTAAACTTGTAAGCGACTTGAAACCGTGATCTGAATTTACTTCTGCAAAGTAAAATGAAAGTGCGCTTTAAGTAGCCTACACTGTCTGAGATTTAGTTCAGAAAAAGTGTAAAGGCATAGGCCTTCTTTTATAAACTTCTTATTTGTAAGGGATGGAATATTACGCTTATGCAACTTTCTTGATCTTTGCCCATACACTAACATGTAACAGAGCATGGCCCTACCTGTCTCGCTTCAAATAGTGACAGCTCTGCGCTTCCTGACACCCGGCAGCTTTCTCTGGGTTGTCGGACATCTGACAATGTTATGGAATAAGCAACGAACAGTCCAATTCCTCTGTAAAGTGACGACAGAACTACGCTTTGTAAATAGCCTACTGACTTCATTCAGCCTGCAACACAGACGTCAAGTGAAAGGAGACATTTACACACCGAGTGGTCTCCCAAAACTCCTTGGTGCAATTGATAGGTTGCAAATTCCCACTAGGGCATCGAATGAGAACAAACACACTTTTGTGTGTAGAAAAGTAGCCCAACACTCATTAAACACAGCCTACAAGTTGCATGATGCCCTGTGATTGAATGGGAGCACACACAACAGCTACATTTGGAGCAACTGTGTGGGCAATTGGATGGCTTGTAGGTGACAATGGGTAGGTTTCATTTGAATATAAAATAGCAATACGCATAACGTTACTATAAAGTGTAGGCTATATTAGGCCTACTGCGGAGACCTAATAGTTAAGTTAAAATGAATATTTCAAATTACATTTTTATATTAGCCTACAACGCGTAATTCCAATTTAATCTAAACGCAAGGTGAATTTTTCAACCCACCCCGCCCCCTTCCCCAGATACCACTTTCAACCTTGGCTACACCTGTGGCCAGCCCACACAGGCGATACAATCTTGCTATGTATCCTTAATGGTCAGCATTCAGCAGATGATGCTGATAAATCTTCCTGAAGGGCAAATGTGAATTGTGCTTTGGCTAATAACATAGTTTTAATATGATATTTTAATATTATAAAGTTGGATTAAGTTCAGACATGATAAATTGTAACAATTTCGGTTATTAAAAATATTTTGAATATTTTACAGACAGTAAAGTACCCTGTAAAGTAGTGATGTGTCGTTCATGAACGATCCGATTCTTTTGAACGGCTCTTTGGTAGGAACGAAGGGAACCGAGTCTCGTAGGTATCTGAGCCGTTCTTTTTTGCCAAGTTTTCCCTAGAGTGTTTCCCATCAAAAATATTTCATAAAACGCGACCATGTTTTTGGTATATTATATTTTATATTAGAGTACATTTCCATAGCCTATAAGATTTTAGTCACGTTAACTGTCGCGGTTAAAAAATACAGAGCGAAGTTCACAAACTCCGTTGGTAGGTTTAAATACATTTCCCATGCACCCCTACTGGGGGATGACGTTGTCGAATGTGTTGTTTTATACTTGTGTTGCTTTCAAAATAAAAGGAGAGTTTGCATTAGCTCTTCAACTCGCAAATTATTCGTCGTCTCTCTATCGCTCAACTTCCACAACCTTGCATAATATATCGACAAGAAGTCGTACGTCTTGTAAAGTGAGTGGGAAAATATTATACATTAGGCTATATAGCCTATATTACATTTAATCAATTTCTAATCCATTTCTAATTATTATTATATTCTAATTTAAGTGCGTGTGTGTGTGGGCAGTAGAAAACCGTAATGAAGTGAACGTAAATATGAACAAAAAAAAAAGATATGTAGGTAGAGTATCATATATGTTCACGTGTTATTTATGTCTTCTGCTAATGGGCAGATGTTTACAGTCCTCTGCCAGACATTTGGCGACTAGTATGTGCATTATTAGATTTAGTAGTGTAATCCTGCCATTCGTAGTCGTAAAGTGCCCCCTTCTCACACATGCATGCATGCACACATACACGCAAAAAGAACGAAGAGCCGTTCTTTTGAATGGCTCTCGGAAACGAACGGAGCCATACGATCCGGTTCCCCTAAAAGAGCCATAATTCCCATCACTACTGTAAAGCCACCTTTAGTTTGGGTACAACTGACCGTTTGATACAAAAAACGAGGCAGGGGATGAGAACGATTGCAGATTTACGGATTGCCTACAAGAATGCGTTTTGCGACACGCGTTCATGGCTTGCAATTGCAATTTATCCATGAAACACTCCAAAAAGTGCAGGATAAATCGATCGCATCTCGCAGATCGTTGCTTGCGCATCGCAATTTCCGTGAAACGAGCTGCAGGTTTGTGGTGGTTTTAGCGCAAGCGCTTTCTGCTGGCTCAAGATAGCAATACGCCAACAATTATCCTGGCCACACCTCATCTTAAGACCAACACGCCCAGGTCACTTGCAATGGGCGCAAGAATACTTGGTATTTAAACGACGTGAGCGCTAGGCGCTATAATGAACCATGCGCCGGGTGTAAGATAGCAAAGACACGTGTTTGGGTTAGCGCTGGGTGTAAGATAGGGCCCAATGGGTTCCAATGACATAAGCTAAAGCACAGATGACAGAGTGGTCTATAATCGCTTAAATTAGATTGCACGTTTGACCACAAAATATCCTATTATCAGAAATTCATTAAGCACTGGTCTTAGTCTGAATAACTCATTCGCACACAAGCACGCATTTCAAAGCACACCAGGTACAGGTAAAATTAGTTGAAAACAATTGCACACTTGCTAACTAGGGCCTAATTGTACACACTTTGAATTAAAGTGCTAGTGCAATAACGTCACTCCACAGCAACACACAGTGATTGGTCTAATGAGGGTTACGCACAGTGTTTAAAGTTCTTGGGGCAAATAAATACTTCTGATACAGTCTAAAGTGCTAAGTGGAAAGAAATACTTCAAACCTCACGCAGAGGGAGTACAGCACAAGAGGCTAATTCAACTATAAACAGGATTTCCCCAATAATCACAATTAGAAGGATCACGATCTTACCAGAGGAAGAGTGAAAGAGGCACAACCTCAACTTTTAGCTGCATTCTTAAATTATCTACAGCAGGAAAAACTGAGCTTTTTGTCAATGCTACACATTAACAACCTTTATAAATTAACATTCACAATGTTGCCTGGCTGCTGAAAGCATGCACCGCCCCCTCCCCAGCTAGTCATTTTTGTAAACAGCCAGATGTATCAATAAGGTTAATTGGCTTCAGATATGGTTAATTAATACTCAGTGAAATAGATCGGCTCAGGCTTTTCATCCTCATGGGTTTAACTGAGTTAATGAGTTTAATTAATTTCATTAAACATTTACCATTATAAACCAGATAATAAAAACACCTTTATATAGAAAATAGAAAGAGATCAAAACTAAATGTCTTTACCTTTGAAGAATACTTTGCTTGTTCACCAGGGCTGTGTCCGAATCAGAGCCCTATCTACTGCGCCTTGTCTCCTGCGTACAGTGCACTGGCAAAAGGGTGCACTGCTGTTTAATGTGCACTGTTTAGCAGTCCGCGAGAAATATCCGGCATACCATTTTCCAACCGCACTGTGGAAGTGTCGTAAGCAGGTCATAAGACGTCCCACCAGTGTTGCCATGTCCGTGGTTTTACAGCTAAATTGGGATACTTTCAAAATGCAAAAGCACGCACTTATTTTTAAAAGTAACAACATGATGAAAAACATGTCATCCGGGTATTTGGTATACAGCAATTTGAAAAATGTTTGCGTACTCTACGACTTTCTCACCCTATCTACTCACCAAGGCTACTCAGTGTGGAAGAGTGCTGATTCGGACACGGCCCATGCATGGTCCAACTGATGCAGACCTTTTTGAAATAAAGAAGCCACACCCTCAATCCATTCTAAACCAAAACAAATGTTCAACCCATGAGGATGAAAAGCCTGAGCCAATCTCTTTCACCAAGTAGTAATGAACCATATCTGAAGCCAATTAACCTGTTTATTGATACATTCTAGTACAGGGGTAGGGAACCCTGGTCCTGGAGAGCTGCAGGGTCTGCTGGTTTTAGTTGTTACTCTCCACTTAATTGATCAATTAAAGCAGTTGATTACAAATTTAACTCACCTCACCTGGTTTCTTTGGTTGAAGTAGTTGCTGTATTTAAGGTGAAAACAAAAACCAGCAGACCCTGCGGCTCTCCAGGACCAGGGTTCCCTACACCTGTTCTAGTATGTTCTCCGTTCCTCAGTACCAATTATGTTCTAGTGGACAGTCAAAACTGCAGCATCTATTGGTAAGAAACAGGTACTGCCCTAATAGATAATTGAACAAAAAATGACATATTTCAATGACTCATTACTCAGGACAGGGGAAAATAACCATCCCCATATTTTCAGGGAATGTATGAGAAAGGCCGAGGAAGCTATGCCCCAAAATGTATACTCCTAAAGCCTCTGGGGCATAGAGAACTTGTACTACATAATGATTGTAGGGGTGGTACTTGGATGGATTTCAAACATTTATTTGGATTCCCCATGTTTGAATCTGTACCTGGGAAGTTTTGTACACATTGGATGTTGACAGAATTTTATCTGAATCCTACCCAGTGAACATGGCAAATTTGGATGCCATCAATTAGCATTTTACTCAAAGATGTAATCATAGTCCTATAAAATAAAGTTCCTGGGATGCTCATCTAACCTGTTTCTACCTATTCCTACCAGTATTATAAGGTTCTGAGACGTATGGTGTAATCCTGTTACAAATGGTAAAATCTGACACTCCTTGCACAACTGCAGCCTATAACAGAGCCCCCCTATAAAGAACCTGCAGATTGAAACTGCAGGTGAGCTCAGGCGCCGTAGGACATAAGGACTAACACTAATACCATTTCCTCCTCCTGTTTTTGCAGGCTCTGAAAATACCTCTCACATCACCTAACATAAACATTGTCCTGTTGCCTGTCCTATCCTGCCAAACCTACCCACCCTTGCTGCTCTTGCATAGTCTCTCCCCAGCTATGCCACGTCTACAAATAATCAGTCTACTACCGCTTAAGGGGAGTTTAAACACAACCTGTTGCTTTTGTGTTTGTGTCATTGCCTTGCTTGGTGTTTCTCCATGCCACATGCTTTATTTTGATATATGAAAAATTATTGAAATATTGGGGTGTTTTTATTCTACTTTGGCACCCATAGCTATTTTCTGACATGATGTGGCTTAAGAGGGTGAATAATTCCTCTAAACATGAAAAACACTTAATTAAGAAAAACGAACAGCTTGTTAAAATTCTGGGATTGAAACTCAGAAAATGAAAATGAAAATCATCATACACAGGGGGCCCCAGGACTGGTTTGGGAACCACTGTTCTAGGGATTTATAATAAAAATAAAGTTTTTTTTTGCTCTTATGAAAACAAGTTTTTCATTTCTTCCCAAAACGAAAGGTTGTGAAATGTGTCTGCTTGGTCAAGGATGAAAATAATCTTGAACTCATTGCTCTATCTTGAAAAGTGGGAACGCAATTGAACAAAACAGTAATAATTGGGCCTTGATTTTTGGCCATAATGTTGGGATTTTTTCCAAAAACTTTTCTCTTTCTCTTTGTATTATTCTTTCTACAGCCACAGGTCGCGGCTGAGGTTCAGGCGGAGGCAGGCCCGAGCACCGTCGGCAAAAAGAGGTCGAGGGCGGCCAGGAGGGCAGAGGAGGAGGCGGATGAGGCCGGTGGTCCGCAGCAGGAGGAGGCCGCTGAGACGGAGGAGGCCACTGAGACGGAGGAGGAGGCAGGGCCAAGCAAATGAAGCGGCCGCTAAGGAGGGGAGAGAACGAGAAGGAGAAGGAGGATGAGCCAGGCAGCGCCCGGCGGAAGCTGTCGTTCGGCAGCGGCAGCGGAAAGGGCTCCACCGTCCGGTTCATCCAGTTGCCTGACTCCATCGGTAAGATAGAACGCACTCCGTTTGTGTATGCGTCACTCTGTATGTGCCCGGAATGTCCCCCGAAATCCCAAAATGTCTAACGTTTCCCCACACGGCCGTTGTGTCTTCACAGAAGACTACCTCGACGAGTACAGGGAGTTCCAGGAGGGCGTTGAGCCGACTGACAAACAGCAGGAGAACGTCCAGTCAAAGGTCAGCCGGATCGAGGCCTTCCTGGAATTCATGTCCGTGGGCCAGACGGACCTGTGGACGTGGAGCTTCCTCTGCCAGCCGCAGCGCATCCTAGAGTGAGTGCTGGGTTATCGCAATTGTTACTAATTAGTTAGAACACAAGCCCGATGTGAACAGAGACTAAATTCTTTTCCTTCCTCAGATGGGCCAGACACATCCAGAAAGGTGGCCTGCAAGTCACAACGGCGAGGTTCTATATGATTAACGTGCAAAACTTTGTTGAGTACATGAAGGAGATGCCACCGACAAACTCCCGCCTCAACACAGCACACCTGACTGCGGTGTCACGCACGGTAAAGCAGGCCCTGCTGACCATGAGCCGGAAGGTTTGCATTTTCTACTTTCTTACTCTTGTAGCACATCATAGTAGCCAACAGTAACATTCCACTGTACATTGCACCTGTTATGATGTTATTAATAAAGGTGCAAACTAACGTTTCGATGTTACAAACATCTTCACCAGAGTATGGACTTCTTTCCAAGTTTGCTACCTGTTATGATACGTCTGTGACAAACTTCAAAGGTTGTGCTGCGCCAACTGGCAGTGAAGGCAAGTAGTGTCAAACGTGGTGGCCAAGGACACACTGAACAAGTGCCAGGATCTGTCCAAGTCGAAAATTCCTGAGTTGCTGGCTAAGTGTTTATCGTTCCTGTGTGTGCGTGTGCGTCTCTCTCTCTCCAATGTGCTGACATGTGGTTCTCTGCTGTGTTCTCCTTTCAGAAGACATCAAGACCGCCTCCTTGACAAACCTCGCGGTAAGGACCAGATTTAATGGGTACCTGGCCGCCTTCCTGCAATCCCTATACGGGCACCGATCAGGGGTGCTGACAAATATGACCGTCCCTGAAGTCCTTCAGGCCGAGGGTGACGAGACGGTCGGCTACGTCATCAATGTAAGTACGAGTGTGTCAACTAAGGTGTTATAACTGTATTGTAAAATATGACTTTTTTATTTGTTTTAACACTTTTTTGGTCTTTGCATAATTTAATTTGTGTCATCTCATAGTTTTGATGTCTTTACGATTCCAAAATGTGGAAAACAGTAAAAATAATGGAAAAAACCTTCTATGAGTAGGTGTCCAAACTTTTGACTGGTACTGTACATATAACAAGTTTCCCATGTTTTTAACACCAATTTTTTTTTTTTCCTATCTAGAGCAGAGGTAGGGAACCCTGGTCCTGGAGAGCCGCAGGGTCTGCTGGTTTTAGTTGTTACTCCCCACGTAATTGATCAATTAAAGCAGTTTATTACAGTTAAAACAAAGAAACCAGGTGAGGTGAGTTAAGTAGTTGCTGTATTTAAGGTGAAAACAAAACCAGTTGAAGTGCAGACTGTCAGCTTTAATTTGAGGGTATTTTCATCCATATCGGTTGAACTATTTAGTCCCCCCCCCTATTTCCGGGCGTCAAAGAATATTGGACAGTTTAACAATGTAATGTAGCCTTCCTAAATCACAATCTTTTTTCTTCATAAATAAAATGGAATGGTGGAAATTACGCTGGAGGCAGCAGAAAAGCAGGTTCATCGGGCTGCAGTGGACCAATGTCATATCTAAAAGGATCCGATCAGTACACCTGTTCAGTGTCAGTGAAGGTCACTGTGGAGGACAAAATCTCCCTTAAAGCAAAGATGGAGTTTCAGGGGGATTTTGTTAAACACAACCGGCAATAACTGCGATGGCGACCAGTTTGCGCAGATGAAAGGGCTCATCTCTCAGAAATACTGCACAAACAAAACTGCCAAGATCCCTCTAATTTAATTCTGAGTCTTCATATGATGGTACAATAGAAGACCAATTCACCTGAGGGTGATGCTGTGGTCCCAATGCACCATCCAAATATTTCATGAAAGGTGCAGGGAAGACATTGTCTACCTTGATGCAACAGGAAGTATAATACAAAAATCTCAAGCATCTCCACCGATTTATGTTTATGAATTGGTGGTGAGAAACCCAATAAAAGGATCCTCCCCTCTCCCTGTTGCAGTGTTTTAAACGGACTCTTTTTGTTTTAGTCATGTGAGAAAAGTGCAAGTGAGTTTTAATCACATTTAGTCAATTTTATCTTTCATAGTTTTAGTTTATTTTAGTTGACAAACTATCTGGACATATCATCTCCTTTTAGTCATCAATAACTATGGACATCGGGTCTAGTTTTAGTCCACAAAAACTCGTTTTGGACAACAAATCTGAACATTTTAGTTGACAAACTCAAGTCTAATTTTCGTCAGATGTAAAAGCAGGCTGTTCAAATTGGACACAAAATGGTAGAAGGTTGTAGGCAGGTTGTATGATCAGGTACACTATTTTTCAATGAAGGGGGATACTACTCATTTTAATAATTCAAATGTGTTACTTATATCACCCCGGACAGCTGAAGTAAATGTGTGTTTGCTACTTTCTCCATACAGCAAATAGTTAGCCTTGCCCCCTGTGCCCACCAAATGGTAAATATTATATTATATTCTATGTTCTCCTATAATATTTGTCCACGCATTTAAACCCAAATTAACTTTATTGCTTACACATTGAACTAGTAAATTAAGGTAATTTGGATGTAAATGTTCAAAGGTTTAGCTCCCATTGAGAAAGTTCACACCATTACAGACTAAGGGATAGGGATAAATATTTTCTCTGTCTTGAGGGATAACTATTTTTGTCTTGAGGGATAATGTAATACATATGCAGAAATATTTATTCAACTGTCCAACACTATATTTTAGATTATAGATTTCATGATATCCCCCTTTAAGTTGTAGGCTAATGCAGAGTGGCTAGCTGATGCAGCACCTGTTTTATTATTAATAAGTTCAGACATGTAACATTATTTCTTTGGCATATTTGTACTGATTTACTGAATCCACTAAAAATGCCACACATCAGAATAAAAATTAAAAATAAAACCTGAAACATGAATCGATCAATGGCCTTGCAATGCCAACCACATCCAGTGCTCACACAAGTAAATTCCCCCATCACCAGTTCCATTCATTACCATTACTTCAGTGATTAATTTTAAGGAAAGCGAGCCTTGCCCTGTTTCGGTGGCAACATGTAAGGCTACCTGTGGCAGTAAAAACCCACTCTGCAAAGGCCTGGGATGCAGGCATTGCTAACAGGTCCAGGGCAAGAGGTTTTAGATGAGGATAAATAGTTGAACTCTGCTTATATCCTACAGAAGTTGTCAAAATGTTTTTAAAGTAGTAAATTATGAAATGTATAATTTCAGAGAAATATGAATAGGCTACTATAATTGGGACGTGAACTACTACCACTAGGGGACGACCGTGGATAGGGTAAGCATAATTGACAAGGAGTAATAATAAACAAACCCATAGTTTTCTTATTCCAGGAGATGACATTATAGCCCAGCCCAGCTATAATTACAAAATTAGCTGGAATTCTTAGAGAAAGTTGCAAGTATTCGACGTGGCTTTTTACATGTTTAGATTCCTACGCTTTTCTTATCAACTCATAGGCTACGGCTAAACTTCCCATTGCACAACAGTAGGTCTATAGCCTACATAGCTACAGTATTTGCTGATGTGTCCTGATGGAGATATTGTATTTATGCCAAAACATGAAGTTAATTTATTCGCTAATATAATGTAGGCCTACTCACATTCTCAGTTCGTGCAGAAAAATACCTAGATTTTTTTATTTAGGTTTTATTTATTTTTTATTATTTGGCTTCTTATAAGGCCTAAATGCAGCGTAAATTTCTGCATAACACGTTACTTTAAGTCACATGCACACTGCAGCAATTCATGCAACAGTATTTTGGGGTAAAAAACTGATAGGATAGAAACATGTGCCTTGTTTGCCCAAACTTCTTGTGGCAACAAATAGTCAAAATGTTTTGACATTTTAAGTGAAACATTACATGCAGTGAAATTGCGTCTACGTATACCGCATTTCACTTGCCAAAGCAATGACTTTTGAGAAATGCATCCACATTAATCAATTTCCATGTTGTCTTTGAATTTGCAACTGATATGAGACTTATGAAATAGTGTTATATATGGAACGTCTACGTAGACGCATTTTAGCCGGGCTAAAAAAAAAAGCTAAAAGATATATGTTAGATGCTTAGATCTTATTTAGCGGCTCCTTGGATGATCTAATAATCCCCACTGGGCACTAGACGTCTATGATACAAGCTATGGTAAAGGCATAAAAGTATGGTAAACTTTTAAATATTGGCTACCAGTTGGTAAGAAAAGTGAAGGTAGTCCGATCTAAACATATAAAAAGCCACGTGGAATACTTACAATTTGCTCGAAGAATTCCAGCTCATTTTGTAATTATAGCTGGGCTATATTTGTACAGAATGCGATGTCGCACCTGGAATAAGAAAACTATGGGTTTGCGTTCATTATTACTCATTGTCACTTACGCTTACCCTATCCACGGTCGCCCCCTAGTGGTAGTAGTTCACGTCCCGATTATAGTAGGCCCTATATTTCCCTGAAATTATAAATTAATTGTCGTTTTGAAATGTATAAATTGTTTCAACTCACATTTGGTCTTTCATATAAAATCACTATCATATCTCGAAATCCATTTATAATGCGTTGAGTGAAACAGCAGGTGGGATACTGTGCAAAAAAAAAAAGTTCAAATGCAAACTGAAATGTAGGCCTATTGAACATTGTTAGTGATGTCGACTAGACAATAAACAATGACGTACAAAATACTTCACAAAACAATTAATAAATACGTCTAATACAAGATTTAGAACACTGCCCTAAACTGGGGAATCAGGGTAAAAGTAGACTCATCTCCAGGGAACTTTACCATGTCATATCAGATAATATCTAACAAAACCAAACGTTGGCTTTATAGATCCTTATTTCTTATTCTGATATGAATACTATCATTTGCGCTATGCTACAGTACAGTCTAAAGCCAGTGTCACTATATAAACATTAAACATACAAATATTGCATGGCCTGCAGATATTCTAACAATGTCGCGCCCAGAGTTAGGCCTAATAGAAATAGATATTGCGCCCAATTTATGCCAAATTACCTTGGCATAAATATAAATATCTGCGCAATTTAACTTTAGGTGCCTCTTTAGATTCGTGTTGTTTTTTCCCCATCTGATTTATCACCGCATATTTCTTCTCCCGCTACAACAACAGTACATTCGGGTTTCCGTTCCTTCTTATCGTATATGAAGTGAGTCCATATATCCATCCTTTTCTTTCTTCCAACTTTTGACATGCTAGTGTAGGCTTATGCTAGTGTTACCTGTCACCCCCTCACGTTAGTTGCTTTGCTTTTTTGAAGTTTGCGCGATTAACAGGCAGGTAGGCAGAAAGAGGAGTTTAAATTAATACAATCAATGACTAGAATGCATATTCGTCAATTGGCGTCACCTCTCTCTTTTGAGGTCTAATAAATATTAGATTTCGTTACTGTTTTTATTTAGAAATATACATTTATCTATTTTTACTTCAACGATAAACAGATTTGGTCACGTTTTTATTTTGAAATATATGTTTTAATCTTGTTCTTTTCCGTCAACGATGATAAGAAACAGATTTAGTCCGTTTTTATATTTTAATATCCTTTTTCGTCGTATCTTTAGTTGTCAACAATATTAGGAAGGGATTTAGTCACAGTTTTTATTCTCTAAAATCAATTTCCTCATATAACATTTTCTCATATTCATAAAAAAAATGCCATTGACTAAAATGTTTTAATTTTTTTCGGGTTGACAAAATGAACACTGCCCTGTCGCATGCGACCACACCACTGCCAGCATCCTATACTTTCTTGGGGCATTTAAAACAGACCACCAAAGAATGTACGGCAAGACTAACCCACCAAAAATGATCATGTGCGATGACTGTTGCGCTCATGCAGTCCATCACACTGATCTTCTGTAAAATGAATCTGGAAAATCTCCTTGGCCAATACTTTGTTATTGTCACTGGACAAAACACTGAAACATTTTGCAATCCCCATTCATCATCAATGTCTTAGCCATGTTATGAAGAATGCAAAGGAATTGTGCAAAAAAGTCTAAGTGATTTTTATTAATCTTAAAAAAATTTTCTTCGTCTTTTTCTGAAATTTCTGAGAAACAAAAAAACGTCTGTTTCCCAATAGTGCTCCCAAGAACTACCGGCTGTGCATGCATGCGTTTGAACTAATGACCAATGCAAGCACATTGTCTGAGTTGAACGAGATCATCCTGAGTGCCACAGTCCTTTTCTCCAGCCTCCACGGTGACACAAATGTTGAGAGGCACTACAAGAACCTATGCAGAATGCTGACAACAGTGACAGATCCAGCCGTGTGTGACGTACATGTTTTTCCTGAGGACTTTCAGGTACCTTAAGTTGACTGCGTATACACACATTATTGGCATCCTTGGCATCATTACTGGAATAAGCAAGGCTGTACAAAGTACAGATAATGACCAATATTTCATGTTCAAGATATGAGAACTTCATTTCCCTATAATACAATTGCTGTACAATAAGAGCTTTTATAAAAGCATGATTTTTTTTCAGGAAAAAAACATAAAATACTAATGTAACTACACTGCCTGGCCAAAACAAAGTCGCCGTTGCACCCGTCATGCATAGTGCCCACTGTACAAGCCTCTGGAGGCAGTGTTATGATCTGGGGTTGCTTCAATTGGTCAGGTCTAGGCTCAGCAACGTTATGCAGCAATAAAATTAAGTCAGCTGAGTACCTGAATGTACTGAATGACCAGGTTATCCCATCATTGGGCATATTCCAGGACGACAATGCCAAGATTGCTCAAATTGTGAGAGTGGTTCAGGGAGCATGAGGAATCATTTTCACACATGAATTGGCCACCAGAGTCCTGACCTTAACCCCATTGAAAGTCTTTGGGATGTGCTGGAGAAGACTTCACGGAGTGGTTCGACTCTCCCGTCGTCAATACAAGATCTCAGCCAAAAATGAATGCAAGTCTGGAAGGAAATAAATGTTGTGGCGTTGTATAAGGTTGTCGAAACAATGCCACAACGAATGTGCGCCATAATCAAAGCTAAAGGCGGTCCAACAAAATATTAGTGTGCGACTTTTTTTGGCCGGGCAGTGTATTTTCCCATGCAATTGACCAAAAAATATATTTTATGCATTTAATTTCTACAGCCTTCATGTGCATACACAATCACACTTATACTCATATCCATCTATACATAACTACAGAATGAGTTAATCAAAAGTTATTGTTTCAATATTGATTCATATTTATTTATTTATCATTGTTACTCAACCTGCGGTCTTGTTGCTGCAACGTCACAGCAATGTTTATTTATCCAATAACGCACTCCTCATGATCTATTGCTTATACATACAGTATGTATAATATATATATATATATATATTATGGTGCAGCCTGGGGGTGGCCAAGGATCACATGGTGAATATACAAGCACACAAATAAATCTTTGGCTTCAGACACCTTTTATTAAACCAAAGAACTGAAAAACAACCAAAACTACTCTTAAAATAATGAAAGTGAAAATTGAATTCAAAACTACAACCAAACATTACTCCACAGGTTCAAGCTGGGCAAACAGCAGCCCAAAAACCAGCAGCCAAATAAGAAAGTATTTCCTTTAGGAGAGCGAGCCTTTATAAGGGCCAGTAATTAGGCAGCTGTCATAATTGCAATGAGTCACAGCTGCCACCCTGCCTGTGAGCAGGGCCGGCAGGCACTGTCGTCTCAATGGTCCTACAACTCTCCTGTGAATGGCGCTGGCCCTGTCCATGGTCCTACAACTGATTGCTGGAATGGCTGGTGTGCTGACGGGACAGTGCATGATCACCCTACTTTATACAGTGAGCACCATAATTCATTTGACAGTGACATTTTTTGTTATTTTGGTTCTGTACTCTAGCACTGAGTATGAAAGGATACAATGACATAAGTGCAGACTGTCAGCTTTAATTTGAGGGTATGTTCATCCATATCGGATGAACCGTTTAGAAATTATAGAACCTTTTGTACATACTTTAATTTGAACTACCATAACTTTCTAACTAATCATCTTGACTTGTTCATGTAAATATAAAGGGCCTGGCCTAACTGTACAAGATTTAGTCTCTGCTCTCTAATCACAGGCGTTAGTCAACCCGACCTTTCAGCACTGTACAAAGATCAAATCCTTCTAAAGTTCAATTCTATTTGAAGTGATCATGGTCATCCTTTACTCTTAGCATTTCAATTCTTGCCATTAAGAAGAAAATACTCATAGCAAACCAAACCTAAAACCTGCTATAGACCTCCATTATGGCAAAAGCAGCCATGTGTAATCGGTCTTAATTATTAGCAGTGTTGCTGCTTCTAATAGTGTTAATTATATGAAATTTCCTCCTCTGGTCCATCCATAGTTTTTACTGGTGTGTATGCTGTATAGCTCAAAACCATTATCGGCCAATGATAGAAGAATTTATTGGACTGATAGAAAATGTGTTGATTCCATCCTGTACATTCATTCACAGGACACAGGGAATTATGGAGAAGAGTCAGTGGGACCCGAAGAGCATCAGGTTCCAGAGACGCAGGCTCACCAGACTGGACGATTTCGTCCTAACCTACCAAGAAAGCCACAATTGCCCTGCTGAGGGAGTTCAATGACACGCTGCAGGCTGCTACAAAAAAAAGGTTTGTGAACAAGTGCGTTTGCAAATGTAAATGTGTTTTTACTTTATACGTTTAACTATTGACTTTTTATAACACAAGTGCTGTTCTTATTGAAGCAGTTCACTCGCTGTTAAATGTCAACTAAATATCATGATGAATCTTTAAACCACCATTTAATGTCTTGTACTGTACTGGGCCGAGTAGACGTTGAAAAATGAAAGAGGAGGAAACGGAAGAGGGGGGGCTTTACGTGTTGACTATGGAAAAGGCCTTTCCTTTCCAAAGCAAAAAAAAAGGTAACTATGATGACTTGAATGTGTATCAAAATCCTTATGTCAAACATGTACTTTGTGAAAGAGTATTATGGGAAGTGCTACAGTGTATATCGTGTCTTTTTTCTCTTAGAAGAATTCTCTCAGAGACAGGAGCTTGCCATTTTTGAACAACTTTATTAGTGATTAACAAAGCCGGGTGAGTTCATGAAGTCAGACCCTTTCAGCCTTATTCCACAGGTTTTATACAGTTAAAACATGTATAGGCCCTCCTATCTTAGAATGTCCAATGGCCAATCACCTGCTGCATACATTGAGACCTCCTTAATATATGCATTACTTCAGGTTTTCTAGCTTATTTACCAATCGTAAAAATGTCTATAGCATATTGATGTGCACATCTGGTTATCCTTAACTGGGTATCTTCTCAGTCCTACCCTTAACTGCTTACTTAAGGAATTCCCTGACCTTCTGTCACACAGATCATTACATGATTTGTTTTCTCATATTTATTACCAACTGCCCACCAAGACACTCCCTTGACCTTTAATCCCACAGGTCAGCTCATCCGGTGCCTGGCTGCACGCTCTCTCCTTCAGACACACATTCATATAAACCTGCTTATACACCAATTCCCTATATATATATTATATATACTCATTACAGAATCCCACACTATTCTAACAGAAATTATCCTATATGTATTATTACTAAAATGTAAAATGCTGAGTAAACAGTGTGTCTAATGCTTTGCATTTGCACCATGTTATGAAACCGAGTGCTGTGAAAGAGGGCATCTCACAATATCCAACCAGGGAGACACAGGATGGTCGCCAAACCGTGACAGACGAGGAGGTATTTGCATTGGTCACGCTGAACCAAATATGGGCGCACATTCATACTGAAAGTATCTAAATACTGACAAATGCTCACTTACACCTTGTGTATTAACACAGGTCAAATCAGAGTTAACCCCTTGTCGCTGTTGATGAGAAAGGAGAGAAGGAACAACAGTCTGACCTAAAAATGTGTCCCTTAAAGGTATAATCTTGGTTGATGATGATAATAATAATAATAATAGCTATACTAACATATGCTATATATAAATCCTTTGAATTTGCATCTTGTCATGAAACAGTGCTGTGAAAGAGGCTATATCCACATGGCCATCCAAGGAGACACAGGATGGTCACTAAACTGACAAAAGAGGAGAAACTCCTACTGGTCCTCAGGTGTGTTATTGTAACCACATATTGATTACCATGAATACCATGTAGTAGCAAAGCTGTATCAGTAATAAGCATTTATAAAATAAATAAATCAGTCCTGAGCCCACAGAAACTATGATTTATGTGATGTTACTTAAAGTTAAATGATTTGCAGTTATAATAACATGACATTCTGTTTGATATACGTCAAAGCAAGTTTATGGTCAGTCAGCTGTATTAGTTGTCTGTTCATATTAGTCATATTGATTGTGTCCCTTAACTGTTTATAACTACGGGAAACAGGGAAAATCAGTCAATCCTGAAGTCTTCCTCAGGATCATTGAAGGACACAGGACTGAGGCGTAAGCAGAAATGAAAAGGCAGAAAAGAAATGACAAAGGTAATGTTATCATTGCTAGCAAGATGATATGGTTTACTGACTTTATTAATCACACAATTGATGGATCCTACCAAATCATGAAAGGTAAACAAAATAAGCAGAAATACTAGAATATCAAGGATTAGCTGGATTACAATTAATATTGTCTTGCAGAAAACAAGGCGGTCAATGGGACAAGGGCTGGTTTGGCAAAGGAAGTCACCCACGGACCTAATTCCTGCTTCAAGACTGCATCGAGTAACCCTCAATTCTGGTGTTTTGGGACAACACTACTGGCTGACAAGTGATGACATTGATGCATCATGTTATCACTTCTCTGAAAAATACCCCTTGGTGGATGGCTTTTCAGTTGCCGCAGAAATTTGGGTCGCATGCTTCACATTTTGATTGAGCGAATAAATGCCTCTTGCGAGAAGAGCTATATCCTCTGAAGAAGCCTCATCGAGGCGAAACGTCAGGCGCTTTTTTTTCTTACTATTTTTGTATGATATAACCTCTCAAAAATGTTTATTGGATTTTAAGCTGGGGACTTGGATGACGCATATTTAAGGGGAACTAGCTACCTTCTACATATAAACTAAGGAGTTAACCACCATTTCAAAACAGGAGATCCACCACTTGCATAAGGAGAAACTGGAGTGAGTATTCCTTTGTTGAAATCGGAAGAAATAAAGGGTGTGCACACTGAAGATTCCTTCAAAGCATAAAACCATATACTCTAATTCCACACACTAGTGGAATCATTCTGACTCCTCTCATCTTTCTGTTTATGGGTTTCCCCCAGGATTGTTATTTTATCTCCGGCGTGTGAGTACCCCAAGATTATTAATCCATTGAGATTGTCTTCCTACTATTGTTTTAACCCTTTCCAGCCGGACCGTTCTAATTTCAGTACAATTGTGCTGATGGTTTGACGTATAATAGCTCTGCCGTCCAATCACTGATTTTCTTTTTGAAAACTGCTAGTTACAGATGACAAAATAAGCTACAATTGCATATAATTGGTTCATGAGCTTAGTGGGCGGGGATTTATTTGTAGACCGCTAAATAAAACCGCACGTCAACCTCGTAAATCTCCATTTGCTTCACCGCGGGCGGAGCGGACCACCTCGGACAGAAGACTATCGTCTGAAGACTTTACTGCAACTGAGGGAAAGCCAGTAAACCCCCTGAGGTAAGAAATATTTAAGATAATAATTAACCATAAATATTACTTCAGAAACGATTTTATTTTGAATAAAATCCTGTTTTTGTACCGCAGACTTTCTCATATTTTCACTTGAAATTCGCTAAGGTAGCTAAAGTTCGGCTCTAGCTTCAAATGATGCCACTGTGTTGTTGTTACCCCAGCTCGTTTTGAGATGAAATTGTGAAAAAGTCTGTCATACAATGAATAAGTGAAGTGATAACGTTAGATGTGAATATTTTCCGTATCTTAGTGTAGACTTTGATAACTAAATAATAGCGAACTAAAGCTAAAACAAATAACGTTAGTCTAACAGTGAGCTGTCATCCTAAACCGCGCGAACAGCCATTTTCTTTTCTGCGTTTTTGTTTTCCTAATTTGAAACGTTAGCTCTGCTGTCTGTCTTGCTAGCTTTATAAATGTTATACTCAACTATTAGTCTTAGCAATAGCAAGTACTAACTAGCTAGTTTTTTTAACATAACGTTATGTATAAATTTGAAGGTTGTTGTTGATCAGTCCTGTCGAAAATGAATGGAGAACTAAACAGCAAACATTTCCTAATGTAACGTCAGCTTCACGTTTTATTTTCTGACTCACGTTTTTGACTTGAGCAAGATTAGCCTGTTTAGACAAATATGACAAAAAGACATCATTCAGTTGAGCCAATGTCACTGATGATTTAGGTCTGTTCATTCAAAACAATATCTTATATGAATGGACATTATGCTAAGTAGTCTAACATTGTGTTAAGTAGTCTAACATTGTGGTGTTGTTGTGCTTTTTATCTAACGTTATTCTGGAGTATAAAGTGTTTTCTGTAAAATGTCATTCTCATTATACACCCCTTTAACCTCTTAATGCCAAACGCCCCCTAGCGGTAACGCGGGCGTGACGGAAATTATTAAATTATACATTTCATTAATTTAATAATATATAATAAACTGCTCACCTCAATATTTTGATTAAATATCCTTATGATATATCCATTCCTTCTGGGAAAGTGGTTTTTAAGCCCAAAACGTCGAGATAAAACTTTGTAAATAACGTTGGAAACTCTGACCTAATTCTCAAACATGTATTGCAGCTTGATGTCACACCATAAACAATGTGCTGGTAAACTGTTCTGCTTAATTGTATTTCACAAAACTTTGGTTTAAAAAATCATTATACCTTTAGGCTTCAAGAAAAAATACTTTAAAACTTTCATAAGGCTGTACATGATTTTTTTCCAATTTTAAACCGACTTGTGCTTTTTTGCACTTGATTACGACTCGTTCGGCTGTGTTCACTTTGGCGTTGTGAAACTCAGCCAGTTTCTGGAGTACTAATCCAACGGCTTAGTATATGTTAGCCAGAGTGGTTTTGAACATGCTTGCAGAGAATTATGCAAAACCGTCGTCAATTGGGTGTATTTCTTTGACTGATAGCACAATAGGCCTATCTGAAGTGGGAAAAACTGTCTTCGACCTGCCTCCACTCCGAGTATTATTTGCTTTCCATTGGGTTTTAAAACTGTCTGTCAAATATTCCAGCCAATAGCCAAGACTCTTATCTTTCAAAAGAGCCCTCCTTAAACACATTCCCTTCGTAAATGAAGGCGATAACAGCACTGCGTATGAGGAAGTGGCACTCACGCGTAATTATCGAGCCAAGATGGCGCAGTGTTTTTACCTTGTAGCGTAGCTCGCTACATTCCGTTTAGCAAAGCACAATTAATTAGGTAAGGCCCGCAGTTAAATTTTTTACTTTAGAGTATTTTTGATACAGTTTTTGTGTAGTTATGTCGAGATTTTTGAGGCGTTTATCCGTGCACCAAGTGCTAGACGAACTGGATAAGCCAGAAGATGTTTTTGCCGAGGGAGACTCATCCTGTCTCAGTGACGCTGAATCCACTGATGACCGAGATGATGTTGCTGACATGTAAGTTGTTTTATCATACTAACAGTGGTATGCTGTAAACGCATTGAATTTCGCCATGGCAGGTAACGTCGTTAGGGCTGGTGGTATTACCGATTTTTCGATATACCAGTGTGAATTCATGCAATGCCATGCGGGTTCGTAATTACATTGTCAACTGTATTTTATTGTTTTTCATACAATTAATATTACAAATTGCACATTCCAACGGTATGATAAATAATTTATGAAGTAAACTTAGGGTGTATTGTCTGTGTTGACAAACTCGCACGTGTTACGTGGCGTTGCCAACAACACAGATGTTTGGTGTAAGCATCGAAGGAAATTTAGCTGCAATGCGTGAATCCCTGTGTTTCTTCTGTGAAGCTAACTAACCTTATATACTTATGCATAAAATCGGTCCCTCTCAGCTAAATTAATATAGATAGTATTGCCTTTACAGTGGCAAGCTAGCAAGCATCCCTGTGTTTTCCTGTCTGTTTATTATAGTTTATACGAGTATTAGGAATGGAAGTGTGGTGTTGCTGATTTGCCCACAGCTTACTGTGAACTACAGTCGACGTTCATTGCTAGGGATAGCTGCTACATTATGCGAAGGATGTGCTTTGCCTTGTCTGTTCTGTAGTGATCTTGATGTCTCTGTGCGCACTTACTGTACGTCGCTTTGGATAAAAGCGTTTGCTAAATAAATGTAATGTAATGTAATGCAAGCAAAATTACAGGTAACAAGCAGCTAGCTATCTATTTGTGTCTGAGATGAGCTACTAAAACGATTTTTTTGAGTGTGAAATGGCTTCTGGAAGTGTTTAGTAAAGTCATTGTTCCACCTGAGTAAATTGTTCTGTATGCAGTACAGAAGGCTGTGCAGGTAAACAAAATGGTAATTTATGCATGGTATGAGGGAGAGAACATGATAACATGAGGGAGTACTTGTTGATTATTATTATTGTTGATTGTTGTTGTATAAGGGGGACTAATGGGTATATCAACATGGTGGACAATTCCATGGACAGGGTTAGTGGGATTTGTAATGATGCAGATTGCTCTCCTGAGGGAATGTGTAGTCTAAATGGCTTCTGTATGAATGGTTAAATAATCTCTCCTCAACCTCCACCCCCATGTTTTGATCCTTTACCTTTTTTTGTTTTTAGTTCATTTTTTTTAGCTTTTTGGACCCTGCCATTTTGTACTTTGTGTAAATACGGTAACTTCAGCAATTAGAGGCAAGGATCTTTTTATTTGTTACAGCAGGGGTGTTTTTATTTTTTATCTAGGAAACTGGTGGACTTTTGATTTTTTATCCACTGCACTTTTAGTAGTACACCTTAGTGCACTTGTATATAGTTGATATATGTTTGTCATGTATAAAGTTTTGCCTCCTAAAACCCAACCCCAACGTCCCTGTCATAGGAGGTGCCAACAGAATAAAGGACAGGACTGGCAAGCATTAATGTGTAGGGAAGTTTCATACTATTCCCATTATTCATTTGAAAACCTGTTTGCACATTCCTGGACTCATTTCTGGCTAATGGGGCTCTGGTGAAATACACAAGATTCACTGTGCTGCTACATGGGTTTTGACAGCTTTTTGTAACCTTGGTTAGTTAGTTGTGTAATATGCAGAACACCAAGAACACGTCTAAAAATGAACTTTTATTGCCAATATTGACAAATTATCTCATTTTATTGTAAAAACCTAAAAAATAAATCATATTGAGACCTTTCTGGAACATTGCCATTTTTGGCACATTTGGCACCATTTGGATAACGAAAAAGGTTCACCTGAAAAAAACCCTGTAAAATTTGAATGGTTTGAGATATTGACACCAGATTGTTACCAGAGGTAGGCAGCATATTGATGAATCAGATAGAGGAGTCATTTCCTTGATTGCATTTGTAGCTCCCCAGGTAAAAATTCTTAAACTTGAATGTAGGTACCCGTTTTTTAGTTTTTTTTATATTTTCTGTACATAAATTGTTGTAGTTAAGTATCAAAAACTGGATTTCTATGAGTTCTCACTGCTTAGTCGTAATACTGCAGGTGTCTGCTTTAATAAAAGCCATGAACCATATTTGTACCATTTATAGTTTTTGAGATAACCACCTTTGTTTGTCACTAGTGAAAACAGGCAAAATTTGGCCTATTTTGCCCTCGGTAGGAAGAGGTTAATGACTCAGAAATTGTTTTATATGTTATGGATTAATGAAATGGCAATTGATAATATATTTATCTATTACAGCGATGGATGGACATTATGCTTGTGTCCAGAATAGCTATTTTATCTATTCCTGACATAAGCATAAAGCGTTTGCTGTAAGATGATGTTATTGCAAGCCCTTTAATTACTCAAAAATGGTTTTATATGATATGTTATGGATTAATGAAATGGTAAATGATTACATATTTATGTATTGCAGCAAAGGATGGACATTTAGCCATCTGATACAGTCCCTGAAGAGAAGGAAGGTGCGGAGGGTCATTGCAGAGCACGACACGGAGGACCATCAGGGCATGCATGCACTTAGTTATCTTCTTGATTTTTGAATATATTGAAGGTATTTATGCTTGACCATAGATTTGTCTGCTGTATCTGTACTAATACATTAATGATTTTACTGTAAATAAATCCAATGCATTAATTGTACGGGTATCTAAACTGATATTTGCCATGGGTTGTATCTTGTTTTTATTTGTTTTACAATGTTATCCATTTACTTAGTTCATCCATTCACTATGTTATACATTTTTTAAAAATAAAGTGTGTGTTTCATTGAACACATAAATTGTATATTTCAGTGTATGTGTCTTTCAATTTTGCATTATATCAACAGATTCTCAACAGTGACCCATTAGGAGTATGGATAAGTGGTAATGTGAAATGTCAATGAACCTAACATTCTACTAAAAGATTTTTTTTTGCCTTTTCCCATACATCACTAAGATGTTATAACTTTTTAGCAGTAAATGATAAATCTGTTCTGATTTCTACTCTATATCACTTACAAAACAGTGAAGATACCACACAGTTTGTCTCCCTCGATCTTGAACATGAAATGTTTAAAAACCTAGGTTTCTCATGGAGAATAGCCATTTAGAAAGTTTTTTTATTATTATTTATTTTGTGATTTGTTTTAATAATTGATGATATTGTGTTAAAGTAAGCATATTATTGTATATAAATGGAAAGCTCCAGTTATCCTGTTTAAAATGGTATATTATCTTTAGGGGTGTAACATAATATGATCACACCACAAACAGTTTTGCATACACATGTCATATTTTCAATGAACCTAACATTCTAAAGCGTTTATTTTAGCCTTTTCTTACCCATCACTGAAGTGGTTATAACTTTTGAGCAGTAGAAGATAAATCTATTCTGATTCCTATTCTATATGACTCACACAATGGTGAAGATATCATACGCTGTAAGTTTCCCCCTATCTTGAACATGAAATGGGTAAAATAGTAGGTTTCTCATTAGAAAATAGCCATTTAGAATGTTTTATAAATTTAGTTGGTAAATGTATTTCCATAATTGATGATATTGCCATCAAGTAATCCTATAATTTTTTATATCAATTGAAAGCCCCAGTTATCCTGTTTACAATGGTATATCAAGTTTAGGTATCTGATGTCATATGATCACACTACAAACATTTTTGCAACGCACATTAAGAAATAAAATGGAATAGAATGTTGACCCAATATTCGCTTAGGCTGGAAAGGGTTAAACCCCAGTGTTTCCTCCCAAGTTCCTTTAACCCCCTTTTTTATTTTTTTCCTTAGCTTGTTAATCAATGTTTTTATCTTGTGTTTTAGCAGTGTTGTCATCTGCGTAACACTACTCCCATCAAAAATGTCTCTGAACCATCAGAACAGATATGAAGTCCTGTTCAATCAGGATACTTCGGGTGAGTTAAGTGTCCGTTTCCCTCCAGTAGAGAATACGCAACCCCCTAGATCCAATACTACGGTACAAAATAAGATCTTGACTAGGAGGTATTTTAAATTGTTGCAGGCCATACACCACTCTGAAATTTTAAATGGGTTAACTAGAGCCAACCCATGTCCCCCTGGAATGCTGAGACAGGTCAATAAACTAACAGTCTTTATCAAGCCTTCTTCCCCTAGCCAGTCTACTGCAGATAAAATGAAACAAAATACTGCCCAATGGATGGAACTTAATATGTCCATTTTAAGGCAACATTATGATGAAGTTATAGCAGAAGGGTTGGAACACTTACAGGGCCTGGATATGGAGACCTTTAATATGGCGGTAAACTGGAGCAAAACCAGATATAAACATAAATATACTACGTCCTCGGCAGATACATTGAAAGTCATGCTACAAAAGGCAACAGTGCCCCCAGCCCCAGGTGCCTGGCTCCTGAATCATTCCCGCCACTGCCTGTCCAGCCTAGGCCCATAGACATCCAGTGTGGTGCTGGGGTCGGGTGGATCAGGCACTGGGGGGAAAGGAAGAAGGAGCATGCAGAGACACACCAAATGCCAGGGCCAAATTTACTTAGGATACCAGTACAAGTGTTGGCCCCTTGGGAAGTAAGTAAAACAAAACATGCTTTAGATGAGCTGCTGGGACGAGAGATAATCAGAGAAGCCAGAAAAGATATAACAACAATGTCGTATTACCCTGCAGTAATTCCATTACTTCTGATTCCCCTTCTCCCCCTCCA
Organism: Synaphobranchus kaupii; assembly: GCA_029718625.1. Taxonomy (NCBI): domain Eukaryota; kingdom Metazoa; phylum Chordata; class Actinopteri; order Anguilliformes; family Synaphobranchidae; genus Synaphobranchus; species Synaphobranchus kaupii. Next base: position 235,832 of record CM056395.1, on the reverse strand, counting down.
GGCACAGAACATCAGGGGCCACAGATAGTGGCAGAGCAGCCACTATCTGTGGACAGGAAATAATGATGGGTAACACCTTGATAAACAGAACTTTTCTGAGTGATTCCCAATCTGAGTCCCCTCCCAATACTTTAATAACACAGCCACAGGTTGCACCAGCTCTTGCCTGCCTGAAACCCACCAGACATCCAAATACATACAAAAGAATGGTGGATTGGGACATAGAACTACTAAAACCGGTAATATATATATATGATTTTTTCTATGGGATTTTATTAAACATACAGAGGGATCCCCTGACCTATGCTTGCTTGACACTATGTTAAGCTCACTCTCCCCTGACCCCAAACCCTAACCCCAACTCCACCCCCTAATTCTTCCCACCCCTATTCCTGACCCCAACCCATCCTGTGATCGAGTGAGGGGAAAGTGAGCTCCACACAAAGTGTCAAGCAGGCACAGGTCAGGGGATCCCTCTTTATGTTTGGTATAATACCATAGAGAAGATCATATGTATATGAGGGTTGACTATTTTTCAACATGTCCTGGGTGGGGATCGGACTGGCTACCTTCAGTCTGCTAGTTAACCACTCTTACCTCCTGAGCCATTGTCTCTGGACAACTCAGGGTTCAAAAGAGGATTAGGGTTGGGGTCAGGATTAGGTTTTTAAGTTAAATCTTTATTTCCCAAGTCAACCCGTGTGAGGGCGCCTTGGGAAGGAAAGTTTGCGCTGGCCATTCAGGGTACTGCAACTTTTAAATTAGGAAGAATTTGGTCCCTACTTTGTTTTACCAGCGTTTATTTAAACCCGCTGGGAATATGGTGTTAAGTTTTCTAATCCAATGTCTTTCTGCTCTACGTCTGTCCTCTTGTGTCCAGTTTATGTTTGTTTGAAGACCCGATATTTCTAGTGCGTCGAGTCCATGGTGTAGGAAGTGCGGCACTAGGTGTGTGTCCATTTCCCTATGGTTTTTAATGTTATATATGTGTTGTGCTAATCTAGTCCTAATTTCATTTCCTGTCTCCCCTACATATTTTACATTACAGCGTTTGCACTGTATTGCATACACGCAGTTCTGTGTGTTTGCTGTAATTGTTTGTCTGATAAGATAGATTGTGTTTGTGGTGTTGTTCTTGATTGCCGTGCTCCGTCTGTGGAATGTCCGGCTTTGTGTGGGTGGGGCGTTAATCTCCGGCAGTTTACTGCTGACCAGATAATCCTTGAGGTTCCGGTTCCTTTTGTATGCCGAAACGATCCTGTGTTCCCGCAGTAGATTTGTATTTTGTAAGGTCCTGGTGAGGTTTTGTTTAATTTTCCTGTTTGCTGTTTGGCTTAATTTTGAGTAAGTTGTGATGAGCGGAATTATTTTCCTCGCGTCCCGTTGTTTTGGGGCCAAGAAGGTTTTCCGGATCTGTCTGAGGAAGGATCTGGAATATCCCCTTGGTTTTAACGCTTTGAATAGTGTTCTGGTTGCCTCCTCAAAATCTGCAGTGTGTGTGCAGATTCTCCTGAATCTTAGAAGCTGTGATTTAATTAAGCCTCCGAATGTGTGTTTTGGGTGGAGACTGTCTTTATGTAGGAGTGCATGTGTGTCCGTGTCCTTAAAGAACACTTTTGTGTCTAGAGTGTGTGTTTGGGGAAATAAGGGTCCTTTGTATGTGGTAGTGTCCAAAAAATCTATATGTTCACTGTGTGTGGTATGTTTAATTGTTATAGATGTGTGGTGTGTGTTGAGGATTTGTATGAAGTGTTTGAAGTCTTCTGTACTATGTGTCCATGTTCCCCAAATGTCATCTAAGTATCTAAAGTAGTTTGTGGGGAGTTTGGGGCATTTTTTAAAAACTGTTTCCTCCCAGTGTGCCATGTAAATGTTGGCATACGCTGGTGCAAATTTTTTGCCCATCGCTGTGCCGCTGATTTGGAGGAAGAATTCTTTGTTGAATTCAAAGTCGTTTTTTGTGAGACTTATTTCCAGTAGTTGTAGGAGAATTGTGTCCGGTCGATTGCTGTCCGGGTACTTCTCCATCCATGTTTTGACTGCTGTTAGTCCCGCTGCTGTGTTTATGTTTGTGTAGAGGCTGTCTATGTCGATGGTGAAAAGGGTGGCTTCCACCGGTATTTTAGCGTTTTTAATTTTGTGTATGAAATCGTATGTGTCTTTGATGTAGCTATTGTGTTTTGTTGATAGCGGATTGAGGAAAAAATCCAAGTATTCCGCTATTCTGTAGGACTCGCTGTTGCAGTCCGAAATGATAGGTCTTCCTGGCGGGACCTCGTACGGTACGCTCCAGGATTCCGGTGTCTTGTGTATTTTAGGGAGGAGGTAAAAAATTCTAGGTCGCGGGTTATCCTCCCCCCTTAGGTAAAAGCTTTGCCGTTTCGTGATGTAATTCTCTTCTACGAGTGTCTGTATGATGGTGTGTATTTCCTGCGCTGTGTCCGGGTATATGGGTGCATTTAATTTTCTATAATGTGTCGTGTTGTTAAGTTGCCTGTAGGCCTCCTGCGTGTATTGTGCCCTGTCCATGATGACTATTGCACTTCCCTTATCCGCTGGCTTGATTATTATGTGTTTGTTTTTGGCCAGTTGAAGAAGTGCTTGGCTTTCTCCTCTGTTGAGGTTGTTCTCATCTCTGTGTGTTTGTGGATTAAGTGTTGTGATTAGTGTGTTGTTTTCTAGGATTAAGCGTGTGATTTCCGGAGGCATGTCTTCCGGTGTGGGTTCCCAGTTTGATTTTGGTGTGAAGGGTGTCTGTTCCCTGGTTTCCGCCTCCTCAAAGAATATTGCCAGTTGGGGTCAGGATTAGGGCTGAGGTTAAGGTTAGAGTCCGGATAAAGACCAGGCCCAGAACTATGGGTCTATAACCCTAACCCCAACCGTAACCCCAACCCCAGCACGAACCCTACCCCCAACCCCAACCCTAAACCCAACCTCAGCACGAACCCTAACCCCAACCCCCACCCCTAACCCTAACACCAACCCCACCCACACCCCTAACTCCTCAGCCCCACACCAGAGGAGCCAGGGTACAAAATGGGACCTTCTACCCCTCACGACACCCCAGATCCACCAGGAAGGTCCAGGATTGGATCATCCCGGTCAGAAAGCATAACATCATCCTGGGGGACTCCAACCTCTCCAGGATCCAATCCTACTCCAGGGGAGATCTCCAGATTGACAGCTACCCTGGAGCAACATTCCTACACGCAGCAGGGCTCCTGGAGAAAACAGCGGTGGACCCCAAGGTACAGAGAGTCATCCTGTCCTTTGGGATAAACAACAAGGACCAGCATCCCAAGGAACCCGCCATCAAGCAAGTCCAAACCACGCTGAGGGCAACCAAAACCACATTCCCATCAGCGGAGATCTGGATTCCACTGATCAACTACTCCGGGAACCTGCAGCGCCGCCAGAAGGAAAACCTGGAAGAAATCAACGAACACATCCGCAGAAACATGCCACACATCCCAAAGCTTCCAGAGGCGGACTTTGACACTGGAACAGATGACATCCACTTGACAGATAGGACAGCAACTGACATGCTCAACCACTGGCTGCAGCATTTAAACTAGCAATCCCCATAAACGCAAGCACAAACAGGGAGGGGAACAAAAATATAGTACTATTAAGTAACAATTATACACCCACTCAGGATGAATACAACCTTCTGGACAGGGGTCTGTCGTTCATTCCCATGGTTAATACCCGCAAAAAACAAAAAGAGACCCTCAGAGGACAAGTCCAGGAGTTCCACAGGAAACTAAAACTGGCAATATTCCTTGAGGAGGCCACAGCACCCCAGGAACGGCACCAGAACCAGTACCGAAGAGAGTGGCCAGCCCTGAGACGGACAACTTCCCCCAGAAGCCCTGCAATAACACGGAGGAACGGAGGGTACAGGAGAACCGCGGGACGCGATGGGGACTGGGAAACTGAGCCACAGCCGCTCCCGCAATGACGCCAGAGGACCACAAGGGGGCGCTCCACAACTAACCACAAGCCCAGCCCTAACCCCAACCGTAAACCCAACCCTAACCCCAACCCCAGCACGAACCCTACCCCTAAACCCAACCCTAACCCCAACCCCAGCACGAACCCTACCCCCAACCCTACCTCCTGGAGAAAACAGCGGTGGACCCCAAGGTACAGAGAGTCATCCTGTCCTTTGGGATAAACAACAAGGACCAGCACCCCAAGAAAACTGCCATCAAGCAAGTCCAAACCACGCTGAGGGCAGCCAAAACCACATTCCCATCAGCGCAGATCTGGATTCCGCTGATCAACTACTCCGGGAACCTGCAGCGCCGCCAGAAGGAAAACCTGGAAGAAATGAACGAGCACATCCGCAGAAACATGCCACACATCCCGAAGCTTCCAGAGGCGGACTTTGACACTGGAACAGACGACATCCACTGGACAGATAGGACAGCAACGGACATGCTCAACCACTGGCTGCAGCATTTAAACTAGCAATCCTCATAAACCCAAGCACAGACAGGGAGGGGAACAAAAATATAATACTATTAAGTAACAATTATACACCCACTCAGGATGAATACAACCTTCTGGACAGGGGTCTGTTGTTCATTCCCACGGTCAATACCCGCAAAAAACAAAAAGAGACCCTCAGAGGACAAGTCCAGGAGTTCCACAGGAAATTAAAACTGGCAATATTCTTTGAGGAGGCGGAAACCAGGGAACAGCTAAAACTTCATTTTTCCAGTCGAAAATTGATACATGTCTATCTAACCCACGTAAACTCTTTTCCACCTTCTCCTCCCTGCTCACCCCCCCTCCACCCCCTTCACCCTCCTCCCTCTCTGCAGATGACTTCCTGACCCACTTTGAGGGGAAGGTGGCTGCAATCCGGAACTCCTTCACGCATCCGGTGACACCCCACATCCCCCATACTGAACCCATCGCTACACTGTCGTCCTTCAAGACTCTGAAGGACTCCGATGTGCTCGAGCTGGTGACGCGCCAGCGCGCAACCACCTGTCCACTAGACCCCATACCTTCAGCAGTCCTCCAGTCTATATCTGCTGAGCTCCTTCCATATCTGTCCTCCATTATTAACACCTCCCTAATCTGTGGCCATGTTCCTGTTGCCTTTAAAACTGCCCGTGTAACCCCACTCCTTAAAAAACCTAGCTTAGATCCCGCTGATGTCAGGAACTACCGTCCTGTATCCCTCTTGCCCTTCCTGTCCAAAACAATTGAACGTGCTGTCCTTAACCAACTGTCTGTTTTTCTCCACCAGAACAACCTGCTTGACCCGCATCAGTCTGGCTTCAGAACCGGCCATTCCACCGAAACTGCTCTCCTGGCTGTGACTGAGGCACTCGCCACTGCTAGAGCCTCCTCCCTCTCCTCTGTTCTGATTCTCCTTGACCTGTCTGCGGCATTCGACACGGTCAACCACAAACTCCTGATCTCCACACTCGCTGAGATGGGCATTTCTGGAACTGCCCTCTCTTGGTTTGTATCGTATCTCACTGATAGATCCTACCAAGTCTCCTGGAAGGGTTCCGTCTCTGCTCCCCGTCCCCTGTCTACAGGAGTCCCGCAGGGATCTGTACTGGGTCCTCTGCTGTTCTCTATGTATACTAAGTCTCTTGGCTCAGTAATCCATGCACATGGCTTCTCATACCATAGCTATGCTGACGATACTCAACTCTTCCTCTCTTTCCCTCCCTCTACCCCACAGGTTAAGGAGAGGATATCTGCTTGTCTGACTGACATCTCTGAGTGGATGGCTACCCATCACCTGAAGCTCAACCTTGACAAGACAGAGCTCCTCTTCATGCCGTACAAGACCTCCCCACTACATGACCTCTCCATCACCGTTGATGGGACCGTGGTGGCTGCCTCCCGCTCTGCAAGGAACCTGGGGGTGGTCCTGGACGACCGGCTGGACTTCAAAGAGCACATCAGGGCGACGGCACGGTCCTGCAGGTTCCTCCTGTACAACATCAGGAGGATTCGACCGTACCTGACCACCTACTCCACCCAGCTTCTTGTCCAGACCATGGTCACCTCACGCCTGGACTACTGCAACTCCCTGCTCGCAAGCCTACCGGCCTGCGCCATTCTGCCTCTTCAACTGATCCAGAATGCAGCTGCCCGGCTTGTGTTCAACCTCCCGAAATTTTCCCACGTAACCCCCCTGCTGAGGTCTCTCCACTGGCTGCCAGTTGCAGCCAGGATCAGGTTCAAAGTTCTGACCCTGGCCTACACTGCAGCCAATAGGACAGGCCCCGCCTACCTGCAGGACTTAATCCAGAACTATGTTCCTGCTCGACCACTTCGCTCTTCTACAGCAGGGCGACTGGCACTTCCCCCCCTCCGTGTCAAAGGCTCTCGCTTGTCCCGACTGCGGAGTTTTTCCACATTAGCACCTCAGTGGTGGAATGAACTTCCCATTCCCCTACGTTCTACTCCAACCCTGCCTGCATTCCGTCGAGGCCTGAAGACACACCTCTTCAGACTCCACCTTGACTGATATCCTCACCTAGGAATATCAGTTCCCTGTTCCCTGTGTTTTCCTGTCTGTTTATTATAGTTTATAATAGTATTTGGAATGGTTTATAATAGCATAGTTTATAATAGTATTTGGAATGGTTTATAACCGTATAGTTTATAATAGTATTTGGAATGAAGTGTGGTGTTGCTGATTTGCCCACAGCTTACTGTGAACTAGTTCATTGCTAGGGATAGCTGCTACATTATGCAAAGGATGTGCTTTGCCTTGTCTGTTCTGTAATGATGATGATGTCTCTGTACGCACTTACTGTACGTCGCTTTGGATAAAAGCGTCTGCTAAATAAATGTAATGTAATGTAATGTAACAGACACCCTTCACACCAAAATCAAACTGAGAACCCAGACCGGAAGACATGCCTCCGGAAATCACACGCTTAATCCTAGAAAACAACACACTAATCACAACACTTAATCCACAAACCCACAGAGATGAGAACAACCTCAACAGAGGAGAAAGCCAAGCACTTCTTCAACTGGCCAAAAACAAACACATAATAATCAAACCAGCGGATAAGGGAAGTGCAATAGTCATCATGGACAGGGCACAATACACACAGGAGGCCTACAGACAACTTAACAACACAACACATTATAGAAAACTAAATGCACCCATATACCCAGACACAGCGCAGGAAATACACACTATCATACGGACACTCGTGGAAAAGAATTACATCTCAAAACGGCAAAGTTTTTACCTAAGGGGGGGGGGGGACAACCCGCGACCTAGAATTTTTTACCTCCTCCCTAAAATACACAAGACACCGGAATCCTGTAGCATACCATACGAGGTCCCGCCAGGGAGACCTCTTATTTCGGACTGCAACAGCGAGTCCTACAGAATAGCGGAATACTTAGATTGTTTCCTCAATCCACTATGAACAAAACACAATAGCTACATCAAAGACACTTACGATTTCATACACAAAATTAAAAATGCCAAAATACCGGTGGAAGCCACCCTTTTCACCATCGACATAGATAGCCTCTACACAAACATAAACACAGCAGCGGGACTAACAGCAGTTAAAACATGGATGGAGAAGTACCCGGACAACAATCGACCGGACACAATTCTCCTACAATTACTGGAAATAAGTCTTACAAAAAACGACTTTGAATTCAACAAAGAATTCTTCCTTCAAACGAGCGGCACAGCGATGGGCAAAAAATTTGCACCAGCGTATGCCAACATTTACATGGCACACTGGGAGGAAACAGTATTGAAAAAATGCCCCAAACTCCCCACAAACTACTTTAGATACTTAGATGACATTTGGGGAACATGGACACACAGCACAGAAGACTTCAAACACTTCATACAAATCCTTAAGCCAAACAGCAAACAGAAAAATTAAACAGAACCTCACCAGGACTTTACAAAACACAAACCTACTGCGGGAACACAGGATCGTTTCGGCATACAAATGGAACCGAAACCAAAAGATTATCTGGTCAGCAGTAAACTACCGGTGATTAACACCCTACCCACACAAAGCCGGACATTCCACAGACGGAGCACGGCAATTAAGAACAACACCAAGAACACAACCTACCTTATAAACAAACAATCACAGCCAACACACAGAACTGCGTGTATGCAATACAGTGCAAACACTGCAACATAAAATATGTAGGGGAGACAGGAAATGAAATTAGGACTAGATTAGCACAACACATATATAACATCAAAAACCATAGAGAAATAGACACACACCTAGTGCCGCACTTCCTACACCATGGACTCGACGCACTAGAAATATCGGGTCTTCAAGCAAACATAAACTGGACACAAGAGGACAGACGTAGAGCAGAAAGACATTGGATTAGAAAACTTAACACCATATTCCCAGCAGGTTTAAATAAACGCTGGTAGAACTTAAAACAAAGAAGGGACCAAATTCTTCCTAAATTAAAGGTTGCAGTACCCTGAACGGGCAGCGCAAACTTTCCTTCCCAAGGCATCCTCACACAGGTTGACTTGGAAAATAAAGATTTAACTCAAAAACCTAAACCAGCCAGCGCCTTCAGTTATTACTGACAACTGGGATAGAATCACACAAAAAAATAAACACAAAAAATACCACAACAACAGGAAATACCCTTAAACAGGACAAAACATAGATGAACACAAAGAACCCACGGGGACAAACAGGACTCCTCCCCCCACGGGGCTCCTCCCCCAAACCGGTCTCAGACTGGTCTCAACCAGGTCCTCTCAGGGACCGTAAATACCGGTGCAAAAACAGCACCCACCTCACACCTGAAGAAGCCTGAGACAAGGCGTCAACCTCGAGTGGGGGACTCTCTCTGGTCCGGCTCGAACGTCGCTCGAGCCGATGGGGTCGGCACATTGACCAAAAACCCCTACGTTAAAATCACTGGGAAAAACATCGTGGAAAGTGGGCGAATCCTCGTCTCAGACATTTGTGTCGGGGGTTCCCCACTTAGATTGGTCAATGTGTACGGCCCAACCAGCGTAGCCGAGAGGGTCTCCCTCTTTTCAAAATTAAGAACTGTCATACACTGCAATATGCCGGTTGTTGTGGGGGGGGATTTCAACTGTGCCCTCAGGGATGAAGACCGCAGCAGACCAAGGAAAGATCGGTCGAGCGACGAGCTGCGGTCTATCATAGAAGATTTCTCCCTCCACGACGCCGGGGACGCCTCTCCCCCACAACATACATGGGTGAGCTCCTCTGGTGTCTCCTCTTCACGAATCGATATGTTCCTGCTCTCCCCAGGCCTGAGAGTGCACGCCTTTTCCACCCGGGCAGTGCACTACTCGGACCACCACATGGTGACCGTGTCCCTGGTCTGGGAGAAGGCCATAACCATCGGCAGGGGTCTCTGGAGAATGAATACCAGCCATCTCCAGGACCCCAAAGTGTGCCTCTCCTTCTCGAGGCGGTACCTGGAGTGGGTGAGTCTAAAACATCTTTTTGACTCCCCGATAGAGTGGTGGGAGATGGTGAAGGAGCGGGTGCAGGGCTACTTCCGGGCAGTCGGGCGGAGGAAGGCAAAGGAAAGGAGGGCGGCTTTTGACCACGCTAATGCTGCCCTCCAGAGACTGAGCCTCCTCCAGTCCCGAGGCCTGGAGGTAAGCAGCGAGATTGCACTCGCTAAACAGAGCCTCTCCGCCCTCTATCGGGAGGAGCGGAGAAAATACACCTTCCGCTCCAAACTCCAGGGCCTTGAGGAGGATGAGAAGTGTACGAGGTACTTCTTCCGCAGGGCACGGTCAAAGGCAAATAACATTTCTTCCCTCTATAACAGCAGAGGGGTGGTGGTGTCTGAAGAGGCCGAGGTCGGGGAGGTGGCCAGGGAGTTCTATGCGGGTCTGTACAGCATAAGGCCCGCAGACGGGGCTCTCATGGACACCTTCCTGGGCTGCCTGGACAGACGCCTGGGGGATGAGAGCAGGGAACCAGAGTTGAGCGCCGAGGAGCTCACCCGGGCCGTGCGCTCCCTTAATCAGCACAAAGCTCCTGGTCCTGATGGGATCCCGGCCGAATTTTATCAGGCCTTTTGGGATCTCCTGAAGGAGGACGTGGCGGAAGTCTTCAGGGCGGCGTACAGGGAGGGGCAGTTGGGGGCTTCACTGAGGCAGAGTGCGGTTGCTCTTGTCCCTAAGAAGGGGGACCTGAAGGACCTCCGGCACTGGCGGCCGATTAACCTCCTCTCAGCTGATTACAAGATCATGGCGAAGGCGCTGATGAGGAGGTTCCAACACCTGATGACATCGGTGGTCGGCCCTGACCAAACGTGCAGTATACCAGGGAGGTCCATAAATGACAACCTGCTCCTCGTGAGGGATGTCATAATCCACTCCGGGGAGCGCGGGTCCCCCTTGGGCCTTCTCAGCCTAGACCAGGAGAAGGCCTTTGACAGGGTAAGTCATGTGTGCTTGGAGAGGGTGCTAGAGAGGTTTAATTTTCCTAGCTCCCTCCTGCGCTGGACCAAAATGTGTTTGACTGACATCTCGGGGAGGGTGGTTGTGAACAAGCAACCATCCGCCCCGTTTGCCATTAGGTCTGGCGTCAGGCAGGGATGCCCCCTAGCATCCCTCCTGTACGTCATCTACCTCGAGCCGTTCCTTCAGGCCATCAGGGGCAACCCGGGCATTGTTGGTTATCCACTGCCCGGGGCCCAGGGGGAGCGGCTTAGGGTGATGGCGTACATGGACGACATCACCATCGTCGGCACAGATAGTCATTCCATCACCGTTGCCAACAAGGTGGTGGATGACTTCTGTGCAGCCACTGGCGCCCTAGTCAATAGGGACAAGAGTGAGCTGTTTCTGTCTCGTCATTGGAGTGAGCCACTAACCGTTTCTTTCCCTGTACGCAGAGATAAAATCAAGCTCCTGGGGGTGACCTTCCAGTCAGACGGCGAAGGAAGGCTGAGCTGGGAGGGAACCCTCCGCCACGTCCAGGCTAAACTCCGGAGCTGGAGCGTGCGGCCTCTGACTCAGACGGGCAAGATCCTGGTCCTGAAGGCAATAGTCCTTCCCATTTGTCTCTACTTGGGGAGGGTGTTTCCCCCAGACAAGGCCACTAGCAAACTTATTACTAGAATGGCCTTCCGCTTTGTCTGGGGGAGCACCATGGAAAAGTTAAAAAGAACTACCCTCCTCAAGGAAGAGCGGAATGGGGGCAGGGGGGTTCCAGACATTGTTAACATCGTGTTGGTGCAGGGTCTGGCCACACTGGTCCAGAATACTCGGAAGGTCGAGAAGGCCTCTGGTGCCTTTGCTAGGTACTATGCCACTCCCTTCCTGAGGACGATGGGCCTGTGTGTGCTGGACCTCACCATACCGTACAGCTGGGACCCCCCATATGTATATCGAGCCCTGAGGGACTTTGCTTTTGGGGCAGGATTGCCCAGGGCCGGGCTGACCTCGTGGAGCTATAAAATAATCATGGCTCATCTAAGATCGAAGGAGACCATGACACTCCCGAGGGGCAGCACGACCCTGGACCCGTCTATAATCTGGGCTAATGTCCTAAATAAATGTTTAAGCAATAAGCAAAAGGACATTGCCTGGATGTCTGCCCACATGTGTCTCCCCACCAGGTCATTCATGTTCAAGCGGCACTTGGCCCTGACCGAGCGCTGCCCCCACGGATGCACTGACTCAGAACACATTTACCATCTGTTCTGGGAGTGCTCCGTGGCCAGACGGGTCTGGGGCCTTGTTGTTTCCTCTGTCTCCTGAAACAGGTTGCTGCCTAGGTCCTCCCTGACTGCTGAGAGCGTCCTCTACGGATTCCGTGGAGGCTGCAGAACACCGGAGCTCCAGCGTCAGTGGAGGATCGTAAACACCATGAAGCAGGTCCTGTGGGAGGCGAGGAACATCAAGGTCTATCAAAAAACAACAGTAGACCTGGTCACTCTCAGGAGGAGGGCGCAAAACCTCCTCCAAGACGGCGTTATGGTTGACTTTGCGAAGGACAAGTGTCTGGCGAGAGAGAAATGGGGGGTGGACCATTGGAAAGAACTGATCATTTAGTCCACCCCCCTCCATCCCAAAGAAGAGAGAGAACTATTGCCCACCCAATAACCCGGGGGCGCATGTCTTTCCTTTTCATTTCAATGTCTTCGAGTCTTTTTCTTTTGTGTTAGTGATAATTAGTTTTGAATGTGATGTTTCTTAATGTGGTGTCTTGAATGTTGTAAGTCTATTTTAAACGCAAAATTAAAAAAGGGACGGGAAATAAAACTCCCCCCCCCCCGATAAAGAATGTTTTTTTTTAAAATGTGAAATGAAATGAAGTATGATGAATTGAAAATTAAAAAGAAAATGTTTTAATTGTAAAATGACTTTTAAATACCAATAAAAGACAATCGAGTTGACAACGCACGCTACCAATCAGTCAAAAACCGCACCGCCGACTGCACCACCGCTTACACAAATCAAACACCACACCCACACAACACAGCACCTACACCAAATACTATGGCAGCCTTTGCGGAAGCTACAAGGATTCTCTTTAAGATTATCCAGACCACACACCACCTTCAGAACACTGCAGCGTCCGGAGGGAAGACCACAACCCCACCCCTAACCCCAACTCCAACCCCAACCCTAAACCCAACCCTAACCCCAACCCCAGCACGAACCCCACCCCCAACCCTAACCCCAACCCCAACCCCAGGACGAACCCTACCCCCAACCCTGACCCCAACCATACCCCCACCCCTAATCCTAACACCAACCCCACCCACAACCCTAACTCCTCAGCCCCACACCAGAGAAGCCAGAGCAGAAAACGGGACCTTCTACCCCACACGACACCCCAGATCCACCAGGAAGGTCCAGGATTGGATCCTCCCGGTAAGAAAACAGAACATCATCCTGGGGGACTCCAACCTCTCCAGGATCCAATCCTACTCCAGGGGAGATCTCCAGATCGACAGCTACCCTGGAGCAACATTCCTACACGCAGCAGGGCTCCTGGAGAAAACAGCAGTGGACCCTAAGGTACAGAGAGTCATCCTGTCCTTTGGGATAAACAACAAGGACCAGCACCCCAAGAGAACTGCCATCAAGCAAGTCCAAACCACACTGAGGGCAGCCAAAAACACATTCCCGTCAGCGGAGATCTGGATTCCGCTGATAAACTGCTCCGGGAACCTGCAGTGCCGCCAGAAGGAAAACCTGGAAGAAATTAATGAGCACATCCGCAGGAACATGCCACACATCCCAAAGCTTCCGGAGGCGGACTTTGACACTGGAACAGACGACATCCACTGGACGGATAGGACAGCAACTGACATGCTCAACCACTGGCTGCAGCATTTAAACTAGCAATCCCCATAAACCCAAGCACAAACAGGGAGGGGAACAAAAATATAGTACTATTAAGTAACAATTATACACCCACTCAGCATGAATACAGCCTTCTAGATAGGGGTCTGTCGTTCATTCCCACGGTTAATACCCGCAAAAAACAAAAACAGACCCTCAGAGGACAAGTCCAGGAGTTCCACAGGAAACTAAAACTGGCAGTATTCTTTGAGGAGGCGGAAACCAGGGAACAGACACCCTTCACACCTAAATCAAACTGGGAACCCAGACCGGAAGACATGCCTCCAGAAATCACACACTTAATCCTAGAAAACAACACACTAATTACAACACTTAATCCACAAACCCACAGAGATGAAAACAACCTCAACAGAGGAGAAAGCCAAGCACTTCTTCGACTGGCCAAAAACAAACACATAATAATCAAACCAGCGGATAAGGGAAGTGCAATAGTCATCATGGACAGGGCACAATACACGCAGGAGGCCTACAGGCAACTTAACAACACGACACATTATACAAAATTAAATGCACCCATATACCCGGACACAGCGCAGGAAATACACACCATCATACGGACACTCGTAGAAAAGAATTACATCACAAAACGGCAAAGCTTTTACCTAAGGGGGGAGGACAACCCGCGACCTAGAATTTTTTACCTCCTCCCTAAAATACACAAGACACCGGAATCCTGGAGCGTACCGTACGAGGTCCCGCCAGGGAGACCTATTATTTCGGACTGCAACAGCGAGTCCTACAGAATAGCGGAATACTTGGATTTTTTCCTCAATCCGCTATCAACAAAACACAATAGCTACATCAAAGACACATACGATTTCATACACAAAATTAAAAACGCTAAAATACCGGTGGAAGCCACCCTTTTCACCATCGACATAGATAGCCTCTACACAAACATAAACACAGCAGCGGGACTAACAGCAGTTAAAACCTGGATGGAGAAGTACCCGGACAACAATCGACCGGACACAATTCTCCTACAGCTACTGGAAATAAGCCTTACAAAAAACGACTTTGAATTCAACAAAGAATTCTTCCTCCAAATCAGCGGCACAGCGATGGGCAAAAAATTTGCACCAGCGTATGCCAACATTTACATGGCACACTGGGAGGAAACGGTTTTTAAAAAATGCCCCAAACTCCCCACAAACTACTTTAGATATTTAGATGACATTTGGGGAACATGGACACACAGCACAGAAGACTTCCAACACTTCATACAAATCCTCAACACACACCACACATCTATAACAATTAAACATACCACACACAGTGAACATATAGATTTTTTGGACACCACCACATACAAAGGACCCTCATTTCCCCAAACACACACTCTAGACACAAAAGTGTTCTTTAAGGACACGGACACACATGCACTCCTACATAAAGACAGTCTCCACCCAAAACACACATTCGGAGGCTTAATTAAATCACAGCTTCTAAGATTCAGGAGAATCTGCACACAAACTGCAGATTTTGAGGAGGCAACCAGAACACTATTCAAAGCGTTAAAACCAAGGGGATATTCCAGATCCTTCCTCAGACAGATCCGGAAAACCTTCTTGGCCCCAAAACAACGGGACGCGAGGAAAATAATTCCGCTCATCACAACTTACTCAAAATTAAGCCAAACAGCAAACAGGAAAATTAAACAAAACCTCACCAGGACCTTACAAAATACAAATCTACTGCGGGAACACAGGATCGTTTCGGCATACAAAAGGAACCGGAACCTGAAGGATTATCTGGTCAGCAGTAAACTGCCGGAGATTAACGCCCCACCCACACAAAGCCGGACATTCCACAGACGGAGCACAGCAATCAAGAACAACACCACAAACACAATCTATCTTATCACACAAACAATTACAGCAAACACACAGAACTGCGTGTATGCAATACAGTGCAAACACTGCAATGTAAAATATGTAGGGGAGACAGGAAATGAAATTAGGACTAGATTAGCACAACACATATATAACATTAAAAACCATAGGGAAATGGACACACACCTAGTGCCGCACTTCCTACACCATGGACTCGACGCACTAGAAATATCGGGTCTTCAAACAAACATAAACTGGACACAAGAGGACAGACGTAGAGCAGAAAGACATTGGATTAGAAAACTTAACACCATATTCCCAGCGGGTTTAAATAAACGCTGGTAAAACAAAGTAGGGACCAAATTCTTCCTAATTTAAAGGTTGCAGTACCCTGAATGGCCAGCGCAAACTTTCCTTCCCAAGGCGCCCTCACACGGGTTGACTTGGGAAATAAAGATTTAACTTAAAAACCTAACCCCAACCCCAACCCTAACCCCAGCACGAACCCTACCCCCAACCCTAAACCCAACCCTAACCCCAACCCCAGCACGAACCCTACCCCCAACCCCAACTCTAAACCCAAACCCAGCACGAACCCTAACCCCAACCCCCACCCCTAACACCAACCCCACCCACACCCCTAACTCCTCAGCCCCACACCAGAGGAGCCAGGGTAGAAAATGGGACCTTCTACCCCACACGACACCCCAGATCCACCAGGAAGGTCCAGGATGGGATCATCCCGGTCAGAAAGCAGAACATCATCCTGGGGGACTCCAACCTCTCCAGGATCCAATCCTACTCCAGGGGAGATCTCCAGATTGACAGCTACCCTGGAGCAACATTCCTACATGCAGCAGGGCTCCTGGAGAAAACAGCGGTGGACCCCAAGGTACAGAGAGTCATCCTGTCCTTTGGGATAAACAACAAGGATCAGCACCCCAAGAAAACCGCCATCAAGCAAATCCAAACCATGCTGAGGGCAGCCAAAACCACATTCCCATCAGCGGAGATCTGGATTCCACTGATCAACTACTCCGGGAACCTGCAGCGCCGCCAGAAGGAAAACCTGGAAGAAATCAACGAACACATCCGCAGAAACATGCCACACATCCCGAAGCTTCCAGAGGCGGACTTTGACACTGGAACAGATGACATCCACTGGACAGATAGGACAGCAACTGACATGCTCAACCACTGGCTGCAGAATTTAAACTAGCAATCCCCATAAACCCAAGCACAAGCAGGGAGGGGAACAAAAATATAGTACTATTAAGTAACAATTATACACCCACTCAGGATGAATACAACCTTCTGGACAGGGGTCTGTCGTTCATTCCCACGGTTAATACCCTCAAAAAACAAAAAGAGACCCTCAGAGGACAAGTCCAGGAGTTCCACAGGAAACTAAAACTGGCAATATTCTTTGAGGAGGCGGAAACCAGGGAACAGACACCCTTCACACCAATATCAAACTGGGAACCCAGACTGGAAGACATGCCTCCAGAAATCACACGCGTAATCATAGAAAACAACACACTAATTACAACACTTAATCCACAAACCCACAGAGATGAGAACAACCTCAACAGAGGAGAAAGCCAAGCACTTCTTCAACTGGCTAAAAACAAACACATAATAATCAAACCAGCGGATAAGGGAAGTGCAATAGTCATTATGGACAGGGCACAATACACACAGGAGGCCTACAGACAACTTAACAACACAACACATTATAGAAAACTAAATGCACCCATATACCCAGACACAGCGCAGGAAATACACACTATCATACGGACACTCGTGGAAAAGAATTACATCTCAAAACGGCAAAGTTTTTACCTAAGGGGGGGGGGGGACAACCCGCGACCTAGAATTTTTTACCTCCTCCCTAAAATACACAAGACACCGGAATCCTGTAGCATACCATACGAGGTCCCGCCAGGGAGACCTCTTATTTCGGACTGCAACACCGAGTCCTACAGAATAGCGGAATACTTAGATTGTTTCCTCAATCCACTATGAACAAAACACAATAGCTACATCAAAGACACTTACGATTTCATACACAAAATTAAAAATGCCAAAATACCGGTGGAAGCCACCCTTTTCACCATCGACATAGATAGCCTCTACACAAACATAAACACAGCAGCGGGACTAACAGCAGTTAAAACATGGATGGAGAAGTACCCGGACAACAATCGACCGGACACAATTCTCCTACAATTACTGGAAATAAGTCTTACAAAAAACGACTTTGAATTCAACAAAGAATTCTTCCTTCAAACCAGCGGCACAGCGATGGGCAAAAAATTTGCACCAGCGTATGCCAACATTTACATGGCACACTGGGAGGAAACAGTATTGAAAAAATGCCCCAAACTCCCCACAAACTACTTTAGATACTTAGATGACATTTGGGGAACATGTACACACAGCACAGAAGACTTCAAACACTTCATACAAATCCTCAACACACACCGTACATCTATAACAATTAAACATACCACACACAGCGAACATATAGATTTTTTGGACACTACCACATACAAAGGACCCTTATTTCCCCAAACACACACTTTGGACACAAAAGTGTTCTTTAAGGACACAGACACACATGCACTCCTACATAAAGACAGTCTCCACCCAAAACACACATTCGGAGGCTTAATTAAATCACAACTTTTAAGATTCAGGAGAATCTGCACACAAACTGCAGATTTTGAGGAGGCAACCAGAACACGATTCAAAGCTTTAAAACCAAGGGGATATTCCAGATCCTTCCTTAGAGAGATCCGGAAAACCTTCTTGGCCCCAAAAGAACAGGACGCGAGGAAAATAATTCCGCTCATCACCACCTACTCAAAGTTAAGCCAAACAGCAAACAGGAAAATCAAACAGAACCTCACCAGGAATTTACAAGACACTAATCTACTGCGGGAACACAGGATCGTTTCGGCATACAAAAGGAACCGGAACCTCAAGGATTATCTGGTCAGCAGTAAACTGCCGGAGATTAACGCCCCACCCACACAAAGCCGGACATTCCACAGACGGAGCACGGCAATCAAGAACAACACCACAAACACAATCTACCTTATCAGACAAACAATTACAGCAAACACACAGAACTGCGTATATGCAATACAGTGCAAACGCTGCAATGTAAAATATGTAGGGGAGACAGGAAATGAAATTAGGACTAGATTGGCACAACACATATATAACATTAAAAACCATAGGGAAATGGACACACACCTAGTACCGCACTTCCTACACCATGGACTCGACGCACTAGAAATATCGGGTCTTCAAGCTAACATAAACTGGACACAAGAGGACAGACGTAGAACAGAAAGACATTGGATTAGAAAACTTAACACCATATTCCCGGCGGGTTTAAATAAACGCTGGTAAAACAAAGTAGGGACCAAATTCTTCCTAATTTAAAGGTTGCAGTACCCTGAATGGCCAGCGCAAACTTTCCTTCCCAAGGCGCCCTCACACGGGTTGACTTGGGAAATAAAGATTTAACTTAAAAACCTACCCCCAACCCCAACCCTAAACCCAACCCTAACCCCAACCCCAGTACGAACCCTACCCCCAACCCCAACCCTAAACCCAACCCCAGCACGAACCCTAACCCCAACCCCCACCCCTAACACCAACCCCACCCACACCCCTAACTCCTCAGCCCCACACCAGAGGAGCCAGGGTAGAAAATGGGACCTTCTACCCCACACGACACCCCAGATCCACCAGGAAGGTCCAGGATGGGATCATCCCGGTCAGAAAGCAGAACATCATCCTGGGGGACTCCAACCTCTCCAGGATCCAATCC
Organism: Synaphobranchus kaupii; assembly: GCA_029718625.1. Lineage (NCBI taxonomy): Eukaryota > Metazoa > Chordata > Actinopteri > Anguilliformes > Synaphobranchidae > Synaphobranchus > Synaphobranchus kaupii. The sequence continues at coordinate 216,778 of CM056395.1, read as the reverse complement.
TACTCCAGGGGAGATCTCCAGATTGACAGCTACCCTGGAGCAACATTCCTACACGCAGCAGGGCTCCTGGAGAAAACAGCGGTGGACCCCAAGGTACAGAGATTCATCCTGTCCTTTGGGATAAACAACAAGGACCAGCACCCCAAGAAAACCGCCATCAAGCAAGTCCAAACCACGCTGAGGGCAGCCAAAACCACATTCCCATCAGCGGAGATCTGGATTCCACTGATCAACTACTCCGGGAACGTGCAGCGCCGCCAGAAGGAAAACCTGGAAGAAATCAACGAACACATCCGCAGAAACATGCCACACATCCCGAAGCTTCCAGAGGCGGACTTTGACACTGGAACAGATGACATCCACTGGACAGATAGGACAGCAACTGACATGCTCAACCACTGGCTGCAGCATTTAAACTAGCAATCCCCATAAACCCAAGCACAAACAGGGAGGGGAACAAAAATATAGTACTATTAAGTAACAATTATACACCCACTCAGGATGAATACAACCTTCTGGACAGGGGTCTGTCGTTCATTCCCACGGTTAATACCCTCAAAAAACAAAAAGAGACCCTCAGAGGACAAGTCCAGGACTTCCACAGGAAACTAAAACTGGCAATATTCTTTGAGGAGGCGGAAACCAGGGAACAGACACCCTTCACACCAAAATCTAACTGGGAACCCAGACTGGAAGACATGCCTCCAGAAATCACACGCGTAATCATAGAAAACAACACACTAATTACAACATTTAATCCACAAACCCACAGAGATGAGAACAACCTCAACAGAGGAGAAAGCCAAGCACTTCTTCAACTGGCTAAAAACAAACACATAATAATCAAACCAGCGGATAAGGGAAGTGCAATAGTCATTATGGACAGGGCACAATACACACAGGAGGCCTACAGACAACTTAACAACACAACACATTATAGAAAACTAAATGCACCCATATACCCAGACACAGCGCAGGAAATACACACTATCATACGGACACTCGTGGAAAAGAATTACATCTCAAAACGGCAAAGTTTTTACCTAAGGGGGGACAACCCGCGACCTAGAATTTTTTACCTCCTCCCTAAAATACACAAGACACCGGAATCCTGTAGCATACCATACGAGGTCCCGCCAGGGAGACCTCTTATTTCGGACTGCAACAGCGAGTCCTACAGAATAGCGGAATACTTAGATTGTTTCCTCAATCCACTATCAACAAAACACAATAGCTACATCAAAGACACTTACGATTTCATACACAAAATTAAAAATGCCAAAATACCGGTGGAAGCCACCCTTTTCACCATCGACATAGATAACCTCTACACAAACATAAACACAGCAGCGGGACTAACAGCAGTTAAAACATGGATGGAGAAGTACCCGGACAACAATCGACCGGACACAATTCTCCTACAATTACTGGAAATAAGTCTTACAAAAAACGACTTTGAATTCAACAAAGAATTCTTCCTTCAAACCAGCGGCACAGCGATGGGCAAAAAATTTGCACCAGCATATGCCAACATTTACATGGCACACTGGGAGGAAACAGTATTGAAAAAATGCCCCAAACTCCCCACAAACTACTTTAGATACTTAGATGACATTTGGGGAACATGTACACACAGCACAGAAGACTTCAAACACTTCATACAAATCCTCAACTCACACCATACATCTATAACAATTAAACATACCACACACAGCGAACATATAGATTTTTTGGACACTACCACATACAAAGGACCCTTATTTCCCCAAACACACACTTTGGACACAAAAGTGTTCTTTAAGGACACAGACACACATGCACTCCTACATAAAGACAGTCTCCACCCAAAACACACATTCGGAGGCTTAATTAAATCACAACTTTTAAGATTCAGGAGAATCTGCACACAAACTGCAGATTTTGAGGAGGCAACGAGAACACTATTTAAAGCATTAAAACCAAGGGGATATTCCAGATCCTTCCTTAGACAGATCTGGAAAACCTTCTTGGCCGCAAAACAACAGGACGCAAGGAAAATAATTCCGCTCATCACCACTTATTCAAAGTTAAGCCAAACAGCAAACAGAAAAATTAAACAGAACCTCACCAGGACTTTACAAAACACAAACCTACTGCAGGAACACAGAATCGTTTCGGCATACAAAAGGAACCAAAACCTAAAGGATTATCTGGTCAGCAGTAAACTACCGGTGATTAACACCCTACCCACACAAAGCCGGACATTCCACAGACGGAGCACGGCAATTAAGAACAACACCACAAACACAACCTACCTTATAAATAAACAATCACAGCCAACACACAGAACTGCGTGTATGCAATACAGTGCAAACACTGCAACATAAAATATGTAGGGGAGACAGGAAATGAAATTAGGACTAGATTAGCACAACACATATATAACATCAAAAACCATAGAGAAATAGACACACACCTAGTGCCGCACTTCCTACACCATGGACTCGACGCACTAGAAATATCGGGTCTTCAAGCAAACATAAACTGGACACAAGAGGACAGACGTAGAGCAGAAAGACATTGGATTAGAAAACTTAACACCATATTCCCAGCAGGTTTAAATAAACGCTGGTAAAACAAAGTAGGGACCAAATTCTTCCTAAATTAAAGGTTGCAGTACCCTGAATGGCCAGCGCAAACTTTCCTTCCCAAGGCGCCCTCACACGGGTTGACTTGGGAAATAAAGATTTAACTTAAAAACCTAAACCAGCCAGCGCCTTCAGTTATTACTAACAACTGGGATAGAATCACACAAAGTAAACACAAAAAATACCACAACAACAGGAAATACCTTTAAACAGAACAAAACATAGAGGAACACAAACAAACCGCGGGGACAAACATAACTCCTCCCCCCACGGGGCTCCTCCCCCAAACCGGTCTCAGACTGGTCTCAACCAGGTCCTCTCAGGGGGCTCCTCCCCCAAGCCGGTCTCAGACTGGTCTCAACCAGGTCCTCTCAGGGACCGTAAATACCGGTGCAAAAACAGCACCCACCTCACACCTGAAGAAGCCTGAGACAAGGCGAAACGTCGTGCGCATAGAACAACCTGGGAGAAGCAGCAAGGACTACGAACACTCTTCTAGAAGAATAGAAGAATCGCTCCTGCTGAGGAAAACTTCTCTAAAAAGCAAAAACAAACTGCAGTTTTAACTGCTGACTACTGGTAGACGCCGCTGCTGCAGCACACGGACCAGGAGTACTACAGACACGGCACTACAGGGACTGTGCTATCTTGTAGTGGAAACCTAACGGTGTCAACTAAGCTACAAGGTACCAGTCTTGGTAAGTATAGGCTGTATTGGTATGCGTTAACCTCGAGTTAACAACGCACGCTACCAATCAGCCAAAAACCGCACCGCCGACTGAACCACCGCTTACACAAACCAAAACACCACACCCACACAACACAGCACCTACACCTAATAGTATGGCAGCCTTTGCGGAAGCCACCAGGATTCTCTTCAAGATTATCCAGACCACACACCACCTTCAGAACACTGCAGTGACCGGAGGGAAGACTGTTCCACCAGCAAGCCTGCAAAGGAAGATGCGGGAACAGGCTACCCTGGTGAGGCCGGCGTCCCCCACAGAGGACACCATGATGAAACTGGCAGGAAACGCACTAAATTGGCTCCACACATGTATGCAGATCCTGGAAGAACACTACCAGGAGATACTGCAACAACTCACGGAGAGACTGAAGAGAATCCACCTCACAAACTGGCCGGAAGCATTCCAGGTGGCTACCAGGTGGGCAAGGAAGAAGTTTGGAAGAAAACTACACCGAACCACCCTGGACATAGCCGAAAGAACAATTACACCCACAAACACTCAAAGGAGCACTACAAACACAGTCTCCACAAGCAACAGATACGCAGCACTGGCAGACACCCCACCACCCCCACCCAGGACATGGAGGACCATGGCCACAGCACCCCAGGACCGGCACCAGAACCAGTACCAAAAAGAGTGGCCAGCCCTGAGACAGACAACTTCCCCCAGAAGCCCTGCACCTACACAGAGGAGGTACAGAAGAACCGGGGGAGGCCATGGGGACTGGGAGACTGAGCGACGGCCACTCCCGCAACGACACCGGAACACCACCAGGGGGCGCTCCACAACCAACAACCATGGGGACTGGCAGACGGAGCGACGGCCGCTCCCGCAAGGACACCGGAACACCACAAGGGGGCGCTCCACACCCAACAACGATGGGGACTGGCAGACTGAGCCACAGCCGCTCCCGCAACGACAACGGAGGACCACAAGAGGGCGCTCCACAACCAACCACAACCCCACCCCTAACCCCAACCCCAGCACGAACCCTACCCCCAACCCTAACCCCAAACCCAACCCTAACCCCAACCCCAGCACAAACCCTACCCCCAACCCTAAACCCAACCCTAACCCCAGCACGAACCCTACCTCCAACCTTAACCCTAACCCCAACCCCAGCACGAACCCCACCCCCAACCCTAACCCCAACCCCAGGACGAACCCTACCCCCAACCCTGACCCCAACCATACCCCCACCCCTAACCCTAACACCAACCCCACCCACAACCCTAACTCCTCAGCCCCACACCAGAGAAGCCAGAGCAGAAAACGGGACCTTTTACCCCACACGACACCCCAGATCCACCAGGAAGGTCCAGGATTGGATCATCCCGGTAAGAAAACAGAACATCATCCTGGGGGACTCCAACCTCTCCAGGATCCAATCCTACTCCAGGGGAGATCTCCAGATCGACAGCTACCCTGGAGCAACATTCCTACACGCAGCAGGGCTCCTGGAGAAAACAGCAGTGGACCCTAAGGTACAGAGAGTCATCCTGTCCTTTGGGATAAACAACAAGGACCAGCACCCCAAGAGAACTGCCATCAAGCAAGTCCAAACCACGCTGAGGGCAGCCAAAAAAACACATTCCCGTCAGCGGAGATCTGGATTCCGCTGATAAACTACTCCGGGAACCTGCAGTGCCGCCAGAAGGAAAACCTGGAAGAAATGAATGAGCACATCCGCAGGAACATGCCACACATCCCAAAGCTTCCGGAGGCGGACTTTGACACTGGAACAGACGACATCCACTGGACGGATAGGACAGCAACTGACATGCTCAACCACTGGCTGCAGCATTTGAACTAGCAATCCCCATAAACCCAAGCACAAACAGGGAGGGGAACAAAAATGTAATACTATTAAGTAACAATTATACACCCACTCAGGATGAATACAACCTTCTGGACAGGGGTCTGTCATTCATTCCCACGGTTAATACCCGCAAAAAACAAAAAGAGACCCTCAGAGGACAAGTCCAGGAGTTCCACAGGAAACTAAAACTGGCAATATTCTTTGAGGAGGCGGAAACCAGGGAACAGACACCCTTCACACCAAAATCAAACTGGGAACCCACACCGGAAGACATGCCTCCGGAAATCACACGCTTAATCTTAGAAAACAACACACTAATCACAACACTTAATCCACAAACCCACAGAGATGAGAACAACCTCAAAAGAGGAGAAAGCCAAGCACTTCTTCAACTGGCCAAAAACAAACACATAATAATCAAGCCAGCGGATAAGGGAAGTGCAATAGTCATCATGGACAGGGCACAATACACGCAGGAGGCCTACAGGCAACTTAACAACACGACACATTATAGAAAATTAAATGCACCCATATACCCGGACACAGCGCAGGAAATACACACCATCATACAGACACTCGTAGAAAAGAATTACATCACAAAACGGCAAAGCTTTTACCTAAGGGGGGAGGATAACCCGCGACCTAGAATTTTTTACCTCCTCCCTAAAATACACAAGACACCGGAATCCTGGAGCGTACCGTACGAGGTCCCGCCAGGGAGACCTATTATTTCGGACTGCAACAGCGAGTCCTACAGAATAGCGGAATACTTGGATTTTTTCCTCAATCCGCTATCAACAAAACACAATAGCTACATCAAAGACACTTACGATTTCATACACAAAATTAAAAATGCTAAAATACCGGTGGAAGCCACCCTTTTCACCATCGACATAGATAACCTCTACACAAACATAAACACAGCAGCGGGACTAACAGCAGTTAAAACATGGATGGAGAAGTACCCGGACAACAATCGACCGGACACAATTCTCCTACAATTACTGGAAATAAGTCTTACAAAAAACGACTTTGAATTCAACAAAGAATTCTTCCTTCAAACCAGCGGCACAGCGATGGGCAAAAAATTTGCACCAGCATATGCCAACATTTACATGGCACACTGGGAGGAAACAGTATTGAAAAAATGCCCCAAACTCCCCACAAACTACTTTAGATACTTAGATGACATTTGGGGAACATGTACACACAGCACAGAAGACTTCAAACACTTCATACAAATCCTCAACTCACACCATACATCTATAACAATTAAACATACCACACACAGCGAACATATAGATTTTTTGGACACTACCACATACAAAGGACCCTTATTTCCCCAAACACACACTCTAGACACAAAAGTGTTCTTTAAGGACACAGACACACATGCACTCCTACATAAAGACAGTCTCCACCCAAAACACACATTCGGAGGCTTAATTAAATCACAACTTTTAAGATTCAGGAGAATCTGCACACAAACTGCAGATTTTGAGGAGGCAACGAGAACACTATTTAAAGCATTAAAACCAAGGGGATATTCCAGATCCTTCCTTAGACAGATCTGGAAAACCTTCTTGGCCGCAAAACAACAGGACGCAAGGAAAATAATTCCGCTCATCACCACTTATTCAAAGTTAAGCCAAACAGCAAACAGAAAAATTAAACAGAACCTCACCAGGACTTTACAAAACACAAACCTACTGCAGGAACACAGAATCGTTTCGGCATACAAAAGGAACCAAAACCTAAAGGATTATCTGGTCAGCAGTAAACTACCGGTGATTAACACCCTACCCACACAAAGCCGGACATTCCACAGACGGAGCACGGCAATTAAGAACAACACCACAAACACAACCTACCTTATAAATAAACAATCACAGCCAACACACAGAACTGCGTGTATGCAATACAGTGCAAACACTGCAACATAAAATATGTAGGGGAGACAGGAAATGAAATTAGGACTAGATTAGCACAACACATATATAACATCAAAAACCATAGAGAAATAGACACACACCTAGTGCCGCACTTCCTACACCATGGACTCGACGCACTAGAAATATCGGGTCTTCAAGCAAACATAAACTGGACACAAGAGGACAGACGTAGAGCAGAAAGACATTGGATTAGAAAACTTAACACCATATTCCCAGCAGGTTTAAATAAACGCTGGTAGAACTTAAAACAAAGAAGGGACCAAATTCTTCCTAAATTAAAGGTTGCAGTACCCTGAACGGGCAGCGCAAACTTTCCTTCCCAAGGCATCCTCACACGGGTTGACTTGGAAAATAAAGATTTAACTCAAAAACCTAAACCAGCCAGCGCCTTCAGTTATTACTGACAACTGGGATAGAATCACACAAAAAAATAAACACAAAAAATACCACAACAACAGGAAATACCCTTAAACAGGACAAAACATAGATGAACACAAAGAACCCATGGGGACAAACAGGACTCCTCCCCCCACGGGGCTCCTCCCCCAAACCGGTCTCAGACTGGTCTCAACCAGGTCCTCTCAGGGACCGTAAATACCGGTGCAAAAACAGCACCCACTTCACACCTGAAGAAGCCTGAGACAAGGCGTCAACCTCGAGTTGACAACGCACGCTACCAATCAGTCAAAAACCCCACCGCCGACTGCACCACCGCTTACACAAATCAAACACCACACCCACACAACACAGCACCTACACCAAATACTATGGCAGCCTTTGCGGAAGCTACAAGGATTCTCTTTAAGATTATCCAGACCACACACCACCTTCAGAACACTGCAGCGTCCGGAGGGAAGACTATTCCACCAGCAAGCCTGCAAAGGAAGATGCGGGAACTGGCTACCCTGGTGAGGCCGGCATCCCCCACAGAGGACACCATGGTGAAACTGGCAGGAAACGCACTGAATTGGCTCCACACGTGTATGCAGATCTTGGAAGAACACTACCGGGAGATACTGCGACAACTCACGGAAAAGCTGAAGAGAATCCACCTCAGAAACTGGCCGGAAGCATTCCAGGTGGCTACCAGGTGGGCAAGGAAGAAGTTTGGAAGAAAACTACACCGAACCACCCTGGACATAGCCGAAAAACAATCACACCCACAAGCACTCAGAGGAGCACTACAAGCACAGTCTCCACGAGCAACAGGTACACAGCACTGGCAGACACCCCACCACCCCCACCCAGGACATGGAGGACCATGGACACAGAACCCCAGGACCGGCACCAGAACCAGTACCGAAGAGAGTGGCCAGCCCTGAGACCGACAACTTCCCCCAGAAGCCCTGCACCAACAAGGAGGAACGGAGGGTACAGGAGAACCGCGGGACGCCATGGGGACTGGGAAACTGAGCCACAGCCGCTCCCGCAACGACGCCGGAGGACCACAAGGGGGCGCTCCACAACTAACCACAACCACACCCCTAACCCCAACTCCAACCCCAACCCCAGCACGAACCCTACCCCCAACCCTAACCCTAACCCCAACCCCAACTTCCCAGGGGCCAAATTCCAGGGAGGCCAGGGAGGTATTAGAGAAAGGGTTAAACTTCATTCCCACCCCAGGACGGGTCGACCGTATGCAATTACGTAGGGATATACATGTATATCACAGGAGACTCAAATTGCTTGATTATTTTCAATATGAGTCCAATTATCCCCACAGGCCATTTACGGGGTCTTCCACATGGGAACCTGAGGTGAATCTGGTGTCGGGAGCGATCCGGACCCTGATAGAGGAGGATCGAGATGCAGTCTCACGATTTCGGCCTAGTGCTGCCAGGAAAACAAATTTGACTGCACAACAGTGGCAGGCTCTCAAGGCCTTGAGGGCCTGCCACTCAATTATTATTAAACCGGCAGACAAAGGATCTCAAATTGTTATTTTGGACAAGGCACAATATCTCTTTGAAGCAAACAGGCAATTAAATAACCCCAAACATTATGTCCCATTATTACATAGCATACAATTGGATACACAGATTTTGATACAGCAAATAATAACAAAACTATACGAGGACAACTTCATTGACAAAAAACAATGGCTTTATTTATTGGGACCAGATACTCCTAGGCCCAGGCAATTTTACCTATTACCAAAAATACATAAACCTCCGGAGGAATGGACGGTCCCTTTCCGGATTCCATGTGGTCGACCCATCGTCAGTGACTGCGATAGTGAGTCATATAGAGTTGCAGAATACATTGATTACTATATAAATCCCTTATCCCAGAAACATCACAGTTATGTCAGGGACACATATGCCTTTGTGAATAAATTGAAGGAACTGTGTGTTCCTGCAAACTCCTTTTTATTTACTATAGACATCAAATCTTTGTACACAAATATAGATAGTAAATTGGGCCTGCAGGCAGTGACGGAAGCATTGAGGAAGTACCCAAACCCCACACGCCCAGACAGGGCAATAATAGACTTATTGGAGCTTAGCCTACACCGAAACGATTTTGAATTTAATGGGAACCATTATCTCCAAATTCATGGTACGGCGATGGGCAAGAAATTTGCACCAGCCTATGCTAATTTGTATATTAATTTTTGGGAGGAAACAGCGTTCAAGAAATGCAGTACCTTGCCATTACTTTACCTGAGGTACCTTGATGATATTTTTGGCCTTTGGGTGGAATCAACCACTAAATTTAAGGAATTCTTACAAATCATGAATTCACACCATCCTGCAATCAAAATTACGTCCAATGTACAATGGGAAACAATTGCATTCTTAGACACACAGGTCTTCTTTACACATAAGTCGGAGGAAACCAAGAGGTTGGCTACAAAGGTTTATTTTAAAGATACCGATAGACATGCCCTTCTACACAAATCCAGTAATCACCCGAAACATACATACAAAGGGCTAATAAAATCACAGCTGATTCGCTTCCACAGAATCTGTACTCTGCCGGAGGATGTGGAGATTGCCACCTAAACACTTTTTACAGCTTTAGGGCCTCGGGGTTACTCCAAGCGGTTCCTGAGGAAAATCAAAGCTGAGGTTAAAGATATATTCCACAAGAATGGCCAATATAGGAAGGATGGGGACGAGTGCGCAATAATACCTATGGTGCTTACATATTCGCAGTCTCTGGCTCGATTCACTTCTAGTGTAAAGCTTAATTTCCAGAGGGCCCAAGAACAGTGTGAGGCCCTGAAAAAGTTTAAGGTAATCTCCGCATTTAGGAGAAACAAAAATCTAAGAGACATGCTGGTGCATGCTAACATTAGGAGGAAACCAAACAAAACTAGCTTGCAGGAATACTTCATAGGTAGGAGTAAATATATTTTAAATGAACATTCAGGTGTGGGGGGGCCAATTTGGCAAGAGGTTCAGTTCAAGACAGTAAATGTGGTATATGTGATTAGATGTGCTCTCTGTAAAAAAATATATATAGGAGAAACACAGAACACACTATTGGCCAGATTACAACAACACATATACCACATTAATAAGGGGGATAAGGACACTGTTTTATATACACATTTCAAGGAACATGGTCTAAAACACCTTCAGATAGGAGGTTTGGAGACTAATAAAAACTGGTCCAAGGGACAACGCCAAAAGGCGGAGAGAAGATGGATCAAGTTATTAAAAACCATCGACCCCGTAGGGCTTAATGAAAGGTACTAATTTACCTGGAGTTTGCCTACATACGGTGACATAAATGGACTCTGACTCCTTGAACCACTCCCTGGGGTTTATGAATTTTACAAGAAATACAACAGCACCAAGGTTATGAGAGGGTATATATGAAATTATTTATTTATATAATTATTTTATTTATTTATTTATTGACTTATTTATTGATTGATGAATTGATTCAATAATTTATGCATGTTTTTATCTAGGCTGTACTTGTGTATTGGAGTGTATTTATTATAATCCCAATTTAGGGTCATTTTGGAGCACTTAATTTTATTTTTTTTGATTGTAAAAGCACTTAACTTGCATGAAGGATAATAAGAATTTTTAAAAAATAATTTATATCAATAATAAAATGGAATATTAATACCTTTCTCATGACTTGGATAGCTGGATGTAGCCCAGGTGGACAGGTTATCCCAATTAAAGGAGGCCTAATATCCAAACCTTCACAGAATAGCGGAATACTTGGATTTTTTCCTCAATCCGCTATCAACAAAACACAATAGCTACATCAAAGACACATACGATTTCATACACAAAATTAAAAATGCTAAAATACCGGTGGAAGCCACCCTTTTCACCATCGACATAGATAGCCTCTACACAAACATAAACACAGCAGCGGGACTAACGGCAGTTAAAACCTGGATGGAGAAGTACCCGGACAACAATCGTCCGGACACAATTCTCCTACAATTACTGGAAATAAGCCTTACAAAAAACGACTTTGAATTCAACAAAGAATTCTTCCTCCAAATCAGCGGCACAGCGATGGGCAAAAAATTTGCACCAGCGTATGCCAACATTTACATGGCACACTGGGAGGAAACGATTTTTAAAAAATGCCCCAAACTCCCCACAAACTACTTTAGATACTTAGATGACATTTGGGGAACATGGACACACGGCACAGAAGACTTCCAACACTTCATACAAATCTTCAACACACACCACACATCTATAACAATTACCACACACAGTGAACATATAGATTTTTTGGACACTACCACATACAAAGGACCCTTATTTCCCCAAACACACACTCTAGACACAAAAGTGTTCTTTAAGGACACAGACACACATGCACTCCTACATAAAGACAGTCTCCACCCAAAACACACATTCGGAGGCTTAATTAAATCACAACTTTTAAGATTCAGGAGAATCTGCACACAAACTGCAGATTTTGAGGAGGCAACGAGAACACTATTTAAAGCATTAAAACCAAGGGGATATTCCAGATCCTTCCTTAGACAGATCTGGAAAACCTTCTTGGCCGCAAAACAACAGGACGCAAGGAAAATAATTCCGCTCATCACCACTTATTCAAAGTTAAGCCAAACAGCAAACAGAAAAATTAAACAGAACCTCACCAGGACTTTACAAAACACAAACCTACTGCAGGAACACAGAATCGTTTCGGCATACAAAAGGAACCAAAACCTAAAGGATTATCTGGTCAGCAGTAAACTACCGGTGATTAACACCCTACCCACACAAAGCCGGACATTCCACAGACGGAGCACGGCAATTAAGAACAACACCACAAACACAACCTACCTTATAAATAAACAATCACAGCCAACACACAGAACTGCGTGTATGCAATACAGTGCAAACACTGCAACATAAAATATGTAGGGGAGACAGGAAATGAAATTAGGACTAGATTAGCACAACACATATATAACATCAAAAACCATAGAGAAATAGACACACACCTAGTGCCGCACTTCCTACACCATGGACTCGACGCACTAGAAATATCGGGTCTTCAAGCAAACATAAACTGGACACAAGAGGACAGACGTAGAGCAGAAAGACATTGGATTAGAAAACTTAACACCATATTCCCAGCAGGTTTAAATAAACGCTGGTAAAACAAAGTAGGGACCAAATTCTTCCTAAATTAAAGGTTGCAGTACCCTGAATGGCCAGCGCAAACTTTCCTTCCCAAGGCGCCCTCACACGGGTTGACTTGGGAAATAAAGATTTAACTTAAAAACCTAAACCAGCCAGCGCCTTCAGTTATTACTAACAACTGGGATAGAATCACACAAAGTAAACACAAAAAATACCACAACAACAGGAAATACCTTTAAACAGAACAAAACATAGAGGAACACAAACAAACCGCGGGGACAAACATAACTCCTCCCCCCACGGGGCTCCTCCCCCAAACCGGTCTCAGACTGGTCTCAACCAGGTCCTCTCAGGGGGCTCCTCCCCCAAGCCGGTCTCAGACTGGTCTCAACCAGGTCCTCTCAGGGACCGTAAATACCGGTGCAAAAACAGCACCCACCTCACACCTGAAGAAGCCTGAGACAAGGCGAAACGTCGTGCGCATAGAACAACCTGGGAGAAGCAGCAAGGACTACGAACACTCTTCTAGAAGAATAGAAGAATCGCTCCTGCTGAGGAAAACTTCTCTAAAAAGCAAAAACAAACTGCAGTTTTAACTGCTGACTACTGGTAGACGCCGCTGCTGCAGCACACGGACCAGGAGTACTACAGACACGGCACTACAGGGACTGTGCTATCTTGTAGTGGAAACCTAACGGTGTCAACTAAGCTACAAGGTACCAGTCTTGGTAAGTATAGGCTGTATTGGTATGCGTTAACCTCGAGTTAACAACGCACGCTACCAATCAGCCAAAAACCGCACCGCCGACTGAACCACCGCTTACACAAACCAAAACACCACACCCACACAACACAGCACCTACACCTAATAGTATGGCAGCCTTTGCGGAAGCCACCAGGATTCTCTTCAAGATTATCCAGACCACACACCACCTTCAGAACACTGCAGTGACCGGAGGGAAGACTGTTCCACCAGCAAGCCTGCAAAGGAAGATGCGGGAACAGGCTACCCTGGTGAGGCCGGCGTCCCCCACAGAGGACACCATGATGAAACTGGCAGGAAACGCACTAAATTGGCTCCACACATGTATGCAGATCCTGGAAGAACACTACCAGGAGATACTGCAACAACTCACGGAGAGACTGAAGAGAATCCACCTCACAAACTGGCCGGAAGCATTCCAGGTGGCTACCAGGTGGGCAAGGAAGAAGTTTGGAAGAAAACTACACCGAACCACCCTGGACATAGCCGAAAGAACAATTACACCCACAAACACTCAAAGGAGCACTACAAACACAGTCTCCACAAGCAACAGATACGCAGCACTGGCAGACACCCCACCACCCCCACCCAGGACATGGAGGACCATGGCCACAGCACCCCAGGACCGGCACCAGAACCAGTACCAAAAAGAGTGGCCAGCCCTGAGACAGACAACTTCCCCCAGAAGCCCTGCACCTACACAGAGGAGGTACAGAAGAACCGGGGGAGGCCATGGGGACTGGGAGACTGAGCGACGGCCACTCCCGCAACGACACCGGAACACCACCAGGGGGCGCTCCACAACCAACAACCATGGGGACTGGCAGACGGAGCGACGGCCGCTCCCGCAAGGACACCGGAACACCACAAGGGGGCGCTCCACACCCAACAACGATGGGGACTGGCAGACTGAGCCACAGCCGCTCCCGCAACGACAACGGAGGACCACAAGAGGGCGCTCCACAACCAACCACAACCCCACCCCTAACCCCAACCCCAGCACGAACCCTACCCCCAACCCTAACCCCAAACCCAACCCTAACCCCAACCCCAGCACAAACCCTACCCCCAACCCTAAACCCAACCCTAACCCCAGCACGAACCCTACCTCCAACCTTAACCCTAACCCCAACCCCAGCACGAACCCCACCCCCAACCCTAACCCCAACCCCAGGACGAACCCTACCCCCAACCCTGACCCCAACCATACCCCCACCCCTAACCCTAACACCAACCCCACCCACAACCCTAACTCCTCAGCCCCACACCAGAGAAGCCAGAGCAGAAAACGGGACCTTTTACCCCACACGACACCCCAGATCCACCAGGAAGGTCCAGGATTGGATCATCCCGGTAAGAAAACAGAACATCATCCTGGGGGACTCCAACCTCTCCAGGATCCAATCCTACTCCAGGGGAGATCTCCAGATCGACAGCTACCCTGGAGCAACATTCCTACACGCAGCAGGGCTCCTGGAGAAAACAGCAGTGGACCCTAAGGTACAGAGAGTCATCCTGTCCTTTGGGATAAACAACAAGGACCAGCACCCCAAGAGAACTGCCATCAAGCAAGTCCAAACCACGCTGAGGGCAGCCAAAAAAACACATTCCCGTCAGCGGAGATCTGGATTCCGCTGATAAACTACTCCGGGAACCTGCAGTGCCGCCAGAAGGAAAACCTGGAAGAAATGAATGAGCACATCCGCAGGAACATGCCACACATCCCAAAGCTTCCGGAGGCGGACTTTGACACTGGAACAGACGACATCCACTGGACGGATAGGACAGCAACTGACATGCTCAACCACTGGCTGCAGCATTTGAACTAGCAATCCCCATAAACCCAAGCACAAACAGGGAGGGGAACAAAAATGTAATACTATTAAGTAACAATTATACACCCACTCAGGATGAATACAACCTTCTGGACAGGGGTCTGTCATTCATTCCCACGGTTAATACCCGCAAAAAACAAAAAGAGACCCTCAGAGGACAAGTCCAGGAGTTCCACAGGAAACTAAAACTGGCAATATTCTTTGAGGAGGCGGAAACCAGGGAACAGACACCCTTCACACCAAAATCAAACTGGGAACCCACACCGGAAGACATGCCTCCGGAAATCACACGCTTAATCTTAGAAAACAACACACTAATCACAACACTTAATCCACAAACCCACAGAGATGAGAACAACCTCAAAAGAGGAGAAAGCCAAGCACTTCTTCAACTGGCCAAAAACAAACACATAATAATCAAGCCAGCGGATAAGGGAAGTGCAATAGTCATCATGGACAGGGCACAATACACGCAGGAGGCCTACAGGCAACTTAACAACACGACACATTATAGAAAATTAAATGCACCCATATACCCGGACACAGCGCAGGAAATACACACCATCATACAGACACTCGTAGAAAAGAATTACATCACAAAACGGCAAAGCTTTTACCTAAGGGGGGAGGATAACCCGCGACCTAGAATTTTTTACCTCCTCCCTAAAATACACAAGACACCGGAATCCTGGAGCGTACCGTACGAGGTCCCGCCAGGGAGACCTATTATTTCGGACTGCAACAGCGAGTCCTACAGAATAGCGGAATACTTGGATTTTTTCCTCAATCCGCTATCAACAAAACACAATAGCTACATCAAAGACACTTACGATTTCATACACAAAATTAAAAATGCTAAAATACCGGTGGAAGCCACCCTTTTCACCATCGACATAGATAACCTCTACACAAACATAAACACAGCAGCGGGACTAACAGCAGTTAAAACATGGATGGAGAAGTACCCGGACAACAATCGACCGGACACAATTCTCCTACAATTACTGGAAATAAGTCTTACAAAAAACGACTTTGAATTCAACAAAGAATTCTTCCTTCAAACCAGCGGCACAGCGATGGGCAAAAAATTTGCACCAGCATATGCCAACATTTACATGGCACACTGGGAGGAAACAGTATTGAAAAAATGCCCCAAACTCCCCACAAACTACTTTAGATACTTAGATGACATTTGGGGAACATGTACACACAGCACAGAAGACTTCAAACACTTCATACAAATCCTCAACTCACACCATACATCTATAACAATTAAACATACCACACACAGCGAACATATAGATTTTTTGGACACTACCACATACAAAGGACCCTTATTTCCCCAAACACACACTTTGGACACAAAAGTGTTCTTTAAGGACACAGACACACATGCACTCCTACATAAAGACAGTCTCCACCCAAAACACACATTCGGAGGCTTAATTAAATCACAACTTTTAAGATTCAGGAGAATCTGCACACAAACTGCAGATTTTGAGGAGGCAACCAGAACACTATTTAAAGCATTAAAACCAAGGGGATATTCCAGATCCTTCCTTAGACAGATCTGGAAAACCTTCTTGGCCGCAAAACAACAGGACGCAAGGAAAATAATTCCGCTCATCACCACTTATTCAAAGTTAAGCCAAACAGCAAACAGAAAAATTAAACAGAACCTCACCAGGACTTTACAAAACACAAACCTACTGCAGGAACACAGAATCGTTTCGGCATACAAAAGGAACCAAAACCTAAAGGATTATCTGGTCAGCAGTAAACTACCGGTGATTAACACCCTACCCACACAAAGCCGGACATTCCACAGACGGAGCACGGCAATTAAGAACAACACCACAAACACAACCTACCTTATAAATAAACAATCACAGCCAACACACAGAACTGCGTGTATGCAATACAGTGCAAACACTGCAACATAAAATATGTAGGGGAGACAGGAAATGAAATTAGGACTAGATTAGCACAACACATATATAACATCAAAAACCATAGAGAAATAGACACACACCTAGTGCCGCACTTCCTACACCATGGACTCGACGCACTAGAAATATCGGGTCTTCAAGCAAACATAAACTGGACACAAGAGGACAGACGTAGAGCAGAAAGACATTGGATTAGAAAACTTAACACCATATTCCCAGCAGGTTTAAATAAACGCTGGTAGAACTTAAAACAAAGAAGGGACCAAATTCTTCCTAAATTAAAGGTTGCAGTACCCTGAACGGGCAGCGCAAACTTTCCTTCCCAAGGCATCCTCACACGGGTTGACTTGGAAAATAAAGATTTAACTCAAAAACCTAAACCAGCCAGCGCCTTCAGTTATTACTGACAACTGGGATAGAATCACACAAAAAAATAAACACAAAAAATACCACAACAACAGGAAATACCCTTAAACAGGACAAAACATAGATGAACACAAAGAACCCATGGGGACAAACAGGACTCCTCCCCCCACGGGGCTCCTCCCCCAAACCGGTCTCAGACTGGTCTCAACCAGGTCCTCTCAGGGACCGTAAATACCGGTGCAAAAACAGCACCCACTTCACACCTGAAGAAGCCTGAGACAAGGCGTCAACCTCGAGTTGACAACGCACGCTACCAATCAGTCAAAAACCCCACCGCCGACTGCACCACCGCTTACACAAATCAAACACCACACCCACACAACACAGCACCTACACCAAATACTATGGCAGCCTTTGCGGAAGCTACAAGGATTCTCTTTAAGATTATCCAGACCACACACCACCTTCAGAACACTGCAGCGTCCGGAGGGAAGACTATTCCACCAGCAAGCCTGCAAAGGAAGATGCGGGAACTGGCTACCCTGGTGAGGCCGGCATCCCCCACAGAGGACACCATGGTGAAACTGGCAGGAAACGCACTGAATTGGCTCCACACGTGTATGCAGATCTTGGAAGAACACTACCGGGAGATACTGCGACAACTCACGGAAAAGCTGAAGAGAATCCACCTCAGAAACTGGCCGGAAGCATTCCAGGTGGCTACCAGGTGGGCAAGGAAGAAGTTTGGAAGAAAACTACACCGAACCACCCTGGACATAGCCGAAAAACAATCACACCCACAAGCACTCAGAGGAGCACTACAAGCACAGTCTCCACGAGCAACAGGTACACAGCACTGGCAGACACCCCACCACCCCCACCCAGGACATGGAGGACCATGGACACAGAACCCCAGGACCGGCACCAGAACCAGTACCGAAGAGAGTGGCCAGCCCTGAGACCGACAACTTCCCCCAGAAGCCCTGCACCAACAAGGAGGAACGGAGGGTACAGGAGAACCGCGGGACGCCATGGGGACTGGGAAACTGAGCCACAGCCGCTCCCGCAACGACGCCGGAGGACCACAAGGGGGCGCTCCACAACTAACCACAACCACACCCCTAACCCCAACTCCAACCCCAACCCCAGCACGAACCCTACCCCCAACCCTAACCCTAACCCCAACCCCAACTTCCCAGGGGCCAAATTCCAGGGAGGCCAGGGAGGTATTAGAGAAAGGGTTAAACTTCATTCCCACCCCAGGACGGGTCGACCGTATGCAATTACGTAGGGATATACATGTATATCACAGGAGACTCAAATTGCTTGATTATTTTCAATATGAGTCCAATTATCCCCACAGGCCATTTACGGGGTCTTCCACATGGGAACCTGAGGTGAATCTGGTGTCGGGAGCGATCCGGACCCTGATAGAGGAGGATCGAGATGCAGTCTCACGATTTCGGCCTAGTGCTGCCAGGAAAACAAATTTGACTGCACAACAGTGGCAGGCTCTCAAGGCCTTGAGGGCCTGCCACTCAATTATTATTAAACCGGCAGACAAAGGATCTCAAATTGTTATTTTGGACAAGGCACAATATCTCTTTGAAGCAAACAGGCAATTAAATAACCCCAAACATTATGTCCCATTATTACATAGCATACAATTGGATACACAGATTTTGATACAGCAAATAATAACAAAACTATACGAGGACAACTTCATTGACAAAAAACAATGGCTTTATTTATTGGGACCAGATACTCCTAGGCCCAGGCAATTTTACCTATTACCAAAAATACATAAACCTCCGGAGGAATGGACGGTCCCTTTCCGGATTCCATGTGGTCGACCCATCGTCAGTGACTGCGATAGTGAGTCATATAGAGTTGCAGAATACATTGATTACTATATAAATCCCTTATCCCAGAAACATCACAGTTATGTCAGGGACACATATGCCTTTGTGAATAAATTGAAGGAACTGTGTGTTCCTGCAAACTCCTTTTTATTTACTATAGACATCAAATCTTTGTACACAAATATAGATAGTAAATTGGGCCTGCAGGCAGTGACGGAAGCATTGAGGAAGTACCCAAACCCCACACGCCCAGACAGGGCAATAATAGACTTATTGGAGCTTAGCCTACACCGAAACGATTTTGAATTTAATGGGAACCATTATCTCCAAATTCATGGTACGGCGATGGGCAAGAAATTTGCACCAGCCTATGCTAATTTGTATATTAATTTTTGGGAGGAAACAGCGTTCAAGAAATGCAGTACCTTGCCATTACTTTACCTGAGGTACCTTGATGATATTTTTGGCCTTTGGGTGGAATCAACCACTAAATTTAAGGAATTCTTACAAATCATGAATTCACACCATCCTGCAATCAAAATTACGTCCAATGTACAATGGGAAACAATTGCATTCTTAGACACACAGGTCTTCTTTACACATAAGTCGGAGGAAACCAAGAGGTTGGCTACAAAGGTTTATTTTAAAGATACCGATAGACATGCCCTTCTACACAAATCCAGTAATCACCCGAAACATACATACAAAGGGCTAATAAAATCACAGCTGATTCGCTTCCACAGAATCTGTACTCTGCCGGAGGATGTGGAGATTGCCACCTAAACACTTTTTACAGCTTTAGGGCCTCGGGGTTACTCCAAGCGGTTCCTGAGGAAAATCAAAGCTGAGGTTAAAGATATATTCCACAAGAATGGCCAATATAGGAAGGATGGGGACGAGTGCGCAATAATACCTATGGTGCTTACATATTCGCAGTCTCTGGCTCGATTCACTTCTAGTGTAAAGCTTAATTTCCAGAGGGCCCAAGAACAGTGTGAGGCCCTGAAAAAGTTTAAGGTAATCTCCGCATTTAGGAGAAACAAAAATCTAAGAGACATGCTGGTGCATGCTAACATTAGGAGGAAACCAAACAAAACTAGCTTGCAGGAATACTTCATAGGTAGGAGTAAATATATTTTAAATGAACATTCAGGTGTGGGGGGGCCAATTTGGCAAGAGGTTCAGTTCAAGACAGTAAATGTGGTATATGTGATTAGATGTGCTCTCTGTAAAAAAATATATATAGGAGAAACACAGAACACACTATTGGCCAGATTACAACAACACATATACCACATTAATAAGGGGGATAAGGACACTGTTTTATATACACATTTCAAGGAACATGGTCTAAAACACCTTCAGATAGGAGGTTTGGAGACTAATAAAAACTGGTCCAAGGGACAACGCCAAAAGGCGGAGAGAAGATGGATCAAGTTATTAAAAACCATCGACCCCGTAGGGCTTAATGAAAGGTACTAATTTACCTGGAGTTTGCCTACATACGGTGACATAAATGGACTCTGACTCCTTGAACCACTCCCTGGGGTTTATGAATTTTACAAGAAATACAACAGCACCAAGGTTATGAGAGGGTATATATGAAATTATTTATTTATATAATTATTTTATTTATTTATTTATTGACTTATTTATTGATTGATGAATTGATTCAATAATTTATGCATGTTTTTATCTAGGCTGTACTTGTGTATTGGAGTGTATTTATTATAATCCCAATTTAGGGTCATTTTGGAGCACTTAATTTTATTTTTTTTGATTGTAAAAGCACTTAACTTGCATGAAGGATAATAAGAATTTTTAAAAAATAATTTATATCAATAATAAAATGGAATATTAATACCTTTCTCATGACTTGGATAGCTGGATGTAGCCCAGGTGGACAGGTTATCCCAATTAAAGGAGGCCTAATATCCAAACCTTCACAGAATAGCGGAATACTTGGATTTTTTCCTCAATCCGCTATCAACAAAACACAATAGCTACATCAAAGACACATACGATTTCATACACAAAATTAAAAATGCTAAAATACCGGTGGAAGCCACCCTTTTCACCATCGACATAGATAGCCTCTACACAAACATAAACACAGCAGCGGGACTAACGGCAGTTAAAACCTGGATGGAGAAGTACCCGGACAACAATCGTCCGGACACAATTCTCCTACAATTACTGGAAATAAGCCTTACAAAAAACGACTTTGAATTCAACAAAGAATTCTTCCTCCAAATCAGCGGCACAGCGATGGGCAAAAAATTTGCACCAGCGTATGCCAACATTTACATGGCACACTGGGAGGAAACGATTTTTAAAAAATGCCCCAAACTCCCCACAAACTACTTTAGATACTTAGATGACATTTGGGGAACATGGACACACGGCACAGAAGACTTCCAACACTTCATACAAATCTTCAACACACACCACACATCTATAACAATTACCACACACAGTGAACATATAGATTTTTTGGACACTACCACATACAAAGGACCCTTATTTCCCCAAACACACACTCTAGACACAAAAGTGTTCTTTAAGGACACGGATACACATGCACTCCTACATAAAGACAGTCTCCACCCAAAACACACATTCGGAGGCTTAATTAAATCACAACTTCTAAGATTCAGGAGAATCTGCACACAAACTGCAGATTTTGAGGAGGCAACCAGAACACTATTCAAAGCGTTAAAACCAAGGGGATATTCCAGATCCTTCCTCAGACAGATCCGGAAAACCTTCTTGGCCCCAAAAGAACAGGACGCGAGGAAAATAATTCCGCTCATCACAACTTACTCAAAGTTAAGCCAAACAGCAAACAAGAAAATCAAACAGAACCTCACCAGGACTTTACAAAACACGAATCTACTGCGGGAACACAGGATCGTTTCGGCATACAAAAGGAACCGGAACCTCAAGGATTATCTGGTCAGCAGTAAACTGCCGGAGATTAACGCCCCACCCACACAAAGCCGGACATTCCACAGACAGAGCACGGCAATCAAGAACAACACCACAAACACAATATACCTTATCAGACAAACAATTACAGCAAACACACAAAACTGCGTATATGCAATACAGTGCAAACGCTGCAATGTAAAATATGTAGGGGAGACAGGAAATGAAATTAGGACTAGATTAGCACAACACATATATAACATTAAAAACCATAGGGAAATGGACACACACCTAGTGCCGCACTTCCTACACCATGGACTCGACGCACTAGAAATATCGGGTCTTCAAACAAACATAAACTGGACACAAGAGGACAGACGTAGAGCAGAAAGACATTGGATTAGAAAACTTAACACCATATTCCCAGCGGGTTTAAATAAACGCTGGTAAAACAAAGTAGGGACCAAATTCTTCCTAAATTAAAGGTTGCAGTACCCTGAATGGCCAGCGCAAACTTTCCTTCCCAAGGCGCCCTCACACGGGTTGACTTGGGAAATAAAGATTTAACTTAAAAACCTAAACCAGCCAGCGCCTTCAGTTATTACTAACAACTGGGATAGAATCACACAAAGTAAACACAAAAAATACCACAACAACAGGAAATACCTTTAAACAGGACAAAACATAGAGGAACACAAACAAACCGCGGGGACAAACAGGACTCCTCCCCCCACGGGGCTCCTCCCCCAAACCGGTCTCAGACTGGTCTCAACCAGGTCCTCTCAGGGGGCTCCTCCCCCAAACCGGTCTCAGACTGGTCTCAATCAGGTCCTCTCAGGGACCGTAAATACCGGTGCAAAAACAGCACCCACCTCACACCTGAAGAAGCCTGAGACAAGGCGAAACGTCGTGCACATAGAACAACCTGGGAGAAGCAGCAAGGACTACGAACACTCTTCTAGAAGAATAGAAGAATCGCTCCTGCTGAGGAAAACTTCTCTAAAAAGCAAAAACAAACTGCAGTTTTAACTGCTGACTACTGGTAGACGCCGCTGCTGCAGTACACGGACCAGGAGTACTACAGACACGGCACTACAGGGACTGTGCTATCTTGTAGTGGAAACCTAACGGTGTCAACTAAGCTACAAGGTACCAGTCTTGGTAAGTATAGGCTATATTGGTATGCGTTAACCTCGAGTTAACAATGCACGCTACCAATCAGCCAAAAAACCGCACCGCCGACTGCACCACCGCTTACACAAACCAAAACACCACACCCACACAACACAGCACCTACACCTAATAGTATGGCAGCCTTTGCGGAAGCCACCAGGATTCTCTTCAAGATTATCCAGACCACACACCACCTTCAGAACACTGCAGTGACCGGAGGGAAGACTGTTCCACCAGCAAGCCTGCAAAGGAAGATGCGGGAACTGGCTACCCTGGTGAGGCCGGCGTCCCCCACAGAGGACACCATGATGAAACTGGCAGGAAACGCACTGAATTGGCTCCACACATGTATGCAGATCCTGGAAGAACACTACCAGGAGATACTGCAACAACTCACGGAGAGACTGAAGAGAATCCACCTCAGAAACTGGCCAGAAGCATTCCAGGTGGCTACCAGGTGGGCAAGGAAGAAGTTTGGAAGAAAACTACACCGAACCACCCTGGACATAGCCGAAAGAACAATTACACCAACAAACACTCAGAGGAGCACTACAAACACAGTCTCCACAAGCAACAGATACGCAGCACTGGCAGACACCCCACCACCCCCACCCAGGACATGGAGGACCATAGCCACAGCACCCCAGGACCGGCACCAGAACCAGTACCAAAAAGAGTGGCCAGCCCTGAGGCAGACGACTTCCCCCAGAAGCCCTGCACCTACACAAAGGAGGTACAGAAGAACCGGGGGAGGCCATGGGGACTGGGAGACTGAGCGACGGCCACTCCCGCAACGACACCGGAACACCACCAGGGGGCGCTCCACAACCAACAACCATGGGGACTGGCAGACGGAGCGACGGCCGCTCCCGCAAGGACACCGGAACACCACAAGGGGGCGCTCCACACCCAACAACGATGGGGACTGGCAGACTGAGCCACAGCCGCTCCCGCAACGACAACGGAGGACCACAAGAGGGCGCTCCACAACCAACCACAACCCCACCCCTAACCCCAACCCCAGCACGAACCCTACCCCCAACCCTAACCCCAAACCCAACCCTAACCCCAACCCCAGCACAAACCCTACCCCCAACCCTAAACCCAACCCTAACCCCAGCACGAACCCTACCTCCAACCTTAACCCTAACCCCAACCCCAGCACGAACCCCACCCCCAACCCTAACCCCAACCCCAGGACGAACCCTACCCCCAACCCTGACCCCAACCATACCCCCACCCCTAACCCTAACACCAACCCCACCCACAACCCTAACTCCTCAGCCCCACACCAGAGAAGCCAGAGCAGAAAACGGGACCTTTTACCCCACACGACACCCCAGATCCACCAGGAAGGTCCAGGATTGGATCATCCCGGTAAGAAAACAGAACATCATCCTGGGGGACTCCAACCTCTCCAGGATCCAATCCTACTCCAGGGGAGATCTCCAGATCGACAGCTACCCTGGAGCAACATTCCTACACGCAGCAGGGCTCCTGGAGAAAACAGCAGTGGACCCTAAGGTACAGAGAGTCATCCTGTCCTTTGGGATAAACAACAAGGACCAGCACCCCAAGAGAACTGCCATCAAGCAAGTCCAAACCACGCTGAGGGCAGCCAAAAAAACACATTCCCGTCAGCGGAGATCTGGATTCCGCTGATAAACTACTCCGGGAACCTGCAGTGCCGCCAGAAGGAAAACCTGGAAGAAATGAATGAGCACATCCGCAGGAACATGCCACACATCCCAAAGCTTCCGGAGGCGGACTTTGACACTGGAACAGACGACATCCACTGGACGGATAGGACAGCAACTGACATGCTCAACCACTGGCTGCAGCATTTGAACTAGCAATCCCCATAAACCCAAGCACAAACAGGGAGGGGAACAAAAATGTAATACTATTAAGTAACAATTATACACCCACTCAGGATGAATACAACCTTCTGGACAGGGGTCTGTCATTCATTCCCACGGTTAATACCCGCAAAAAACAAAAAGAGACCCTCAGAGGACAAGTCCAGGAGTTCCACAGGAAACTAAAACTGGCAATATTCTTTGAGGAGGCGGAAACCAGGGAACAGACACCCTTCACACCAAAATCAAACTGGGAACCCACACCGGAAGACATGCCTCCGGAAATCACACGCTTAATCTTAGAAAACAACACACTAATCACAACACTTAATCCACAAACCCACAGAGATGAGAACAACCTCAAAAGAGGAGAAAGCCAAGCACTTCTTCAACTGGCCAAAAACAAACACATAATAATCAAGCCAGCGGATAAGGGAAGTGCAATAGTCATCATGGACAGGGCACAATACACGCAGGAGGCCTACAGGCAACTTAACAACACGACACATTATAGAAAATTAAATGCACCCATATACCCGGACACAGCGCAGGAAATACACACCATCATACAGACACTCGTAGAAAAGAATTACATCACAAAACGGCAAAGCTTTTACCTAAGGGGGGAGGATAACCCGCGACCTAGAATTTTTTACCTCCTCCCTAAAATACACAAGACACCGGAATCCTGGAGCGTACCGTACGAGGTCCCGCCAGGGAGACCTATTATTTCGGACTGCAACAGCGAGTCCTACAGAATAGCGGAATACTTGGATTTTTTCCTCAATCCGCTATCAACAAAACACAATAGCTACATCAAAGACACTTACGATTTCATACACAAAATTAAAAATGCTAAAATACCGGTGGAAGCCACCCTTTTCACCATCGACATAGATAACCTCTACACAAACATAAACACAGCAGCGGGACTAACAGCAGTTAAAACATGGATGGAGAAGTACCCGGACAACAATCGACCGGACACAATTCTCCTACAATTACTGGAAATAAGTCTTACAAAAAACGACTTTGAATTCAACAAAGAATTCTTCCTTCAAACCAGCGGCACAGCGATGGGCAAAAAATTTGCACCAGCATATGCCAACATTTACATGGCACACTGGGAGGAAACAGTATTGAAAAAATGCCCCAAACTCCCCACAAACTACTTTAGATACTTAGATGACATTTGGGGAACATGTACACACAGCACAGAAGACTTCAAACACTTCATACAAATCCTCAACTCACACCATACATCTATAACAATTAAACATACCACACACAGCGAACATATAGATTTTTTGGACACTACCACATACAAAGGACCCTTATTTCCCCAAACACACACTTTGGACACAAAAGTGTTCTTTAAGGACACAGACAGACATGCACTCCTACATAAAGACAGTCTCCACCCAAAACACACATTCGGAGGCTTAATTAAATCACAACTTTTAAGATTCAGGAGAATCTGCACACAAACTGCAGATTTTGAGGAGGCAACCAGAACACTATTTAAAGCATTAAAACCAAGGGGATATTCCAGATCCTTCCTTAGACAGATCTGGAAAACCTTCTTGGCCGCAAAACAACAGGACGCAAGGAAAATAATTCCGCTCATCACCACTTATTCAAAGTTAAGCCAAACAGCAAACAGAAAAATTAAACAGAACCTCACCAGGACTTTACAAAACACAAACCTACTGCAGGAACACAGAATCGTTTCGGCATACAAAAGGAACCAAAACCTAAAGGATTATCTGGTCAGCAGTAAACTACCGGTGATTAACACCCTACCCACACAAAGCCGGACATTCCACAGACGGAGCACGGCAATTAAGAACAACACCACAAACACAACCTACCTTATAAATAAACAATCACAGCCAACACACAGAACTGCGTGTATGCAATACAGTGCAAACACTGCAACATAAAATATGTAGGGGAGACAGGAAATGAAATTAGGACTAGATTAGCACAACACATATATAACATCAAAAACCATAGAGAAATAGACACACACCTAGTGCCGCACTTCCTACACCATGGACTCGACGCACTAGAAATATCGGGTCTTCAAGCAAACATAAACTGGACACAAGAGGACAGACGTAGAGCAGAAAGACATTGGATTAGAAAACTTAACACCATATTCCCAGCAGGTTTAAATAAACGCTGGTAGAACTTAAAACAAAGAAGGGACCAAATTCTTCCTAAATTAAAGGTTGCAGTACCCTGAACGGGCAGCGCAAACTTTCCTTCCCAAGGCATCCTCACACGGGTTGACTTGGAAAATAAAGATTTAACTCAAAAACCTAAACCAGCCAGCGCCTTCAGTTATTACTGACAACTGGGATAGAATCACACAAAAAAATAAACACAAAAAATACCACAACAACAGGAAATACCCTTAAACAGGACAAAACATAGATGAACACAAAGAACCCATGGGGACAAACAGGACTCCTCCCCCCACGGGGCTCCTCCCCCAAACCGGTCTCAGACTGGTCTCAACCAGGTCCTCTCAGGGACCGTAAATACCGGTGCAAAAACAGCACCCACTTCACACCTGAAGAAGCCTGAGACAAGGCGTCAACCTCGAGTTGACAACGCACGCTACCAATCAGTCAAAAACCCCACCGCCGACTGCACCACCGCTTACACAAATCAAACACCACACCCACACAACACAGCACCTACACCAAATACTATGGCAGCCTTTGCGGAAGCTACAAGGATTCTCTTTAAGATTATCCAGACCACACACCACCTTCAGAACACTGCAGCGTCCGGAGGGAAGACTATTCCACCAGCAAGCCTGCAAAGGAAGATGCGGGAACTGGCTACCCTGGTGAGGCCGGCATCCCCCACAGAGGACACCATGGTGAAACTGGCAGGAAACGCACTGAATTGGCTCCACACGTGTATGCAGATCTTGGAAGAACACTACCGGGAGATACTGCGACAACTCACGGAAAAGCTGAAGAGAATCCACCTCAGAAACTGGCCGGAAGCATTCCAGGTGGCTACCAGGTGGGCAAGGAAGAAGTTTGGAAGAAAACTACACCGAACCACCCTGGACATAGCCGAAAAACAATCACACCCACAAGCACTCAGAGGAGCACTACAAGCACAGTCTCCACGAGCAACAGGTACACAGCACTGGCAGACACCCCACCACCCCCACCCAGGACATGGAGGACCATGGACACAGAACCCCAGGACCGGCACCAGAACCAGTACCGAAGAGAGTGGCCAGCCCTGAGACCGACAACTTCCCCCAGAAGCCCTGCACCAACAAGGAGGAACGGAGGGTACAGGAGAACCGCGGGACGCCATGGGGACTGGGAAACTGAGCCACAGCCGCTCCCGCAACGACGCCGGAGGACCACAAGGGGGCGCTCCACAACTAACCACAACCACACCCCTAACCCCAACTCCAACCCCAACCCCAGCACGAACCCTACCCCCAACCCTAACCCTAACCCCAACCCCAACTTCCCAGGGGCCAAATTCCAGGGAGGCCAGGGAGGTATTAGAGAAAGGGTTAAACTTCATTCCCACCCCAGGACGGGTCGACCGTATGCAATTACGTAGGGATATACATGTATATCACAGGAGACTCAAATTGCTTGATTATTTTCAATATGAGTCCAATTATCCCCACAGGCCATTTACGGGGTCTTCCACATGGGAACCTGAGGTGAATCTGGTGTCGGGAGCGATCCGGACCCTGATAGAGGAGGATCGAGATGCAGTCTCACGATTTCGGCCTAGTGCTGCCAGGAAAACAAATTTGACTGCACAACAGTGGCAGGCTCTCAAGGCCTTGAGGGCCTGCCACTCAATTATTATTAAACCGGCAGACAAAGGATCTCAAATTGTTATTTTGGACAAGGCACAATATCTCTTTGAAGCAAACAGGCAATTAAATAACCCCAAACATTATGTCCCATTATTACATAGCATACAATTGGATACACAGATTTTGATACAGCAAATAATAACAAAACTATACGAGGACAACTTCATTGACAAAAAACAATGGCTTTATTTATTGGGACCAGATACTCCTAGGCCCAGGCAATTTTACCTATTACCAAAAATACATAAACCTCCGGAGGAATGGACGGTCCCTTTCCGGATTCCATGTGGTCGACCCATCGTCAGTGACTGCGATAGTGAGTCATATAGAGTTGCAGAATACATTGATTACTATATAAATCCCTTATCCCAGAAACATCACAGTTATGTCAGGGACACATATGCCTTTGTGAATAAATTGAAGGAACTGTGTGTTCCTGCAAACTCCTTTTTATTTACTATAGACATCAAATCTTTGTACACAAATATAGATAGTAAATTGGGCCTGCAGGCAGTGACGGAAGCATTGAGGAAGTACCCAAACCCCACACGCCCAGACAGGGCAATAATAGACTTATTGGAGCTTAGCCTACACCGAAACGATTTTGAATTTAATGGGAACCATTATCTCCAAATTCATGGTACGGCGATGGGCAAGAAATTTGCACCAGCCTATGCTAATTTGTATATGAATTTTTGGGAGGAAACAGCGTTCAAGAAATGCAGTACCTTGCCATTACTTTACCTGAGGTACCTTGATGATATTTTTGGCCTTTGGGTGGAATCAACCACTAAATTTAAGGAATTCTTACAAATCATGAATTCACACCATCCTGCAATCAAAATTACGTCCAATGTACAATGGGAAACAATTGCATTCTTAGACACACAGGTCTTCTTTACACATAAGTCGGAGGAAACCAAGAGGTTGGCTACAAAGGTTTATTTTAAAGATACCGATAGACATGCCCTTCTACACAAATCCAGTAATCACCCGAAACATACATACAAAGGGCTAATAAAATCACAGCTGATTCGCTTCCACAGAATCTGTACTCTGCCGGAGGATGTGGAGATTGCCACCTAAACACTTTTTACAGCTTTAGGGCCTCGGGGTTACTCCAAGCGGTTCCTGAGGAAAATCAAAGCTGAGGTTAAAGATATATTCCACAAGAATGGCCAATATAGGAAGGATGGGGACGAGTGCGCAATAATACCTATGGTGCTTACATATTCGCAGTCTCTGGCTCGATTCACTTCTAGTGTAAAGCTTAATTTCCAGAGGGCCCAAGAACAGTGTGAGGCCCTGAAAAAGTTTAAGGTAATCTCCGCATTTAGGAGAAACAAAAATCTAAGAGACATGCTGGTGCATGCTAACATTAGGAGGAAACCAAACAAAACTAGCTTGCAGGAATACTTCATAGGTAGGAGTAAATATATTTTAAATGAACATTCAGGTGTGGGGGGGCCAATTTGGCAAGAGGTTCAGTTCAAGACAGTAAATGTGGTATATGTGATTAGATGTGCTCTCTGTAAAAAAATATATATAGGAGAAACACAGAACACACTATTGGCCAGATTACAACAACACATATACCACATTAATAAGGGGGATAAGGACACTGTTTTATATACACATTTCAAGGAACATGGTCTAAAACACCTTCAGATAGGAGGTTTGGAGACTAATAAAAACTGGTCCAAGGGACAACGCCAAAAGGCGGAGAGAAGATGGATCAAGTTATTAAAAACCATCGACCCCGTAGGGCTTAATGAAAGGTACTAATTTACCTGGAGTTTGCCTACATACGGTGACATAAATGGACTCTGACTCCTTGAACCACTCCCTGGGGTTTATGAATTTTACAAGAAATACAACAGCACCAAGGTTATGAGAGGGTATATATGAAATTATTTATTTATATAATTATTTTATTTATTTATTTATTGACTTATTTATTGATTGATGAATTGATTCAATAATTTATGCATGTTTTTATCTAGGCTGTACTTGTGTATTGGAGTGTATTTATTATAATCCCAATTTAGGGTCATTTTGGAGCACTTAATTTTATTTTTTTTGATTGTAAAAGCACTTAACTTGCATGAAGGATAATAAGAATTTTTTTAAAATAATTTATATCAATAATAAAATGGAATATTAATACCTTTCTCATGACTTGGATAGCTGGATGTAGCCCAGGTGGACAGGTTATCCCAATTAAAGGAGGCCTAATATCCAAACCTTCACAGAATAGCGGAATACTTGGATTTTTTCCTCAATCCGCTATCAACAAAACACAATAGCTACATCAAAGACACATACGATTTCATACACAAAATTAAAAATGCTAAAATACCGGTGGAAGCCACCCTTTTCACCATCGACATAGATAGCCTCTACACAAACATAAACACAGCAGCGGGACTAACGGCAGTTAAAACCTGGATGGAGAAGTACCCGGACAACAATCGTCCGGACACAATTCTCCTACAATTACTGGAAATAAGTCTTACAAAAAACGACTTTGAATTCAACAAAGAATTCTTCCTTCAAACCAGCGGCACAGCGATGGGCAAAAAATTTGCACCAGCATATGCCAACATTTACATGGCACACTGGGAGGAAACAGTATTGAAAAAATGCCCCAAACTCCCCACAAACTACTTTAGATACTTAGATGACATTTGGGGAACATGTACACACAGCACAGAAGACTTCAAACACTTCATACAAATCCTCAACTCACACCATACATCTATAACAATTAAACATACCACACACAGCGAACATATAGATTTTTTGGACACTACCACATACAAAGGACCCTTATTTCCCCAAACACACACTTTGGACACAAAAGTGTTCTTTAAGGACACAGACACACATGCACTCCTACATAAAGACAGTCTCCACCCAAAACACACATTCGGAGGCTTAATTAAATCACAACTTTTAAGATTCAGGAGAATCTGCACACAAACTGCAGATTTTGAGGAGGCAACCAGAACACTATTCAAAGCGTTAAAACCAAGGGGATATTCCAGATCCTTCCTCAGACAGATCCGGAAAACCTTCTTGGCCCCAAAAGAACAGGACGCGAGGAAAATAATTCCGCTCATCACAACTTACTCAAAGTTAAGCCAAACAGCAAACAAGAAAATCAAACAGAACCTCACCAGGACTTTACAAAACACGAATCTACTGCGGGAACACAGGATCGTTTCGGCATACAAAAGGAACCGGAACCTCAAGGATTATCTGGTCAGCAGTAAACTGCCGGAGATTAACGCCCCACCCACACAAAGCCGGACATTCCACAGACAGAGCACGGCAATCAAGAACAACACCACAAACACAATATACCTTATCAGACAAACAATTACAGCAAACACACAGAACTGCGTATATGCAATACAGTGCAAACGCTGCAATGTAAAATATGTAGGAGAGACAGGAAATTAAATTAGGACTAGATTAGCACAACACATATATGACATTAAAAACCATAGGGAAATGGACACACACCTAGTGCCGCACTTCCTACACCATGGACTCGACGCACTAGAAATATCGGGTCTTCAAGCTAATATAAACTGGACACAAGAGGACAGACGTAGAGCAGAAAGACATTGGATTAGAAAACTTAACACCATATTCCCGGCGGGTTTAAATAAACGCTGGTAAAACAAAGTAGGGACCAAATTCTTCCTAATTTAAAGGTTGCAGTACCCTGAATGGCCAGCGCAAACTTTCCTTCCCAAGGCGCCCTCACACGGGTTGACTTGGGAAATAAAGATTTAACTTAAAAACCTAAACCCAACCCTAACCCCAGCACGAACCCTACCTCCAACCTTAACCCTAACCCCAACCCCACCCACAACCCTAACCCCTCAGCCCCACACCGGAGGAGCCAGGGCAGAAAACGGGACCTTCTACCCCACACGACACCCCAGATCCACCAGGAAGGTCCAGGATTGGATCCTCCCGGTAAGAAAACAGAACATCATCCTGGGGGACTCCAACCTCTCCAGGATCCAATCCTACTCCAGGGGAGATCTCCAGATCGACAGCTACCCTGGAGCAACATTCCTACATGCAGCAGGGCTCCTGGAGAAAACAGCGGTGGACCCCAAGGTACAGAGAGTCATCCTGTCCTTTGGGATAAACAACAAGGACCAGCACCCCAAGAGAACTGCCATCAAGCAAGTCCAAACCACGCTGAGGGCAGCCAAAACCACATTCCCATCAGCGGAGATCTGGATTCCGCTGATAAACTACTCCGGGAACCTGCAGTGCCACCAGAAGGAAAACCTGGAAGAAATGAATGAGCACATCTGCAGGAACATGCCACACATCCCAAAACTTCCGGAGGCGGACTTTGACACTGGAACAGACGACATCCACTGGACAGATAGGACAGCAACTGACATGCTCAACCACTGGCTGCAGCATTTAAACTAGCAATCCCCATAAACCCAAGCACAAACAGGGAGGGGAACAAAAATGTAATACTATTAAGTAACAATTATACACCCACTCAGGATGAATACAGCCTTCTGGACAGGGGTCTGTCGTTCATTCCCACGGTTAATACCCGCAAAAAACAAAAAGAGACCCTCAGAGGACAAGTCCAGGAGTTCCACAGGAAACTAAAACTGGCAGTATTCTTTGAGGAGGCGGAAACCGGGGAACAGACACCCTTCACACCTAAATCAAACTGGGAACCCAGACCGGAAGACATGCCTCCAGAAATCACACACTTAATCCTAGAAAACAACACACTAATTACAACACTTAATCCACAAACCCACAGAGATGAGAACAACCTCAGCAGAGGAGAAAGCCAAGCACTCCTTTGACTGGCCAAAAACAAACACATAATAATCAAACCAGCGGATAAGGGAAGTGCAATAGTCATCATGGACAGGGCACAATACACGCAGGAGGCCTACAGGCAACTTAACAACACGACACATTATAGAAAATTAAATGCACCCATATACCCGGACACAGCGCAGGAAATACACACCATCATACGGACACTCGTAGAAAAGAATTACATCACAAAACGGCAAAGCTTTTACCTAAGGGGGGGAGGACAACCCGCGACCTAGAATTTTTTACCTCCTCCCTAAAATACACAAGACACCGGAATCCTGGAGCGTACCGTACGAGGTCCCGCCAGGGAGACCTATTATTTCGGACTGCAACAGCGAGTCCTACAGAATAGCGGAATACTTGGATTTTTTCCTCAATCCGCTATCAACAAAACACAATAGCTACATCAAAGACACATACGATTTCATACACAAAATTAAAAATGCTAAAATACCGGTGGAAGCCACCCTTTTCACCATCGACATAGATAGCCTCTACACAAACATAAACACAGCAGCGGGACTAACGGCAGTTAAAACCTGGATGGAGAAGTACCCGGACAACAATCGTCCGGACACAATTCTCCTACAATTACTGGAAATAAGCCTTACAAAAAACGACTTTGAATTCAACAAAGAATTCTTCCTCCAAATCAGCGGCACAGCGATGGGCAAAAAATTTGCACCAGCGTATGCCAACATTTACATGGCACACTGGGAGGAAACGGTTTTTAAAAAATGCCCCAAACTCCCCACAAACTACTTTAGATACTTAGATGACATTTGGGGAACATGGACACACGGCACAGAAGACTTCCAACACTTCATACAAATCCTCAACACACACCACACATCTATAACAATTAAACATACCACACACAGTGAACATATAGATTTTTTGGACACTACCACATACAAAGGACCCTTATTTCCCCAAACACACACTCTAGACACAAAAGTGTTCTTTAAGGACACGGACACACATGCACTCCTACATAAAGACAGTCTCCACCCAAAACACACATTCGGAGGCTTAATTAAATCACAACTTCTAAGATTCAGGAGAATCTGCACACAAACTGCAGATTTTGAGGAGGCAACCAGAACACTATTCAAAGCGTTAAAACCAAGGGGATATTCCAGATCCTTCCTCAGACAGATCCGGAAAACCTTCTTGGCCCCAAAAGAACAGGACGCGAGGAAAATAATTCCGCTCATCACAACTTACTCAAAGTTAAGCCAAACAGCAAACAAGAAAATCAAACAGAACCTCACCAGGACTTTACAAAACACGAATCTACTGCGGGAACACAGGATCGTTTCGGCATACAAAAGGAACCGGAACCTCAAGGATTATCTGGTCAGCAGTAAACTGCCGGAGATTAATGCCCCACCCACACAAAGCCGGACATTCCACAGACGGAGCACGGCAATCAAGAACAACACCACAAACACAATATACCTTATCAGACAAACAATTACAGCAAACACACAGAACTGCGTATATGCAATACAGTGCA
Source organism: Synaphobranchus kaupii (assembly GCA_029718625.1). Classification (NCBI taxonomy): domain Eukaryota; kingdom Metazoa; phylum Chordata; class Actinopteri; order Anguilliformes; family Synaphobranchidae; genus Synaphobranchus; species Synaphobranchus kaupii. The sequence goes on along the minus strand of CM056395.1, from coordinate 181,037 downwards.
AACGCTGCAATGTAAAATATGTAGGAGAGACAGGAAATGAAATTAGGACTAGATTAGCACAACACATATATAACATTAAAAACCATAGGGAAATGGACACACACCTAGTGCCGCACTTCCTACACCATGGATTCGACGCACTAGAAATATCGGGTCTTCAAGCTAATATAAACTGGACACAAGAGGACAGACGTAGAGCAGAAAGACATTGGATTAGAAAACTTAATACCATATTCCCGGCGGGTTTAAATAAACGCTGGTAAAACAAAGTAGGGACCAAATTCTTCCTAATTTAAAGGTTGCAGTACCCTGAATGGCCAGCGCAAACTTTCCTTCCCAAGGCGCCCTCACACGGGTTGACTTGGGAAATAAAGATTTAACTTAAAAACCTAAACCAGCCAGCGCCTTCAGTTATTACTAACAACTGGGATAGAATCACACAAAGTAAACACAAAAAATACCACAACAACAGGAAATACCTTTAAACAGAACAAAACATAGAGGAACACAAACAAACCGCGGGGACAAACATAACTCCTCCCCCCACGGGGCTCCTCCCCCAAACCGGTCTCAGACTGGTCTCAACCAGGTCCTCTCAGGGGGCTCCTCCCCCAAGCCGGTCTCAGACTGGTCTCAACCAGGTCCTCTCAGGGACCGTAAATACCGGTGCAAAAACAGCACCCACCTCACACCTGAAGAAGCCTGAGACAAGGCGAAACGTCGTGCGCATAGAACAACCTGGGAGAAGCAGCAAGGACTACGAACACTCTTCTAGAAGAATAGAAGAATCGCTCCTGCTGAGGAAAACTTCTCTAAAAAGCAAAAACAAACTGCAGTTTTAACTGCTGACTACTGGTAGACGCCGCTGCTGCAGCACACGGACCAGGAGTACTACAGACACGGCACTACAGGGACTGTGCTATCTTGTAGTGGAAACCTAACGGTGTCAACTAAGCTACAAGGTACCAGTCTTGGTAAGTATAGGCTGTATTGGTATGCGTTAACCTCGAGTTAACAACGCACGCTACCAATCAGCCAAAAACCGCACCGCCGACTGAACCACCGCTTACACAAACCAAAACACCACACCCACACAACACAGCACCTACACCTAATAGTATGGCAGCCTTTGCGGAAGCCACCAGGATTCTCTTCAAGATTATCCAGACCACACACCACCTTCAGAACACTGCAGTGACCGGAGGGAAGACTGTTCCACCAGCAAGCCTGCAAAGGAAGATGCGGGAACAGGCTACCCTGGTGAGGCCGGCGTCCCCCACAGAGGACACCATGATGAAACTGGCAGGAAACGCACTAAATTGGCTCCACACATGTATGCAGATCCTGGAAGAACACTACCAGGAGATACTGCAACAACTCACGGAGAGACTGAAGAGAATCCACCTCACAAACTGGCCGGAAGCATTCCAGGTGGCTACCAGGTGGGCAAGGAAGAAGTTTGGAAGAAAACTACACCGAACCACCCTGGACATAGCCGAAAGAACAATTACACCCACAAACACTCAGAGGAGCACTACAAACACAGTCTCCACAAGCAACAGATACGCAGCACTGGCAGACACCCCACCACCCCCACCCAGGACATGGAGGACCATGGCCACAGCACCCCAGGACCGGCACCAGAACCAGTACCAAAAAGAGTGGCCAGCCCTGAGACAGACAACTTCCCCCAGAAGCCCTGCACCTACACAGAGGAGGTACAGAAGAACCGGGGGAGGCCATGGGGACTGGGAGACTGAGCGACGGCCACTCCCGCAACGACACCGGAACACCACCAGGGGGCGCTCCACAGCCAACAACCATGAGGACTGGCAGACAGAGCGACTGCCGCTCCCGCAACGACACCGGAACACCACAAGGGGGCGCTCCACAACCAACAACGATGGGGACTGGCAGACTAAGCCACAGCCGCTCCCGCAACGACAACGGAGGACCACAAGGGGGCGCTCCACAACCAACCACAACCCCACCCCACCCCTAACCCCAACCCCAGCACGAACCCTACCCCCAACCCTAAACCCAACCCCAACCCCAAACCCAACCCTAACCCCAACCCCAGCACAAACCCTACCCCCAACCCTACCCCCAACCCTAACCCCAACCCCAGCACGAACCCTACCTCCAACCTTAACCCTAACCTCAACCCCAGCACGAACCCCACCCCCAAACCTAACCCTAACCCCAACCCCAGGACGAACCCTACCCCCAACCCTGACCCCAACCATACCCCCACCCCTAACCCTAACACCAACCCCACCCACAACCCTAACTCCTCAGCCCCACACCAGAGAAGCCAGAGCAGAAAACGGGACCTTCTACCCCACGCGACACCCCAGATCCACCAGGAAGGTCCAGGATTGGATCATCCCGGTAAGAAAACAGAACATCATCCTGGGGGACTCCAACCTCTCCAGGATCCAATCCTACTCCAGGGGAGATCTCCAGATCGACAGCTACCCTGGAGCAACATTCCTACACGCAGCAGGGCTCCTGGAGAAAACAGCAGTGGACCCTAAGGTACAGAGAGTCATCCTGTCCTTTGGGATAAACAACAAGGACCAGCACCCCAAGGGAACTGCCATCAAGCAAGTCCAAACCACGCTGAGGGCAGCCAAAAACACATTCCCGTCAGCGGAGATCTGGATTCCGCTGATAAACTACTCCGGGAACCTGCAGTGCCGCCAGAAGGAAAACCTGGAAGAAATGAATGAGCACATCCGCAGGAACATGCCACACATCCCAAAGCTTCCGGAGGCGGACTTTGACACTGGAACAGACGACATCCACTGGACGGATAGGACAGCAACTGACATGCTCAACCACTGGCTGCAGCATTTGAACTAGCAATCCCCATAAACCCAAGCACAAACAGGGAGGGGAACAAAAATGTAATACTATTAAGTAACAATTATACACCCACTCAGGATGAATACAACCTTCTGGACAGGGGTCTGCCATTCATTCCCACGGTTAATACCCGCAAAAAACAAAAAGAGACCCTCAGAGGACAAGTCCAGGAGTTCCACAGGAAACTAAAACTGGCAATATTCTTTGAGGAGGCGGAAACCAGGGAACAGACACCCTTCACACCAAAATCAAACTGGGAACCCACACCGGAAGACATGCCTCCGGAAATCACACGCTTAATCTTAGAAAACAACACACTAATCACAACACTTAATCCACAAACCCACAGAGATGAGAACAACCTCAACAGAGGAGAAAGCCAAGCACTTCTTCAACTGGCCAAAAACAAACACATAATAATCAAGCCAGCGGATAAGGGAAGTGCAATAGTCATCATGGACAGGGCACAATACACGCAGGAGGCCTACAGGCAACTTAACAACACGACACATTATAGAAAATTAAATGCACCCATATACCCGGACACAGCGCAGGAAATACACACCATCATACAGACACTCGTAGAAAAGAATTACATCACAAAACGGCAAAGCTTTTACCTAAGGGGGGAGGATAACCCGCGACCTAGAATTTTTTACCTCCTCCCTAAAATACACAAGACACCGGAATCCTGGAGCGTACCGTACGAGGTCCCGCCAGGGAGACCTATTATTTCGGACTGCAACAGCGAGTCCTACAGAATAGCGGAATACTTGGATTTTTTCCTCAATCCGCTATCAACAAAACACAATAGCTACATCAAAGACACATACGATTTCATACAAAAAATTAAAAACGCTAAAATACCGGTGGAAGCCACCCTTTTCACCATCGACATAGATAGCCTCTACACAAACATAAACACAGCAGCGGGACTAACAGCAGTTAAAACCTGGATGGAGAAGTACCCGGACAACAATCGACCGGACACAATTCTCCTACAGCTACTGGAAATAAGCCTTACAAAAAACGACTTTGAATTCAACAAAGAATTCTTCCTCCAAATCAGCGGCACAGCGATGGGCAAAAAATTTGCACCAGCGTATGCCAACATTTACATGGCACACTGGGAGGAAACAGTTTTTAAAAAATGCCCCAAACTCCCCACAAACTACTTTAGATATTTAGATGACATTTGGGGAACATGGACACACGGCACAGAAGACTTCCAACACTTCATACAAATCCTCAACACACACCACACATCTATAACAATTAAACATACCACACACAGTGAACATATAGATTTTTTGGACACCACCACATACAAAGGACCCTTATTTCCCCAAACACACACTCTGGACACAAAAGTGTTCTTTAAGGACACAGACACACATGCACTCCTACATAAAGACAGTCTCCACCCAAAACACACATTCGGAGGCTTAATTAAATCACAACTTCTAAGATTCAGGAGAATCTGCACACAAACTGCAGACTTTGAGGAGGCAACCAGAACACTATTCAAAGCGTTAAAACCAAGGGGATATTCCAGATCCTTCCTTAGACAGATCCGGAAAACCTTCTTGGCCCCAAAACAACGAGACACGAGGAAAATAATTCCGCTCATCACCACTTACTCAAAATTAAGCCAAACAGCAAACAGGAAAATTAAACAAAACCTCACCAGGACCTTACAAAATACAAATCTACTGCGGGAACACAGGATCGTTTCGGCATACAAAAGGAACCGGAACCTCAAGGATTATCTGGTCAGCAGTAAACTGCCGGTGATTAACGCCCCACCCACACAAAGCCGGACATTCCACAGACGGAGCACGGCAATCAAGAACAACACCACAAACACAACCTACCTGATAAGACAAACAATTACAGCAAACACACAGAACTGCGTGTATGCAATACAGTGCAAACGCTGCAATGTAAAATATGTAGGGGAGACAGGAAATGAAATTAGGACTAGATTAGCACAACACATATATAACATTAAAAACCATAGGGAAATGGACACACACCTAGTGCCGCACTTCCTACACCATGGACTCGACGCACTAGAAATATCGGGTCTTCAAACAAACATAAACTGGACACAAGAGGACAGACGTAGAGCAGAAAGACATTGGATTAGAAAACTTAACACCATATTCCCAGCGGGTTTAAATAAACGCTGGTAAAACAAAGTAGGGACCAAATTCTTCCTAAATTAAAGGTTGCAGTACCCTGAATGGCCAGCGCAAACTTTCCTTCCCAAGGCGCCCTCACACGGGTTGACTTGGGAAATAAAGATTTAACTTAAAAACCTAAACCAGCCAGCGCCTTCAGTTATTACTAACAACTGGGATAGAATCACACAAAGTAAACACAAAAAATACCACAACAACAGGAAATACCTTTAAACAGGACAAAACATAGAGGAACACAAACAAACCGCGGGGACAAACAGGACTCCTCCCCCCACGGGGCTCCTCCCCCAAACCGGTCTCAGACTGGTCTCAACCAGGTCCTCTCAGGGGGCTCCTCCCCCAAACCGGTCTCAGACTGGTCTCAATCAGGTCCTCTCAGGGACCGTAAATACCGGTGCAAAAACAGCACCCACCTCACACCTGAAGAAGCCTGAGACAAGGCGAAACGTCGTGCACATAGAACAACCTGGGAGAAGCAGCAAGGATTACAAACACTCTTCTAGAAGAATAGAAGAATCGCTCCTGCTGAGGAAAACTTCTCTAAAAAGCAAAAACAAACTGCAGTTTTAACTGCTGACTACTGGTAGACGCCGCTGCTGCAGTACACGGACCAGGAGTACTACAGACACGGCACTACAGGGACTGTGCTATCTTGTAGTGGAAACCTAACGGTGTCAACTAAGCTACAAAGTACCAGTCTTGGTAAGTATAGGCTATATTGGTATGCGTTAACCTCGAGTTAACAATGCACGCTACCAATCAGCCAAAAACCGCACCGCCGACTGCACCACCGCTTACACAAACCAAAACACCACACCCACACAACACAGCACCTACACCTAATAGTATGGCAGCCTTTGCGGAAGCCACCAGGATTCTCTTCAAGATTATCCAGACCACACACCACCTTCAGAACACTGCAGTGACTGGAGGGAAGACTGTTCCACCAGCAAGCCTGCAAAGGAAGATGCGGGAACTGGCTACCCTGGTGAGGCCGGCGTCCCCCACAGAGGACACCATGATGAAACTGGCAGGAAACGCACTGAATTGGCTCCACACATGTATGCAGATCCTGGAAGAACACTACCGGGAGATACTGCAACAACTCACGGAGAGACTGAAGAGAATCCACCTCAGAAACTGGCCGGAAGCATTCCAGGTGGCTACCAGGTGGGCAAGGAAGAAGTTTGGAAGAAAACTACACCGAACCACCCTGGACATAGCCGAAAGAACAATTACACCAACAAACACTCAGAGGAGCACTACAAACACAGTCTCCACAAGCAACAGATACGCAGCACTGGCAGACACCCCACCACCCCCACCCAGGACATGGAGGACCATGGCCACAGCACCCCAGGACCGGCACCAGAACCAGTACCAAAAAGAGTGGCCAGCCCTGAGGCAGACGACTTCCCCCAGAAGCCCTGCACCTACACAAAGGAGGTACAGAAGAACCGGGGGAGGCCATGGGGACTGGGAGACTGAGCGACGGCCACTCCCGCAACGACACCGGAACACCACCAGGGGGCGCTCCACAACCAACAACCATGGGGACTGGCAGACGGAGCGACGGCCGCTCCCGCAAGGACACCGGAACACCACAAGGGGGCGCTCCACACCCAACAACGATGGGGACTGGCAGACTGAGCCACAGCCGCTCCCGCAACGACAACGGAGGACCACAAGAGGGCGCTCCACAACCAACCACAACCCCACCCCTAACCCCAACCCCAGCACGAACCCTACCCCCAACCCTAACCCCAAACCCAACCCTAACCCCAACCCCAGCACAAACCCTACCCCCAACCCTAAACCCAACCCTAACCCCAGCACGAACCCTACCTCCAACCTTAACCCTAACCCCAACCCCAGCACGAACCCCACCCCCAACCCTAACCCCAACCCCAGGACGAACCCTACCCCCAACCCTGACCCCAACCATACCCCCACCCCTAACCCTAACACCAACCCCACCCACAACCCTAACTCCTCAGCCCCACACCAGAGAAGCCAGAGCAGAAAACGGGACCTTTTACCCCACACGACACCCCAGATCCACCAGGAAGGTCCAGGATTGGATCATCCCGGTAAGAAAACAGAACATCATCCTGGGGGACTCCAACCTCTCCAGGATCCAATCCTACTCCAGGGGAGATCTCCAGATCGACAGCTACCCTGGAGCAACATTCCTACACGCAGCAGGGCTCCTGGAGAAAACAGCAGTGGACCCTAAGGTACAGAGAGTCATCCTGTCCTTTGGGATAAACAACAAGGACCAGCACCCCAAGAGAACTGCCATCAAGCAAGTCCAAACCACGCTGAGGGCAGCCAAAAAAACACATTCCCGTCAGCGGAGATCTGGATTCCGCTGATAAACTACTCCGGGAACCTGCAGTGCCGCCAGAAGGAAAACCTGGAAGAAATGAATGAGCACATCCGCAGGAACATGCCACACATCCCAAAGCTTCCGGAGGCGGACTTTGACACTGGAACAGACGACATCCACTGGACGGATAGGACAGCAACTGACATGCTCAACCACTGGCTGCAGCATTTGAACTAGCAATCCCCATAAACCCAAGCACAAACAGGGAGGGGAACAAAAATGTAATACTATTAAGTAACAATTATACACCCACTCAGGATGAATACAACCTTCTGGACAGGGGTCTGTCATTCATTCCCACGGTTAATACCCGCAAAAAACAAAAAGAGACCCTCAGAGGACAAGTCCAGGAGTTCCACAGGAAACTAAAACTGGCAATATTCTTTGAGGAGGCGGAAACCAGGGAACAGACACCCTTCACACCAAAATCAAACTGGGAACCCACACCGGAAGACATGCCTCCGGAAATCACACGCTTAATCTTAGAAAACAACACACTAATCACAACACTTAATCCACAAACCCACAGAGATGAGAACAACCTCAAAAGAGGAGAAAGCCAAGCACTTCTTCAACTGGCCAAAAACAAACACATAATAATCAAGCCAGCGGATAAGGGAAGTGCAATAGTCATCATGGACAGGGCACAATACACGCAGGAGGCCTACAGGCAACTTAACAACACGACACATTATAGAAAATTAAATGCACCCATATACCCGGACACAGCGCAGGAAATACACACCATCATACAGACACTCGTAGAAAAGAATTACATCACAAAACGGCAAAGCTTTTACCTAAGGGGGGAGGATAACCCGCGACCTAGAATTTTTTACCTCCTCCCTAAAATACACAAGACACCGGAATCCTGGAGCGTACCGTACGAGGTCCCGCCAGGGAGACCTATTATTTCGGACTGCAACAGCGAGTCCTACAGAATAGCGGAATACTTGGATTTTTTCCTCAATCCGCTATCAACAAAACACAATAGCTACATCAAAGACACTTACGATTTCATACACAAAATTAAAAATGCTAAAATACCGGTGGAAGCCACCCTTTTCACCATCGACATAGATAACCTCTACACAAACATAAACACAGCAGCGGGACTAACAGCAGTTAAAACATGGATGGAGAAGTACCCGGACAACAATCGACCGGACACAATTCTCCTACAATTACTGGAAATAAGTCTTACAAAAAACGACTTTGAATTCAACAAAGAATTCTTCCTTCAAACCAGCGGCACAGCGATGGGCAAAAAATTTGCACCAGCATATGCCAACATTTACATGGCACACTGGGAGGAAACAGTATTGAAAAAATGCCCCAAACTCCCCACAAACTACTTTAGATACTTAGATGACATTTGGGGAACATGTACACACAGCACAGAAGACTTCAAACACTTCATACAAATCCTCAACTCACACCATACATCTATAACAATTAAACATACCACACACAGCGAACATATAGATTTTTTGGACACTACCACATACAAAGGACCCTTATTTCCCCAAACACACACTTTGGACACAAAAGTGTTCTTTAAGGACACAGACACACATGCACTCCTACATAAAGACAGTCTCCACCCAAAACACACATTCGGAGGCTTAATTAAATCACAACTTTTAAGATTCAGGAGAATCTGCACACAAACTGCAGATTTTGAGGAGGCAACCAGAACACTATTTAAAGCATTAAAACCAAGGGGATATTCCAGATCCTTCCTTAGACAGATCTGGAAAACCTTCTTGGCCGCAAAACAACAGGACGCAAGGAAAATAATTCCGCTCATCACCACTTATTCAAAGTTAAGCCAAACAGCAAACAGAAAAATTAAACAGAACCTCACCAGGACTTTACAAAACACAAACCTACTGCAGGAACACAGAATCGTTTCGGCATACAAAAGGAACCAAAACCTAAAGGATTATCTGGTCAGCAGTAAACTACCGGTGATTAACACCCTACCCACACAAAGCCGGACATTCCACAGACGGAGCACGGCAATTAAGAACAACACCACAAACACAACCTACCTTATAAATAAACAATCACAGCCAACACACAGAACTGCGTGTATGCAATACAGTGCAAACACTGCAACATAAAATATGTAGGGGAGACAGGAAATGAAATTAGGACTAGATTAGCACAACACATATATAACATCAAAAACCATAGAGAAATAGACACACACCTAGTGCCGCACTTCCTACACCATGGACTCGACGCACTAGAAATATCGGGTCTTCAAGCAAACATAAACTGGACACAAGAGGACAGACGTAGAGCAGAAAGACATTGGATTAGAAAACTTAACACCATATTCCCAGCAGGTTTAAATAAACGCTGGTAGAACTTAAAACAAAGAAGGGACCAAATTCTTCCTAAATTAAAGGTTGCAGTACCCTGAACGGGCAGCGCAAACTTTCCTTCCCAAGGCATCCTCACACGGGTTGACTTGGAAAATAAAGATTTAACTCAAAAACCTAAACCAGCCAGCGCCTTCAGTTATTACTGACAACTGGGATAGAATCACACAAAAAAATAAACACAAAAAATACCACAACAACAGGAAATACCCTTAAACAGGACAAAACATAGATGAACACAAAGAACCCATGGGGACAAACAGGACTCCTCCCCCCACGGGGCTCCTCCCCCAAACCGGTCTCAGACTGGTCTCAACCAGGTCCTCTCAGGGACCGTAAATACCGGTGCAAAAACAGCACCCACTTCACACCTGAAGAAGCCTGAGACAAGGCGTCAACCTCGAGTTGACAACGCACGCTACCAATCAGTCAAAAACCCCACCGCCGACTGCACCACCGCTTACACAAATCAAACACCACACCCACACAACACAGCACCTACACCAAATACTATGGCAGCCTTTGCGGAAGCTACAAGGATTCTCTTTAAGATTATCCAGACCACACACCACCTTCAGAACACTGCAGCGTCCGGAGGGAAGACTATTCCACCAGCAAGCCTGCAAAGGAAGATGCGGGAACTGGCTACCCTGGTGAGGCCGGCATCCCCCACAGAGGACACCATGGTGAAACTGGCAGGAAACGCACTGAATTGGCTCCACACGTGTATGCAGATCTTGGAAGAACACTACCGGGAGATACTGCGACAACTCACGGAAAAGCTGAAGAGAATCCACCTCAGAAACTGGCCGGAAGCATTCCAGGTGGCTACCAGGTGGGCAAGGAAGAAGTTTGGAAGAAAACTACACCGAACCACCCTGGACATAGCCGAAAAAACAATCACACCCACAAGCACTCAGAGGAGCACTACAAGCACAGTCTCCACGAGCAACAGGTACACAGCACTGGCAGACACCCCACCACCCCCACCCAGGACATGGAGGACCATGGACACAGCACCCCAGGACCGGCACCAGAACCAGTACCGAAGAGAGTGGCCAGCCCTGAGACCGACAACTTCCCCCAGAAGCCCTGCACCAACAAGGAGGAACGGAGGGTACAGGAGAACCGCGGGACGCCATGGGGACTGGGAAACTGAGCCACAGCCGCTCCCGCAACGACGCCGGAGGACCACAAGGGGGCGCTCCACAACTAACCACAACCACACCCCTAACCCCAACTCCAACCCCAACCCCAGCACGAACCCTACCCCCAACCCTAACCCTAACCCCAACCCCAACTTCCCAGGGGCCAAATTCCAGGGAGGCCAGGGAGGTATTAGAGAAAGGGTTAAACTTCATTCCCACCCCAGGACGGGTCGACCGTATGCAATTACGTAGGGATATACATGTATATCACAGGAGACTCAAATTGCTTGATTATTTTCAATATGAGTCCAATTATCCCCACAGGCCATTTACGGGGTCTTCCACATGGGAACCTGAGGTGAATCTGGTGTCGGGAGCGATCCGGACCCTGATAGAGGAGGATCGAGATGCAGTCTCACGATTTCGGCCTAGTGCTGCCAGGAAAACAAATTTGACTGCACAACAGTGGCAGGCTCTCAAGGCCTTGAGGGCCTGCCACTCAATTATTATTAAACCGGCAGACAAAGGATCTCAAATTGTTATTTTGGACAAGGCACAATATCTCTTTGAAGCAAACAGGCAATTAAATAACCCCAAACATTATGTCCCATTATTACATAGCATACAATTGGATACACAGATTTTGATACAGCAAATAATAACAAAACTATACGAGGACAACTTCATTGACAAAAAACAATGGCTTTATTTATTGGGACCAGATACTCCTAGGCCCAGGCAATTTTACCTATTACCAAAAATACATAAACCTCCGGAGGAATGGACGGTCCCTTTCCGGATTCCATGTGGTCGACCCATCGTCAGTGACTGCGATAGTGAGTCATATAGAGTTGCAGAATACATTGATTACTATATAAATCCCTTATCCCAGAAACATCACAGTTATGTCAGGGACACATATGCCTTTGTGAATAAATTGAAGGAACTGTGTGTTCCTGCAAACTCCTTTTTATTTACTATAGACATCAAATCTTTGTACACAAATATAGATAGTAAATTGGGCCTGCAGGCAGTGACGGAAGCATTGAGGAAGTACCCAAACCCCACACGCCCAGACAGGGCAATAATAGACTTATTGGAGCTTAGCCTACACCGAAACGATTTTGAATTTAATGGGAACCATTATCTCCAAATTCATGGTACGGCGATGGGCAAGAAATTTGCACCAGCCTATGCTAATTTGTATATGAATTTTTGGGAGGAAACAGCGTTCAAGAAATGCAGTACCTTGCCATTACTTTACCTGAGGTACCTTGATGATATTTTTGGCCTTTGGGTGGAATCAACCACTAAATTTAAGGAATTCTTACAAATCATGAATTCACACCATCCTGCAATCAAAATTACGTCCAATGTACAATGGGAAACAATTGCATTCTTAGACACACAGGTCTTCTTTACACATAAGTCGGAGGAAACCAAGAGGTTGGCTACAAAGGTTTATTTTAAAGATACCGATAGACATGCCCTTCTACACAAATCCAGTAATCACCCGAAACATACATACAAAGGGCTAATAAAATCACAGCTGATTCGCTTCCACAGAATCTGTACTCTGCCGGAGGATGTGGAGATTGCCACCTAAACACTTTTTACAGCTTTAGGGCCTCGGGGTTACTCCAAGCGGTTCCTGAGGAAAATCAAAGCTGAGGTTAAAGATATATTCCACAAGAATGGCCAATATAGGAAGGATGGGGACGAGTGCGCAATAATACCTATGGTGCTTACATATTCGCAGTCTCTGGCTCGATTCACTTCTAGTGTAAAGCTTAATTTCCAGAGGGCCCAAGAACAGTGTGAGGCCCTGAAAAAGTTTAAGGTAATCTCCGCATTTAGGAGAAACAAAAATCTAAGAGACATGCTGGTGCATGCTAACATTAGGAGGAAACCAAACAAAACTAGCTTGCAGGAATACTTCATAGGTAGGAGTAAATATATTTTAAATGAACATTCAGGTGTGGGGGGGCCAATTTGGCAAGAGGTTCAGTTCAAGACAGTAAATGTGGTATATGTGATTAGATGTGCTCTCTGTAAAAAAATATATATAGGAGAAACACAGAACACACTATTGGCCAGATTACAACAACACATATACCACATTAATAAGGGGGATAAGGACACTGTTTTATATACACATTTCAAGGAACATGGTCTAAAACACCTTCAGATAGGAGGTTTGGAGACTAATAAAAACTGGTCCAAGGGACAACGCCAAAAGGCGGAGAGAAGATGGATCAAGTTATTAAAAACCATCGACCCCGTAGGGCTTAATGAAAGGTACTAATTTACCTGGAGTTTGCCTACATACGGTGACATAAATGGACTCTGACTCCTTGAACCACTCCCTGGGGTTTATGAATTTTACAAGAAATACAACAGCACCAAGGTTATGAGAGGGTATATATGAAATTATTTATTTATATAATTATTTTATTTATTTATTTATTGACTTATTTATTGATTGATGAATTGATTCAATAATTTATGCATGTTTTTATCTAGGCTGTACTTGTGTATTGGAGTGTATTTATTATAATCCCAATTTAGGGTCATTTTGGAGCACTTAATTTTATTTTTTTTGATTGTAAAAGCACTTAACTTGCATGAAGGATAATAAGAATTTTTTTAAAATAATTTATATCAATAATAAAATGGAATATTAATACCTTTCTCATGACTTGGATAGCTGGATGTAGCCCAGGTGGACAGGTTATCCCAATTAAAGGAGGCCTAATATCCAAACCTTCACAGAATAGCGGAATACTTGGATTTTTTCCTCAATCCGCTATCAACAAAACACAATAGCTACATCAAAGACACATACGATTTCATACACAAAATTAAAAATGCTAAAATACCGGTGGAAGCCACCCTTTTCACCATCGACATAGATAGCCTCTACACAAACATAAACACAGCAGCGGGACTAACGGCAGTTAAAACCTGGATGGAGAAGTACCCGGACAACAATCGTCCGGACACAATTCTCCTACAATTACTGGAAATAAGCCTTACAAAAAACGACTTTGAATTCAACAAAGAATTCTTCCTCCAAATCAGCGGCACAGCGATGGGCAAAAAATTTGCACCAGCGTATGCCAACATTTACATGGCACACTGGGAGGAAACGATTTTTAAAAAATGCCCCAAACTCCCCACAAACTACTTTAGATACTTAGATGACATTTGGGGAACATGGACACACGGCACAGAAGACTTCCAACACTTCATACAAATCTTCAACACACACCACACATCTATAACAATTACCACACACAGTGAACATATAGATTTTTTGGACACTACCACATACAAAGGACCCTTATTTCCCCAAACACACACTCTAGACACAAAAGTGTTCTTTAAGGACACGGATACACATGCACTCCTACATAAAGACAGTCTCCACCCAAAACACACATTCGGAGGCTTAATTAAATCACAACTTCTAAGATTCAGGAGAATCTGCACACAAACTGCAGATTTTGAGGAGGCAACCAGAACACTATTCAAAGCGTTAAAACCAAGGGGATATTCCAGATCCTTCCTCAGACAGATCCGGAAAACCTTCTTGGCCCCAAAAGAACAGGACGCGAGGAAAATAATTCCGCTCATCACAACTTACTCAAAGTTAAGCCAAACAGCAAACAAGAAAATCAAACAGAACCTCACCAGGACTTTACAAAACACGAATCTACTGCGGGAACACAGGATCGTTTCGGCATACAAAAGGAACCGGAACCTCAAGGATTATCTGGTCAGCAGTAAACTGCCGGAGATTAACGCCCCACCCACACAAAGCCGGACATTCCACAGACAGAGCACGGCAATCAAGAACAACACCACAAACACAATATACCTTATCAGACAAACAATTACAGCAAACACACAGAACTGCGTATATGCAATACAGTGCAAACGCTGCAATGTAAAATATGTAGGAGAGACAGGAAATTAAATTAGGACTAGATTAGCACAACACATATATGACATTAAAAACCATAGGGAAATGGACACACACCTAGTGCCGCACTTCCTACACCATGGACTCGACGCACTAGAAATATCGGGTCTTCAAGCTAATATAAACTGGACACAAGAGGACAGACGTAGAGCAGAAAGACATTGGATTAGAAAACTTAACACCATATTCCCGGCGGGTTTAAATAAACGCTGGTAAAACAAAGTAGGGACCAAATTCTTCCTAATTTAAAGGTTGCAGTACCCTGAATGGCCAGCGCAAACTTTCCTTCCCAAGGCGCCCTCACACGGGTTGACTTGGGAAATAAAGATTTAACTTAAAAACCTAACCCCAGCACGAACCCTACCTCCAACCTTAACCCTAACCCCAACCCCACCCACAACCCTAACCCCTCAGCCCCACACCGGAGGAGCCAGGGCAGAAAACGGGACCTTCTACCCCACACGACACCCCAGATCCACCAGGAAGGTCCAGGATTGGATCCTCCCGGTAAGAAAACAGAACATCATCCTGGGGGACTCCAACCTCTCCAGGATCCAATCCTACTCCAGGGGAGATCTCCAGATCGACAGCTACCCTGGAGCAACATTCCTACATGCAGCAGGGCTCCTGGAGAAAACAGCGGTGGACCCCAAGGTACAGAGAGTCATCCTGTCCTTTGGGATAAACAACAAGGACCAGCACCCCAAGAGAACTGCCATCAAGCAAGTCCAAACCACGCTGAGGGCAGCCAAAACCACATTCCCATCAGCGGAGATCTGGATTCCGCTGATAAACTACTCCGGGAACCTGCAGTGCCACCAGAAGGAAAACCTGGAAGAAATGAATGAGCACATCCGCAGGAACATGCCACACATCCCAAAACTTCCGGAGGCGGACTTTGACACTGGAACAGACGACATCCACTGGACAGATAGGACAGCAACTGACATGCTCAACCACTGGCTGCAGCATTTAAACTAGCAATCCCCATAAACCCAAGCACAAACAGGGAGGGGAACAAAAATGTAATACTATTAAGTAACAATTATACACCCACTCAGGATGAATACAGCCTTCTGGACAGGGGTCTGTCGTTCATTCCCACGGTTAATACCCGCAAAAAACAAAAAGAGACCCTCAGAGGACAAGTCCAGGAGTTCCACAGGAAACTAAAACTGGCAGTATTCTTTGAGGAGGCGGAAACCGGGGAACAGACACCCTTCACACCTAAATCAAACTGGGAACCCAGACCGGAAGACATGCCTCCAGAAATCACACACTTAATCCTAGAAAACAACACACTAATTACAACACTTAATCCACAAACCCACAGAGATGAGAACAACCTCAGCAGAGGAGAAAGCCAAGCACTCCTTTGACTGGCCAAAAACAAACACATAATAATCAAACCAGCGGATAAGGGAAGTGCAATAGTCATCATGGACAGGGCACAATACACGCAGGAGGCCTACAGGCAACTTAACAACACGACACATTATAGAAAATTAAATGCACCCATATACCCGGACACAGCGCAGGAAATACACACCATCATACGGACACTCGTAGAAAAGAATTACATCACAAAACGGCAAAGCTTTTACCTAAGGGGGGAGGACAACCCGCGACCTAGAATTTTTTACCTCCTCCCTAAAATACACAAGACACCGGAATCCTGGAGCGTACCGTACGAGGTCCCGCCAGGGAGACCTATTATTTCGGACTGCAACAGCGAGTCCTACAGAATAGCGGAATACTTGGATTTTTTCCTCAATCCGCTATCAACAAAACACAATAGCTACATCAAAGACACATACGATTTCATACACAAAATTAAAAATGCTAAAATACCGGTGGAAGCCACCCTTTTCACCATCGACATAGATAGCCTCTACACAAACATAAACACAGCAGCGGGACTAACGGCAGTTAAAACCTGGATGGAGAAGTACCCGGACAACAATCGTCCGGACACAATTCTCCTACAATTACTGGAAATAAGCCTTACAAAAAACGACTTTGAATTCAACAAAGAATTCTTCCTCCAAATCAGCGGCACAGCGATGGGCAAAAAATTTGCACCAGCGTATGCCAACATTTACATGGCACACTGGGAGGAAACGGTTTTTAAAAAATGCCCCAAACTCCCCACAAACTACTTTAGATACTTAGATGACATTTGGGGAACATGGACACACGGCACAGAAGACTTCCAACACTTCATACAAATCCTCAACACACACCACACATCTATAACAATTAAACATACCACACACAGTGAACATATAGATTTTTTGGACACTACCACATACAAAGGACCCTTATTTCCCCAAACACACACTCTAGACACAAAAGTGTTCTTTAAGGACACAGACACACATGCACTCCTACATAAAGACAGTCTCCACCCAAAACACACATTCGGAGGCTTAATTAAATCACAACTTCTAAGATTCAGGAGAATCTGCACACAAACTGCAGACTTTGAGGAGGCAACCAGAACACGATTCAAAGCGTTAAAACCAAGGGGATATTCCAGATCCTTCCTTAGACAGATCCGGAAAACCTTCTTGGCCCCAAAACAACGAGACACGAGGAAAATAATTCCGCTCATCACCACTTACTCAAAATTAAGCCAAACAGCAAACAGGAAAATTAAACAAAACCTCACCAGGACCTTACAAAATACAAATCTACTGCGGGAACACAGGATCGTTTCGGCATACAAAAGGAACCGGAACCTCAAGGATTATCTGGTCAGCAGTAAACTGCCGGTGATTAACGCCCCACCCACACAAAGCCGGACATTCCACAGACGGAGCACGGCAATCAAGAACAACACCACAAACACAACCTACCTGATAAGACAAACAATTACAGCAAACACACAGAACTGCGTGTATGCAATACAGTGCAAACGCTGCAATGTAAAATATGTAGGGGAGACAGGAAATGAAATTAGGACTAGATTAGCACAACACATATATAACATTAAAAACCATAGGGAAATGGACACACACCTAGTGCCGCACTTCCTACACCATGGACTCGACGCACTAGAAATATCGGGTCTTCAAACAAACATAAACTGGACACAAGAGGACAGACGTAGAGCAGAAAGACATTGGATTAGAAAACTTAACACCATATTCCCAGCGGGTTTAAATAAACGCTGGTAAAACAAAGTAGGGACCAAATTCTTCCTAAATTAAAGGTTGCAGTACCCTGAATGGCCAGCGCAAACTTTCCTTCCCAAGGCGCCCTCACACGGGTTGACTTGGGAAATAAAGATTTAACTTAAAAACCTAAACCAGCCAGCGCCTTCAGTTATTACTAACAACTGGGATAGAATCACACAAAGTAAACACAAAAAATACCACAACAACAGGAAATACCTTTAAACAGGACAAAACATAGAGGAACACAAACAAACCGCGGGGACAAACAGGACTCCTCCCCCCACGGGGCTCCTCCCCCAAACCGGTCTCAGACTGGTCTCAACCAGGTCCTCTCAGGGGGCTCCTCCCCCAAACCGGTCTCAGACTGGTCTCAATCAGGTCCTCTCAGGGACCGTAAATACCGGTGCAAAAACAGCACCCACCTCACACCTGAAGAAGCCTGAGACAAGGCGAAACGTCGTGCACATAGAACAACCTGGGAGAAGCAGCAAGGATTACGAACACTCTTCTAGAAGAATAGAAGAATCGCTCCTGCTGAGGAAAACTTCTCTAAAAAGCAAAAACAAACTGCAGTTTTAACTGCTGACTACTGGTAGACGCCGCTGCTGCAGTACACGGACCAGGAGTACTACAGACACGGCACTACAGGGACTGTGCTATCTTGTAGTGGAAACCTAACGGTGTCAACTAAGCTACAAGGTACCAGTCTTGGTAAGTATAGGCTATATTGGTATGCGTTAACCTCGAGTTAACAATGCACGCTACCAATCAGCCAAAAACCGCACCGCCGACTGCACCACCGCTTACACAAACCAAAACACCACACCCACACAACACAGCACCTACACCTAATAGTATGGCAGCCTTTGCGGAAGCCACCAGGATTCTCTTCAAGATTATCCAGACCACACACCACCTTCAGAACACTGCAGTGACTGGAGGGAAGACTGTTCCACCAGCAAGCCTGCAAAGGAAGATGCGGGAACTGGCTACCCTGGTGAGGCCGGCGTCCCCCACAGAGGACACCATGATGAAACTGGCAGGAAACGCACTGAATTGGCTCCACACATGTATGCAGATCCTGGAAGAACACTACCGGGAGATACTGCAACAACTCACGGAGAGACTGAAGAGAATCCACCTCACAAACTGGCCGGAAGCATTCCAGGTGGCTACCAGGTGGGCAAGGAAGAAGTTTGGAAGAAAACTACACCGAACCACCCTGGACATAGCCGAAAGAACAATTACACCAACAAACACTCAGAGGAGCACTACAAACACAGTCTCCACAAGCAACAGATACGCAGCACTGGCAGACACCCCACCACCCCCACCCAGGACATGGAGGACCATGGCCACAGCACCCCAGGACCGGCACCAGAACCAGTACCAAAAAGAGTGGCCAGCCCTGAGGCAGACGACTTCCCCCAGAAGCCCTGCACCTACACAAAGGAGGTACAGAAGAACCGGGGGAGGCCATGGGGACTGGGAGACTGAGCGACGGCCACTCCCGCAACGACACCGGAACACCACCAGGGGGCGCTCCACAACCAACAACCATGGGGACTGGCAGACGGAGCGACGGCCGCTCCCGCAAGGACACCGGAACACCACAAGGGGGCGCTCCACACCCAACAACGATGGGGACTGGCAGACTGAGCCACAGCCGCTCCCGCAACGACAACGGAGGACCACAAGAGGGCGCTCCACAACCAACCACAACCCCACCCCTAACCCCAACCCCAGCACGAACCCTACCCCCAACCCTAACCCCAAACCCAACCCTAACCCCAACCCCAGCACAAACCCTACCCCCAACCCTAAACCCAACCCTAACCCCAGCACGAACCCTACCTCCAACCTTAACCCTAACCCCAACCCCAGCACGAACCCCACCCCCAACCCTAACCCCAACCCCAGGACGAACCCTACCCCCAACCCTGACCCCAACCATACCCCCACCCCTAACCCTAACACCAACCCCACCCACAACCCTAACTCCTCAGCCCCACACCAGAGAAGCCAGAGCAGAAAACGGGACCTTTTACCCCACACGACACCCCAGATCCACCAGGAAGGTCCAGGATTGGATCATCCCGGTAAGAAAACAGAACATCATCCTGGGGGACTCCAACCTCTCCAGGATCCAATCCTACTCCAGGGGAGATCTCCAGATCGACAGCTACCCTGGAGCAACATTCCTACACGCAGCAGGGCTCCTGGAGAAAACAGCAGTGGACCCTAAGGTACAGAGTCATCCTGTCCTTTGGGATAAACAACAAGGACCAGCACCCCAAGAGAACTGCCATCAAGCAAGTCCAAACCACGCTGAGGGCAGCCAAAAAAACACATTCCCGTCAGCGGAGATCTGGATTCCGCTGATAAACTACTCCGGGAACCTGCAGTGCCGCCAGAAGGAAAACCTGGAAGAAATGAATGAGCACATCCGCAGGAACATGCCACACATCCCAAAGCTTCCGGAGGCGGACTTTGACACTGGAACAGACGACATCCACTGGACGGATAGGACAGCAACTGACATGCTCAACCACTGGCTGCAGCATTTGAACTAGCAATCCCCATAAACCCAAGCACAAACAGGGAGGGGAACAAAAATGTAATACTATTAAGTAACAATTATACACCCACTCAGGATGAATACAACCTTCTGGACAGGGGTCTGTCATTCATTCCCACGGTTAATACCCGCAAAAAACAAAAAGAGACCCTCAGAGGACAAGTCCAGGAGTTCCACAGGAAACTAAAACTGGCAATATTCTTTGAGGAGGCGGAAACCAGGGAACAGACACCCTTCACACCAAAATCAAACTGGGAACCCACACCGGAAGACATGCCTCCGGAAATCACACGCTTAATCTTAGAAAACAACACACTAATCACAACACTTAATCCACAAACCCACAGAGATGAGAACAACCTCAAAAGAGGAGAAAGCCAAGCACTTCTTCAACTGGCCAAAAACAAACACATAATAATCAAGCCAGCGGATAAGGGAAGTGCAATAGTCATCATGGACAGGGCACAATACACGCAGGAGGCCTACAGGCAACTTAACAACACGACACATTATAGAAAATTAAATGCACCCATATACCCGGACACAGCGCAGGAAATACACACCATCATACAGACACTCGTAGAAAAGAATTACATCACAAAACGGCAAAGCTTTTACCTAAGGGGGGAGGATAACCCGCGACCTAGAATTTTTTACCTCCTCCCTAAAATACACAAGACACCGGAATCCTGGAGCGTACCGTACGAGGTCCCGCCAGGGAGACCTATTATTTCGGACTGCAACAGCGAGTCCTACAGAATAGCGGAATACTTGGATTTTTTCCTCAATCCGCTATCAACAAAACACAATAGCTACATCAAAGACACTTACGATTTCATACACAAAATTAAAAATGCTAAAATACCGGTGGAAGCCACCCTTTTCACCATCGACATAGATAACCTCTACACAAACATAAACACAGCAGCGGGACTAACAGCAGTTAAAACATGGATGGAGAAGTACCCGGACAACAATCGACCGGACACAATTCTCCTACAATTACTGGAAATAAGTCTTACAAAAAACGACTTTGAATTCAACAAAGAATTCTTCCTTCAAACCAGCGGCACAGCGATGGGCAAAAAATTTGCACCAGCATATGCCAACATTTACATGGCACACTGGGAGGAAACAGTATTGAAAAAATGCCCCAAACTCCCCACAAACTACTTTAGATACTTAGATGACATTTGGGGAACATGTACACACAGCACAGAAGACTTCAAACACTTCATACAAATCCTCAACTCACACCATACATCTATAACAATTAAACATACCACACACAGCGAACATATAGATTTTTTGGACACTACCACATACAAAGGACCCTTATTTCCCCAAACACACACTTTGGACACAAAAGTGTTCTTTAAGGACACAGACACACATGCACTCCTACATAAAGACAGTCTCCACCCAAAACACACATTCGGAGGCTTAATTAAATCACAACTTTTAAGATTCAGGAGAATCTGCACACAAACTGCAGATTTTGAGGAGGCAACCAGAACACTATTTAAAGCATTAAAACCAAGGGGATATTCCAGATCCTTCCTTAGACAGATCTGGAAAACCTTCTTGGCCGCAAAACAACAGGACGCAAGGAAAATAATTCCGCTCATCACCACTTATTCAAAGTTAAGCCAAACAGCAAACAGAAAAATTAAACAGAACCTCACCAGGACTTTACAAAACACAAACCTACTGCAGGAACACAGAATCGTTTCGGCATACAAAAGGAACCAAAACCTAAAGGATTATCTGGTCAGCAGTAAACTACCGGTGATTAACACCCTACCCACACAAAGCCGGACATTCCACAGACGGAGCACGGCAATTAAGAACAACACCACAAACACAACCTACCTTATAAATAAACAATCACAGCCAACACACAGAACTGCGTGTATGCAATACAGTGCAAACACTGCAACATAAAATATGTAGGGGAGACAGGAAATGAAATTAGGACTAGATTAGCACAACACATATATAACATCAAAAACCATAGAGAAATAGACACACACCTAGTGCCGCACTTCCTACACCATGGACTCGACGCACTAGAAATATCGGGTCTTCAAGCAAACATAAACTGGACACAAGAGGACAGACGTAGAGCAGAAAGACATTGGATTAGAAAACTTAACACCATATTCCCAGCAGGTTTAAATAAACGCTGGTAGAACTTAAAACAAAGAAGGGACCAAATTCTTCCTAAATTAAAGGTTGCAGTACCCTGAACGGGCAGCGCAAACTTTCCTTCCCAAGGCATCCTCACACGGGTTGACTTGGAAAATAAAGATTTAACTCAAAAACCTAAACCAGCCAGCGCCTTCAGTTATTACTGACAACTGGGATAGAATCACACAAAAAAATAAACACAAAAAATACCACAACAACAGGAAATACCCTTAAACAGGACAAAACATAGATGAACACAAAGAACCCATGGGGACAAACAGGACTCCTCCCCCCACGGGGCTCCTCCCCCAAACCGGTCTCAGACTGGTCTCAACCAGGTCCTCTCAGGGACCGTAAATACCGGTGCAAAAACAGCACCCACTTCACACCTGAAGAAGCCTGAGACAAGGCGTCAACCTCGAGTTGACAACGCACGCTACCAATCAGTCAAAAACCCCACCGCCGACTGCACCACCGCTTACACAAATCAAACACCACACCCACACAACACAGCACCTACACCAAATACTATGGCAGCCTTTGCGGAAGCTACAAGGATTCTCTTTAAGATTATCCAGACCACACACCACCTTCAGAACACTGCAGCGTCCGGAGGGAAGACTATTCCACCAGCAAGCCTGCAAAGGAAGATGCGGGAACTGGCTACCCTGGTGAGGCCGGCATCCCCCACAGAGGACACCATGGTGAAACTGGCAGGAAACGCACTGAATTGGCTCCACACGTGTATGCAGATCTTGGAAGAACACTACCGGGAGATACTGCGACAACTCACGGAAAAGCTGAAGAGAATCCACCTCAGAAACTGGCCGGAAGCATTCCAGGTGGCTACCAGGTGGGCAAGGAAGAAGTTTGGAAGAAAACTACACCGAACCACCCTGGACATAGCCGAAAAAACAATCACACCCACAAGCACTCAGAGGAGCACTACAAGCACAGTCTCCACGAGCAACAGGTACACAGCACTGGCAGACACCCCACCACCCCCACCCAGGACATGGAGGACCATGGACACAGCACCCCAG
The DNA here is from genome assembly GCA_029718625.1 of Synaphobranchus kaupii. Taxonomy (NCBI): domain Eukaryota; kingdom Metazoa; phylum Chordata; class Actinopteri; order Anguilliformes; family Synaphobranchidae; genus Synaphobranchus; species Synaphobranchus kaupii. The sequence continues at coordinate 157,063 of CM056395.1, read as the reverse complement.
GACCGGCACCAGAACCAGTACCGAAGAGAGTGGCCAGCCCTGAGACCGACAACTTCCCCCAGAAGCCCTGCACCAACAAGGAGGAACGGAGGGTACAGGAGAACCGCGGGACGCCATGGGGACTGGGAAACTGAGCCACAGCCGCTCCCGCAACGACGCCGGAGGACCACAAGGGGGCGCTCCACAACTAACCACAACCACACCCCTAACCCCAACTCCAACCCCAACCCCAGCACGAACCCTACCCCCAACCCTAACCCTAACCCCAACCCCAACTTCCCAGGGGCCAAATTCCAGGGAGGCCAGGGAGGTATTAGAGAAAGGGTTAAACTTCATTCCCACCCCAGGACGGGTCGACCGTATGCAATTACGTAGGGATATACATGTATATCACAGGAGACTCAAATTGCTTGATTATTTTCAATATGAGTCCAATTATCCCCACAGGCCATTTACGGGGTCTTCCACATGGGAACCTGAGGTGAATCTGGTGTCGGGAGCGATCCGGACCCTGATAGAGGAGGATCGAGATGCAGTCTCACGATTTCGGCCTAGTGCTGCCAGGAAAACAAATTTGACTGCACAACAGTGGCAGGCTCTCAAGGCCTTGAGGGCCTGCCACTCAATTATTATTAAACCGGCAGACAAAGGATCTCAAATTGTTATTTTGGACAAGGCACAATATCTCTTTGAAGCAAACAGGCAATTAAATAACCCCAAACATTATGTCCCATTATTACATAGCATACAATTGGATACACAGATTTTGATACAGCAAATAATAACAAAACTATACGAGGACAACTTCATTGACAAAAAACAATGGCTTTATTTATTGGGACCAGATACTCCTAGGCCCAGGCAATTTTACCTATTACCAAAAATACATAAACCTCCGGAGGAATGGACGGTCCCTTTCCGGATTCCATGTGGTCGACCCATCGTCAGTGACTGCGATAGTGAGTCATATAGAGTTGCAGAATACATTGATTACTATATAAATCCCTTATCCCAGAAACATCACAGTTATGTCAGGGACACATATGCCTTTGTGAATAAATTGAAGGAACTGTGTGTTCCTGCAAACTCCTTTTTATTTACTATAGACATCAAATCTTTGTACACAAATATAGATAGTAAATTGGGCCTGCAGGCAGTGACGGAAGCATTGAGGAAGTACCCAAACCCCACACGCCCAGACAGGGCAATAATAGACTTATTGGAGCTTAGCCTACACCGAAACGATTTTGAATTTAATGGGAACCATTATCTCCAAATTCATGGTACGGCGATGGGCAAGAAATTTGCACCAGCCTATGCTAATTTGTATATGAATTTTTGGGAGGAAACAGCGTTCAAGAAATGCAGTACCTTGCCATTACTTTACCTGAGGTACCTTGATGATATTTTTGGCCTTTGGGTGGAATCAACCACTAAATTTAAGGAATTCTTACAAATCATGAATTCACACCATCCTGCAATCAAAATTACGTCCAATGTACAATGGGAAACAATTGCATTCTTAGACACACAGGTCTTCTTTACACATAAGTCGGAGGAAACCAAGAGGTTGGCTACAAAGGTTTATTTTAAAGATACCGATAGACATGCCCTTCTACACAAATCCAGTAATCACCCGAAACATACATACAAAGGGCTAATAAAATCACAGCTGATTCGCTTCCACAGAATCTGTACTCTGCCGGAGGATGTGGAGATTGCCACCTAAACACTTTTTACAGCTTTAGGGCCTCGGGGTTACTCCAAGCGGTTCCTGAGGAAAATCAAAGCTGAGGTTAAAGATATATTCCACAAGAATGGCCAATATAGGAAGGATGGGGACGAGTGCGCAATAATACCTATGGTGCTTACATATTCGCAGTCTCTGGCTCGATTCACTTCTAGTGTAAAGCTTAATTTCCAGAGGGCCCAAGAACAGTGTGAGGCCCTGAAAAAGTTTAAGGTAATCTCCGCATTTAGGAGAAACAAAAATCTAAGAGACATGCTGGTGCATGCTAACATTAGGAGGAAACCAAACAAAACTAGCTTGCAGGAATACTTCATAGGTAGGAGTAAATATATTTTAAATGAACATTCAGGTGTGGGGGGGCCAATTTGGCAAGAGGTTCAGTTCAAGACAGTAAATGTGGTATATGTGATTAGATGTGCTCTCTGTAAAAAAATATATATAGGAGAAACACAGAACACACTATTGGCCAGATTACAACAACACATATACCACATTAATAAGGGGGATAAGGACACTGTTTTATATACACATTTCAAGGAACATGGTCTAAAACACCTTCAGATAGGAGGTTTGGAGACTAATAAAAACTGGTCCAAGGGACAACGCCAAAAGGCGGAGAGAAGATGGATCAAGTTATTAAAAACCATCGACCCCGTAGGGCTTAATGAAAGGTACTAATTTACCTGGAGTTTGCCTACATACGGTGACATAAATGGACTCTGACTCCTTGAACCACTCCCTGGGGTTTATGAATTTTACAAGAAATACAACAGCACCAAGGTTATGAGAGGGTATATATGAAATTATTTATTTATATAATTATTTTATTTATTTATTTATTGACTTATTTATTGATTGATGAATTGATTCAATAATTTATGCATGTTTTTATCTAGGCTGTACTTGTGTATTGGAGTGTATTTATTATAATCCCAATTTAGGGTCATTTTGGAGCACTTAATTTTATTTTTTTTGATTGTAAAAGCACTTAACTTGCATGAAGGATAATAAGAATTTTTTTAAAATAATTTATATCAATAATAAAATGGAATATTAATACCTTTCTCATGACTTGGATAGCTGGATGTAGCCCAGGTGGACAGGTTATCCCAATTAAAGGAGGCCTAATATCCAAACCTTCACAGAATAGCGGAATACTTGGATTTTTTCCTCAATCCGCTATCAACAAAACACAATAGCTACATCAAAGACACATACGATTTCATACACAAAATTAAAAATGCTAAAATACCGGTGGAAGCCACCCTTTTCACCATCGACATAGATAGCCTCTACACAAACATAAACACAGCAGCGGGACTAACGGCAGTTAAAACCTGGATGGAGAAGTACCCGGACAACAATCGTCCGGACACAATTCTCCTACAATTACTGGAAATAAGCCTTACAAAAAACGACTTTGAATTCAACAAAGAATTCTTCCTCCAAATCAGCGGCACAGCGATGGGCAAAAAATTTGCACCAGCGTATGCCAACATTTACATGGCACACTGGGAGGAAACGATTTTTAAAAAATGCCCCAAACTCCCCACAAACTACTTTAGATACTTAGATGACATTTGGGGAACATGGACACACGGCACAGAAGACTTCCAACACTTCATACAAATCTTCAACACACACCACACATCTATAACAATTACCACACACAGTGAACATATAGATTTTTTGGACACTACCACATACAAAGGACCCTTATTTCCCCAAACACACACTCTAGACACAAAAGTGTTCTTTAAGGACACGGATACACATGCACTCCTACATAAAGACAGTCTCCACCCAAAACACACATTCGGAGGCTTAATTAAATCACAACTTCTAAGATTCAGGAGAATCTGCACACAAACTGCAGATTTTGAGGAGGCAACCAGAACACTATTCAAAGCGTTAAAACCAAGGGGATATTCCAGATCCTTCCTCAGACAGATCCGGAAAACCTTCTTGGCCCCAAAAGAACAGGACGCGAGGAAAATAATTCCGCTCATCACAACTTACTCAAAGTTAAGCCAAACAGCAAACAAGAAAATCAAACAGAACCTCACCAGGACTTTACAAAACACGAATCTACTGCGGGAACACAGGATCGTTTCGGCATACAAAAGGAACCGGAACCTCAAGGATTATCTGGTCAGCAGTAAACTGCCGGTGATTAACGCCCCACCCACACAAAGCCGGACATTCCACAGACGGAACACGGCAATCAAGAACAACACCACAAACACAACCTACCTGATAAGACAAACAATTACAGCAAACACACAGAACTGCGTGTATGCAATACAGTGCAAACGCTGCAATGTAAAATATGTAGGGGAGACAGGAAATGAAATTAGGACTAGATTAGCACAACACATATATAACATTAAAAACCATAGGGAAATGGACACACACCTAGTGCCGCACTTCCTACACCATGGACTCGACGCACTAGAAATATCGGGTCTTCAAACAAACATAAACTGGACACAAGAGGACAGACGTAGAGCAGAAAGACATTGGATTAGAAAACTTAACACCATATTCCCAGCGGGTTTAAATAAATGCTGGTAAAACAAAGTAGGGACCAAATTCTTCCTAAATTAAAGGTTGCAGTACCCTGAATGGCCAGCGCGAACTTTCCTTCCCAAGGCGCCCTCACACGGGTTGACTTGGGAAATAAAGATTTAACTTAAAAACCTAAACCAGCCAGCGCCTTCAGTTATTACTAACAACTGGGATAGAATCACACAAAGTAAACACAAAAAATACCACAACAACAGGAAATACCTTTAAACAGGACAAAACATAGAGGAACACAAACAAACCGCGGGGACAAACAGGACTCCTCCCCCCACGGGGCTCCTCCCCCAAACCGGTCTCAGACTGGTCTCAACCAGGTCCTCTCAGGGGGCTCCTCCCCCAAACCGGTCTCAGACTGGTCTCAATCAGGTCCTCTCAGGGACCGTAAATACCGGTGCAAAAACAGCACCCACCTCACACCTGAAGAAGCCTGAGACAAGGCGAAACGTCGTGCACATAGAACAACCTGGGAGAAGCAGCAAGGACTACGAACACTCTTCTAGAAGAATAGAAGAATCGCTCCTGCTGAGGAAAACTTCTCTAAAAAGCAAAAACAAACTGCAGTTTTAACTGCTGACTACTGGTAGACGCCGCTGCTGCAGTACACGGACCAGGAGTACTACAGACACGGCACTACAGGGACTGTGCTATCTTGTAGTGGAAACCTAACGGTGTCAACTAAGCTACAAGGTACCAGTCTTGGTAAGTATAGGCTATATTGGTATGCGTTAACCTCGAGTTAACAACGCACGCTACCAATCAGCCAAAAACCGCACCGCCGACTGCACCACCGCTTACACAAACCAAAACACCACACCCACACAACACAGCACCTACACCTAATAGTATGGCAGCCTTTGCGGAAGCCACCAGGATTCTCTTCAAGATTATCCAGACCACACACCACCTTCAGAACACTGCAGTGACCGGAGGGAAGACTGTTCCACCAGCGAGCCTGCAAAGGAAGATGCGGGAACTGGCTACCCTGGTGAGGCCGGCGTCCCCCACAGAGGACACCATGATGAAACTGGCAGGAAACGCACTGAATTGGCTCCACACATGTATGCAGATCCTGGAAGAACACTACCAGGAGATACTGCAACAACTCACGGAGAGACTGAAGAGAATCCACCTCAGAAACTGGCCGGAAGCATTCCAGGTGGCTACCAGGTGGGCAAGGAAGAAGTTTGGAAGAAAACTACACCGAACCACCCTGGACATAGCCGAAAGAACAATTACACCAACAAACACTCAGAGGAGCACTACAAACACAGTCTCCACAAGCAACAGATACGCAGCACTGGCAGACACCCCACCACCCCCACCCAGGACATGGAGGACCATGGCCACAGCACCCCAGGACCGGCACCAGAACCAGTACCAAAAAGAGTGGCCAGCCCTGAGGCAGACGACTTCCCCCAGAAGCCCTGCACCTACACAAAGGAGGTACAGAAGAACCGGGGGAGGCCATGGGGACTGGGAGACTGAGCGACGGCCACTCCCGCAACGACACCGGAACACCACCAGGGGGCGCTCCACAACCAACAACCATGGGGACTGGCAGACGGAGCGACGGCCGCTCCCGCAAGGACACCGGAACACCACAAGGGGGCGCTCCACACCCAACAACGATGGGGACTGGCAGACTGAGCCACAGCCGCTCCCGCAACGACAACGGAGGACCACAAGAGGGCGCTCCACAACCAACCACAACCCCACCCCTAACCCCAACCCCAGCACGAACCCTACCCCCAACCCTAACCCCAAACCCAACCCTAACCCCAACCCCAGCACAAACCCTACCCCCAACCCTAAACCCAACCCTAACCCCAGCACGAACCCTACCTCCAACCTTAACCCTAACCCCAACCCCAGCACGAACCCCACCCCCAACCCTAACCCTAACCCCAACCCCAGGACGAACCCTACCCCCAACCCTGACCCCAACCATACCCCCACCCCTAATCCTAACACCAACCCCACCCACAACCCTAACTCCTCAGCCCCACACCAGAGAAGCCAGAGCAGAAAACGGGACCTTCTACCCCACACGACACCCCAGATCCACCAGGAAGGTCCAGGATTGGATCCTCCCGGTAAGAAAACAGAACATCATCCTGGGGGACTCCAACCTCTCCAGGATCCAATCCTACTCCAGGGGAGATCTCCAGATCGACAGCTACCCTGGAGCAACATTCCTACACGCAGCAGGGCTCCTGGAGAAAACAGCAGTGGACCCTAAGGTACAGAGAGTCATCCTGTCCTTTGGGATAAACAACAAGGACCAGCACCCCAAGAGAACTGCCATCAAGCAAGTCCAAACCACGCTGAGGGCAGCCAAAAACACATTCCCGTCAGCGGAGATCTGGATTCCGCTGATAAACTACTCCGGGAACCTGCAGTGCCGCCAGAAGGAAAACCTGGAAGAAATGAACGAGCACATCCGCAGGAACATGCCACACATCCCAAAGCTTCCGGAGGCGGACTTTGACACTGGAACAGACGACATCCACTGGACGGATAGGACAGCAACTGACATGCTCAACCACTGGCTGCAGCATTTAAACTAGCAATCCCCATAAACCCAAGCACAAACAGGGAGGGGAACAAAAATATAGTACTATTAAGTAACAATTATACACCCACTCAGGATGAATACAGCCTTCTGGATAGGGGTCTGTCGTTCATTCCCACGGTTAATACCCGCAAAAAACAAAAACAGACCCTCAGAGGACAAGTCCAGGAGTTCCACAGGAAACTAAAACTGGCAGTATTCTTTGAGGAGGCGGAAACCAGGGAACAGACACCCTTCACACCTAAATCAAACTGGGAACCCAGACCGGAAGACATGCCTCCAGAAATCACACACTTAATCCTAGAAAACAACACACTAATTACAACACTTAATCCACAAACCCACAGAGATGAAAACAACCTCAACAGAGGAGAAAGCCAAGCACTTCTTCGACTGGCCAAAAACAAACACATAATAATCAAACCAGCGGATAAGGGAAGTGCAATAGTCATCATGGACAGGGCACAATACACGCAGGAGGCCTACAGGCAACTTAACAACACGACACATTATACAAAATTAAATGCACCCATATACCCGGACACAGCGCAGGAAATACACACCATCATACGGACACTCGTAGAAAATAATTACATCACAAAACGGCAAAGCTTTTACCTAAGGGGGGAGGACAACCCGCGACCTAGAATTTTTTACCTCCTCCCTAAAATACACAAGACACCGGAATCCTGGAGCGTACCGTACGAGGTCCCGCCAGGGAGACCTATTATTTCGGACTGCAACAGCGAGTCCTACAGAATAGCGGAATACTTGGATTTTTTCCTCAATCCGCTATCAACAAAACACAATAGCTACATCAAAGACACATACGATTTCATACACAAAATTAAAAACGCTAAAATACCGGTGGAAGCCACCCTTTTCACCATCGACATAGATAGCCTCTACACAAACATAAACACAGCAGCGGGACTAACAGCAGTTAAAACCTGGATGGAGAAGTACCCGGACAACAATCGACCGGACACAATTCTCCTACAGCTACTGGAAATAAGCCTTACAAAAAACGACTTTGAATTCAACAAAGAATTCTTCCTCCAAATCAGCGGCACAGCGATGGGCAAAAAATTTGCACCAGCGTATGCCAACATTTACATGGCACACTGGGAGGAAACGGTTTTTAAAAAATTCCCCAAACTCCCCACAAACTACTTTAGATATTTAGATGACATTTGGGGAACATGGACACACAGCACAGAAGACTTCCAACACTTCATACAAATCCTCAACACACACCACACATCTATAACAATTAAACATACCACACACAGTGAACATATAGATTTTTTGGACACCACCACCTACAAAGGACCCTTATTTCCCCAAACACACACTCTAGACACAAAAGTGTTCTTTAAGGACACGGACACACATGCACTCCTACATAAAGACAGTCTCCACCCAAAACACACATTCGGAGGCTTAATTAAATCACAGCTTCTAAGATTCAGGAGAATCTGCACACAAACTGCAGATTTTGAGGAGGCAACCAGAACACTATTCAAAGCGTTAAAACCAAGGGGATATTCCAGATCCTTCCTTAGACAGATCCGGAAAACCTTCTTGGCCCCAAAACAACGGGACGCGAGGAAAATAATTCCGCTCATCACCACTTACTCAAAATTAAGCCAAACAGCAAACAGGAAAATTAAACAAAACCTCACCAGGACCTTACAAAATACAAATCTACTGCGGGAACACAGGATCGTTTCGGCATACAAAAGGAACCGGAACCTCAAGGATTATCTGGTCAGCAGTAAACTGCCGGTGATTAACGCCCCACCCACACAAAGCCGGACATTCCACAGACGGAGCACGGCAATCAAGAACAACACCACAAACACAACCTACCTGATAAGACAAACAATTACAGCAAACACACAGAACTGTGTGTATGCAATACAGTGCAAACGCTGCAATGTAAAATATGTAGGGGAGACAGGAAATTAAATTAGGACTAGATTAGCACAACACATATATAACATTAAAAACCATAGGGAAATGGACACACACCTAGTGCCGCACTTCCTACACCATGGACTCGACGCACTAGAAATATCGGGTCTTCAAACAAACATAAACTGGACACAAGAGGACAGACGTAGAGCAGAAAGACATTGGATTAGAAAACTTAACACCATATTCCCAGCGGGTTTAAATAAACGCTGGTAAAACAAAGTAGGGACCAAATTCTTCCTAAATTAAAGGTTGCAGTACCCTGAATGGCCAGCGCGAACTTTCCTTCCCAAGGCGCCCTCACACGGGTTGACTTGGGAAATAAAGATTTAACTTAAAAACCTAAACCAGCCAGCGCCTTCAGTTATTACTAACAACTGGGATAGAATCACACAAAGTAAACACAAAAAATACCACAACAACAGGAAATACCTTTAAACAGGACAAAACATAGAGGAACACAAACAAACCGCGGGGACAAACAGGACTCCTCCCCCCACGGGGCTCCTCCCCCAAACCGGTCTCAGACTGGTCTCAACCAGGTCCTCTCAGGGGGCTCCTCCCCCAAACCGGTCTCAGACTGGTCTCAATCAGGTCCTCTCAGGGACCGTAAATACCGGTGCAAAAACAGCACCCACCTCAAACCTGAAGAAGCCTGAGACAAGGCGAAACGTCGTGCACATAGAACAACCTGGGAGAAGCAGCAAGGACTACGAACACTCTTCTAGAAGAATAGAAGAATCGCTCCTGCTGAGGAAAACTTCTCTAAAAAGCAAAAACAAACTGCAGTTTTAACTGCTGACTACTGGTAGACGCCGCTGCTGCAGTACACGGACCAGGAGTACTACAGACACGGCACTACAGGGACTGTGCTATCTTGTAGTGGAAACCTAACGGTGTCAACTAAGCTACAAGGTACCAGTCTTGGTAAGTATAGGCTATATTGGTATGCGTTAACCTCGAGTTAACAATGCACGCTACCAATCAGCCAAAAACCGCACCGCCGACTGCACCACCGCTTACACAAACCAAAACACCACACCCACACAACACAGCACCTACACCTAATAGTATGGCAGCCTTTGCGGAAGCCACCAGGATTCTCTTCAAGATTATCCAGACCACACACCACCTTCAGAACACTGCAGTGACCGGAGGGAAGACTGTTCCACCAGCAAGCCTGCAAAGGAAGATGCGGGAACTGGCTACCCTGGTGAGGCCGGCGTCCCCCACAGAGGACACCATGATGAAACTGGCAGGAAACGCACTGAATTGGCTCCACACATGTATGCAGATCCTGGAAGAACACTACCAGGAGATACTGCAACAACTCACGGAGAGACTGAAGAGAATCCACCTCAGAAACTGGCCGGAAGCATTCCAGGTGGCTACCAGGTGGGCAAGGAAGAAGTTTGGAAGAAAACTACACCGAACCACCCTGGACATAGCCGAAAGAACAATTACACCAACAAACACTCAGAGGAGCACTACAAACACAGTCTCCACAAGCAACAGATACGCAGCACTGGCAGACACCCCACCACCCCCACCCAGGACATGGAGGACCATGGCCACAGCACCCCAGGACCGGCACCAGAACCAGTACCAAAAAGAGTGGCCAGCCCTGAGGCAGACGACTTCCCCCAGAAGCCCTGCACCTACACAAAGGAGGTACAGAAGAACCGGGGGAGGCCATGGGGACTGGGAGACTGAGCGACGGCCACTCCCGCAACGACACCGGAACACCACCAGGGGGCGCTCCACAACCAACAACCATGGGGACTGGCAGACGGAGCGACGGCCGCTCCCGCAAGGACACCGGAACACCACAAGGGGGCGCTCCACACCCAACAACGATGGGGACTGGCAGACTGAGCCACAGCCGCTCCCGCAACGACAACGGAGGACCACAAGAGGGCGCTCCACAACCAACCACAACCCCACCCCTAACCCCAACCCCAGCACGAACCCTACCCCCAACCCTAACCCCAAACCCAACCCTACCAGGAGATACTGCAACAACTCACGGAGAGACTGAAGAGAATCCACCTCAGAAACTGGCCGGAAGCATTTCGTATCCTAGTACCGCACTTCCTACACCATGGACTCGACGCACTAGAAATATCGGGTCTTCAAGCTAACATAAACTGGACACAAGAGGACAGACGTAGAGCAGAAAGACATTGGATTAGAAAACTTAACACCATATTCCCGGCGGGTTTAAATAAACGCTGGTAAACATACAAAAGGAACCGGAACCTCAAGGATTATCTGGTCAGCAGTAAACTGCCGGAGATTAACGCCCCACCCACACAAAGCCGGACATTCCACAGACGGAGCACGGCAATCAAGAACAACACCACAAACACAATCTACCTTATCAGACAAACAATTACAGCAAACACACAGAACTGCGTATATGCAATACAGTGCAAACGCTGCAATGTAAAATATGTAGGGGAGACAGGAAATGAAATTAGGACTAGATTAGCACAACACATATATAACATTAAAAACCATAGGGAAATGGACACACACCTAGTACCGCACTTCCTACACCATGGACTCGATGCACTAGAAATATCGGGTCTTCAAGCTAACATAAACTGGACACAAGAGGACAGACGTAGAGCAGAAAGACATTGGATTAGAAAACTTAACACCATATTCCCGGCGGGTTTAAATAAACGCTGGTAAAACAAAGTAGGGACCAAATTCTTCCTAATTTAAAGGTTGCAGTACCCTGAATGGCCAGCGCAAACTTTCCTTCCCAAGGCGCCCTCACACGGGTTGACTTGGGAAATAAAGATTTAACTTAAAAACCTAACCCCAAACCCAACCCTAACCCCAACCCCAGCACAAACCCTACCCCCAACCCTAAACCCAACCCTAACCCCAGCACGAACCCTACCTCCAACCTTAACCCTAACCCCAACCCCAGCACGAACCCCACCCCCAACCCTAACCCCAACCCCAGGACGAACCCTACCCCCAACCCTGACCCCAACCATACCCCCACCCCTAACCCTAACACCAACCCCACCCACAACCCTAACTCCTCAGCCCCACACCAGAGAAGCCAGAGCAGAAAACGGGACCTTTTACCCCACACGACACCCCAGATCCACCAGGAAGGTCCAGGATTGGATCATCCCGGTAAGAAAACAGAACATCATCCTGGGGGACTCCAACCTCTCCAGGATCCAATCCTACTCCAGGGGAGATCTCCAGATCGACAGCTACCCTGGAGCAACATTCCTACACGCAGCAGGGCTCCTGGAGAAAACAGCAGTGGACCCTAAGGTACAGAGAGTCATCCTGTCCTTTGGGATAAACAACAAGGACCAGCACCCCAAGAGAACTGCCATCAAGCAAGTCCAAACCACGCTGAGGGCAGCCAAAAAAACACATTCCCGTCAGCGGAGATCTGGATTCCGCTGATAAACTACTCCGGGAACCTGCAGTGCCGCCAGAAGGAAAACCTGGAAGAAATGAATGAGCACATCCGCAGGAACATGCCACACATCCCAAAGCTTCCGGAGGCGGACTTTGACACTGGAACAGACGACATCCACTGGACGGATAGGACAGCAACTGACATGCTCAACCACTGGCTGCAGCATTTGAACTAGCAATCCCCATAAACCCAAGCACAAACAGGGAGGGGAACAAAAATGTAATACTATTAAGTAACAATTATACACCCACTCAGGATGAATACAACCTTCTGGACAGGGGTCTGTCATTCATTCCCACGGTTAATACCCGCAAAAAACAAAAAGAGACCCTCAGAGGACAAGTCCAGGAGTTCCACAGGAAACTAAAACTGGCAATATTCTTTGAGGAGGCGGAAACCAGGGAACAGACACCCTTCACACCAAAATCAAACTGGGAACCCACACCGGAAGACATGCCTCCGGAAATCACACGCTTAATCTTAGAAAACAACACACTAATCACAACACTTAATCCACAAACCCACAGAGATGAGAACAACCTCAAAAGAGGAGAAAGCCAAGCACTTCTTCAACTGGCCAAAAACAAACACATAATAATCAAGCCAGCGGATAAGGGAAGTGCAATAGTCATCATGGACAGGGCACAATACACGCAGGAGGCCTACAGGCAACTTAACAACACGACACATTATAGAAAATTAAATGCACCCATATACCCGGACACAGCGCAGGAAATACACACCATCATACAGACACTCGTAGAAAAGAATTACATCACAAAACGGCAAAGCTTTTACCTAAGGGGGGAGGATAACCCGCAACCTAGAATTTTTTACCTCCTCCCTAAAATACACAAGACACCGGAATCCTGGAGCGTACCGTACGAGGTCCCGCCAGGGAGACCTATTATTTCGGACTGCAACAGCGAGTCCTACAGAATAGCGGAATACTTGGATTTTTTCCTCAATCCGCTATCAACAAAACACAATAGCTACATCAAAGACACATACGATTTCATACACAAAATTAAAAACGCTAAAATACCGGTGGAAGCCACCCTGTTCACCATCGACATAGATAGCCTCTACACAAACATAAACACAGCAGCGGGACTAACAGCAGTTAAAACCTGGATGGAGAAGTACCCGGACAACAATCGACCGGACACAATTCTCCTACAGCTACTGGAAATAAGCCTTACAAAAAACGACTTTGAATTCAACAAAGAATTCTTCCTCCAAATCAGCGGCACAGCGATGGGCAAAAAATTTGCACCAGCGTATGCCAACATTTACATGGCACACTGGGAGGAAACAGTTTTTAAAAAATGCCCCAAACTCCCCACAAACTACTTTAGATATTTAGATGACATTTGGGGAACATGGACACACGGCACAGAAGACTTCCAACACTTCATACAAATCCTCAACACACACCACACATCTATAACAATTAAACATACCACACACAGTGAACATATAGATTTTTTGGACACCACCACATACAAAGGACCCTTATTTCCCCAAACACACACTCTGGACACAAAAGTGTTCTTTAAGGACACAGACACACATGCACTCCTACATAAAGACAGTCTCCACCCAAAACACACATTCGGAGGCTTAATTAAATCACAACTTCTAAGATTCAGGAGAATCTGCACACAAACTGCAGACTTTGAGGAGGCAACCAGAACACTATTCAAAGCGTTAAAACCAAGGGGATATTCCAGATCCTTCCTTAGACAGATCCGGAAAACCTTCTTGGCCCCAAAACAACGGGACGCGAGGAAAATAATTCCGCTCATCACCACTTACTCAAAATTAAGCCAAACAGCAAACAGGAAAATTAAACAAAACCTCACCAGGACCTTACAAAATACAAATCTACTGCGGGAACACAGGATCGTTTCGGCATACAAAAGGAACCGGAACCTCAAGGATTATCTGGTCAGCAGTAAACTGCCGGTGATTAACGCCCCACCCACACAAAGCCGGACATTCCACAGACGGAGCACGGCAATCAAGAACAACACCACAAACACAACCTACCTGATAAGACAAACAATTACAGCAAACACACAGAACTGTGTGTATGCAATACAGTGCAAACGCTGCAATGTAAAATATGTAGGGGAGACAGGAAATTAAATTAGGACTAGATTAGCACAACACATATATAACATTAAAAACCATAGGGAAATGGACACACACCTAGTGCCGCACTTCCTACACCATGGACTCGACGCACTAGAAATATCGGGTCTTCAAACAAACATAAACTGGACACAAGAGGACAGACGTAGAGCAGAAAGACATTGGATTAGAAAACTTAACACCATATTCCCAGCGGGTTTAAATAAACGCTGGTAAAACAAAGTAGGGACCAAATTCTTCCTAAATTAAAGGTTGCAGTACCCTGAATGGCCAGCGCAAACTTTCCTTCCTAAGGCGCCCTCACACGGGTTGACTTGGGAAATAAAGATTTAACTTAAAAACCTAACCCCAAACCCAACCCTAACCCCAGCACAAACCCTACCCCCCAACCCTAAACCCAATCCTAACCCCAACCCCAGCACGAACCCTACCTCCAACCTTAACCCTAACCCCAACCCCAGCACGAACCCCACCCCCAACCCTAACCCCAACCCCAGGACGAACCCTACCCCCAACCCTGACCCCAACCATACCCCCACCCCTAACCCTAACACCAACCCCACCCACAACCCTAACTCCTCAGCCCCACACCAGAGAAGCCAGAGCAGAAAACGGGACCTTTTACCCCACACGACACCCCAGATCCACCAGGAAGGTCCAGGATTGGATCATCCCGGTAAGAAAACAGAACATCATCCTGGGGGACTCCAACCTCTCCAGGATCCAATCCTACTCCAGGGGAGATCTCCAGATCGACAGCTACCCTGGAGCAACATTCCTACACGCAGCAGGGCTCCTGGAGAAAACAGCAGTGGACCCTAAGGTACAGAGAGTCATCCTGTCCTTTGGGATAAACAACAAGGACCAGCACCCCAAGAGAACTGCCATCAAGCAAGTCCAAACCACGCTGAGGGCAGCCAAAAAAACACATTCCCGTCAGCGGAGATCTGGATTCCGCTGATAAACTACTCCGGGAACCTGCAGTGCCGCCAGAAGGAAAACCTGGAAGAAATGAATGAGCACATCCGCAGGAACATGCCACACATCCCAAAGCTTCCGGAGGCGGACTTTGACACTGGAACAGACGACATCCACTGGACGGATAGGACAGCAACTGACATGCTCAACCACTGGCTGCAGCATTTGAACTAGCAATCCCCATAAACCCAAGCACAAACAGGGAGGGGAACAAAAATGTAATACTATTAAGTAACAATTATACACCCACTCAGGATGAATACAACCTTCTGGACAGGGGTCTGTCATTCATTCCCACGGTTAATACCCGCAAAAAACAAAAAGAGACCCTCAGAGGACAAGTCCAGGAGTTCCACAGGAAACTAAAACTGGCAATATTCTTTGAGGAGGCGGAAACCAGGGAACAGACACCCTTCACACCAAAATCAAACTGGGAACCCACACCGGAAGACATGCCTCCGGAAATCACACGCTTAATCTTAGAAAACAACACACTAATCACAACACTTAATCCACAAACCCACAGAGATGAGAACAACCTCAAAAGAGGAGAAAGCCAAGCACTTCTTCAACTGGCCAAAAACAAACACATAATAATCAAGCCAGCGGATAAGGGAAGTGCAATAGTCATCATGGACAGGGCACAATACACGCAGGAGGCCTACAGGCAACTTAACAACACGACACATTATAGAAAATTAAATGCACCCATATACCCGGACACAGCGCAGGAAATACACACCATCATACAGACACTCGTAGAAAATAATTACATCACAAAACGGCAAAGCTTTTACCTAAGGGGGGAGGATAACCCGCGACCTAGAATTTTTTACCTCCTCCCTAAAATACACAAGACACCGGAATCCTGGAGCGTACCGTACGAGGTCCCGCCAGGGAGACCTATTATTTCGGACTGCAACAGCGAGTCCTACAGAATAGCGGAATACTTGGATTTTTTCCTCAATCCGCTATCAACAAAACACAATAGCTACATCAAAGACACATACGATTTCATACACAAAATTAAAAACGCTAAAATACCGGTGGAAGCCACCCTTTTCACCATCGACATAGATAGCCTCTACACAAACATAAACACAGCAGCGGGACTAACAGCAGTTAAAACCTGGATGGAGAAGTACCCGGACAACAATCGACCGGACACAATTCTCCTACAGCTACTGGAAATAAGCCTTACAAAAAACGACTTTGAATTCAACAAAGAATTCTTCCTCCAAATCAGCGGCACAGCGATGGGCAAAAAATTTGCACCAGCGTATGCCAACATTTACATGGCACACTGGGAGGAAACAGTTTTTAAAAAATGCCCCAAACTCCCCACAAACTACTTTAGATATTTAGATGACATTTGGGGAACATGGACACACGGCACAGAAGACTTCCAACACTTCATACAAATCCTCAACACACACCACACATCTATAACAATTAAACATACCACACACAGTGAACATATAGATTTTTTGGACACCACCACATACAAAGGACCCTTATTTCCCCAAACACACACTCTGGACACAAAAGTGTTCTTTAAGGACACAGACACACATGCACTCCTACATAAAGACAGTCTCCACCCAAAACACACATTCGGAGGCTTAATTAAATCACAACTTCTAAGATTCAGGAGAATCTGCACACAAACTGCAGACTTTGAGGAGGCAACCAGAACACTATTCAAAGCGTTAAAACCAAGGGGATATTCCAGATCCTTCCTTAGACAGATCCGGAAAACCTTCTTGGCCCCAAAACAACGGGACGCGAGGAAAATAATTCCGCTCATCACCACTTACTCAAAATTAAGCCAAACAGCAAACAGGAAAATTAAACAAAACCTCACCAGGACCTTACAAAATACAAATCTACTGCGGGAACACAGGATCGTTTCGGCATACAAAAGGAACCGGAACCTCAAGGATTATCTGGTCAGCAGTAAACTGCCGGTGATTAACGCCCCACCCACACAAAGCCGGACATTCCACAGACGGAGCACGGCAATCAAGAACAACACCACAAACACAACCTACCTGATAAGACAAACAATTACAGCAAACACACAGAACTGCGTGTATGCAATACAGTGCAAACGCTGCAATGTAAAATATGTAGGGGAGACAGGAAATTAAATTAGGACTCGATTAGCACAACACATATATAACATTAAAAACCATAGGGAAATGGACACACACCTAGTGCCGCACTTCCTACACCATGGACTCGACGCACTAGAAATATCGGGTCTTCAAACAAACATAAACTGGACACAAGAGGACAGACGTAGAGCAGAAAGACCTTGGATTAGAAAACTTAACACCATATTCCCAGCGGGTTTAAATAAACGCTGGTAAAACAAAGTAGGGACCAAATTCTTCCTAAATTAAAGGTTGCAGTACCCTGAATGGCCAGCGCAAACTTTCCTTCCCAAGGCGCCCTCACACGGGTTGACTTGGGAAATAAAGATTTAACTTAAAAACCTAAACCAGCCAGCGCCTTCAGTTATTACTAACAACTGGGATAGAATCACACAAAGTAAACACAAAAAATACCACAACAACAGGAAATACCTTTAAACAGGACAAAACATAGAGGAACACAAACAAACCGCGGGGACAAACAGGACTCCTCCCCCCACGGGGCTCCTCCCCCAAACCGGTCTCAGACTGGTCTCAACCAGGTCCTCTCAGGGGGCTCCTCCCCCAAACCGGTCTCAGACTGGTCTCAATCAGGTCCTCTCAGGGACCGTAAATACCGGTGCAAAAACAGCACCCACCTCACACCTGAAGAAGCCTGAGACAAGGCGAAACGTCGTGCACATAGAACAACCTGGGAGAAGCAGCAAGGACTACGAACACTCTTCTAGAAGAATAGAAGAATCGCTCCTGCTGAGGAAAACTTCTCTAAAAAGCAAAAACAAACTGCAGTTTTAACTGCTGACTACTGGTAGACGCCGCTGCTGCAGTACACGGACCAGGAGTACTACAGACACGGCACTACAGGGACTGTGCTATCTTGTAGTGGAAACCTAACGGTGTCAACTAAGCTACAAGGTACCAGTCTTGGTAAGTATAGGCTGTATTGGTATGCGTTAACCTCGAGTTAACAACGCACGCTACCAATCAGCCAAAAACCGCACCGCCGACTGCACCACCGCTTACACAAACCAAAACACCACACCCACACAACACAGCACCTACACCTAATAGTATGGCAGCCTTTGCGGAAGCCACCAGGATTCTCTTCAAGATTATCCAGACCACACACCACCTTCAGAACACTGCAGTGACCGGAGGGAAGACTGTTCCACCAGCAAGCCTGCAAAGGAAGATGCGGGAACTGGCTACCCTGGTGAGGCCGGCGTCCCCCACAGAGGACACCATGATGAAACTGGCAGGAAACGCACTGAATTGGCTCCACACATGTATGCAGATCCTGGAAGAACACTACCAGGAGATACTGCAACAACTCACGGAGAGACTGAAGAGAATCCACCTCAGAAACTGGCCGGAAGCATTCCAGGTGGCTACCAGGTGGGCAAGGAAGAAGTTTGGAAGAAAACTACACCGAACCACCCTGGACATAGCCGAAAGAACAATTACACCAACAAACACTCAGAGGAGCACTACAAACACAGTCTCCACAAGCAACAGATACGCAGCACTGGCAGACACCCCACCACCCCCACCCAGGACATGGAGGACCATGGCCACAGCACCCCAGGACCGGCACCAGAACCAGTACCAAAAAGAGTGGCCAGCCCTGAGGCAGACGACTTCCCCCAGAAGCCCTGCACCTACACAAAGGAGGTACAGAAGAACCGGGGGAGGCCATGGGGACTGGGAGACTGAGCGACGGCCACTCCCGCAACGACACCGGAACACCACCAGGGGGCGCTCCACAACCAACAACGATGGGGACTGGCAGACTGAGCCACAGCCGCTCCCGCAACGACAACGGAGGACCACAAGAGGGCGCTCCACAACCAACCACAACCCCACCCCTAACCCCAACCCCAGCACGAACCCTACCCCCAACCCTAACCCCAAACCCAACCCTAACCCCAAACCCAACCCTAACCCCAGCACAAACCCTACCCCCAACCCTAAACCCAACCCCAGCACGAACCCCACCCCCAACCCTAACCCTAACCCCAACCCCAGCACGAACCCCACCCCCAACCCTAACCCCAACCCCAGGACGAACCCTACCCCCAACCCTGACCCCAACCATACCCCCACCCCTAACCCTAACACCAACCCCACCCACAACCCTAACTCCTCAGCCCCACACCAGAGAAGCCAGAGCAGAAAACGGGACCTTTTACCCCACACGACACCCCAGATCCACCAGGAAGGTCCAGGATTGGATCATCCCGGTAAGAAAACAGAACATCATCCTGGGGGACTCCAACCTCTCCAGGATCCAATCCTACTCCAGGGGAGATCTCCAGATCGACAGCTACCCTGGAGCAACATTCCTACACGCAGCAGGGCTCCTGGAGAAAACAGCAGTGGACCCTAAGGTACAGAGAGTCATCCTGTCCTTTGGGATAAACAACAAGGACCAGCACCCCAAGAGAACTGCCATCAAGCAAGTCCAAACCACGCTGAGGGCAGCCAAAAAAACACATTCCCGTCAGCGGAGATCTGGATTCCGCTGATAAACTACTCCGGGAACCTGCAGTGCCGCCAGAAGGAAAACCTGGAAGAAATGAATGAGCACATCCGCAGGAACATGCCACACATCCCAAAGCTTCCGGAGGCGGACTTTGACACTGGAACAGACGACATCCACTGGACGGATAGGACAGCAACTGACATGCTCAACCACTGGCTGCAGCATTTGAACTAGCAATCCCCATAAACCCAAGCACAAACAGGGAGGGGAACAAAAATGTAATACTATTAAGTAACAATTATACACCCACTCAGGATGAATACAACCTTCTGGACAGGGGTCTGTCATTCATTCCCACGGTTAATACCCGCAAAAAACAAAAAGAGACCCTCAGAGGACAAGTCCAGGAGTTCCACAGGAAACTAAAACTGGCAATATTCTTTGAGGAGGCGGAAACCAGGGAACAGACACCCTTCACACCAAAATCAAACTGGGAACCCACACCGGAAGACATGCCTCCGGAAATCACACGCTTAATCTTAGAAAACAACACACTAATCACAACACTTAATCCACAAACCCACAGAGATGAGAACAACCTCAACAGAGGAGAAAGCCAAGCACTTCTTCAACTGGCCAAAAACAAACACATAATAATCAAGCCAGCGGATAAGGGAAGTGCAATAGTCATCATGGACAGGGCACAATACACGCAGGAGGCCTACAGGCAACTTAACAACACGACACATTATAGAAAATTAAATGCACCCATATACCCGGACACAGCGCAGGAAATACACACCATCATACAGACACTCGTAGAAAAGAATTACATCACAAAACGGCAAAGCTTTTACCTAAGGGGGGAGGATAACCCGCAACCTAGAATTTTTTACCTCCTCCCTAAAATACACAAGACACCGGAATCCTGGAGCGTACCGTACGAGGTCCCGCCAGGGAGACCTATTATTTCGGACTGCAACAGCGAGTCCTACAGAATAGCGGAATACTTGGATTTTTTCCTCAATCCGCTATCAACAAAACACAATAGCTACATCAAAGACACATACGATTTCATACACAAAATTAAAAACGCTAAAATACCGGTGGAAGCCACCCTGTTCACCATCGACATAGATAGCCTCTACACAAACATAAACACAGCAGCGGGACTAACAGCAGTTAAAACCTGGATGGAGAAGTACCCGGACAACAATCGACCGGACACAATTCTCCTACAGCTACTGGAAATAAGCCTTACAAAAAACGACTTTGAATTCAACAAAGAATTCTTCCTCCAAATCAGCGGCACAGCGATGGGCAAAAAATTTGCACCAGCGTATGCCAACATTTACATGGCACACTGGGAGGAAACAGTTTTTAAAAAATGCCCCAAACTCCCCACAAACTACTTTAGATATTTAGATGACATTTGGGGAACATGGACACACGGCACAGAAGACTTCCAACACTTCATACAAATCCTCAACACACACCACACATCTATAACAATTAAACATACCACACACAGTGAACATATAGATTTTTTGGACACCACCACATACAAAGGACCCTTATTTCCCCAAACACACACTCTGGACACAAAAGTGTTCTTTAAGGACACAGACACACATGCACTCCTACATAAAGACAGTCTCCACCCAAAACACACATTCGGAGGCTTAATTAAATCACAACTTCTAAGATTCAGGAGAATCTGCACACAAACTGCAGACTTTGAGGAGGCAACCAGAACACTATTCAAAGCGTTAAAACCAAGGGGATATTCCAGATCCTTCCTTAGACAGATCCGGAAAACCTTCTTGGCCCCAAAACAACGGGACGCGAGGAAAATAATTCCGCTCATCACCACTTACTCAAAATTAAGCCAAACAGCAAACAGGAAAATTAAACAAAACCTCACCAGCACCTTACAAAATACAAATCTACTGCGGGAACACAGGATCGTTTCGGCATACAAAAGGAACCGGAACCTCAAGGATTATCTGGTCAGCAGTAAACTGCCGGTGATTAACGCCCCACCCACACAAAGCCGGACATTCCACAGACGGAGCACGGCAATCAAGAACAACACCACAAACACAACCTACCTGATAAGACAAACAATTACAGCAAACACACAGAACTGTGTGTATGCAATACAGTGCAAACGCTGCAATGTAAAATATGTAGGGGAGACAGGAAATTAAATTAGGACTAGATTAGCACAACACATATATAACATTAAAAACCATAGGGAAATGGACACACACCTAGTGCCGCACTTCCTACACCATGGACTCGACGCACTAGAAATATCGGGTCTTCAAACAAACATAAACTGGACACAAGAGGACAGACGTAGAGCAGAAAGACATTGGATTAGAAAACTTAACACCATATTCCCAGCGGGTTTAAATAAACGCTGGTAAAACAAAGTAGGGACCAAATTCTTCCTAAATTAAAGGTTGCAGTACCCTGAATGGCCAGCGCAAACTTTCCTTCCCAAGGCGCCCTCACACGGGTTGACTTGGGAAATAAAGATTTAACTTAAAAACCTAACCCCAAACCCAACCCTAAACCCCAGCACAAACCCTACCCCCAACCCTAAACCCAATCCTAACCCCAACCCCAGCACGAACCCTACCTCCAACCTTAACCCTAACCCCAAACCCCAGCACGAACCCCACCCCCCAACCCTAACCCCAACCCCAGGACGAACCCTACCCCCAACCCTGACCCCAACCATACCCCCACCCCTAACCCTACACCAACCCCCACCCACCCACAACCCTAACTCCTCAGCCCCACACCAGAGAAGCCAGAGCAGAAAACGGGACCTTTTACCCCACACGACACCCCCAGATCCACCAGGAAGGTCCAGGATTGGATCATCCCGGTAAGAAAACAGAACATCATCCTGGGGGACTCCAACCTCTCCAGGATCCAATCCTACTCCAGGGGAGATCTCCAGATCGACAGCTACCCTGGAGCAACATTCCTACACGCAGCAGGGCTCCTGGAGAAAACAGCAGTGGACCCTAAGGTACAGAGAGTTCATCCTGTCCTTTGGGATAAACAACAAGGACCAGCACCCCAAGAGAACTGCCATCAAGCAAGTCCAAACCACGCTGAGGGCAGCCAAAAAAACACATTCCCGTCAGCGGAGATCTGGATTCCGCTGATAAACTACTCCGGGAACCTGCAGTGCCGCCAGAAGGAAAAACCTGGAAGAATGAATGAGCACATCCGCAGGAACATGCCACACATCCCAAAGCTTCCGGAGGCGGACTTTGACACTGGAACAGACGACATCCACTGGACGGATAGGACAGCAACTGACATGCTCAACCACTGGCTGCAGCATTTGAACTAGCAATCCCCATAAACCCAAGCACAAACAGGGAGGGGAACAAAAATGTAATACTATTAAGTAACAATTATACACCCACTCAGGATGAATACAACCTTCTGGACAGGGGTCTGTCATTCATTCCCACGGTTAATACCCGCAAAAAACAAAAAGAGACCCTCAGAGGACAAGTCCAGGAGTTCCACAGGAAACTAAAACTGGCAATATTCTTTGAGGAGGCGGAGGAACCAGGGAACAGACACCCTTCACACCAAAATCAAACTGGGAACCCACACCGGAAGACATGCCTCCGGAAATCACACGCTTAATCTTAGAAAACAACACACTAATCACAACACTTAATCCACAAACCCACAGAGATGAGAACAACCTCAAAAGAGGAGAAAGCCAAGCACTTCTTCAACTGGCCAAAAACAAACACATAATAATCAAGCCAGCGGATAAGGGAAGTGCAATAGTCATCATGGACAGGGCACAATACACGCAGGAGGCCTACAGGCAACTTAACAACACGACACATTATAGAAAATTAAATGCACCCATATACCCCGGACACAGCGCAGGAAATACACACCATCATACAGACACTCGTAGAAAATAATTACATCACAAAACGGCAAAGCTTTTACCTAAGGGGGGGAGGATAACCCGCGACCTAGAATTTTTTTACCTCCTCCCTAAAATACACAAGACACCGGAATCCTGGAGCGTACCGTACGAGGTCCCGCCAGGGAGACCTATTATTTCGGACTGCAACAGCAAGTCCTACAGAATAGCGGAATACTTGGATTTTTTCCTCAATCCGCTATCAACAAAACACAATAGCTACATCAAAGACACATACGATTTCATACACAAAATTAAAAACGCTAAAATACCGGTGGAAGCCACCCTTTTCACCATCGACATAGATAGCCTCTACACAAACATAAACACAGCAGCGGGACTAACAGCAGTTAAAACCTGGATGGAGAAGTACCCGGACAACAATCGACCGGACACAATTCTCCTACAGCTACTGGAAATAAGCCTTACAAAAAACGACTTTGAATTCAACAAAGAATTCTTCCTCCAAATCAGCGGCACAGCGATGGGCAAAAAATTTGCACCAGCGTATGCCAACATTTACATGGCACACTGGGAGGGAAACAGTTTTTAAAAAATGCCCCCAAACTCCCCACAAACTACTTTAGATATTTAGATGACATTTGGGGAACATGGACACACGGCACAGAAGACTTCCAACACTTCATACAAATCCTCAACACACACCACACATCTATAACAATTAAACATACCACACACAGTGAACATATAGATTTTTTGGACACCACCACATACAAAGGACCCTTATTTCCCCAAACACACACTCTGGACACAAAAGTGTTCTTTAAGGACACAGACACACATGCACTCCTACATAAAGACAGTCTCCACCCAAAACACACATTCGGAGGCTTAATTAAATCACAACTTCTAAGATTCAGGAGAATCTGCACACAAACTGCAGACTTTGAGGAGGCAACCAGAACACTATTCAAAGCGTTAAAACCAAGGGGATATTCCAGATCCTTCCTTAGACAGATCCGGAAAACCTTCTTGGCCCCAAAACAACGGGACGCGAGGAAAATAATTCCGCTCATCACCACTTACTCAAAATTAAGCCAAACAGCAAACAGGAAAATTAAACAAAACCTCACCAGGACCTTACAAAATACAAATCTACTGCGGGAACACAGGATCGTTTCGGCATACAAAAGGAACCGGAACCTCAAGGATTATCTGGTCAGCAGTAAACTGCCGGTGATTAACGCCCCACCCACACAAAGCCGGACATTCCACAGACGGAGCACGGCAATCAAGAACAACACCATAAACACAACCTACCTGATAAGACAAACAATTACAGCAAACACACAGAACTGCGTGTATGCAATACAGTGCAAACGCTGCAATGTAAAATATGTAGGGGAGACAGGAAATTAAATTAGGACTCGATTAGCACAACACATATATAACATTAAAAACCATAGGGAAATGGACACACACCTAGTGCCGCACTTCCTACACCATGGACTCGACGCACTAGAAATATCGGGTCTTCAAACAAACATAAACTGGACACAAGAGGACAGACGTAGAGCAGAAAGACCTTGGATTAGAAAACTTAACACCATATTCCCAGCGGGTTTAAATAAACGCTGGTAAAACAAAGTAGGGACCAAATTCTTCCTAAATTAAAGGTTGCAGTACCCTGAATGGCCAGCGCAAACTTTCCTTCCCAAGGCGCCCTCACACGGGTTGACTTGGGAAATAAAGATTTAACTTAAAAACCTAAACCAGCCAGCGCCTTCAGTTATTACTAACAACTGGGATAGAATCACACAAAGTAAACACAAAAAATACCACAACAACAGGAAATACCTTTAAACAGGACAAAACATAGAGGAACACAAACAAACCGCGGGGACAAACAGGACTCCTCCCCCCACGGGGCTCCTCCCCCAAACCGGTCTCAGACTGGTCTCAACCAGGTCCTCTCAGGGGGCTCCTCCCCCAAACCGGTCTCAGACTGGTCTCAATCAGGTCCTCTCAGGGACCGTAAATACCGGTGCAAAAACAGCACCCACCTCACACCTGAAGAAGCCTGAGACAAGGCGAAACGTCGTGCACATAGAACAACCTGGGAGAAGCAGCAAGGACTACGAACACTCTTCTAGAAGAATAGAAGAATCGCTCCTGCTGAGGAAAACTTCTCTAAAAAGCAAAAACAAACTGCAGTTTTAACTGCTGACTACTGGTAGACGCCGCTGCTGCAGTACACGGACCAGGAGTACTACAGACACGGCACTACAGGGACTGTGCTATCTTGTAGTGGAAACCTAACGGTGTCAACTAAGCTACAAGGTACCAGTCTTGGTAAGTATAGGCTGTATTGGTATGCGTTAACCTCGAGTTAACAACGCACGCTACCAATCAGCCAAAAACCGCACCGCCGACTGCACCACCGCTTACACAAACCAAAACACCACACCCACACAACACAGCACCTACACCTAATAGTATGGCAGCCTTTGCGGAAGCCACCAGGATTCTCTTCAAGATTATCCAGACCACACACCACCTTCAGAACACTGCAGTGACCGGAGGGAAGACTGTTCCACCAGCAAGCCTGCAAAGGAAGATGCGGGAACTGGCTACCCTGGTGAGGCCGGCGTCCCCCACAGAGGACACCATGATGAAACTGGCAGGAAACGCACTGAATTGGCTCCACACATGTATGCAGATCCTGGAAGAACACTACCAGGAGATACTGCAACAACTCACGGAGAGACTGAAGAGAATCCACCTCAGAAACTGGCCGGAAGCATTCCAGGTGGCTACCAGGTGGGCAAGGAAGAAGTTTGGAAGAAAACTACACCGAACCACCCTGGACATAGCCGAAAGAACAATTACACCAACAAACACTCAGAGGAGCACTACAAACACAGTCTCCACAAGCAACAGATACGCAGCACTGGCAGACACCCCACCACCCCCACCCAGGACATGGAGGACCATGGCCACAGCACCCCAGGACCGGCACCAGAACCAGTACCAAAAAGAGTGGCCAGCCCTGAGGCAGACGACTTCCCCCAGAAGCCCTGCACCTACACAAAGGAGGTACAGAAGAACCGGGGGAGGCCATGGGGACTGGGAGACTGAGCGACGGCCACTCCCGCAACGACACCGGAACACCACCAGGGGGCGCTCCACAACCAACAACGATGGGGACTGGCAGACTGAGCCACAGCCGCTCCCGCAACGACAACGGAGGACCACAAGAGGGCGCTCCACAACCAACCACAACCCCACCCCTAACCCCAACCCCAGCACGAACCCTACCCCCAACCCTAACCCCAAACCCAACCCTAACCCCAAACCCAACCCTAACCCCAGCACAAACCCTACCCCCAACCCTAAACCCAACCCCAGCACGAACCCCACCCCTAACCCTAACCCTAACCCCAACCCCAGCACGAACCCCACCCCCAACCCTAACCCCAACCCCAGGACGAACCCTACCCCCAACCCTGACCCCAACCATACCCCCACCCCTAACCCTAACACCAACCCCACCCACAACCCTAACTCCTCAGCCCCACACCAGAGAAGCCAGAGCAGAAAACGGGACCTTTTACCCCACACGACACCCCAGATCCACCAGGAAGGTCCAGGATTGGATCATCCCGGTAAGAAAACAGAACATCATCCTGGGGGACTCCAACCTCTCCAGGATCCAATCCTACTCCAGGGGAGATCTCCAGATCGACAGCTACCCTGGAGCAACATTCCTACACGCAGCAGGGCTCCTGGAGAAAACAGCAGTGGACCCTAAGGTACAGAGAGTCATCCTGTCCTTTGGGATAAACAACAAGGACCAGCACCCCAAGAGAACTGCCATCAAGCAAGTCCAAACCACGCTGAGGGCAGCCAAAAAAACACATTCCCGTCAGCGGAGATCTGGATTCCGCTGATAAACTACTCCGGGAACCTGCAGTGCCGCCAGAAGGAAAACCTGGAAGAAATGAATGAGCACATCCGCAGGAACATGCCACACATCCCAAAGCTTCCGGAGGCGGACTTTGACACTGGAACAGACGACATCCACTGGACGGATAGGACAGCAACTGACATGCTCAACCACTGGCTGCAGCATTTGAACTAGCAATCCCCATAAACCCAAGCACAAACAGGGAGGGGAACAAAAATGTAATACTATTAAGTAACAATTATACACCCACTCAGGATGAATACAACCTTCTGGACAGGGGTCTGTCATTCATTCCCACGGTTAATACCCGCAAAAAACAAAAAGAGACCCTCAGAGGACAAGTCCAGGAGTTCCACAGGAAACTAAAACTGGCAATATTCTTTGAGGAGGCGGAAACCAGGGAACAGACACCCTTCACACCAAAATCAAACTGGGAACCCACACCGGAAGACATGCCTCCGGAAATCACACGCTTAATCTTAGAAAACAACACACTAATCACAACACTTAATCCACAAACCCACAGAGATGAGAACAACCTCAACAGAGGAGAAAGCCAAGCACTTCTTCAACTGGCCAAAAACAAACACATAATAATCAAGCCAGCGGATAAGGGAAGTGCAATAGTCATCATGGACAGGGCACAATACACGCAGGAGGCCTACAGGCAACTTAACAACACGACACATTATAGAAAATTAAATGCACCCATATACCCGGACACAGCGCAGGAAATACACACCATCATACAGACACTCGTAGAAAAGAATTACATCACAAAACGGCAAAGCTTTTACCTAAGGGGGGAGGATAACCCGCGACCTAGAATTTTTTACCTCCTCCCTAAAATACACAAGACACCGGAATCCTGGAGCGTACCGTACGAGGTCCCGCCAGGGAGACCTATTATTTCGGACTGCAACAGCGAGTCCTACAGAATAGCGGAATACTTGGATTTTTTCCTCAATCCGCTATCAACAAAACACAATAGCTACATCAAAGACACATACGATTTCATACACAAAATTAAAAACGCTAAAATACCGGTGGAAGCCACCCTTTTCACCATCGACATAGATAGCCTCTACACAAACATAAACACAGCAGCGGGACTAACAGCAGTTAAAACCTGGATGGAGAAGTACCCGGACAACAATCGACCGGACACAATTCTCCTACAGCTACTGGAAATAAGCCTTACAAAAAACGACTTTGAATTCAACAAAGAATTCTTCCTCCAAATCAGCGGCACAGCGATGGGCAAAAAATTTGCACCAGCGTATGCCAACATTTACATGGCACACTGGGAGGAAACAGTTTTTAAAAAATGCCCCAAACTCCCCACAAACTACTTTAGATATTTAGATGACATTTGGGGAACATGGACACACGGCACAGAAGACTTCCAACACTTCATACAAATCCTCAACACACACCACACATCTATAACAATTAAACATACCACACACAGTGAACATATAGATTTTTTGGACACCACCACATACAAAGGACCCTTATTTCCCCAAACACACACTCTGGACACAAAAGTGTTCTTTAAGGACACAGACACACATGCACTCCTACATAAAGACAGTCTCCACCCAAAACACACATTCGGAGGCTTAATTAAATCACAACTTCTAAGATTCAGGAGAATCTGCACACAAACTGCAGACTTTGAGGAGGCAACCAGAACACTATTCAAAGCGTTAAAACCAAGGGGATATTCCAGATCCTTCCTTAGACAGATCCGGAAAACCTTCTTGGCCCCAAAACAACGGGACGCGAGGAAAATAATTCCGCTCATCACCACTTACTCAAAATTAAGCCAAACAGCAAACAGGAAAATTAAACAAAACCTCACCAGGACCTTACAAAATACAAATCTACTGCGGGAACACAGGATCGTTTCGGCATACAAAAGGAACCGGAACCTCAAGGATTATCTGGTCAGCAGTAAATTGCCGGTGATTAACGCCCCACCCACACAAAGCCGGACATTCCACAGACGGAGCACGGCAATCAAGAACAACACCACAAACACAACCTATCTGATAAGACAAACAATTACAGCAAACACACAGAACTGTGTGTATGCAATACAGTGCAAACGCTGCAATGTAAAATATGTAGGGGAGACAGGAAATTAAATTAGGACTAGATTAGCACAACACATATATAACATTAAAAACCATAGGGAAATGGACACACACCTAGTGCCGCACTTCCTACACCATGGACTCGATGCACTAGAAATATCGGGTCTTCAAACAAACATAAACTGGACACAAGAGGACAGACGTAGAGCAGAAAGACCTTGGATTAGAAAACTTAACACCATATTCCCAGCGGGTTTAAATAAACGCTGGTAAAACAAAGTAGGGACCAAATTCTTCCTAAATTAAAGGTTGCAGTACCCTGAATGGCCAGCGCAAACTTTCCTTCCCAAGGCGCCCTCACACGGGTTGACTTGGGAAATAAAGATTTAACTTAAAAACCTAAACCAGCCAGCGCCTTCAGTTATTACTAACAACTGGGATAGAATCACACAAAGTAAACACAAAAAATACCACAACAACAGGAAATACCTTTAAACAGGACAAAACATAGAGGAACACAAACAAACCGCGGCGACAAACAGGACTCCTCCCCCCACGGGGCTCCTCCCCCAAACCGGTCTCAGACTGGTCTCAACCAGGTCCTCTCAGGGGGCTCCTCCCCCAAACCGGTCTCAGACTGGTCTCAATCAGGTCCTCTCAGGGACCGTAAATACCGGTGCAAAAACAGCACCCACCTCACACCTGAAGAAGCCTGAAACAAGGCGAAACGTCGTGCACATAGAACAACCTGGGAGAAGCAGCAAGGACTACGAACACTCTTCTAGAAGAATAGAAGAATCGCTCCTGCTGAGGAAAACTTCTCTAAAAAGCAAAAACAAACTGCAGTTTTAACTGCTGACTACTGGTAGACGCCGCTGCTGCAGTACACGGACCAGGAGTACTACAGACACGGCACTACAGGGACTGTGCTATCTTGTAGTGGAAACCTAACGGTGTCAACTAAGCTACAAGGTACCAGTCTTGGTAAGTATAGGCTGTATTGGTATGCGTTAACCTCGAGTTAACAACGCACGCTACCAATCAGCCAAAAACCGCACCGCCAACTGCACCACCGCTTACACAAACCAAAACACCACACCCACACAACACAGCACCTACACCTAATAGTATGGCAGCCTTTGCGGAAGCCACCAGGATCTCTTCAAGATTATCCAGACCACACACCACCTTCAGAACACTGCAGTGACCGGAGGGAAGACTGTTCCACCAGCAAGCCTGCAAAGGAAGATGCGGGAACTGGCTACCCTGGTGAGGCCGGCGTCCCCCACAGAGGACACCATGATGAAACTGGCAGGAAACGCACTGAATTGGCTCCACACATGTATGCAGATCCTGGAAGAACACTACCAGGAGATACTGCAACAACTCACAGAGAGACTGAAGAGAATCCACCTCAGAAACTGGCCGGAAGCATTCCAGGTGGCTACCAGGTGGGCAAGGAAGAAGTTTGGAAGAAAACTACACCGAACCACCCTGGACATAGCCGAAAGAACAATTACACCAACAAACACTCAGAGGAGCACTACAAACACAGTCTCCACAAGCAACAGATACGCAGCACTGGCAGACACCCCCACCACCCCCACCCAGGACATGGAGGACCATGGCCACAGCACCCCAGGACCGGCACCAGAACCAGTACCAAAAAGAGTGGCCAGCCCTGAGGCAGACGACTTCCCCCAGAAGCCCTGCACCTACACAAAGGAGGTACAGAAGAACCGGGGGAGGCCATGGGGACTGGGAGACTGAGCGACGGCCACTCCCGCAACGACACCGGAACACCACCAGGGGGCGCTCCACAACCAACAACCATGGGGACTGGCAGACGGAGCGACGGGCCGCTCCCGCAAGAACACCGGAACACCACAAGGGGGCGCTCCACAACCAACAACGATGGGGACTGGCAGACTGAGCCACAGCCGCTCCCGCAACGACAACGGAGGACCACAAGAGGGCGCTCCACAACCAACCACAACCCCACCCCTAACCCTACCCTAACCCCAACCCCAGCACGAACCCTACCCCCAACCCTAACCCCAACCCCAAACCCAACCCTAACCCCAACCCCAGCACAAACCCTACCCCCAACCCTAAACCCAACCCCAGCACGAACCCTACCTCCAACCTTAACCCTAACCCCAACCCCAGCACGAACCCCACCCCCAACCCTAACCCCAACCCCAGGACGAACCCTACCCCCAACCCTGACCCCAACCATACCCCCACCCCTAACCCTAACACCAACCCCACCCACAACCCTAACTCCTCAGCCCCACACCAGAGAAGCCAGAGCAGAAAACGGGACCTTCTACCCCACACGACACCCCCAGATCCACCAGGAAGGTCCAGGATTGGATCATCCCGGTAAGAAAAACAGAACATCATCCTGGGGGACTCCAACCTCTCCAGGATCCAATCCTACTCCAGGGGAGATCTCCAGATCGACAGCTACCCTGGAGCAACATTCCTACACGCAGCAGGGCTCCTGGAGAAAACAGCAGTGGACCCTAAGGTACAGAGAGTCATCCTGTCCTTTGGGATAAACAACAAGGACCAGCACCCCAAGAGAACTGCCATCAAGCAAGTCCAAACCACGCTGAGGGCAGCCAAAAAAACACATTCCCGTCAGCGGAGATCTGGATTCCGCTGATAAACTACTCCGGGAACCTGCAGTGCCGCCAGAAGGAAAACCTGGAAGAAATGAATGAGCACATCCGCAGGAACATGACACACATCCCAAAGCTTCCGGAGGCGGACTTTGACACTGGAACAGACGACATCCACTGGACGGATAGGACAGCAACTGACATGCTCAACCACTGGCTGCAGCATTTAAACTAGCAATCCCCATAAACCCAAGCACAAACAGGGAGGGGAACAAAAATGTAATACTATTAAGTAACAATTATACACCCACTCAGGATGAATACAACCTTCTGGACAGGGGTCTGTCATTCATTCCCACGGTTAATAACCGCAAAAAACAAAAAGAGACCCTCAGAGGACAAGTCCAGGAGTTCCACAGGAAACTAAAACTGGCAATATTCTTTGAGGAGGCGGAAACCAGGGAACAGACACCCTTCACACCAAAATCAAACTGGGAACCCACACCGAAAGACATGCCTCCGGAAATCACACGCTTAATCTTAGAAAATAACACACTAATCACAACACTTAATCCACAAACCCACAGAGATGAGAACAACCTCAACAGAGGAGAAAGCCAAGCACTTCTTCAACTGGCCAAAAACAAACACATAATAATCAAGCCAGCGGATAAGGGAAGTGCAATAGTCCATCATGGACAGGGCACAATACACGCAGGAGGCCTACAGGCAACTTAACAACACGACACATTATAGAAAATTAAATGCACCCATATACCCGGACACAGCGCAGGAAATACACACCATCATACAGACACTCGTAGAAAAGAATTACATCACAAAACGGCAAAGCTTTTACCTAAGGGGGGAGGATAACCCGCGACCTAGAATTTTTTACTTCCTCCCTAAAATACACAAGACACCGGAATCCTGGAGCGTACCGTACGAGGTCCCGCCAGGGAGACCTATTATTTCGGACTGCAACAGCGAGTCCTACAGAATAGCGGAATACTTGGATTTTTTCCTCAATCCGCTATCAACAAAACACAATAGCTACATCAAAGACACATACGATTTCATACACAAAATTAAAAACGCTAAAATACCGGTGGAAGCCACCCTTTTCACCATCGACATAGATAGCCTCTACACAAACATAAACACAGCAGCGGGACTAACAGCAGTTAAAACCTGGATGGAGAAGTACCCGGACAACAATCGACCGGACACAATTCTCCTACAGCTACTGGAAATAAGCCTTACAAAAAACGACTTTGAATTCAACAAAGAATTCTTCCTCCAAATCAGCAGCACAGCGATGGGCAAAAAATTTGCACCAGCGTATGCCAACATTTACATGGCACACTGGGAGGAAACAGTTTTTAAAAAATGCCCCAAACTCCCCACAAACTACTTTAGATATTTAGATGACATTTGGGGAACATGGACACACGGCACAGAAGACTTCCAACACTTCATACAAATCCTCAACACACACCACACATCTATAACAATTAAACATACC
Source organism: Synaphobranchus kaupii (assembly GCA_029718625.1). Classification (NCBI taxonomy): domain Eukaryota; kingdom Metazoa; phylum Chordata; class Actinopteri; order Anguilliformes; family Synaphobranchidae; genus Synaphobranchus; species Synaphobranchus kaupii. The sequence continues at coordinate 122,790 of CM056395.1, read as the reverse complement.
ACACACAGTGAACATATAGATTTTTTGGACACCACCACATACAAAGGACCCTTATTTCCCCAAACACACACTCTGGACACAAAAGTGTTCTTTAAGGACACAGACACACATGCACTCCTACATAAAGACAGTCTCCACCCAAAACACACATTCGGAGGCTTAATTAAATCACAACTTCTAAGATTCAGGAGAATCTGCACACAAACTGCAGACTTTGAGGAGGCAACCAGAACACTATTCAAAGCGTTAAAACCAAGGGGATATTCCAGATCCTTCCTTAGACAGATCCGGAAAACCTTCTTGGCCCCAAAACAACGGGACGCGAGGAAAATAATTCCGCTCATCACCACTTACTCAAAATTAAGCCAAACAGCAAACAGGAAAATTAAACAAAACCTCACCAGGACCTTACAAAATACAAATCTGCTGCGGGAACACAGGATCGTTTCGGCATACAAAAGGAACCGGAACCTCAAGGATTATCTGGTCAGCAGTAAACTGCCGGTGATTAACGCCCCACCCACACAAAGCCGGACATTCCACAGACGGAGCACGGCAATCAAGAACAACACCACAAACACAACCTACCTGATAAGACAAACAATTACAGCAAACACACAGAACTGTGTGTATGCAATACAGTGCAAACGCTGCAATGTAAAATATGTAGGGGAGACAGGAAATTAAATTAGGACTAGATTAGCACAACACATATATAACATTAAAAACCATAGGGAAATGGACACACACCTAGTGCCGCACTTCCTACACCATGGACTCGACGCACTAGAAATATCGGGTCTTCAAACAAACATAAACTGGACACAAGAGGACAGACGTAGAGCAGAAAGACATTGGATTAGAAAACTTAACACCATATTCCCAGCGGGTTTAAATAAACGCTGGTAAAACAAAGTAGGGACCAAATTCTTCCTAAATTAAAGGTTGCAGTACCCTGAATGGCCAGCGCAAACTTTCCTTCCCAAGGCGCCCTCACACGGGTTGACTTGGGAAATAAAGATTTAACTTAAAAACCTAAACCAGCCAGCGCCTTCAGTTATTACTAACAACTGGGATAGAATCACACAAAGTAAACACAAAAAATACCACAACAACAGGAAATACCTTTAAACAGGACAAAACATAGAGGAACACAAACAAACCGCGGGGACAAACAGGACTCCTCCCCCCACGGGGCTCCTCCCCCAAACCAGTCTCAGACTGGTCTCAACCAGGTCCTCTCAGGGGGCTCCTCCCCCAAACCGGTCTCAGACTGGTCTCAATCAGGTCCTCTCAGGGACCGTAAATACCGGTGCAAAAACAGCACCCACCTCACACCTGAAGAAGCCTGAGACAAGGCGAAACGTCGTGCACATAGAACAACCTGGGAGAAGCAGCAAGAACTGAAGGCGTGTTTGCTTCGCTTGCTCAACGCTTGCTCAACTGAACGAACTTTAAAAATATATATATATATATATATATCTTAAATACTACTGCATTACTTTAGATTTTTCAACGACAATTTCCACGACTTCTACGTTTTCCCACTTTTGTGACTACCGCTCTAAGTTGATCACATCTAACGACAACTAAGGATAAATACGGTAAGCGCACATTATGGCTTCCACTGCAAGTGTTTCCTGCGGGGTCTGTTTCATGTTTAGCTTTAGTTCTGTTGCTAATTTTACCAGTAATGGTATATGTGCAAAGTGTCAGCTTAACTCAGAATTAGCACGGAAAATAGCTGAGCTAGAGGCCCGCATCCGGACGTTATATCAGATCCAGGAGAGTGAGAGTTTGATAGATTCCCTCACCTGAGCCGGATGCCAGTTTAGATGCTAGTATTTCTCCCCCGTCAGAGTCCTCACTGCGGGACGATTTTATCACGGTGCAAAAGAAACATAGCTGTCGGCTTAGAGCCGCCGAGCATCACCCTACTCGCGTTTCAAACCGATATTCCCCACTCAGTAACACACCCACTGAGAAAGCCCTGATTATAGGGGATAGTATTCTGAGAAACGTGAGATTAGCGACACCAGCGACCATAGTGCAGTGTATGCCTGGTGCCAGAGCTACCGATGTTGAGGCTAGTCTGAGAGTGCTGGCTAAAAGTAAATGTAAATACTCTAAAATTGTTATTCACGTCGGCACAAATGACGTCCGATTGAGGCAATCGGAGGTCACCAAAAATAACTTTGTTTCGGTGTGTGCGATGGCTAAAAAGATGTGTCGGGAAGTAATATGCTCTGGTCCGCTCCCAGTTCGTAGGAGCGACGAGGTCTACAGTAGACTCACGTCGCTAAATCGCTGGCTGTCTGAGTGGTGCTCATCTAGTGGCATAGGGTTCGTCAATAATTGGCCTGACTTCTGGAGAATGCCTGGCCTACTGAAGAGAGACGGACTCCACCCGAGCTGGAGAGGTGCTCTTGTCCTAGCAAATAACTTAGATGCTAGTCTTAGTAAGGCCAGATCCTGACACCTTATCAGGGCGCCGGCCAGGCAGCAGGCCTCTGATCCTACATCGGAGCCTGTGCGTTTCCCAACGCGTTTCCCAATGCCCGTGACTCAGACACATGGCCCAACGCCGTTGTCTGCAAGGTGCGTTTCAGAGCTAGAAATTGGCAATAGTACTCATCCCCATCCCATATCTGAGCTAGAAATGAGTATTCATTATATTGAGACTGTGTCTGCCCCACGCATATATGCCAAATGTAAAGCAAACCGTGGTGTCAACGCGGATAATCTTATTACTCTTAAATTAAAACATATTGCTGCTAGCAGCTGTTGTGAATCACTCCTAAAAATTGGACTACTAAATGTTAGATCTCTTGCTCCTAAAGCACTTCTTATAAACGAATTGATCACAGATCATAATCTCAAAGTACTATGTCTAACTGAAACTTGGCTAAGACCTGGTGAATATGTCGCACTTAATGAAGCGTCTCCTGTAGGTTTTTTAAGTACTCAGGTATCGCGCCAGTCAGGAAGAGGGGGTGGTATTGCAGCGATCTATCAGTCCACCTTAAGCTTAACCCCTAAGTGTGGACATACGTTCTCATCTTTTGAAGTTCTTTCTATGAACTGTGTACAGCATGACTTAAATAAAATAAGAGGTAACATGCAGTCCTCTCTCCTAGTGTCTGTTTACAGACCACCTGGGCCCTATTCGGATTTTCTAATAGAATTCGCTGAGTTTTTGTCTTGCCTTGCTATTTCGGCAGACAAGGTTGTGATTGTTGGTGACTTTAACATACATGTGGATAAACCAGGTCATCCCCTAGGAACAGCCTTTGCCTCTATTATTGACTCTGTTGGGTTCAAACAAAATGTCTGTGGACCCACTCATTACCATAGCCATACCCTAGACTTAGTGTTATCCTATGATATCAATGTTATTAATCTTACTATTGCACCCCATAACCCTGTATTATCTGATCATTTCCTTATTACTTTTGAAATCGAGGCAACGACCACTTCTATATCAGAGCCAAGACACTATTACAGCCGGTCGTTAAACTCTGACGTCATTCCAAAGTTTATAGATATGCTTCCGGAATCATTCCTTTCAAACAAAGGAAATACCACTGAAGTATCGCTGGACGAACTGACTAACCAGTTAAGTTTTACTCTCAGAAGCACCCTTGATATGGTTGCCCCTCTAAAAAGAAAGTCTTGTCGGAAAAACCGTACTCCCTGGTACAATGACACTACCCGTGCCCTGAAACAGTCCACAAGAAAACTAGAGCGAAAATGGCGGTCAGCTAAACTAGAAGTATTTTGTCTTGCATGGAAAGATAGCCTCCTCCAGTACAAGCAAGCTCTTGTATCAGCTAGATCTGCCTTTTTCTCTAAATTAATTGAACAAAACAAATGTAACCCAAAATTCTTGTTTAGCACTGTGGACAACTTGACTAAAAAACCATCATTAGAAATTTCATCCTACCCCAGCGTTTACAGCAGTAATGATTTCATGAATTATTTCAATCAAAAGATTGAAGCTATTAGAGATTAGAGATATAATTGCCTCCTCCTCTAGGCATCACTCCTCCCTTAATCAATGAACAGCCCAAATCCTGGTTAACACAGGAAGATGTATCAACAGTGGCACTAAACTGTTTTAAGCCAATTGACATGGAGGAGCTGTCTAAACTGGTTATGTCCTCAAAACCGACTACCTGCCAACTCGACCCAATCCCTACAAAATTAGTTAAAGAACTTTTCCCCATACTAGGCCAGCATATGTTAAAAATTATTAACACATCCTTAGTAACAGGATATGTACCAGAGCCACTAAAAATGGCGGTTATTAAGCCATTACTAAAGAAACCAAACCTCGAATCTGACAAACTGGAAAACTATAGACCCATTTCAAATCTTCCATTTCTATCAAAAATATTAGAGAAAGCTGTTGCTAAGCAACTTGGTGCATACCTTAGCTCAAACCATATCCATGAAATGTTCCAGTCAGGATTTAGACCCTACCATAGCACTGAAACGGCACTTGTTAAAGTTATTAACGATTTACTATTATCAGCCGACCAAAACTCTGTGTCTGTTCTTGTACTTCTTGACCTAAGTGCAGCTTTTGATACAATAGATCACAAAATTCTACTAAACAGACTCCAGGGCTGTGTTGGACTAAATGGTCAAGCTCTTGCATGGTTCAGATCATACTTATACAATAGGAAGCAGTTTGTTAAAATAAATGAAGTATCATCCAGTTACTCAGTAATGAAATATGGTATTCCACAAGGATCAGTGCTAGGCCCAGTACTCTTTTCATTATATATGCTACCCCTTGGTGATATTATTCGGGCACATGGGGTAGATTTTCACTGCTATGCGGACGATACGCAGATATACATTTCCATGAAACCCGGTGAGGCACTACCATTTTCTCGGTTAGAGGCTTGTATTGCAGATATTAAAGCCTGGATGCTTTCCAATTTCCTGCTCCTAAACTCAGAAAAGACCGAAATGCTGGTTTTAGGTCCAAAAAAACAAAGGGAGAAACTGGGTACATCTACTTTAAATTTCGATGGTTGTTTAATTGTTCCAAACTCAGCTGTGAAAGACCTAGGTGTTACTATAGACCCAGATCTAACCTTTACCGCGCACATAAAAAACATATCTAGAGTAGCTTTCTTTCAGTTAAGAAACATAGCTAAAATAAGGCACTTCCTATCAATAGGGGACGCAGAGAAACTGATCCATGCTTTTGTTACGTCTAGGCTAGATTACTGTAACGCCCTGCTATCTGGCTGCCCTAAGTCCTTGCTAAATAATCTCCAGCTTGTACAGAATGCAGCCGCTCGCATTTTAACTAGAACTAAGAAATATGAGCATATTACCCCAGTACTAGCATCGCTTCATTGGCTACCAATTAAGTTTAGGATAGACTTTAAGATTTTGCTTCTGACCTTTAAAGCCTTAAATGGACTTGCGCCAGTGTATATATGTAATCTGCTCTTACCATATAAGCCAAAAAGATCACTCCGTTCCCAAGACGCAGGCTACCTAGTAGTCCCAAGAATATCTAAAAACTTGATGGGTGGTAGAGCTTTCTCTTACAGAGCGCCACTACTGTGGAACACCCTACCAAAACTTATAAGGGAATCAGACACTGTCTCAATATTTAAGTCTAGATTAAAAACGCACCTCTATGATCAGGCTTATAATGAGCTATAGTCTGGAGACAGGACCAGAGAAGCATTTAGCCATAGAGTAATGTGGGGTGGCATCCTTTCCTTACTGTCACCTGTCTCTTGATAGGTGGGTAGGACTGTTTTCCCTCTCATGACTGCATGGTTCCTCAAACTCTGTCTTCATAGCTATGCAGCCATAGATTACTCCTGGCGGGGGCACCTGTCCAACCCTCCCACCCCTTCCCCACCCCCCACCCCTCCAGTTGGTGCTCCTGCTGCTCTATTACACTTCCCCTAACTGTTTTCTCTCTCTCTTTTTTTCACATTCTGCCGGCGGGGCTTATGCCCCGCATCTCGAGAGTTGCTGTCCGGCTTCCTGTCCGTTGCCGCTTGCCCCTCCCTCCTTACCACCGCTGCCAGCTGCTCCCGCCGCCATCGGCGCCCGGTTCCCCACCATCACTGCCGCCACATCTGGACTGTCATCTAGCTGCTGCAAATTGTATTATCATGGACATTGGCTGTTTTGACCATGTTGGTCCTTAAGCCCTAGACCCTGAGCCGACCAGAGGAGGATGGGTTCCCCCATTGAGTCTGGTTCCTTCCAAGGTTTCTTCCTAGTTACACCAGGGAGTTTTTCCTTGCCACTGTTGCCTTTGGCTTGCTCTTGTGGGGAGTTTAGGCTGGGTTTTGCTGTTTTGCTGTGAAGTGCATTGTGACAACTTGTTGTGAAATGCGCTATATAAATAAATATTGATTGATTGATTGATTGACTACGAACACTCTTCTAGAAGAATAGAAGAATCGCTCCTGCTGAGGAAAACTTCTCTAAAAAGCAAAAACAAACTGCAGTTTTAACTGCTGACTACTGGTAGACGCCGCTGCTGCAGTACACGGACCAGGAGTACTACAGACACGGCACTACAGGGACTGTGCTATCTTGTAGTGGAAACCTAACGGTGTCAACTAAGCTACAAGGTACCAGTCTTGGTAAGTATAGGCTGTATTGGTATGCGTTAACCTCGAGTTAACAACGCACGCTACCAATCAGCCAAAAACCGCACCGCCGACTGCACCACCGCTTACACAAACCAAAACACCACACCCACACAACACAGCACCTACACCTAATAGTATGGCAGCCTTTGCGGAAGCCACCAGGATTCTCTTCAAGATTATCCAGACCACACACCACCTTCAGAACACTGCAGTGACCGGAGGGAAGACTGTTCCACCAGCAAGCCTGCAAAGGAAGATGCGGGAACTGGCTACCCTGGTGAGGCCGGCGTCCCCCACAGAGGACACCATGATGAAACTGGCAGGAAACGCACTGAATTGGCTCCACACATGTATGCAGATCCTGGAAGAACACTACCAGGAGATACTGCAACAACTCACGGAGAGACTGAAGAGAATCCACCTCAGAAACTGGCCGGAAGCATTCCAGGTGGCTACCAGGTGGGCAAGGAAGAAGTTTGGAAGAAAACTACACCGAACCACCCTGGACATAGCCGAAAGAACAATTACACCAACAAACACTCAGAGGAGCACTACAAACACAGTCTCCACAAGCAACAGATACGCAGCACTGGCAGACACCCCACCACCCCCACCCAGGACATGGAGGACCATGGCCACAGCACCCCAGGACCGGCACCAGAACCAGTACCAAAAAGAGTGGCCAGCCCTGAGGCAGACGACTTCCCCCAGAAGCCCTGCACCTACACAAAGGAGGTACAGAAGAACCGGGGGAGGCCATGGGGACTGGGAGACTGAGCGACGGCCACTCCCGCAACGACACCGGAACACCACCAGGGGGCGCTCCACAACCAACAACCATGGGGACTGGCAGACGGAGCGACGGCCGCTCCCGCAAGGACACCGGAACACCACAAGGGGGCGCTCCACAACCAACAACGATGGGGACTGGCAGACTGAGCCACAGCCGCTCCCGCAACGACAACGGAGGACCACAAGAGGGCGCTCCACAACCAACCACAACCCCACCCCTAACCCTACCCTAACCCCAACCCCAGCACGAACCCAAACCCCAACCCCAAACCCAACCCTAACCCCAACCCCAGCACAAACTGGGAACTAAAACTGGCAGTATTCTTTGAGGAGGCGGAAACCAGGGAACAGACACCCTTCACACCTAAATCAAACTGGGAACCCAGACCGGAAGACATGCCTCCAGAAATCACACACTTAATCCTAGAAAACAACACACTAATTACAACACTTAATCCACAAACCCACAGAGATGAAAACAACCTCAACAGAGGAGAAAGCCAAGCACTTCTTCGACTGGCCAAAAACAAACACATAATAATCAAACCAGCGGATAAGGGAAGTGCAATAGTCATCATGGACAGGGCACAATACACGCAGGAGGCCTACAGGCAACTTAACAACACGACACATTATACAAAATTAAATGCACCCATATACCCGGACACAGCGCAGGAAATACACACCATCATACGGACACTCGTAGAAAATAATTACATCACAAAACGGCAAAGCTTTTACCTAAGGGGGGAGGACAACCCGCGACCTAGAATTTTTTACCTCCTCCCTAAAATACACAAGACACCGGAATCCTGGAGCGTACCGTACGAGGTCCCGCCAGGGAGACCTATTATTTCGGACTGCAACAGCGAGTCCTACAGAATAGCGGAATACTTGGATTTTTTCCTCAATCCGCTATCAACAAAACACAATAGCTACATCAAAGACACATACGATTTCATACACAAAATTAAAAACGCTAAAATACCGGTGGAAGCCACCCTTTTCACCATCGACATAGATAGCCTCTACACAAACATAAACACAGCAGCGGGACTAACAGCAGTTAAAACCTGGATGGAGAAGTACCCGGACAACAATCGACCGGACACAATTCTCCTACAGCTACTGGAAATAAGCCTTACAAAAAACGACTTTGAATTCAACAAAGAATTCTTCCTCCAAATCAGCGGCACAGCGATGGGCAAAAAATTTGCACCAGCGTATGCCAACATTTACATGGCACACTGGGAGGAAACGGTTTTTAAAAAATGCCCCAAACTCCCCACAAACTACTTTAGATATTTAGATGACATTTGGGGAACATGGACACACAGCACAGAAGACTTCCAACACTTCATACAAATCCTCAACACACACCACACATCTATAACAATTAAACATACCACACACAGTGAACATATAGATTTTTTGGACACCACCACATACAAAGGACCCTTATTTCCCCAAACACACACTCTAGACACAAAAGTGTTCTTTAAGGACACGGACACACATGCACTCCTACATAAAGACAGTCTCCACCCAAAACACACATTCGGAGGCTTAATTAAATCACAGCTTCTAAGATTCAGGAGAATCTGCACACAAACTGCAGATTTTGAGGAGGCAACCAGAACACTATTCAAAGCGTTAAAACCAAGGGGATATTCCAGATCCTTCCTCAGACAGATCCGGAAAACCTTCTTGGCCCCAAAACAACGGGACGCGAGGAAAATAATTCCGCTCATCACAACTTACTCAAAATTAAGCCAAACAGCAAACAGGAAAATTAAACAAAACCTCACCAGGACCTTACAAAGTACAAATCTACTGCGGGAACACAGGATCGTTTCGGCATACAAAAGGAACCGGAACCTGAAGGATTATCTGGTCAGCAGTAAACTGCCGGAGATTAACGCCCCACCCACACAAAGCCGGACATTCCACAGACGGAGCACGGCAATCAAGAACAACACCACAAACACAATCTATCTTATCACACAAACAATTACAGCAAACACACAGAACTGCGTGTATGCAATACAGTGCAAACACTGCAATGTAAAATATGTAGGGGAGACAGGAAATGAAATTAGGACTAGATTAGCACAACACATATATAACATTAAAAACCATAGGGAAATGGACACACACCTAGTGCCGCACTTCCTACACCATGGACTCGACGCACTAGAAATATCGGGTCTTCAAACAAACATAAACTGGACACAAGAGGACAGACGTAGAGCAGAAAGACATTGGATTAGAAAACTTAACACCATATTCCCAGCGGGTTTAAATAAACGCTGGTAAAACAAAGTAGGGACCAAATTCTTCCTAATTTAAAGGTTGCAGTACCCTGAATGGCCAGCGCAAACTTTCCTTCCCAAGGCGCCCTCACACGGGTTGACTTGGGAAATAAAGATTTAACTTAAAAACCCAACCCCAGCACAAACCCTACCCCCAACCCTAACCCCAAACCTAACCCCAACCCCAGCACGAACCCTACCTCCAACCTTAACCCTAACCCCAACCCCAGCACGAACCCCAACCCCAGCACGAACCCCAACCCCAACCCCAGGACGAACCCTACCCCCAACCCTGACCCCAACCATACCCCCACCCCTAACCCTAACACCAACCCCACCCACAACCCTAACTCCTCAGCCCCACACCAGAGAAGCCAGAGCAGAAAACGGGACCTTCTACCCCACACGACACCCCAGATCCACCAGGAAGGTCCAGGATTGGATCATCCCGGTAAGAAAACAGAACATCATCCTGGGGGACTCCAACCTCTCCAGGATCCAATCCTACTCCAGGGGAGATCTCCAGATCGACAGCTACCCTGGAGCAACATTCCTACACGCAGCAGGGCTCCTGGAGAAAACAGCAGTGGACCCTAAGGTACAGAGAGTCATCCTGTCCTTTGGGATAAACAACAAGGACCAGCACCCCAAGGGAACTGCCATCAAGCAAGTCCAAACCACGCTGAGGGCAGCCAAAAACACATTCCCGTCAGCGGAGATCTGGATTCCGCTGATAAACTACTCCGGGAATCTGCAGTGCCGCCAGAAGGAAAACCTGGAAGAAATGAATGAGCACATCCGCAGGAACATGCCACACATCCCAAAGCTTCCGGAGGCGGACTTTGACACTGGAACAGACGACATCCACTGGACGGATAGGACAGCAACTGACATGCTCAACCACTGGCTGCAGCATTTAAACTAGCAATCCCCATAAACCCAAGCACAAACAGGGAGGGGAACAAAAATGTAATACTATTAAGTAACAATTATACACCCACTCAGGATGAATACAACCTTCTGGACAGGGGTCTGTCATTCATTCCCACGGTTAATACCCGCAAAAAACAAAAAGAGACCCTCAGAGGACAAGTCCAGGAGTTCCACAGGAAACTAAAACTGGCAATATTCTTTGAGGAGGCGGAAACCAGGGAACAGACACCCTTCACACCAAAATCAAACTGGGAACCCACACCGGAAGACATGCCTCCGGAAATCACACGCTTAATCTTAGAAAACAACACACTAATCACAACACTTAATCCACAAACCCACAGAGATGAGAACAACCTCAACAGAGGAGAAAGCCAAGCACTTCTTCAACTGGCCAAAAACAAACACATAATAATCAAGCCAGCGGATAAGGGAAGTGCAATAGTCATCATGGACAGGGCACAATACACGCAGGAGGCCTACAGGCAACTTAACAACACGACACATTATAGAAAATTAAATGCACCCATATACCCGGACACAGCGCAGGAAATACACACCATCATACAGACACTCGTAGAAAATAATTACATCACGAAACGACAAAGCTTTTACCTAAGGGGGGAGGACAACCCGCGACCTAGAATTTTTTACTTCCTCCCTAAAATACACAAGACACCGGAATCCTGGAGCGTACCGTACGAGGTCCCGCCAGGGAGACCTATTATTTCGGACTGCAACAGCGAGTCCTACAGAATAGCGGAATACTTGGATTTTTTCCTCAATCCGCTATCAACAAAACACAATAGCTACATCAAAGACACATACGATTTCATACACAAAATTAAAAATGCTAAAATACCGGTGGAAGCCACCCTTTTCACCATCGACATAGACAGCCTCTACACAAACATAAACACAGCAGCGGGACTAACGGCAGTTAAAACCTGGATGGAGAAGTACCCGGACAACAATCGACCGGACACAATTCTCCTACAATTACTGGAAATAAGCCTTACAAAAAACGACTTTGAATTCAACAAAGAATTCTTCCTCCAAATCAGCGGCACAGCGATGGGCAAAAAATTTGCACCAGCGTATGCCAACATTTACATGGCACACTGGGAGGAAACAGTTTTTAAAAAATGCCCCAAACTCCCCACAAACTACTTTAGATACTTAGATGACATTTGGGGAACATGGACACACGGCACAGAAGACTTCCAACACTTCATACAAATCCTCAACACACACCACACATCTATAACAATTAAACATACCACACACAGTGAACATAGATTTTTTGGACACTACCACATACAAAGGACCCTTATTTCCCCAAACACACACTCTGGACACAAAAGTGTTCTTTAAGGACACAGACACACATGCACTCCTACATAAAGACAGTCTCCACCCAAAACACACATTCGGAGGCTTAATTAAATCACAACTTTTAAGATTCAGGAGAATCTGCACACAAACTGCAGATTTTGAGGAGGCAACCAGAACACTATTTAAAGCATTAAAACCAAGGGGATATTCCAGATCCTTCCTTAGACAGATATGGAAAACCTTCTTGGCCCCAAAACAACAGGACGCGAGGAAAATAATTCCGCTCATCACCACTTATTCAAAGTTAAGTCAAACAGCAAACAGAAAAATTAAACAGAACCTCACCAGGACATTACAAAACACAAACCTACTGCGGGAACACAGGATCGTTTCGGCATACAAATGGAACCGAAACCAAAAGATTATCTGGTCAGCAGTAAACTACCGGTGATTAACACCCTACCCACACAAAGCCGGACATTCCACAGACGGAGCACGGCAATTAAGAACAACACCACGAACACAACCTACCTTATAAACAAACAATCACAGCCAACACACAGAACTGCGTGTATGCAATACAGTGCAAACACTGCAACATAAAATATGTAGGGGAGACAGGAAATGAAATTAGGACTAGATTAGCACAACACATATATAACATCAAAAACCATAGAGAAATAGACACACACCTAGTGCCGCACTTCCTACACCATGGACTCGACGCACTAGAAATATCGGGTCTTCAAGCAAACATAAACTGGACACAAGAGGACAGACGTAGAGCAGAAAGACATTGGATTAGAAAACTTAACACCATATTCCCAGCGGGTTTAAATAAACGCTGGTAAAACAAAGTAGGGACCAAATTCTTCCTAATTTAAAGGTTGCAGTACCCTGAATGGCCAGCGCAAACTTTCCTTCCCAAGGCGCCCTCACACGGGTTGACTTGGGAAATAAAGATTTAACTTAAAAACCTAACCCCAACCCCAGCACGAACCCCAACCCCAACCCCAGCACGAACCCCAACCCCAACCCCAGGACGAACCCTACCCCCAACCCTGACCCCAACCATACCCCCACCCCTAACCCTAACACCAACCCCACCCACAACCCTAACTCCTCAGCCCCACACCAGAGAAGCCAGAGCAGAAAACGGGACCTTCTACCCCACACGACACCCCAGATCCACCAGGAAGGTCCAGGATTGGATCATCCCGGTAAGAAAACAGAACATCATCCTGGGGGACTCCAACCTCTCCAGGATCCAATCCTACTCCAGGGGAGATCTCCAGATCGACAGCTACCCTGGAGCAACATTCCTACACGCAGCAGGGCTCCTGGAGAAAACAGCAGTGGACCCTAAGGTACAGAGAGTCATCCTGTCCTTTGGGATAAACAACAAGGACCAGCACCCCAAGGGAACTGCCATCAAGCAAGTCCAAACCACGCTGAGGGCAGCCAAAAACACATTCCCGTCAGCGGAGATCTGGATTCCGCTGATAAACTACTCCGGGAATCTGCAGTGCCGCCAGAAGGAAAACCTGGAAGAAATGAATGAGCACATCCGCAGGAACATGCCACACATCCCAAAGCTTCCGGAGGCGGACTTTGACACTGGAACAGACGACATCCACTGGACGGATAGGACAGCAACTGACATGCTCAACCACTGGCTGCAGCATTTAAACTAGCAATCCCCATAAACCCAAGCACAAACAGGGAGGGGAACAAAAATGTAATACTATTAAGTAACAATTATACACCCACTCAGGATGAATACAACCTTCTGGACAGGGGTCTGTCATTCATTCCCACGGTTAATACCCGCAAAAAACAAAAAGAGACCCTCAGAGGACAAGTCCAGGAGTTCCACAGGAAACTAAAACTGGCAATATTCTTTGAGGAGGCGGAAACCAGGGAACAGACACCCTTCACACCAAAATCAAACTGGGAACCCACACCGGAAGACATGCCTCCGGAAATCACACGCTTAATCTTAGAAAACAACACACTAATCACAACACTTAATCCACAAACCCACAGAGATGAGAACAACCTCAACAGAGGAGAAAGCCAAGCACTTCTTCAACTGGCCAAAAACAAACACATAATAATCAAGCCAGCGGATAAGGGAAGTGCAATAGTCATCATGGACAGGGCACAATACACGCAGGAGGCCTACAGGCAACTTAACAACACGACACATTATAGAAAATTAAATGCACCCATATACCCGGACACAGCGCAGGAAATACACACCATCATACAGACACTCGTAGAAAATAATTACATCACGAAACGACAAAGCTTTTACCTAAGGGGGGAGGACAACCCGCGACCTAGAATTTTTTACTTCCTCCCTAAAATACACAAGACACCGGAATCCTGGAGCGTACCGTACGAGGTCCCGCCAGGGAGACCTATTATTTCGGACTGCAACAGCGAGTCCTACAGAATAGCGGAATACTTGGATTTTTTCCTCAATCCGCTATCAACAAAACACAATAGCTACATCAAAGACACATACGATTTCATACACAAAATTAAAAATGCTAAAATACCGGTGGAAGCCACCCTTTTCACCATCGACATAGACAGCCTCTACACAAACATAAACACAGCAGCGGGACTAACGGCAGTTAAAACCTGGATGGAGAAGTACCCGGACAACAATCGACCGGACACAATTCTCCTACAATTACTGGAAATAAGCCTTACAAAAAACGACTTTGAATTCAACAAAGAATTCTTCCTCCAAATCAGCGGCACAGCGATGGGCAAAAAATTTGCACCAGCGTATGCCAACATTTACATGGCACACTGGGAGGAAACAGTTTTTAAAAAATGCCCCAAACTCCCCACAAACTACTTTAGATACTTAGATGACATTTGGGGAACATGGACACACGGCACAGAAGACTTCCAACACTTCATACAAATCCTCAACACACACCACACATCTATAACAATTAAACATACCACACACAGTGAACATAGATTTTTTGGACACTACCACATACAAAGGACCCTTATTTCCCCAAACACACACTCTGGACACAAAAGTGTTCTTTAAGGACACAGACACACATGCACTCCTACATAAAGACAGTCTCCACCCAAAACACACATTCGGAGGCTTAATTAAATCACAACTTTTAAGATTCAGGAGAATCTGCACACAAACTGCAGATTTTGAGGAGGCAACCAGAACACTATTTAAAGCGTTAAAACCAAGGGGATATTCCAGATCCTTCCTTAGACAGATATGGAAAACCTTCTTGGCCCCAAAACAACAGGACGCGAGGAAAATAATTCCGCTCATCACCACTTATTCAAAGTTAAGTCAAACAGCAAACAGAAAAATTAAACAGAACCTCACCAGGACATTACAAAACACAAACCTACTGCGGGAACACAGGATCGTTTCGGCATACAAATGGAACCGAAACCAAAAGATTATCTGGTCAGCAGTAAACTACCGGTGATTAACACCCTACCCACACAAAGCCGGACATTCCACAGACGGAGCACGGCAATTAAGAACAACACCACGAACACAACCTACCTTATAAACAAACAATCACAGCCAACACACAGAACTGCGTGTATGCAATACAGTGCAAACACTGCAACATAAAATATGTAGGGGAGACAGGAAATGAAATTAGGACTAGATTAGCACAACACATATATAACATCAAAAACCATAGAGAAATAGACACACACCTAGTGCCGCACTTCCTACACCATGGACTCGACGCACTAGAAATATCGGGTCTTCAAGCAAACATAAACTGGACACAAGAGGACAGACGTAGAGCAGAAAGACATTGGATTAGAAAACTTAACACCATATTCCCAGCAGGTTTAAATAAACGCTGGTAGAACTTAAAACAAAGAAGGGACCAAATTCTTCCTAAATGAAAGGTTGCAGTACCCTGAACGGGCAGCGCAAACTTTCCTTCCCAAGGCATCCTCACACAGGTTGACTTGGAAAATAAAGATTTAACTCAAAAACCTAAACCAGCCAGCGCCTTCAGTTATTACTGACAACTGGGATAGAATCACACAAAAAAATAAACGCAAAAAATACCACAACAACAGGAAATACCCTTAAACAGGACAAAACATAGATGAACACAAAGAACCCACGGGGACAAACAGGACTCCTCCCCCCACGGGGCTCCTCCCCCAAACCGGTCTCAGACTGGTCTCAACCAGGTCCTCTCAGGGACCGTAAATACCGGTGCAAAAACAGCACCCACCTCACACCTGAAGAAGCCTGAGACAAGGCGTCAACCTCGAGTTGACAACGCACGCTACCAATCAGTCAAAAACCGCACCGCCGACTGCACCACCGCTTACACAAATCAAACACCACACCCACACAACACAGCACCTACACCAAATACTATGACAGCCTTTGCGGAAGCTACAAGGATTCTCTTTAAGATTATCCAGACCACACACCACCTTCAGAACACTGCAGCGTCCGGAGGGAAGACTATTCCACCAGCAAGCCTGCAAAGGAAGATGCGGGAACTGGCTACCCTGGTGAAGCCGGCGTCCCCCACAGAGGACACCATGGTGAAACTGGCAGGAAACGCACTGAATTGGCTCCACACGTGTATGCAGATCTTGGAAGAACACTACCGGGAGATACTGCGACAACTCACGGAAAAGCTGAAGAGAATCCACCTCAGAAACTGGCCGGAAGCATTCCAGGTGGCTACCAGGTGGGCAAGGAAGAAGTTTGGAAGAAAACTACACCGAACCACCCTGGACATAGCCGAAAAAACAATCACACCCACAAGCACTCAGAGGAGCACTACAAGCACAGTCTCCACGAGCAACAGGTACACAGCACTGGCAGACACCCCACCACCCCCACCCAGGACATGGAGGACCATGGACACAGCACCCCAGGACCGGCACCAGAACCAGTACCGAAGAGAGTGGCCAGCCCTGAGACCGACAACTTCCCCCAGAAGCCCTGCACCAACATGGAGGAACGGAGGGTACAGGAGAACCGCGGGACGCCATGGGGACTGGGAAACTGAGCCACAGCCGCTCCCGCAACGACGCCGGAGGACCACAAGGGGGCGCTCCACAACTAACCACAACCACACCCCTAACCCCAACTCCAACCCCAACCCTAAACCCAACCCCAGCACGAACCCTACCCCCAACCCTAACCCCAACCCCAACCCTAAACCCAACCCTAACGGGGCCCTCTCTCCTCTCTATAGGCTCAGCCAAGCCGAGAGAGAGGTGTTAGAGAAAGGTTTAAATTTCATTCGCACTCCGGGACGGGTCGACCGTATGGAATTATGCAGGGACCTACATGTGTATCACAGGAGACTGAAATTGCTGGACTATTTTTATTATGAGTCCGATTACCCCCACAGGCCATTTACGGGGTCTTCCACATGGGAACCTGAGGGGAATTCGGTGTCGGGAGTAATCCGGACCCTGATAGAGGAGGATCGGAATGCAGTTTCACGATTTCGGCCTAGTGCTGCCAGGAAACAAAATTTGACTGCACAACAGTGGCAGGCTCTCAAGGCTTTGAGGGCCTGCCACTCAATTGTTATCAAACCGGCAGATAAAGGATCCCAAATTGTAATTCTGGATAAAGCACAATACCTCTTGGAAGCAAATAGACAATTAAATAATACCAAACATTATGTCCCATTACTACATAGTATACAATTGGATACGCAGATTTTAATACGGGAAATAATAACAAAACTATATGATGATAATTTTATTGACAAAAAACAATGGTTTTATTTATTTATTTACACTCCTAGGCCCAGACAATTTTATTTATTGCCAAAAATACACAAACCTCCGGAGCAATGGACGGTCCCCTTCCGGATTCCATGCGGTCAACCAATCGTGAGTGACTGTGACAGTGAATCGTATAGAATAGCGGAGTACATTGATTATTATATCAACCCCTTATCCCAGAAACATGACAGTTATGTCAGGGACACATATGCCTTCGTTAATAAATTGAAGGAACTGTGTGTTCCTGCAAATTCCTTTTTATTCACTATAGATATCAACTCCCTATATACAAATATAGATAGTAAATTGGGCCTGCAGGCAGTGACTGAAGCATTTAGGAAGTATCCAAACCCCGCACGCCCAGACAGGGCAATAATAGATTTACTGGAGCTGAGCCTAGACCGAAATGATTTTGAATTCAATGGTAAGCATTATCTTCAGATTCATGGTACAGCGATGGGCAAGAAGTTTGCACCAGCCTATGCCAATCTATACATGAATTTTTGGGAGGAAACAGCTTTTAAGAAATGTAGTACCTTGCCATTATTGTACCTGAGGGTACCTGGATGATATCTTTGGCCTCTGGGTGGATTCTGAGTACTAAATTCAAGGAATTCTTAGAAATCATGAACTCACACCATCCCGCAATCAAAATTACGTATAATATAAAATTAGAAAAAATCGCATTCTTCACACACAAGTTAGAGGAAACCAAGAGGTTGTCTACGAGGGTATTTTTTAAAGACACCGATAGACATGCCCTTCTACACAAATCCAGTAGTCACCCTAAACACACATATAAAGGGCTAATAAAATCACAGCTTATTCGCTTCCATAGAATTGGTACCTTGTCGGAGGATGTGGAGATTGCTACTCGAACACTCTTTGTAGCTTTAGGGCCTCGGGGTTACTCTAAGCGTTTCCTGAGGAAAATTAAAACTGAAGTCAAAGATATCTTTCACAATAATGGCCAATATAGGAAAGATAGGGATGACCGCTCAGTAATACCTATGGTAACGACATACTCTCAATCTCTGGCTCGGCTCAGTTCCAACTTGAAGTCTAATTTCCAGAGGGCCCAGGAACAGTGTGAGGCCCTCAGAAAATTCAAGGTGATTTCAGCATACAGGAGGAATAGAAATCTGAGAGATATGCTGGTACATTCTAGCATAAGGAGGGAAACCAAACAAGACTCATTTGCAGGAATATTTCATAGGGAGAAATAAATATATTCTAAATGAACATTCAGGTTTGGGGGGGCCAATTTGGCAAAAGGTTCAGTTAGAGACAGTGAATATGGTATATGTAATTAGATGTGCTCTCTGTCAAAAATTATATATAGGAGAAACACAGAACACACTACGGTGTAGATTGCAACAACACATATACCATATTAATAAGGGGGATAAAGACACGGTTTTATATTTACATTTTAAGGAAAATGGTTTAAAACACTTTCAGATAGAAGGGAACTGCTGCCCAGGTTCCATGCTATTGAGACAGTGTCTGTCCCCCGACCTAGAGTAGGCTTTGCTAAAAAGCCCATTAGGGGTGTTTGTATGGCTAATTTAAAAAAAATCAGACCCTGTCATTCTACTAATAATGGGGCTGAACGGAGAGCCAAAAATTGGCTTGATTAATATCAGATCACTAGCCCCTAAGGCAACTCTTATAAATGAATTAATTACTGATCACCAAGTTGAGATCCTATGCTTAACTGAAACTTGGCTTAAAATTGATGAATATATTGCATTAAATGAATCCACTCCTCCTGGTTACAGTTATACACACATTCCCCGTCTGACGGGTCGTGGAGGTGGTGTTGCTGCTATATATAATTCTAATCTCTTTGCTACTCTGAAATCTGCCTACAAATTTAACTGTTTTGAAGTGCTTGTTCTCAGTTTTGCACATCCAGACAGAAAAGCAATCAGTTTTACCCTTGTCATTTTATATAGGCCACCAGGTCCATACAGTGGTTTTTTACTTGAGTTTGATGATTCCTTTCCAGCCTGGTTATTCATTCAGATAAAATAGTAATTGTAGGTGATTTTAATATTCACATGGATAGTGAAGGTGATCCTCTCAGATCTGCATTCTTGTCAATTATTGAACCCATTGGCTTTAATCAACATATACATCAGTCCACCCATTCTCATAACCATATTCTTGACGTATAATACAGAAATAGCAAACATAGCAGTCATGCCTAAAAATCCTGTGTTATCAGACCATTACTTAATTACCTTTCACCTTTCACAAGTCTGTCATGTGCCATCAGATACTACATTCTACTTTAGTCGTAAGCTCTCCTCCAGATCTGCAAATGATTGTATTAATGAGCTCCCCAGGGCTCATTTGTGCACTGTGGGAATTTTCTTGGCTCCAGCCAAAATGCATATACAAATGCAGACATAAACTCAATTGATCAGCTGACTGAACAACATTAATAACGTACTTAGTAGAACCCTGGATACTATTGCACCTCTTAAAAAGAGGAAAGTCTGCAATAAGAAATTAGCTCCCTGGTACAATGACCATACTTGTGCTCTCAAACAAGCTTCACGCCAACTTGAGCGCAAATGGCGTTCCTCTAAATTGCATGTTTTCCTCCATGCCTGGAAAGACAGCCTTCTCTATTATAAACATGCCCTTATCACAGCGCGTTCCTTATGTTTCTCTATTTTGATAGATGAAAATAGAAACAATCCTAGGCACCTGTTTAACACTGTTGCCCGACTGACTAAGAATCATGTTGATCCCTGTGTTTCAATCCCATTTAATAGTAATGACTTTATGAATTTCTTTGATGACAAAATAATAAAAATCAGGGACAAGATTCAAAGTTCTTCTACTACCCCTCATAAAGGGTCTGCCCCTCCGTCCACTCAACACTTTGGATGCAGAATCTTCAGATGGACGGGTGGCCTATCTGAACTCCTTTGCTCCAATAGATCTCACTGAATTTAATACTATAGTAAATTCTTCAAAATCTTCTACCTGTCTTCTAGACCCTATCCCAATGAAGCTACTGAAGGAGCTACTGCCAGTGATTGGAACACCACTGTTGCATATTGTTAATGCTTCTTTAGCCTCTGGACATATACCACCGACTCTCAAACTTGCAGTCATCAAACCCCTTCTTAAGAAGCCAAACTAACCCTAACCCTAACCCTAACCCTCATAATCCCTATCCAAATCCAAAATGTAACCCCTATCCAAATCCAAACCCTAACCCCCATAACCCCTATTCAAATCCAAACCCAAACTCTAACCCAAACCATAACCCTTAGCCTTAACACACCTGAAGAAGCCTGAGACAAGGCGAAACGTCGTGCACACAGAACAACCTGGAGAAGCAGCAAGGACTACGAACACTCTTCTAGAAGAATAGAAGAATCGCTCCTGCTGAGGAAAAACTTCTCTAAAAAGCAAAAATAAATCAAACTGCAGTTTTAACTGCTGACTACTTGTAGACGCCGCTGCTGCAGTACACGGACCAGGAGTACTACAGACACGGCACTACAGGGGACTGTGCTATCTTGTAGTGGAAACCTAACGGTGTCAACCAAGCTACAAGGGTACCAGTCCAGGTAAGTATAGGCTGTATTGGTATGCGTTAACCTCGAGTTGACAACGCACGCTACCAATCAGTCAAAAACCGCCACCGCCGACTGCACCACCGCTTACACAAATCAAACACCACACCCACACAACACAGCACCTACACCTAATACTATGCAGCCTTTGCGGAAGCTACCAGGATTCTTTTCAAGATTATCCAGACCACACACCACCTTCAGAACACTGCAGTGACCGGAGGGAAGACTATTCCACCAGCAAGCCTGCAAAGGAAGATGCGGGAACTGGCTACCCTGGTGAGGCTGGCGTCCCCCACAGAGGACACCATGGTGAAACTGGCAGGAAACGCATTGAATTGGCTCCACACGTGTATGCAGATCTTGGAAGAACACTACCAGGAGATACTGCGACAACTCACGGAAAAACTGAAGAGAATCCACCTCAGAAACTGGCCGGAAGCATTCCAGGTGGCTACCAGGTGGGCAAGGAAGAAGTTTGGAAGAAAACTACACCGAACCACCCTGGACATAGCCAAAAAAACAATTACACCCACAAGCACTCAGAGGAGCACTACAAGCACAGTCTCCACAAGCAACAGATACACAGCACTGGCAGACACCCCACCACCCCCCACCCAGGACATGGAGGACCATGGCCACAGCACCCCAGGACTGGCCACCAGAACCAGTACCCGAAAAGAGTGGCCAGCCCCTGAGGACAGACAACTTTCCCCAGAAGCCCTGCACCAACACGGAGGAACGGAGGGTACAGGAGAACCGCGGGGGCGCCATGGGGACTGGGAGACTGAGCCACGGCCGCTCCCACAATGACACCGGAGGACCACAAGGGGGCGCTCCACAACCATCCACAACCCCCACCCCTAACTCTACCCTAACCCCAACCCCAGCACGAACCCTACCCCCAACCCTAAACCCAACCCTAACCCCAACCCCCAGCACAAACCCTGTACAAACTCCCCACAAACTACTTTAGATACTTAGATGACATTGGGGGAACATGGACACACGGCACAGAAGACTTCAAACACTTCATACAAATCCACGTGTCTCCCCACCAGGTCATTTATGTATAAGCGGCACTTGGCCCTGACTGAGCGCTGCCCCCCACGGATGCACTGACTCAGAACACATTTACCATCTGTTCTGGGAGTGCTCCGTGGCCAGACGGGTCTGGGGCCTTGTTGTTTCTTCTGTCTCCCGTAACAGGTTGCTGCCGAGGTCCTCCCTGACTGCTGAGAGTGTCCCTCTACGGCCCACGTGGAGGATGTAAGACACCGGAGCTCCAGCGTCAGTGGAGGATCGTTAATACTATCAAGCAGGTCCTGTGGGAGGCGAGGAACATCAAGGTCTATCAAAAGACAACTGTAGACCTGGTCACTCTCAGGAGGAGGGGCGCAAAACCTCCTCCAAGACGGTGTTATGGTCGATTACGCGAAGGACAAGTGTCTGGCGAGAGAGAAATGGGGGGTGGACCATTGGAAAGAACTGATCATTTAGTCCACCCCCCTCCATCCCAAGGAGAGAGAGAGAGAGACAGAACATTTTTCCCACCCAATAACCCGGGAACGCATGTACTATTCTCTCATTTCAATGTTTTTGAATTCCCCTTTTTGTTGTCTTCTTTTGGTGAAATTGTGATTTGTATGTGATGTCTTTTTGTGGTGTCTTGATCGTTGTACGTCTATTTTAATATAAAAATAAAAAGGGGCGGGAAATAAAACACCCCCCCCGATAAAAGATGTTTTTTAAAAATATAAAAAAATTGTGAAATGAAATGATATATGATGAACTGAAAATGAAAAAGAAAATGTTTTAATTGTAAATGACTTTTAAAAACCAATAAAAGACAAATCATACAAATCCTCAACACACACCACACATCTATAACAATTAAAATATACCAAACACAGTGAACATGTAGATTTTTTGGACACCACCACATACAAAGGACCCTTATTTCCCCAAACACACACTCTGGACACAAAAGTGTTCTTTAAGGACACAGACACACATGCACTCCTACATAAAGACAGTCTCCACCCAAAACACACATTCGGAGGCTTAATCAAATCACAACTCTTAAGATTCAGGAGAATCTGCACACAAACTGCAGATTTCGAGGAGGCAACCAGAACAATATTTACAGCGTTAAAACCAAGGGGATATTCCAGATCCTTCCTTAGACAGATCCGGAAAACCTTCTTGGCCCCAAAACAACAGGACGCGAGGAAAATAATTCCGCTCATCACCACTTACTCAAAGTTAAGCCAAACAGCAAACAGGAAAATTAAACAAAACCTCACCAGGACTTTACAAAATACAAATCTACTGCGGGAACACAGGATCGTTTCGCATACAAAAGGAAACCGGAACCTAAAGGATTATCTGGTCAGCAGTAAACTACCGGTGATTAACGCCCCACCCACAGAAAGCCGGACATTCCACAGATGGAGCACGGCAATAAAGAACAACACCACAAACACAACCTACCTTATAAGAGAAACAATTACAGCAAACACACAGAACTGCGTATATGCAATACAGTGCAAACGCTGCAACGTAAAATATGTAGGGGAGACAGGAAATGAAATTAGGACTAGATTAGCACAACACATATATAACATTAAAAACCATAGAGAAATGGACACACACCTAGTGCCGCACTTCCTACACCATGGGACTCGACGCACTAGAAATATTGGGTCTTCAAACAAACATAAACTGGACACAAGAGGACAGACGTAGAGCAGAAAGACATTGGATTAGAAAACTTAACACCATATTCCCAGCGGGTTTAAATAAACGCTGGTAAAACAAAGTAGGGACTATATTCTTCCTAAATTAAAGGTTGCAGTACCCTGAATGGCCAGCGCAAACTTTCCTTCCCAAGGCACCCTCACACGGGTTGACTTGGGAAATAAAGATTTAACTCAAAAACCTAACCCTAGCCCAACCCCAGCACGAACCCTACCTCCAACCCTAACCCCAACCCCAACCCCTAAACCCAACCCTAAGCAAGGAGAAAGTTTGGAAGGAAACTACACCGAACCACCCTGGACATAGCCGAAAGCACAATTACACCCACAAACACTCAGAGGAGCACTACAAACACAGTCTCCACAAGCAACAGATACGCAGCACTGGCAGACACCCCACCACCCCCACCCAGGACATGGAGGACCATGGCCACAGCACCCCAGGACCGGCACCAGAACCTGTACCAAAAAGAGTGGCCAGCCCTGAGGCAGACAACTTCCCCCAGAAGCCCCTGCACCTACACAAAGGAGGTACCGAAGAACCGGGGGAGGCCATGGGGACTGGGAGACTGAGCGACGGCCACTCCCGCAACGACACCGGAACACCACCAGGGGGCGCTCCACAACCAACAACCATGAGGACTGGCAGACGGAGCGACAGCCGCTCCCGCAACGACACCGGAACACCACAAGGGGGCGCTCCACAACCAACAATGATGGGGACTGGCAGACTGAGCCACAGCCGCTCCCGCAACGACAACGGAGGACCACAAGAGGGCGCTCCACAACCAACCACAACCCCACCCCTAACCCTAACCCTAACCCCAACCCCAGCACAAACCCTACCCCCAACCCTAAACCCAACCCTAACCCCAACCCCAGCACGAACCCTACCTCCAACCTTAACCCTAACCCCAACCCCAGCACGAACCCCACCCCCAACCCTAACCCTAACCCCAACCCCAGGACGAACCCTACCCCCAACCCTGACCCCAACCATACCCCCACCCCTAATCCTAACACCAACCCCACCCACAACCCTAACTCCTCAGCCCCACACCAGAGAAGCCAGAGCAGAAAACGGGACCTTCTACCCCACACGACACCCCAGATCCACCAGGAAGGTCCAGGATTGGATCCTCCCGGTAAGAAAACAGAACATCATCCTGGGGGACTCCAACCTCTTCAGGATCCAATCCTACTCCAGGGGAGATCTCCAGATCGACAGCTACCCTGGAGCAACATTCCTACACGCAGCAGGGCTCCTGGAGAAAACAGCAGTGGACCCTAAGGTACAGAGAGTCATCCTGTCCTTTGGGATAAACAACAAGGACCAGCACCCCAAGAGAACTGCCATCAAGCAAGTCCAAACCACACTGAGGGCAGCCAAAAACACATTCCCGTCAGCGGAGATCTGGATTCCGCTGATAAACTACTCCGGGAACCTGCAGTGCCGCCAGAAGGAAAACCTGGAAGAAATGAATGAGCACATCCGCAGGAACATGCCACACATCCCAAAGCTTCCGGAGGCGGACTTTGACACTGGAACAGACGACATCCACTGGACGGATAGGACAGCAACTGACATGCTCAACCACTGGCTGCAGCATTTAAACTAGCAATCCCCATAAACCCAAACACAAACAGGGAGGGGAACAAAAATATAGTACTATTAAGTAACAATTATACACCCACTCAGGATGAATACAGCCTTCTGGATAGGGGTCTGTCGTTCATTCCCACGGTTAATACCCGCAAAAAACAAAAACAGACCCTCAGAGGACAATTCCAGGAGTTCCACAGGAAACTAAAACTGGCAGTATTCTTTGAGGAGGCGGAAACCAGGGAACAGACACCCTTCACACCTAAATCAAACTGGGAACCCAGACCGGAAGACATGCCTCCAGAAATCACACACTTAATCCTAGAAAACAACACACTAATTACAACACTTAATCCACAAACCCACAGAGATGAAAACAACCTCAACAGAGGAGAAAGCCAAGCACTTCTTCGACTGACCAAAAACAAACACATAATAATCAAACCAGCGGATAAGGGAAGTGCAATAGTCATCATGGACAGGGCACAATACACGCAGGAGGCCTACAGGCAACTTAACAACACGACACATTATACAAAATTAAATGCACCCATATACCCGGACACAGCGCAGGAAATACACACCATCATACGGACACTCGTAGAAAAGAATTACATCACAAAACGGCAAAGCTTTTACCTAAGGGGGGAGGACAACCCGCGACCTAGAATTTTTTACCTCCTCCCTAAAATACACAAGACACCGGAATCCTGGAGCGTACCGTACGAGGTCCCGCCAGGGAGACCTATTATTTCGGACTGCAACAGCGAGTCCTACAGAATAGCGGAATACTTGGATTTTTTCCTCAATCCGCTATCAACAAAACACAATAGCTACATCAAAGACACATACGATTTCATACACAAAATTAAAAACGCTAAAATACCGGTGGAAGCCACCCTTTTCACCATCGACATAGATAGCCTCTACACAAACATAAACACAGCAGCGGGACTAACAGCAGTTAAAACCTGGATGGAGAAGTACCCGGACAACAATCGACCGGACACAATTCTCCTACAGCTACTGGAAATAAGCCTTACAAAAAACGACTTTGAATTCAACAAAGAATTCTTCCTCCAAATCAGCGGCACAGCGATGGGCAAAAAATTTGCACCAGCGTATGCCAACATTTACATGGCACACTGGGAGGAAACGGTTTTTAAAAAATGCCCCAAACTCCCCACAAACTACTTTAGATATTTAGATGACATTTGGGGAACATGGACACACAGCACAGAAGACTTCCAACACTTCATACAAATCCTCAACACACACCACACATCTATAACAATTAAACATACCACACACAGTGAACATATAGATTTTTTGGACACCACCACATACAAAGGATCCTTATTTCCCCAAACACACACTCTAGACACAAAAGTGTTCTTTAAGGACACGGACACACATGCACTCCTACATAAAGACAGTCTCCACCCAAAACACACATTCGGAGGCTTAATTAAATCACAGCTTCTAAGATTCAGGAGAATCTGCACACAAACTGCAGATTTTGAGGAGGCAACCAGAACACTATTCAAAGCGTTAAAACCAAGGGGATATTCCAGATCCTTCCTCAGACAGATCCGGAAAACCTTCTTGGCCCCAAAACAACGGGACGCGAGGAAAATAATTCCGCTCATCACAACTTACTCAAAATTAAGCCAAACAGCAAACAGGAAAATTAAACAAAACCTCACCAGGACCTTACAAAATACAAATCTACTGCGGGAACACAGGATCGTTTCGGCATACAAAAGGAACCGGAACCTGAAGGATTATCTGGTCAGCAGTAAACTGCCGGAGATTAACGCCCCACCCACACAAAGCCGGACATTCCACAGACGGAGCACGGCAATCAAGAACAACACCACAAACACAATCTATCTTATCACACAAACAATTACAGCAAACACACAGAACTGCGTGTATGCAATACAGTGCAAACACTGCAATGTAAAATATGTAGGGGAGACAGGAAATGAAATTAGGACTAGATTAGCACAACACATATATAACATTAAAAACCATAGGGAAATGGACACACACCTAGTGCCGCACTTCCTACACCATGGACTCGACGCACTAGAAATATCGGGTCTTCAAACAAACATAAACTGGACACAAGAGGAGCAGAAAGACATTGGATTAGAAAACTTAACACCATATTCCCAGCGGGTTTAAATAAACGCTGGTAAAACAAAGTAGGGACCAAATTCTTCCTAATTTAAAGGTTGCAGTACCCTGAATGGCCAGCGCAAACTTTCCTTCCCAAGGCGCCCTCACACGGGTTGACTTGGGAAATAAAGATTTAACTTAAAAACCTAAACCCAACCCTAACCCCAGCACGAACCCCACCCCCAACCCTAACCCCAACCCCAGCACGAACCCTACCCCCAACCCTGACCCCAACCATACCCCCACCCCTAACCCTAAAACCAACCCCACCCACAACCTTAACTCCTCAGCCCCACACCAGAGGGACCAGGGCAGAAAATGGGACCTTCTACCCCACACGACACCCCAGATCCACCAGGAAGGTCCAGGATTGGATCATCCCGGTGAGAAAGCAGAACATCATCCTGGGGGACTCCAACCTCTCCAGGATCCAATCCTACTCCAGGGAAGATCTCCAGATTGACAGCTACCCTGGAGCAACATTCCTACACGCAGCAGGGCTCCTGGAGAAAACAGCGGTGGACCCCAAGGTACAGAGACTCATCCTGTCTTTTGGGATAAACAACAAGGACCAGCACCCCAAGAAAACCGCCATCAAGCAAGTCCAAACTACGCTGAGGGCAGCTAAAACCACATTCCCATCAGCGGAGATCTGGATTCCACTGATCAACTACTCCGGGAACCTGCAGCGCCGCCAGAAGGAAAACCTGGAAGAAATCAACGAGCACATCCGCAGAAACATGCCACACATCCCGAAGCTTCCAGAGGCGGACTTTGACACTGGAACAGACGACATCCACTGGACAGATAGGACAGCAACTGACATGCTCAACCACTGGCTGCAGCATTTAAACTAGCAATCCCCATAAACCCAAGCACAAACAGGGAGGGGAACAAAAATATAATACTATTAAGTAACAATTATACACCCACTCAGGATGAATACAACCTTCTGGACAGGGGTCTGTCATTCATTCCCACGGTTAATACCCGCAAAAAACAAAAAGAGACCCTCAGAGGACAAGTCCAGGAGTTCCACAGGAAACTAAAACTGGCAGTATTCTTTGAGGAGGCGGAAACCAGGGAACAGACACCCTTCACACCAAAATCAAACTGGGAACCCAGACCGGAAGACATGCCTCCGGAAATCACACGCTTTATCCTAGAAAACAACACACTAATTACAACACTTAACCCACAAACCCACAGAGATGAGAACAACCTCAACGGAGGAGAAAGCCAAGCACTCCTTCGACTGGCCAAAAACAAACACATAATAATCAAAACCAGCGGATAAGGGAAGTGCAATAGTCATCATGGACAGGGCACAATACACGCAGGAGGCCTACAGACAACTTAACAACACGACACATTATAGAAAATTAAATGCACCCATATACCCGGACACAGCGCAGGAAATACACACCATCATACGGACACTCGTAGAAAAGAATTACATCACAAAACGGCAAAGCTTTTACCTAAGGGGGGAGGACAACCCGCGACCTAGAATTTTTTACCTCCTCCCTAAAATACACAAGACACCGGAATCCTGGAGCGTACCGTACGAGGTCCCGCCAGGGAGACCTATTATTTCGGACTGCAACAGCGAGTCCTACAGAATAGCGGAACACTTGGATTTTTTCCTCAATCCGCTATCAACAAAACACAATAGCTACATCAAAGACACATACGATTTCATACACAAAATTAAAAATGCTAAAATACCGGTGGAAGCCACCCTTTTCACCATCGACATAGATAGCCTCTACACAAACATAAACACAGCAGCGGGACTAACGGCGGTTAAAACCTGGATGGAGAAGTACCCGGACAACAATCGACCGGACACAATTCTCCTACAATTACTGGAAATAAGCTTTACAAAAAAAGACTTTAAATTCAACAAAGAATTCTTCCTCCAAATCAGCGGCACAGCGATGGGCAAAAAATTTGCACCAGCATATGCCAACATTTACATGGCACACTGGGAGGAAACAGTTTTTAAAAAATGCCCCAAACTCCCCACAAACTACTTTAGATACTTAGATGACATTTGGGGAACATTATGGACACACGGCACAGAAGACTTCCAACACTTCATACAAATCCTCAACACACACCACACATCTATAACAATTAAACATACCACACACAGTGAACATATAGATTTTTTGGACACTACCACATACAAAGGACCCTTATTTCCCCAAACACACACTTTGGACACAAAAGTGTTCTTTAAGGACACAGACACACATGCACTCCTACATAAAGACAGTCTCCACCCAAAACACACATTCGGAGGCTTAATTAAATCACAACTTTTAAGATTCAGGAGAATCTGCACACAAACTGCAGATTTTGAGGAGGCAACCAGAACACTATTTAAAGCATTAAAACCAAGGGGATATTCCAGATCCTTCCTTAGACAGATCTGGAAAACCTTCTTGGCCCCAAAACAACAGGACGCGAGGAAAATAATTCCGCTCATCACCACTTATTCAAAGTTAAGCCAAACAGCAAACAGGAAAATCAAACAGAACCTCACCAGGACTTTACAAGAAACTAATCTACTGCGGGAACACAGGATCGTTTCGGCATACAAAAGGAACCGAAACCTAAAAGATTATCTGGTCAGCAGCAAACTACTGGTGATCAACGCCCCACCCACACAAAGCCGGACATTCCACAGACGGAGCACGGCAATTAAGAACAACACCACAAACACAACCTACCTTATAAGACAAACAATTACAGCAAACACACAAAACTGCGTATATGCAATACTGTGCAAACGCTGCAATGTAAAATATGTAGGGGAGACAGGAAATTAAATTAGGACTAGATTAGCACAACACATATATAACATTAAAAATCATAGGGAAATGGACACACACCTAGTGCCGCACTTCCTACACCATGGACTCGACGCACTAGAAATAGCGGGTCTTCAAACAAACATAAACTGGACACAAGAGGACAGACGTAGAGCAGAAAGACATTGGATTAGAAAACTTAACACCATATTCCCAGCGGGTTTAAATAAACGCTGGTAAAACAAATTAGGGACCAAATTCTTCCTAAATTAAAGGTTGCAGTACCCTGAATGGCCAGCGCAAACTTTCCTTCCCAAGGCGCCCTCACACGGGTTGACTTGGGAAATAAAGATTTAACTTAAAAACCTAACCCCAACCCCAGCACGAACCCTACCCTCAACCCTGACCCCAACCATACCCCCACCCCTAACACCAACCCCACCCACAACCCTAACCCCTCAGCCCCACACCAGAGGAGCCGGGGCAGAAAACGGGACCTTCTACCCCACACGACACCCCAGATCCACCAGGAAGGTCCAGGATTGGATCATCCCGGTAAGAAAACAGAACATCATCCTGGGGGACTCCAACCTCTCCAGGATCCAATCCTACTCCAGGGGAGATCTCCAGATCGACAGCTACCCTGGAGCAACATTCCTACATGCAGCAGGGCTCCTGGAGAAAACAGCAGTGGACCCCAAGGTACAGAGAGTCATCCTGTCCTTTGGGATAAACAACAAGGACCAGCACCCCAAGAGAACTGCCATCAAGCAAGTCCAAACCACGCTGAGGGCAGCCAAAAACACATTCCCGTCAGCGGAGATCTGGATTCCGCTGATAAACTACTCCGGGAACCTGCAGTGCCGCCAGAAGGAAAACCTGGAAGAAATTAATGAGCACATCCGCAGGAACATGCCACACATCCCAAAGCTTCCGGAGGCGGACTTTGACACTGGAACAGACGACATCCACTGGACGGATAGGACAGCAACTGACATGCTCAACCACTGGCTGCAGCATTTAAACTAGCAATCCCCACAAACCCAAGCACAAACAGGGAGGGGAACAAAAATATAATACTATTAAGTAACAATTATACACCCACTCAGGATGAATACAACCTTCTGGACAGGGGTCTGTCATTCATTCCCACGGTTAATACCCGCAAAAAACAAAAAGAGACCCTCAGAGGACAAGTCCAGGAGTTCCACAGGAAACTAAAACAGGCAGTATTCTTTGAGGAGGCGGAAACCAGGGAACAGACACCCTTCACACCAAAATCAAACTGGGAACCCAGACCGGAAGACATGCCTCCGGAAATCACACGCTTTATCCTAGAAAACAACACACTAATTACAACACTTAACCCACAAACCCACAGAGATGAGAACAACCTCAACGGAGGAGAAAGCCAAGCACTCCTTCGACTGGCCAAAAACAAACACATAATAATCAAACCAGCGGATAAGGGAAGTGCAATAGTCATCATGGACAGGGCACAATACACGCAGGAGGCCTACAGATAACTTAACAACACGACACATTATAGAAAATTAAATGCACCCATATACCCGGACACAGCGCAGGAAATACACACCATCATACGGACACTCGTAGAAAAGAATTACATCACAAAACAGCAAAGCTTTTACCTAAGGGGGGAGGACAACCCGTGACCTAGAATTTTTTACCTCCTCCCTAAAATACACAAGACACCGGAATCCTGGAGCGTACCGTATGAGGTCCCGCCAGGGAGACCTATTATTTCGGACTGCAACAGCGAGTCCTACAGAATAGCGGAATACTTGGATTTTTTCCTCAATCCGCTATCAACAAAACACAATAGCTACATCAAAGACACATACGATTTCATACACAAAATTAAAAATGCTAAAATACCGGTGGAAGCCACCCTTTTCACCATCGACATAGATAGCCTCTACACAAACATAAACACAGCAGCGGGACTAACGGCGGTTAAAACCTGGATGGAGAAGTACCCGGACAACAATCGACCGGACACAATTCTCCTACAATTACTGGAAATAAGCTTTACAAAAAACGACTTTGAATTCAACAAAGAATTCTTTCTCCAAATCAGCGGCACAGCGATGGGCAAAAAATTTGCACCAGCGTATGCCAACATTTACATGGCACACTGGGAGGAAACAGTTTTTAAAAAATGCCCCAAACTCCCCACAAACTACTTTAGATACTTAGATGACATTTGGGGAACATGGACGCACGGCACAGAAGACTTCCAACACTTCATACAAATCCTCAACACACACCACACATCTATAACAATTAAACATACCACACACAGTGAACATATAGATTTTTTGAACACTACCACATACAAAGGTCCCTTATTTCCCCAAACACACACTCTGGACACAAAAGTGTTCTTTAAGGACACAGACACACATGCACTCCTACATAAAGACAGTCTCCACCCAAAACACACATTCGGAGGCTTAATTAAATCACAACTTCTAAGATTCAGGAGAATCTGCACACAAACTGCAGATTTTGAGGAGGCAACCAGAACACTATTCAAAGCGTTAAAACCCAGGGGATATTCCAGATCCTTCCTCAAGACAGATCCGGAAAACCTTCTTGGCCCCAAAACAACAGGACGCGAGGAAAATAATTCCGCTCATCACCACTTACTCTAAATTAAGCCAAACAGCAAACAGGAAAATTAAACAAATCCTCACCAGGACTTTACAAAATACAAATCTACTGAGGGAACACAGGATCGTTTCGGCATACAAAAGGAACCGGAACCTCAAGGATTATCTGGTCAGCAGTAAACTGCCGGTGATTAACGCCCCACCCACACAAAGCCGGACATTCCACAGACGGAGCACGGCAATCAAGAACAACACCACAAACACAACCTACCTGATAAGACAAACAATTACAGCAAACACACAGAACTGCGTGTATGCAATACAGTGCAAACGCTGCAATGTAAAATATGTAGGGGAGACAGGAAATGAAATTAGGACTAGATTAGCACAACACATATATAACATTAAAAACCATAGGGAAATGGACACACACCTAGTGCCGCACTTCCTACACCATGGACTCGACGCACTAGAAATATCGGGTCTTCAAACAAACATAAACTGGACACAAGAGGACAGACGTAGAGCAGAAAGACATTGGATTATAAAACTTAACACCATATTCCCAGCGGGTTTAAATAAACGCTGGTAAAACAAAGTAGGGACCAAATTCTTCCTAAATTAAAGGTTGCAGTACCCTGAATGGCCTGCGCAAACTTTCCTTCCCAAGGCGCCCTCACACGGGCTGACTTGGGAAATAAAGAATTAACTTAAAAACCTAAACCCAACCCTAACCCCAGCACGAACCCCACCCCCAACCCTAACCCCAACCCCAGCACGAACCCTACCCCCAACCATACCCCCACCCCTAACCCTAACACCAACCCCACCCACAACCTTAACTCCTCAGCCCCACACCAGAGGGACCAGGGCAGAAAACGGGACCTTCTACCCCACACGACACCCCAGATCCACCAGGAAGGTCCAGGATTGGATCATCCCGGTCAGAAAGCAGAACATCATCCTGGGGGACTCCAACCTCTCCAGGATCCAATCCTACTCCAGGGGAGATCTCCAGATTGACAGCTACCCTGGAGCAACATTCCTACACGCAGCAGGGCTCCTGGAGAAAACAGCGGTGGACCCCAAGGTACAGAGAGTCATCCTGTCCTTTGGGATAAACAACAAGGACCAGCACCCCAAGAAAACCGCCATCAAGCAAGTCCAAACCACGCTGAGGGCAGCCAAAACCACATTCCCATCAGCGGAGATCTGGATTCCACTGATCAACTACTCCGGGAACCTGCAGCGCCGCCAGAAGGAAAACCTGGAAGAAATCAACGAACACATCCGCAGAAACATTCCACACATCCCGAAGCTTCCAGAGGCGGACTTTGACACTGGAACAGATGACATCCACTGGACAGATAGGACAGCAACTGACATGCTCAACCACTGGCTGCAGCATTTAAACTAGCAATCCCCATAAACCCAAGCACAAACAGGGAGGGGAACAAAAATATAGTACTATTAAGTAACAATTATACACCCACTCAGGATGAATACAACCTTCTGGACAGGGGTCTGCCGTTCATTCCCATGGTTAATACCCTCAAAAAACAAAAAGAGACCCTCAGAGGACAAGTCCAGGAGTTCCACAGGAAACTAAAACTGGTAATATTCTTTGAGGAGGCGGAAACCAGGGAACAGACACCCTTCACACCAAAATCAAACTGGGAACCCAGACTGCAAGACATGCCTCCAGAAATCACATGCGTAATCATAGAAAACAACACACTAATTACAACACTTAATCCACAAACCCACAGAGATGAGAACAACCTCAACAGAGGAGAAAGCCAAGCACTTCTTCAACTGGCTAAAAACAAACACATAATAATCAAACCAGCGGATAAGGGAAGTGCAATAGTCATTATGGACAGGGCACAATACACACAGGAGGCCTACAGACAACTTAACAACACAACACATTATAGAAAACTAAATGCACCCATATACCCAGACACAGCGCAGGAAATACACACTATCATACGGACACTCGTGGAAAAGAATTACATCTCAAAACGGCAAAGTTTTTACCTAAGGGGGGGGGGACAACCCGCGACCTAGAATTTTTTACCTCCTCCCTAAAATACACAAGACACCGGAATCCTGTAGCATACCATACGAGGTCCCGCCAGGGAGACCTCTTATTTCGGACTGCAACAGCGAGTCCTACAGAATAGCGGAATACTTAGATTGTTTCCTCAATCCACTATCAACAAAACACAATAGCTACATCAAAGACACTTACGATTTCATACACAAAATTAAAAATGCCAAAATACCGGTGGAAGCCACCCTTTTCACCATCGACATAGATAGCCTCTACACAAACATAAACACAGCAGTGGGACTAACAGCAGTTAAAACATGGATGGAGAAGTACCCGGACAACAATTGACCGGACACAATTCTCCTACAATTACTGGAAATAAGTCTTACAAAAAACGACTTTGAATTCAACAAAGAATTCTTCCTTCAAACCAGCGGCACAGCGATCGGCAAAAAATTTGCACCAGCGTATGCCAACATTTACATGGCACACTGGGAGGAAACAGTATTGAAAAAATGCCCCAAACTCCCCACAAACTACTTTAGATACTTAGATGACATTTGGGGAACATGGACACACAGCACAGAAGACTTCAAACACTTCATACAAATCCTCAACACACACCATACATCTATAACAATTAAACATACCACACACAGCGAACATATAGATTTTTTGGACACTACCACATACAAAGGACCCTTATTTCCCCAAACACACACTTTGGACACAAAAGTGTTCTTTAAGGACACAGACACACATGCACTCCTACATAAAGACAGTCTCCACCCAAAACACACATTCGGAGGCTTAATTAAATCACAACTTTTAAGATTCAGGAGAATCTGCACACAAACTGCAGATTTTGAGGAGGCAACCAGAACACTATTTAAAGCATTAAAACCAAGGGGATATTCCAGATCCTTCCTTAGACAGATCTGGAAAACCTTCTTGGCCCCAAAACAACAGGACGCAAGGAAAATAATTCCGCTCATCACCACTTATTCAAAGTTAAGCCAAACAGCAAACAGAAAAATTAAACAGAACCTCACCAGGACTTTACAAAACACAAACCTACTGCGGGAACACAGGATCGTTTCGGCATACAAAAGGAACCAAAACCTAAAGGATTATCTGGTCAGCAGTAAACTACCGGTGATTAACACCCTACCCACACAAAGCCGGACATTCCACAGACGGAGCACGGCAATTAAGAACAACACCACAAACACAACCTACCTTATAAACAAACAATCACAGCCAACACACAGAACTGCGTGTATGCAATACAGTGCAAACACTGCAACATAAAATATGTAGGGGAGACAGGAAATTAAATTAGGACTAGATTAGCACAACACATATATAACATCAAAAACCATAGAGAAATAGACACACACCTAGTGCCGCACTTCCTACACCATGGACGCGACGCACTAGAAATATCGGGTCTTCAAGCAAACATAAACTGGACACAAGAGGACAGACGTAGAGCAGAAAGACATTGGATTAGAAAACTTAACACCATATTCCCAGCAGGTTTAAATAAACGCTGGTAGAACAAAGAAGGGACCGAATTCTTCCTAAATTAAAGGTTGCAGTACCCTGAATGGCCAGCGCAAACTTTCCTTCCCAAGGCATCCTCACAACGGGTTGACTTGGGAAATAAAGATTTAACTCAAAAACCTATGTGATATGATCAAAGCATTATTAAGAACATGATACATCTACCCTTTGTGATTTATGTATATTCACTCTCCTATTTTCACAGGCAATAGAGTTCTACTTGTTGCTATGCATTACAAAATACTCAAAGAACAATGTTATCCATTAACCATTATACCGTGCAAGTGATACTGCATGGTACACCAGAACAACGCTGTAGACACAATCTACGAGCTGTTGACTTCCAAAAATATAAGGGGGCTGAGGGGGCCATTGGATTTTACAATGACAATGGACATTGGAAATTTGTGGTGAGAATGCTGTGGGGCGTTGCATACTATATATTGACTTCATTAGTACACTTTTTACTGTCATGTAATATTTTCTGCATGTACAGTACCTACATACCATTTCCAAGAAGATTTTCCTCTTTGACCCTTTGAAAACTGCAGATGACAAAGAGAAACTGCAGACAATTCATAGTTTTAAGTGAGTAAAGCAGCAAACAATCAAAAATATTATATTACAATTCTATAAAAGCTGAAAACATTTATACCTCACAGGCAGTTTTTCAGAATGAGACTGAATCGCCTGGGCAAGGAGGGGTGGACAACCATCAAATGGGAGCCTGGAGCCATAATGCACTCATTTCAGAGGGATTCATCCAGTTGTGGGGTTTTTGTGATGAGTGCGTTTATCTACTATGTCTGTTTTACAAGTACCGAAAAGAAGATACAAATTTGTATATGTCTAAACAAAGGTTAATACTGTATCCTCTCCTTACCCATCCTTATTTTTTATGAGACAGTTACAGTTTATTCTCCTCTTCCCAAGTTGGTCAAGCAAACAATACATGGAAAATTAAAAAAAATATATCTTGCCTTCCAAGATGTTAAGAAAACCATTGAAATGTCTGGATGCCCTAGCTAAATGTGCATTTCTTTGATTTTAAAACAGATAGCAAGGGACATAATCTGCAACTTCCCAGCAGTACCTGACAACATGAAAATAGACGGAACAGCTGCAGCAGTGCATAATTACCGCTTGGAGATACTGAAATCCTCAGGTATAAGTTAATGACCTTAGAATAATTAGAATTAATTGCAGTCTGTTGTGAATTCCTTTTCATATTTAATTTCTTTCCATTGTCTTCTCAGAACCAATTGACCAATTGTGCTCGCACTGTGGTATGAAAAACGTGACTGGGGGAACCGAAGAACAACACTGCGTAAGTCTTACTGTTAGGATACAAATCTGGCTCTTTTTGAAAATTCACAAAATGTCCTACTTAATTTCAGTAAAAGTGAAAATAGGTGACATTTAATTTCAGAAAAGATCATTTATACATTGCTGGGCATACTATTCCTTCCAACAGATTGGCTGTGATGAATGCGCGCGCTGGTACCACAAAATGTGCGCAACGATAACGGAGATAGACTATGAGAAAATCCTTAAAACACAGTGGAAGTGTGATTCTGTGAATAAGGACAGAATACAGGTAAGAAATACACACAATACTTGCACGACAACCCTTCCATGCACGTCTTAGGATTGTACAACGACCGATTTTTAAAAGGTGCATGGCTTTGCAGAATTAATTTGAATTTAGCAGTCTGCATACAGTATTGAGTAATATGACATTGTTTTGAGTCGTTGACATTGTCAAACAAGATTAAATTCTCATGATCCATTAATGTGTTTTGTGATTAATATAATCTATAGCATCCAACATGCAAATACATTAATGGAAAAATCAAATGCGCTGACGTGTTGCTCATCATCTCAATTCCAGTCCAGCCACAGGTCTACTTTTACTTGACCTTGTTTATATATAATATTTTTCAATTTGAGTGGTTACATTTTGTAGTTACATTTCATGTAAGACATTTATTTGTGACCAATGTGGCCCACACAAGACTCGCGCCTCATTTTAAGAAATGGATACCACACTACGC
This sequence comes from Synaphobranchus kaupii, assembly GCA_029718625.1. Classification (NCBI taxonomy): domain Eukaryota; kingdom Metazoa; phylum Chordata; class Actinopteri; order Anguilliformes; family Synaphobranchidae; genus Synaphobranchus; species Synaphobranchus kaupii. The sequence goes on along the minus strand of CM056395.1, from coordinate 83,705 downwards.
CACTCCCAGTTATGAAGGGGGGGGAAGACCCTGAGTACCAAACAAGGAAGAAAAGGCCCCGCAAGGTGCCTGTACTATAAGAAAACAAGGCATAGGCTGAAGTACAAAAGGTATAACAATGCTTTATTTTCACCACAATTCTAAAATACAATGGGCTCTATCTTGGCTCTTGGTCTAAGTGCATGGTGCAAAGTGCATTTAGGGCATGTCCAAGTACACTTTTGCTAGTTAAATGGCATGTTTTTTGAGCGATAAGTACAGCGCAAAATGCAAATGGGCTGAACTGAGTCTCTTCATTAATTATAGGTGTGTCTTGGGCGTAACATGCAATAAACCAATCAAAATGTCATATCCCATTCCCTTTAAAAGCCACCTGCTTCCGCACCTTGGCAGATTGCTATTACAATGGCGGATTTCCGACAACGGAAAGAACGGCTTACAGCTGAGGAAACAGACCTGCTCGTGCATGAGGTTAAGGCGCGTGAGGAGAAAATCTATGGGAACCGCAGGGTTCCACCTAAGCTCCTGGAGGTGAAGCAGGCATGGGATGAGGTAGCGGTGAGCATATCCTCGTTTTCTGGCATCACAAGAACAGCCGCACAATGCCATAAGCGGTATAATGATGTCAGGAGACGGGCAAAACGAAAGCTTGCCACACACCGAAGCCAAAACTCGGGAACAGGAGGAGGACCACCTACGGCCATTGAGGATCGGACATCGCTGCCTCTACCCTCAGTGTTGAAAGCATGGGGGGGTACAGGTTGGTGTCCAAGGTAATGCAATGATATCAATAACCTAATATCCTACACAATGTGTACAAACAAAGCTTGTTGTGAAAATCGTTCATTTTGTTAGTCCTGTAACAAAGCCATATAATAAATCAAATGTACATGTTATGCAGCTCCGCTGGCTGAAGATCCTGAGGCCGGACCCAGTACGCGGAAGCAGGGGGTAGGCCCAGTGCTGAAGGGAGCAGAGACGGAGGAACCAGCAGCACTGAGGTCGACAGGAGAGATGAGCCGACCCAGATCACAACATGGGAACACCACCCAGCAGGAGGACCACCCATTCCTGGAACTCCAGAGGGAATGGGGTGCGGTCAGGCGGAGTATTGGGCATGTGAATACCCGCCTGCGCCGCATGCAGGTCTTGCTGCGGCCCCTCGCGCGCATCACGGACAATCTGTGAGTGTAACAGGAGGAGGGTGTACGCGCGTTGTGCACACGCACTTATATGCGCCGTTAAAATAACATGTACACAACTGCGACATGACTTTAGACCAGGGGCTCGTTTCACGAAAGCGATTTGCGAGGATTTCCACTCGTAGATCGAAATTTCTTGTCAAAACGCGATTCATCGCAAATAAAAGTGCGACAACTACAGGCCACTTGCAAATACAATTCTTTCCTTGCAAATATGGCGTTTCCTTTGATTGTGCGGAGACGGAGGCACGCTCCAGAAAGAATCTTCTTTGTGATCGCTTCCACCATTTAGATAACTACGGAGATTAGTTGCTAGAAAGATATCACTTACAAAAATGTAGTAGCCTACAAAAGTTTATTTTTAAAAGTATACTTAAGTACATCAAGTTTATTTTAAAGTAGACTATATTTTACATATGTATTAAAAGTATTTCCTGTATTTATGTATTTCCTGGAACTAAACGTTAAGTATAGGCTACTACCATTTATGAACTACTTCTAAACTTGTAAGCGACTTGAAACCGTGATCTGAATTTACTTCTGCAAAGTAAAATGAAAGTGCGCTTTAAGTAGCCTACACTGTCTGAGATTTAGTTCAGAATAAGTGTAAAGGCATAGGCCTTCTTTTATAAACTTCTTATTTGTAAGGGATGGAATATTACACTTATGCAACTTTCTTGATCTTTGTCCATACACTAACATGTAACAGAGCATGGCCCTACCTGTCTCGCTTCAAATAGTGACAGCTCTGCGCTTCCTGACACCCGGCAGCTTTCTCTGGGTTGTCGGACATCTGACAATGTTATGGAATAAGCAATGAAAAGTCCAATTCCTCTGTAAAGTGACGACAGCACTACGCTTTGTAAATAGCCTACTGACTTCATTCAGCCTGCAACACAGACGTCAAGTGAAAGGAGACATTTACACACCGAGTGGTCTCCCAAAACTCCTTGGTGCAATTGATAGGTCGCAAATTCCCACCAGGGCATCGAATGAGAACAAACACACTTTTGTGTGTAGAAAAGTAGCCCAACACTCGTTAAACACAGCCTACAAGTTGCATGATGCCCTGTGATTGAATGGGAGCACACACAACAGCTACATTTGGAGCAACTGTGTGGGCAATTTGTATTACTGATGGATGGCTTGTAGGTGACAATGGGTAGATTTCATTTGAATATAAAATAGCAATACACATAACGTTGCTATAAAGTGTAGGCTATATTAGGCCTACTGCGGAGACCTAATAGTTAAAATAAAATGAATATTTCAAATTACATTTTTATATTAGCCTACAACGCGTAATTCCAATTTAATCTAAACGCACGGTAAATTTTTCAACCCACCCCACCCCCTTCCCCAGATACCACTTTCAACCTTGGCTACACCCGTGGCCAGCCCACACAGGCGATACAATCTTGCTATGTATCCTTAATGGTCAGTATTCAGCAGATGATGAATTGTGCTTTGGCCAATAACATAGTTTTAATATGATATTTTAATATTATAAAGTTGGATTAAGTTCAGACATGATAAACTGTAACAATTTCGGTTATTAAAAATATTTTGAATATTTTACAGACAGTAAAGTACCCTGTAATCCATAGCGCCACCTTTAGTTTGGGTTTTGGTACAATTGACCGTTCGATACAAAAAACGAGGCAGGGGGATGAGAACGATTGCAGATTTACGGATTGCCTACAAGAATGCGTTTTGCGACATGCGTTCGTGGCTTGCAATTGCAATTTATCCATGAAACACTCCAAAAAGTGCAGGATAAATCGATCGTTGCTTGCGCATCGCAATTTCCGTGAAACGAGCTGCAGGTTTGTGGTGGTTTTAGCGCAAGCGCTTTCTGCTGGCTCAAGATAGCAATACGCCAACAATTATCCTGGCCACACCTCATCTTAAGACCAACACGCCCAGGTCACTTGCAATGGGCACAAGAATACTTGGTATTTAAACGACGTGAGCGCTAGGCGCTATAATGAACCATGCGCCGGGTGTAAGATAGCAGAGACACGTGTTTGGGTTAGCGCCGGGTGTAAGATAGGGCCCAATGGGTTCCAATGACATAAGCTAAAGCACAGATGACAGAGTGGTCTATAATCGCTTAAATTAGATTGCACGTTGACCACAAAATATCCTATTATCAGAAATTCATTAAGCACTGGTCTTAGTCTGAATAACTCATTCGCACACAAGCACGCATTTCAAAGCACACCAGGTACAGGTAAAATTAGTTGAAAACAATTGCACACTTGCTAACTAGGGCCTAATTGCACACACTCTGAATTAAAGTGCTAGTGCAATAACGTCACTCCACAGCAACACAGTGATTGGTCTAATGAGGGTTACGCACAGTGTTTAAAGTTCTTGGTGCACATAAATACTTCTGATACAATCTAAAGTGCTAAGTGCAGCAGAACCAGCAGGCCAGACCCGGAGGACAAAGCTGAGGAGCAGGCAGTTGGGAGGACCAGAGCAGCGGACCCTCCCTGAGACGGAAGGCGGCGACCCAGACCTCAACACCACCTGAGGATCAATGCTTGCCGCCTACACCAGGAAGGGAGGTCCTCACGCAGCAGTGTGGGGGGCCAGCCCTCGGCTGGTCCCTTTTCTGCCTGCACTGCATTGCTGATTTCTGGTCCTCCCGGAAGGAACACCATCTCCTGAGTGCTGTCTCTGTGCTTTTCTAACAGTGCGGAGTCCGGCCTTACCGAGAGGAAGGGGGATGGCAGCCAGACCTGTTCCAGGGACGCGACGCCATAACGCCGTCCGCCTGACATGGATACAGGGGGTCGAGGAGGGAGGCGGCAGCACCAGTGTGAGCCCCCCGGCGGGACAGGGGGCCGAGGGCGCAGCCATGGAGGGCGCTCCTGAGCCAGCAACCGCAGGGGGGGCAGGTCGTGCTGCAGGCCCAAATCCAACTCGACCCGAGACGAGAGTGACAGGTTTGACCCGTCTGGAATTTAGCAGGGCAGTGCTACAAAGAGGTATGGGCTTTGTGCCAGCTGACCTTAACTGCCTGGTAAAGGTTCCAGGTCAAGGGGAAATCTTTGAAGTTAGTTTCAAGAACCCTAATGTCCTGGAGAGGTTCTGGAACCTCTATAGAGAGGGGAAGGACAGGAGTCCCCTTAACAACTTTGCCGTCGAGCCCCTGTCCGACACAGAGAACAAAGTGGTTACTGTACAGTTCTATAATGAGACTGTGCAGGACCACGATGTTTCGACGTGGTTGGGCAGGTATGGCAACGTAAAATCTGACGCCAGGAGGGTTCTTGATGAGGATGGAGTGTGGACCGGGGCCAGGAAGTGGCTGGTCCAGCTAAAACCCGACCCTTATGTAGTGGGGGGGGTATGCCATATCCCCAGCACCATCACGCTGTGGAGAAATAGGGGGTGTGGTGTTCTACAACGGCATGCCCAAGCTGTGCAGGAACTGCGGTGAGTTAGGTCACTTAGCCACAGCCTGCACAGTGGTCAAGTGCAAGACTTGCGGAGGAGAGCACGAGACCAGGACATGCCGGGACCCAAAGCCCTGTAACCTCTGCGGAGCGAGTGGGCATTTCTTCAGAGATTGCCCACTCTCGTACGCAAACAGGGCTAGGAACACCGCACCCCCTCCACCATCTACTGCCCCCCCCCCCCTCGTCCACCTACCCCTACCCCAACCCCTACCCCAGCACCCAGAACCAGAACACCAGCCACAACCCCCCCACAGCCTGAAACAACCACCCACCCACAAAACACCGCACAAGGCCCCTCAAGCACCATTGACACCGGCTCTCCCCTACGCACAGACCCCTCTGAAACTCCACTACCCACACAGACAGTCACCACAGTGAAAGAGGAGCCTGACTCCGACACCCCCATCACGGTGGAGGAGTCAGACTCCTCGAACGCAGATATAGATTCAGACACCATAAAATGGCAAGTGGCAAACAGAAAAAGGAAGGGAAAACACAACAACAAAACCAACAGAGTAGAACCACCCGGTCAGCCCCCAAACCCAGCAATAGTCCACCACTTAAAACAACCAATTCACAAGATACAACAGAAAAACACCAACATTAGGAACATTAGTCCACCCACAGTCAGGCCAGAACCTCCACCTCGCCCTAGCAAACCATCTCCACCACTACTTCTCCATCAAAGAGAAACCCTCTCACGACCCATCACTTTTCAAAGCAGGCCCACTAATGACTGGCCACTTCCTGGCCCCGATCCCACACCCAACAGGAGCACTCAGCAGCTCTCCTCTCAAGGGCCCTCCGAAGCAAAGGGGGACCCTTGGGTAAAACCATCACGTCCCACCTCTCCGGAACCTGCCAGGCAGTAAGGAGGGGAGATCTGTGGGCGGACCGAATCAGGGGGTGAGTAGGCGCCTTGATAACCCGGAAACAGTTACGGACCGTCTCAATAAAATATGTCAAGACATCGCAAAAAATAAACCCGGATCATATGACACAGACAAACAATAAATACTATTATGACACTTACACTCACTACCTCAAACATACGCAGCATCAGGGAACCTAACAAACGCCACTCAGTCTTCAGTCTTCACCACTCTGCAGCAAACCCCCTCGGATGTCATCCTTCTTCAGGAGTGCGGAATCCCTTTCCGCACTATGGATGACACTCTGAGGGAGGAGTGGAGAATGGGGGACTCTCTCTGGTCCGGCTCGAACGTCGCTCGAGCCGATGGGATCGGCACATTGACCAAAAACCCTTATGTAAAAATCATGGGAAACAACATCGTGGAAAGTGGGCGAATCCTCGTCACAGATATTTGTGTCGGGGGTTCCCCACTTAGATTGGTCAATGTGTACGGCCCAACCAGCGTAGCAGAGAGGGTCTCCCTTTTCGCAAAACTCAGAACCACTATACACTAATATGCCGGTTGTCGTGGGGGGGGATTTCAACTGTGCCCTCAGGGATGAAGACCGCAGCAGACCAAGGAAAGATCGGTTGAGCGATGAGCTGCGGTCTATCATAGAAGATTTCTCCCTCCACGACGCCGGGGGCGCCTCTCCCCTACAACACACATGGGTGAGCTCCTCTGGTGTCTCCTCTTCCCGCATTGACATGTTCCTGCTCTCCCCAGGCCTGAGAGTGCACGCCTTTTCCATCCGGGCAGGGGTCTCTGGAGAATGAATACCAGCCATCTCCAGGACCCCAAAGTGCGCCTCTCCTTCTCGAGGCGGTACCTGGAGTGGGTGAGTTTAAAACATCTTTTTGACTCCCCGATAGAGTGGTGGGAGATGGTGAAGGAGCGGGTGCAGGGCTATTTCCGGGCAGTCGGGCGGAGGAAGGCAAAGGAAAGGAGGGCGGCTTTTGACCACGCTAATGCTGCCCTCCAAAGACTGAGCCTCCTCCAGTCCCGAGGCCTGGAGGTAAGCAGCGAGATCGCACTCGCTAAACAGAGCCTCTCCGCCCTCTATCGGGAGGAGCGGAGAAAATACACCTTCCGCTCCAAACTCCAGGGCCTTGAGGAGGATGAGAAGTGCACTAGGTACTTCTTCCGCAGGGCACGGTCAAAAACAAATAACATCTCTTCCCTCTATAACAACAGAAAGGTGGTGGTGTCTGAAGAGGCCGAGGTCCGGGAGGTGGCCAGGGAGTTCTATGCGGGCCTGTACAGTATACGGCCCGCAGATGGGGCTCTCATGGACACCTTCCTGGGCTGCCTGGACAGACGCCTGGGGGAGGAGAGCATGGAACCTGAGTTGAGCGCCGAGGAGCTCACCCGGGCCATGCGCTCCCTTAATCAGCACAAAGCTCCTGGTCCTGACGTGATCCCGGCCGAATTCTATCAGGCCTTTTGGGATCTCCTGAAGGAGGACGTGGCGGAAGTTCAGAGCAGCGTACAGGGAGGGGCGGTTGGGGGCCTCACTGAGGCAGAGTGCGGTTGCTCTTGTCCCTAAGAAGGGGGACCTGAAGGACCTCCGGCACTGGCGGCCGATTAACCTCCTCTCAGCAGATTATAAGATCATGGCGAAGGCGCTGATGAGGAGGTTCCAACACCTGATAACATCGGTGGTCGGCCCCGACCAAACGTGCAGTATTCCAGGGAGGTCCATAAACGACAACCTGCTCCTCGTGAGGGATGTCATAATCCACTCCGGGGAGCGCAGGTCCCCCTTGGGCCTTCTCAGCCTAGACCAGGAGAAGGCCTTTGACAGGGTAAGTCATGTGTGCTTGGAGAGGGTGCTAGAGAGGTTTAATTTTCCTAGCTCCCTCCTGCGCTGGACCAAAATGTGTTTGACTGACATCTTGGGGAGGGTGGTTGTGAACAAGCAACCATCCGCCCCCTTTGCCATTAGGTCTGGCGTCAGGCAGGGATGCCCCCTAGCATCCCTCCTGTACGTCATCTACCTTGAGCCGTTCCTTCAGGCCATCAGGGGCAACCCGGGCATCGCTGGTTATCCACTGCCCGGGGCCCAGGGGGAGCGGCTTAGGGTGATGGCGTACATGGACGACATTACCATCGTCGGCACAGATAGTCATTCCATCACCGTTGCCAACAAGGTGCTGGATGACTTCTGTGCAGCCACTGGCGCCCTAGTCAATAGGGACAAGAGTGAACTGTTTCTGTCTCGGCATTGGAGTGAGCCACTAACCGTTTCTTTCCCTGTGCGCAGAGATAATATCAAGCTCCTGGGGGGACCTTCCAGTCAGACGGCGAAGGAAAGCTGAGCTGGGAGGGAACCCTCCGCCACGTCCAGGGTAAACTCCGGAGCTGGAGCGTGCGGCCTCTGACTCAGACGGGTAAGATCCTGGTCCTGAAGGCAATAGTCCTTCCCATTTTTCTCTACTTGGGGAGGGTGTTTCCCCCAGACAAGGCCACTAGTAAACTCATCACTAGAATGGCCTTTCGCTTTGTCTGGGGGAGCACCATGGAAAAGTTGAAAAGAGCTACCCTCCTCAAGGAAGAGCGGAATGGGGGCAGGGGGGTTCCAGACATTGTTAACATCGTGTTGGTGCAGGGTCTGGCCACACTGGTCCAGAACACTCGGAAGGTCGAGAAGGCCTCTGGTGCCTTTGCTAGGTACTATGCCACTCCCTTCCTGAGGACGATGGGCCTGTGTGCGCTGGACCTCACCATACCGTATAGCTGGGACCCCCCATATGTATATCGAGCCCTGAGGGACTTTGCTTTTGGGGCAGGATTGCCCAGGGCCGGGCTGACCTCGTGGAGCTATAAAATAATCATGGCTCATTTAAGAACGAAGGAGACCATGACACTCCCGAGGGGCAGCACGACCCTGGATCCGTTTATAATCTGGGCTAATGTCCTAAATAAATGCATAAGTAACAAGCAAAAGGACATTGCCTGGATGTCTGTCCACATGTGTCTCCCCACCAGCTCATTCATGTTTAAGCGGCACTTGGCCCTGACCGAACGCTGCCCCCACGGATGCACTGACTCAGAACACATCTACCATCTGTTCTGGGAGTGCTCCGTGGCCAGACGGGTCTGGGGCCTTGTTGTTTCCTCTGTCTCCCGTAACAGGTTGCTGCCGAGGTCCTCCCTGACTGCTGAGTGTGTCCTCTACGGTCCCCGTGGAGGATGTAAAACACCAGAGCTCCAGCGTCAGTGGAGGATCGTTAACACCATGAAGCAGGTCCTGTGGGAGGCGAGGAACATCAAGTTCTATCAAAAAACAACGCTAGACCTGGTCACTCTCAGGAGGAGGGCGCAAAACCTCCTCCAAGACGGCGTTATGGTCGACTTCGCGAAGGACAAGTGTCTGGCGAGAGAGAAATGGGGGGTGGACCATTGGAAAGAACTGATCATCTAGTCCACCCCCCTCCATCCCAAGGAAGAGAGAGAGACACAAATGAACATTTGCCCACCCAATAACCCGGGAACGCATGTACTATTCTTCATTTCAATGTCCTTGAATTTCTTTTTTTTGTTGTCTCCTTTTGGTGAATTGTGATTTTGTATGCGGTCTTTCTTATGGTGTCTTAATGTGCACTGTTTAGCAGTCCGCGAGAAATATCCGGCATACCATTTTCCAACCACACTGTGGAAGTGTCGTAAGCAGGTCAAAAGACGTCCTACCAGTGTTGCCATGTCCGTGGTTTTACAGCTAAATTGGGATACTTTCAAAATGCAAAAGCACGCACTTATTTTTAAAAGTAACAACATGATGAAAAACGTGTCATCCGGGTATTTTGTATACAGCAATTTGAAAAATGTTTGCGTACTCTACGACTTTCTCACCCTATCTACTCACCAAGGCTACTCAGTGTGGAAGAGTGCTGATTCGGACACGGCCCATGTATGGTCCAACTGATGCAGACCTTTTTAAAATGAAGAAGCCACACCCTCAATCCATTCTAAACCAATACAAATGTTCAACCCATGAGGATGAAAAGCCTGAGCCAATCTCTTTCACCAAGTAGTAATGAACCTTATCTGAAGCCAATTAACCTGTTTATTGATACATTCTAGTACAGGGGTAGGGAACCCTGGTCCTGGAGAGCTGCAGGGTCTGCTGGTTTTAGTTGTTACTCTCCACGTAATTGATCAATTAAAGCAGTTTATTACAGTTAAAACAAAGAAACCAGGTGAGGTGAGTTAAGTAGTTGTTGTATTTAAGGTGAAAACAAAACCAGCAGACCCTGCAGCTCTCCAGGACCAGGGTTCCCTACTTCTGATCTAGAGCTTACACGTTTTCAGTGTTTGGCAAGATACAAAAAAAAATTATATTCCAATGATAATGGGCCTCATTCATTCATGTTCTTTCAAACATTTTTATGAACCTTCTGGCATTGACCAATGTTTTTTTTTTGTTTTTTTTTAAATAACAGAAGTGCATAACGCAAACATCAGTTCATCCCAAAATGTTTGTAAAAAAAGTTTTAAAGGAACTTTAAGAACAAATGCATTTGTAGCGTGATTGGTGAATGAGGCCCAATGTAGCCTATAGAGCATTTTGTCTCCCTTGTGCTGTATGTAATTATTCCATTTGGTCCATTTCATTTAATTAAACAAAAATCAGTCATGTGTTTATATTGTTTAGCGCATAATTTCGATGACACAGACCTCGTCTTTCTTTGAATAGGGAAGACGAATTGTTAATGTCTCTGGATATTCAGAGGAGCATTGAAAGGCTTCAGGAGTCACCAGAACTGTGAAACCAATCAATCCACTTACCAAGCAAATGGGTTCTGGGGCAATTTGTGTGAGGAAATGGGAATACCCAACGTTCGAGTACATCGGTTAAGACTGCAACATGGCCATCATCAACAGTCTAAGGTAGGCTATGCGTATGCGGTGAAATGGGTGAATTCCTATTATTGCATTATGTGCATTCAAATATTCAGCAATCACTGTGAAAATGTAACTTCTGTGATCAGAAGCTGCCCCTCACCTATGAGAACCGTGTTGGATTCCTGCTTTAAGTTGCTATGCTACTACAAGTTTTACTTACACTACTAGTTTTGTTATGTGAGCACCATAAGTCATTGGACAGTGACACATTTTTTGTTATTTTGGTTCTGTACTCTAGCACTTTGAGTTTGAAAAGATACAATGACACTGAGGTTGAAGTGCAGACTGTCAGCTTTAATTTGAGGGTATTTTCATCCATATCGGTTGAACTATTTAGTCCCCCCCCCTATTTCCGGGCGTCAAAGAATATTGGACAGTTTAACAATGTAATGTAGCCTTCCTAAATCACAATCTTTTTTCTTCATAAATAAAATGGAATGGTGGAAATTACGTTGGAGGCAGCAGAAAAGCAGGTTCATCGGGCTGCAGTGGACCAATGTCATATCTAAAAGGATCCGATCAGTACACCTGTTCAGTGTCAGTGAAGGTCACTGTGGAGGACGAAATCTCCCTTAAAGCAAAGATGGAGTTTCAGGGGGATTTTGTTAAACACAACCGGCAATAACTGCGATGGCGACCAGTTTGCGCAGATGAAAGGGCTCATCTCTCAGAAATACTGCACAAACAAAACTGCCAAGATCCCTCTATTTGGAGAAAATAAGAAAGACAGAAGAATCTGCGATGTATTCCGGGTGTAGGGATGCAGCACCAACCCCTGGTGTGCTTAAAACCATATCCTGGAGCTCCAGAGAAATAAGAGGAGGCATCAAAATTAAATTCTGAGTCTTCATATGATGGTACAATAGAAGACCAATTCACTTGATGAAGTACTTCAGAATGTTTCCCTGCATCCTAAGAGGGTGATGCTGTGGTCCCAATGCACCATCCGAATATTTCATGAAAGGTGCAGGGAAGACATTGTCTACCTTGATGCAACAGGAAGTATAATACAAAAATCTCAAGCATCTCCACCGATTTATGGTTATGAATTGGTGGTGAGAAACCCAATAAAAGGATCCTCCCCTCTCCCTGTTGCAGTGTTTTAAACGGACTCTTTTTGTTTTAGTCATGTGAGAAAAGTGCAAGTGAGTTTTAATCACATTTAGTCAATTTTATCTTTCATAGTTTTAGTTTATTTTAGTTGAAAAACTATCTGGACATATCATCTCCTTTTAGTCATCAATAGCTATGGACATAGGGTCTAGTTTTAGTCCACAAAAACTCTGGGCATTTTAGTCTAGTTTTGGACAACAAATCTGAACATTTTAGTTGACAAACTCAAGTCTAATTTTCATCAGATGTAAAAGCAGGCTGTTCAAATTGGACACAAAATGGTAGAAGGTTGTAGGCAGGTTGTATGATCAGGTACACTATTTTTCAGTGAAGGGGGATACTAATTTTAATAATTCAAATGTGTTACTTATATCACCACGGACAGCTGAAGTAAATGTGTGTTTGCTACTTTCTCCATACAGCAAATAGTTAGCCTTGCCCCCTGTGCCCACCAAATGGTAAATATTATATTACATTATATTATATTCTATGTTCTCCTATAATATTTGTCCACGCATTTAAACCCAAATTAACTTTATTGCTTACACATTGAACTAGTAAATTAAGGTAATTTGGATGTAAATGTTCAAAGGTTTAGCTCCCATTGAGAAAGTTCACACCATTACAGACTAAGGGATAGGGATAAATATTTTCTCTGTCTTGAGGGATAACTATTTTTGTCTTGAGGGATAATGTAATACATATGCAGAAATATTTATTCAACTGTCCAAAACTATATTTTAGATTATAGATTTCATGATATCCCCCTTTAAGTTGTAGGCTAATGCAGAGTGGCTAGCTGATGCAGCACCTGTTTTATTATTAATAAGTTCAGACATGTAACATTATTTCTTTGGCATATTTGTACTGATTTACTGAATCCACCAAAAATGGCACACATCAGAATAAAAAAAAACAAAAAAAAACCTGAAACATAAATCAATGAATCGATCAATGACCTTGCAATGCCAACCACATCCAGTGCTCACACAAGTAAATTCCCCCATCACCAGTTCCATTCATTACCATTACTTCAGTGATTCATTTTAAGGAAAGCGAGCCTTGCCCTGTTTCGGTGGCCACAGGTAAGGCTACCTGTGGCAGTAAAAACCCACTCTGCAAAGGCCTGGGATGCAGGCATTGCTAACAGGTCCAGAGCAAGAGGTTTTAGATGAGGATAAATAGTTGAACTCTGCTTATATCCTACAGGAGTTGTCAAAATGTTTTTAGAGTAGTAAATTATGAAATGTATAATTTCAGAGAAATATGAATAGACTCCTATAATTGGGACGTGAACTACTACCACTAGGGGACGACCGTGGATAGGGTAAGCATAATTGACAAGGAGTAATAAATAAATCCATAGTTTTCTTATTCCAGGACATGACATTATAGCCCAGCCCAGCTATAATTACAAAATTAGCTGGAATTCTTAGAGAAAGTTGCAAGTATTCGACGTGGCTTTTTACATGTTTAGATTCCTACGCTTTTCTTATCAACTCATAGGCTACGGCTAAACTTCCCATTGCACAACAGTAGGTCTATAGCCTACATAGCTACAGTATTTGCTGATGTGTCCTGATGGAGATATTGTATTTATGCCAAAACATGAAGTTAATTTATTCGCTTATATAATGTAGGCCTACTCACATTCTCAGTTTGTGCAGAAAAATACCTAGATTTTTTTATTTAGGTTTTATTTATTTTTTATTATTTGGCTTCTTATAAGGCCTAAATGCGGCGTAAATTTCTGCATAACACGTTACTTTAAGTCACAAGCACACTGCAGCAATTCGTGCAACAGTATTTTGGGGTAAAAACTGATAGGATAGAAACATGTGCCTTGTTCGCCCAAACTTCTTGTGGCAACAAATAGTCGAAATGTTTTGACATTTTAAGTGAAACATTACATGCAGTGAAATTGCGTCTACGTATACCGCATTTCACTTGCCAAAGCAATGACTTTTGAGAAATGCATCCACATGAATCAATTTCCATGTTGTCTTTGAATTTGCAACTGATATGAGACTTATGAAATAGTGTTATATATGGAACGTCTACGTTGTAGACGCATTTTAGCCGGGCTAAAAAAAAAAGCTAAAATATCTTAGATGCTTAGATCTTATTTAGCGGCTCCTTGGATGATCTAATAGATGTCTAGTGCCCAGTGGGGATTATGATACAAGCTATGGTAAAGGCATAAAAGTATGGTAAACTTTTAAATGTTGGCTACCAGTTGGTAAGAAAAGTGAAGGTAGTCCGATCTAAACATATAAAAAGCCACGTGGAATACTTGCAATTTGCTCGAAGAATTCCAGCTCATTTTGTAATTATAGCTGGGCTATATTTCTACAGAATGCGATGTCGCACCTGGAATAAGAAAACTATGGGTTTGCGTTCATTATTACTCCTTGTCAGTTACGCTTACCCTATCCACGGTCGCCCCCTAGTGGAAGTAGTTCACGTCCCGATTATAGTAGGCTCTATATATCCCTGAAATTATAAATTGTCGTTTTGAAATATATAAATTTTCAACTCACATTTGGTCTTTCATATAAAATTCACTATCATATCTCGAAATCCATTTATAATGCGTTGAGTAAAACAGCAAGTGGGATACTGTGCAAAAAAAAAAAAGTTCAAATGCAAACTGAAATGTAGGCCTATTGAACATTGTTATTGATGTCGACTAGACAATAAACAATGACGTACAAAATACTTCACAAAACAATTAATAAATACGTCTAATACAAGATTTAGAACACTGCCTAAACTCTGGCCATCGGCTTGGGGAATCAGGGTAAAAGTAGACTCATCTCCAGGGAACTTTACCATGTCATGTCAGATAATATCTAACAAAACCAAACGTTGGCTTTATAGATCCTTATTTCTTATTCTGATATGAATCCATCATTTGCGCTATGCTACAGTACAGTCTAAAGCCGGCGTCACTATATAAACATTAAACATACAAATATTGCATGGCCTGCAGATATTCTGACGATGTCGCGCCCAGAGTTAGGCCTAATAGAAATAGATATTGCGCCCAATTTATGCCAAATTACCTTGGCATAAATATAAATATCTGCACAATTTAACTTTAGGTGCCTCTTTAGATTAGTGTTGTTTTTCCCCATCTGATTTATCACCGCATATTTCTTCTCCCGCTACAACAACAGTACATTCGGGTTTCCGTTCCTTCTTATCGTATATGAAGTGAGTCCATATATCCATCCTTTTCTTTCTTCCAACTTTTGACATGCTAGTGTAGGCTTATGCTAGTGTTACCCGTCACCCCCTCACGTTAGTTGCTTTGCTTTTTAGAAATTTGCGTGACTAACAGGCAGGTAGGCAGAAAGAGGAGTTAATTAATACAATCAATGACTAGAATGCATTTGTCAATTGACTTCACCTCTCTCTTTTGAGGTCTAATAAATATTAGATTTCGTTACTGTTTTTATTTAGAAATATACATTTTTCATCTATTTTTACTTCAAACGATAACAAACAGATTTGGTCACGTTTTTATTTTGAAATATATGTTTTAATCTTGTTCTTTTCCGTCAACGATGATAAGAAACAGATTGTCAGTTTTTATATTCTAATATCCTTTTTTCGTCATATCTTTAGTTGTCAACAATATTAGGAAGGGATTTAGTCACAGTTTTTATTCTCTAAAATCAATTTCCTCATATAACATTTTCTCATATTCATAAAAAAAATGCCATTGACTAAAATGTTTTAATTTTTTTTCGGGTTGACAAAATGAACACTGCCCTTTCGCATGCGACCACACCACTGCCAGCATCCTATACTTTCTTGGGGCATTTAAAACAGACCACCAAAGAATGTATGGCAAGACTACCCCACCAAAAATGATCATGTGCGATGACTCTGTTGCGCTCATGCAGTCCATCACACATCTTCTGCAAAATGAATCTGGAAAATCTCCTTGGCCAATACTTTGTTATTGTCACTGGACAAAACACTGAAACATTTTGCAATCCCCATTCTTCATCAATGTCAATTGTGCAAAAAAGTGTAAGTGATTTTTATTAATCTTAAATTTTTTTTATTCGTCTTTTTCTGAAATTTCTAAGAAACAAAAAAACGTCTGTTTCCCAATAGTGCTCCCAAGAACTACCGGCTGTGCATGCATGCGTTTGACCTAATGACCAATGCAAGCACATGGTCTGAGTTGAACGAGATCATCCTGAGTGGCACAGTCCTTTTCTCCAGCCTCCACGGTGACACAAATGTTGAGAGGCACTACAAGAACTATGCAGAATGCTGACAACAGTGACAGATCCAGCCGTGTGTGACGTACATGTTTTTCCTGAGGACTTTCAGGTACCTTAAGTTGACTGCGTATACACACATTATTGGCATCCTTGGCATCATTACTGGAATAAGCAAGGCTGTACAAAGTACAGATAATGACCAATATTTCATGTTCAAGATATGAGAACTTCATTTCCCTATAATACAATTGCTGTACAATAAGAGCTTTTATAAAAGCATGATTTTTTTTCAGGAAAAAAAACAAATAAAATACTAATGTAACTACACTGCCTGGCCAAAACAAAGTCGCTGTTGCACCCGTCATGCATAGTGCCCACTGTACAAGCCTCTGGAGGCAGTGTTGTGATCAATTGGTCAGGTCTAGGCCTCAGCAACGTTATGCAGCAATAAAATGAAGTCAGCTGAGTACCTGAATGTACTGAATGACCAGGTTATCCCATCATTGGGCATATTCCAGGACGACAATGCCAAGATTGCTCAAATTGTGAGAGTGGTTCAGGGAGCATGAGGAATCATTTTCACACCTGAATTGGCCACCAGAGTCCTGACCTTAACCCCCATTGAAAATCTTTGGGATGTGCTGGAGAAGACTTCACGGAGTGGTTCGACTCTCCCGTCATCAATACAAGATCTCGGCCAAAAATGAATGCAAGTCTGGACGGAAATAAATGTTGTGGCGTTGTATAAGGTTGTCGAAACAATGCCACAACGAATGTGCGCCATAATCAAAGCTAAAGGCGGTCCAACAAAATATTAGTGTGCGACTTTTTTTTGGCCGGGCAGTGTATTTTCCCATGCAATTGACCAAAAAATATATTTTATGCATTTAATTTCTACAGCCTTCATGTGCATACACAATCACATTTATACTCATATCCATCTATACATAACTACAGAATGAGTTAATCAAAAGTTATTGTTTCAATATTGATTCATATTTATTTATTTAGCATTGTTACTCAACCTGCGGTCTTGTTGCTGCAACGTCACAGCAGTGTTTATTTATCCAATAACGCACTCCTCATGATCTATTGCTTATACATACAGTATGTACGTATAATATATATATATATATATATATATATATATATATATATATATATATATATAGGATCACATGGTGAATATACAAGCACACAAATAAATCTTTCGCTTCAGACACCTTTATTAAACCAAAGAACTGAAAAACAACCAAAACTACTCTTAAAATAATGAAAGTGAAAATTTAATTCAAAACTACAACCAAACATTACTCTACAGGTTCAAGCTGGGCAAAAACCAGCCCAAAAACCAGCAGCCAAATAAAAAAGTATTTCCTTTAGGAGAGCGAGCCTTTATAAGGGCCAGTAATTAGGCAGCTGTCATAATTTCAATGAGTCACAGCTGCCACCCTGCCTGTGAGCAGGGCCGGCAGGCACTGTCGTCTCAATGGTCCTACAACTCTCCTGTGAATGGCGCTGGCCCTGTCCATGGTCCTACAACTGATTGCTGGAATGGCTGGTGTGCTGACGGGACAGTGCATGATCACCCTACTTTATACAGTGAGCACCATAATTCATTTGACAGTGACATTTTTTGTCATTTTGGTTCTGTACTCTAGCACTGAGTATGAAAGGATACAATGACAAAAGTGCAGACTGTCAGCTTTAATTTGAGGGTATGTTCATCCATATCGGATGAACCGTTTAGAAATTATAGAACCTTTTGTACATTAATTTGAACCACCATAACTTTCTAACTAATCATCTTGACTTGTTCATGTAAATATAAAGGGCCTGGCCTAACTGTACAAGATTTAGTCTCTGCTCTCTAATCACAGGCGTTAGTCAACCCGACCTTTCAGCACTGTACAAAGATCAAATCCTTCTAAAGTTCAATTCTATTTGAAGTGATCATGGTCATCCTTTACTCTTAGCATTTCAATTCTTGCCATTAAGAAGAAAATACTCATAGCAAACCAAACCTAAAACCTGCTATAGACCTCTATTATGGCAAAAGCAGCCATGTGTAATCGGTCTTAATTATTAGCGGTGTTGCTGCTTCTAATAGTGTTAATTATATGAAATTGTGTATTTAAATTTCCTCCTCTGGTCCATCCATAGTTTTTACGGGTGTGTATGCTGTATAGCTGAAAACCAATATCGGCCAATGATAGGACAATAAGAATTTATTGGACTGATAGAAAATGTGTTGATTCCATCATGTACATTCATTCACAGGACACAGGGAATTATGGAGAAGAGTCAGTGGGACCTGAAGAGCATCAGGTTCCAGAGATGCAGGCTCACCAGACTGGACGATTTCGTCCTAACCTAGCAAGAAAGCCACAATTGCCCTGCTGAGGGAGTTCAATGACACACTGCAGGCTGCTACAAAAAAAAGGTTTGTGAACAAGTGCATTTGCAAATGTGTTTTTACTTTATACGTTTAACTATTGACTTTTTATAACACAAGTGCTGTTCTTATTGAAGCAGTTCACTCACTGTTAAATGTCAACTAAATATCATGATGAATCTTTAAACCACCATTTAATGTCTTGTACTGTACTGGGCCGAGTAGACGTTGAAAAATGAAAGAGGAGGAAACGGAAGAGGAGGGGGCTTTACGTGTTGACTATGGAAAAGGCATTTCCTTTCCAAAGCAAAAAAAAAGGTAACTATGATGACTTGAATGTGTATCAAAATCCTTGTGTCAAACATGTACTTTGTGAAAGAGTATTATGGGAAGTGCTACAGTGTATTATTACTAACATGTAAAATGCTGAGTAAACAGTGTGTCTAATGCTTTGCATTTGCACCATGTTATGAAACCGAGTGCTGTGAAAGAGGGCATCTCACAATATCCAACCAGGGAGACACAGGATGGTCGCCAAACCGTGACAGAGGAGGAGGTATTTGCATTGGTCCACGCTGAACCAAATATGGGCGCACATTCATACTGAAAGTATCTAAATACTGACAAATGCTCACTTACACCTTGTGTATTAACACAGGTCAAATCAGAGTTAACCCCTTGTCGCTGTTGATGAGAAAGGAGAGAAGGAACAACAGTCTGACCTAAAAATGTGTCCCTTAAAGGTCATAATCTTGGTTGATGATGATAATAATAATAATAATAATAATAGCTATACTAACATATGCTATATATAAATCCTTTGAATTTGCATCTTGTCATGAAACAGTGCTGTGAAAGAGGCTATATCCACATGGCCATCCAAGGAGACACAGGATGGTCACTAAACTGACAAAAGAGGAGAAACTCCTACTGGTCCTCAGGTGTGTTATTGTAACCACATATTGATTACCATGAATACCATGTAGTAGCAAAGCTGTATCAGTAATAAGCATTTATAAAATAAATAAATCAGTCCTGAGCCCACAGAAACTATGATTTGTGTGATGTTACTTAAAGTTAAATGATTTGCAGTTATAATAACATGACATTCTGTTTGATATACGTCAAAGCAAGTTTACGGTCAGTCAGCTGTATTAGTTGTCTGTTCATATTAGTCATATTGATTGTGTCCCTTAACTGTTTATAACTACGGGAAACAGGGAAAATCAGTCAATCCTGAAGTCTTCCTCAGGATCATTGAAGGACACAGGACTGAGGCGTAAGCAGAAACGAAAAGGCAGAAAAGAAATGACAAAGGTAATGTTATCATTGCTAGCAAGATGATATGGTTTACTGACTTTATTAATCACACAATTGATGGATCCTACCAAATCATGAAAGGTAAACAAAATAAGCAGAAATACTAGAATATCAAGGATTAGCTAGATTACAATTAATATTGTCTTGCAGAAAACAAGGCGGTCAATGGGACAAGGGCTGGTTTGGCAAAGGAAGTCACCCACGGACCTAATTCCTGCTTCAAGACTGCATCGAGTAAACCTTAATTCTGGTGTTTTGGGACAACACTACTGGCTGACAAGTGATGACATTGATGCATCATGTTATCACTTCTCTGAAAAATACCCCTTGGTGGATGGCTTTTCAGTTGCCGCAGCAATTTGGGTCGCGGTGCTTCACATTTTGATTGAGCGAATAAATGCCTCTTGCGAGAAGAGCTATATCCTCTGAAGAAGCCTCATCGAGGCGAAACGTCAGGCGCTTTTTTTTCTTACTATTGTTGTATGATATAATCTCTCAAAAATGTTTATTGGATTTTAAGCTGGGGACTTGGATGACGCATATTTAAGGGGAACTAGCTACCTTCTACATATAAACTAAGGAGGTAACCACCATTTCAAAACAGGAGATCCACCACTTGCATAAGGAGAAACCAGAGTGAGTATTCCTTTGTTGAAATCGGAAGAAATAAAGGGTGTGCACACTGAAGATTCCTTCAAAGCATAAAACCATATACTCTAATTCCACACACTAGTGGAATCATTCCGACTCCTCTCATCTTTCTGTTTATGGGTTTCCCCCAGGATTGTTATTTTATCTCTGGCGTGTGAGTACCCCAAGATTATTAATCCATTGAGATTGTCTTCCTACTATTGTTTTAAACCCCAGTGTTTCCTCCCAAGTTCCTTTAACCCCCTTTTTTATTTTTTTCCTTAGCTTGTTAATCAATGTTTTTATCTTGTGTTTTAGCAGTGTTGTCATCTGCGTAACACTACTCCCATCAAAAATGTCTCTGAACCATCAGAACAGATATGAAGTCCTGTTCAATAAGGATACTTCGGGTGAGTTAAGTGTCCGTTTCCCTCCAGTAGAGAATAGGCAACCCCCTAGATCCAATACTACAGTATAAAATAAGATCTTGACTAGGAGGTATTTTAAATTGTTGCAGGCCATACACCACTCTGAAATTTTAAATGGGTTAACTAGAGCCAACCCATGTCCCCCTGGAATGCTGAGACAGGTCAATAAACTAACAGTCTTTATCAAGCCTTCTTCCCCTAGCCAGTCTACTGCAGATAAAATGAAACAAAATACTGCCCAATGGATGGAACTTAATATGTCCATTTTAAGGCAACATTATGATGAAGTTATAGCAGAAGGGTTGGAACACTTACAAGGCCTGGATATGGAGGCCTTTAATATGGCGGTAAACTGGAGCAAAACCAGATATAAACATAAATATACTACGTCCTCGGCAGATACATTGAAAGTCATGCTACAAAAGGCAACAGTGCCCCCAGCCCCAGGTGCCTGGCTCCTGAATCATTCCCGCCACTGCCTGTCCAGCCTAGGCCCATAGACATCCAGTGTGGTGCTGGGGTCGGGGTGGATCAGGCACTGGGGGGGGAAGGAAGAAGGAGCATGCAGAGACACACCAAATGCCAGGGCCAAATTTACTTAGGATACCAGTACAAGTGTTGGCCCCTTGGGAAGTAAGTAAAACAAAACACGCTTTAGATGAGCTGCTGGGACGAGAGATAATCAGAGAAGCCAGAAAAGATATAACACCATATAGTAATGTTGTATTACCCTGCAGTAATTCCATTACTTCTGATTCCCCTTCTCCCCCTCCAGGCCCGGAACATCAGGGGCCACAGATAGTGGCAGAGCAGCCTTTGGGTGAAAAAATTGGGAAATCAGGTGGACAGGAAATAATGATGGGTAACACCTTGATAAACAGAACTTTTCTGAGTGATTCCCAATCTGAGTCCCCTCCCAATACTTTAATAACACAGCCACAGGTTGCACCAGCTCTTGCCTGCCTGAAACCCACCAGACATCCAAATACATACAAAAGAATGGTGGATTGAGACAGAACTACTAAAACCGGTAATATATGTATGATTTTTTTCTATGGGATTTTATTAAACATACAGAGGGATCCCCTGACCTATGCTTGCTTGACACTATGTTAAGCTCACTCTCCCCTGACCCCAAACCCTAACCCCAACTCCACCCCCCAATTGTTCCCACCCCTATTCCTGACCCCAACCATCCTGTGATCGAGTGAGGGGAAAGTGAGCTCCACACAAAGTGTCAAGCAGGCACAGGTCAGGGGATCCCTCTTCATGTTTGGTAAAATACCATAGAGAAGATCATATGTATATGAGGGTTGACTATTTTTCAACATGTCCCGGGTGGGGATCGGACTGGCTACCCTCCATCTGCCACATAACTGCTCTTACCTCCTGAGCCATTGGCATCTCTAGACCCGATCAGGGTTCAAAAGAGGATTAGGGTTTGGGTCAGGGTTAGGCCTGACATTAAGGTTAGAGCCTAGATAAAGACCAGGCCCGGAATTTGGGTTGGGATTAGGGTTAAGGTCAAGGCTAAGATCAAAGTCAGGTCTGTGGTTAGGGTTTGGGGTCAGGGGAGAGTGACCTTAACATAGTGTGTCAAGCAAGCATAGGTCAGGGGTTCCCTCTGTTTAATAAAATCCCATTGGAAAAATCATATACATAATGGTTGACCATTTTTCAACATGTCCCTGGTGGGGATCGAACCGGCTACCTTCCGTCTGCCACATAACTGCTCTTACCTCCTGAGCCATTGTCATCTCTAGACCTGATCAGGGTTCAAAAGAGGATTAGGTTTTTAAGTTAAATCTTTATTTCCCAAGTCAACCCGTGTGAGGGCGCCTTGGGAAGGAAAGTTTGCGCTGGCCATTCAGGGTACTGCAACCTTTAAATTAGGAAGAATTTGGTCCCTACTTTGTTTTACCAGCGTTTATTTAAACCCGCCGGGAATATGGTGTTAAGTTTTCTAATCCAATGTCTTTCTGCTCTACGTCTGTCCTCTTGTGTCCAGTTTATGTTAGCTTGAAGACCCGATATTTCTAGTGCGTCGAGTCCATGGTGTAGGAAGTGCAGCACTAGGTGTGTGTCCATTTCCCTATGGTTTTTAATGTTATATATGTGTTGTGCTAATCTAGTCCTAATTTCATTTCCTGTTTCCCCTACATATTTTACATTGCAGCGTTTGCATTGTATTGCATATACGCAGTTCTGTGTGTTTTCTGTAATTGTTTGTCTGATAAGGTAGATTGTGTTTGTGGTATTGTTCTTGATTGCCGTGCTCCGTCTGTGGAATGTCCGGCTTTGTGTGGGTGGGGCGTTAATCTCCGGCAGTTTACTGCTGACCAGATAATCCTTGAGGTTCCGGTTCCTTTTGTATGCCGAAACGATCCTGTGTTCCCGCAGTAGATTAGTGTCTTGTAAATTCCTGGTGAGGTTCTGTTTGATTTTCCTGTTTGCTGTTTGGCTTAACTTTGAGTAAGTGGTGATGAGCGGAATTATTTTCCTCGCGTCCTGTTGTTTTGGGGCCAAGAAGGTTTTCCGGATCTCTCTAAGGAAGGATCTGGAATATCCCCTTGGTTTTAACGCTTTGAATAGTGTTCTGGTTGCCTCCTCAAAATCTGCAGTTTGTGTGCAGATTCTCCTAAATCTTAGAAGTTGTGATTTGATTAAGCCTCCGAATGTGTGTTTTGGGTGGAGACTGTCTTTATGTAGGAGTGCATGTGTGTCTGTGTCCTTAAAGAACACTTTTGTGTCCAGAGTGTGTGTTTGGGGAAATAAGGGTCCTTTGTATGTGGTAGTGTCCAAAAAATCTATATGTTCACTGTGTGTGGTATGTTTAATTGTTATAGATGTGTGGTGTGTGTTGAGGATTTGTATGATTTGTGTCTGGGTATATGGGTGCATTTAATTTTCTATAATGTGTTGTTAAGTTGTCTGTAGGCCTCCTGCGTGTATTGTGCCCTGTCCATGATGACTATTGCACTTCCCTTATCCGCTGGTTTGATTATTATATGTTTGTTTTTGGCCAGTTGAAGAAGTGCTTGGCTTTCTCCTCTGTTGAGGTTGTTCTCATCTCTGTGGGTTCGACGTTTCGCCTCGTCTCAGGCTTCTTCAGGTGTGAGGTGGGTGCTGTTTTTGCACCGGTATTTACGGTCCCTGAGAGGACCTGGTTGAGACCAGTCTGAGACCGGTTTGGGGGAGGAGCCCCGTGGGGGGAGGAGTCCTGTTTGTCCCCGCGGTTTGTTTGTGTTCATCTATGTTTTGTCCTGTTTAAGGGTATTTCCTGTTGTTGTGGTATTTTTTGTGTTTATTTTTTTGTGTGATTCTATCCCAGTTGTTAGTAATAACTGAAGGCGCTGGCTGCTATAGGAAAATTTCTGTTAGAATAGTGTGGGACTCTGTAATGAGTATATATAATACAGTATATATATAGGGAATTGGTGCATAAGCAGGTTTATATGAATGTGTGTCTGAAGGAGAGAACGTGCAGCCAAGCACCAGATGAACTGACCTGTGGGATTAAAGGCCAAGGGAGTATCTTGGTGGGCAGTTGGTGATAAAACAGATCATTACATGATTGTTTTCTCAGTGTGACAGAAGGTCAGGGAAATTCCTTAAGTAAGCAGTTAATCGTAGGACTGAGACAATACCCAGATAAGGATAACCAGATGTGCACATCAATATGCTATAGACATTTTTACGATTGGTAAATAAGCTAGAAAACCTGAAGTAATGCATATATTAAGGAGGTCTCAATGTATGCAGCAGGCGATTGGCCATTGGACATTCTAAGATAGCAGGGCCTATACATGTTTTAACTGTATAAAACCTGTGGAATAAGGCTGAAAGGGTGTGACTTCATGAACTTTGTTAATCACTAATAAAATTTGTACGGAAATGGCAAGCTCCTGTCTCTGAGAGAATTCTTCTAAGAGAAAAAAGACACGACATAGATTTGGCGTCACAAACAGGATTGGAAAAAGAGGCTGGAAATTCTGAACTGTCTGCTGCTGTGGGCCGGGAGCCGGATGAGTCACACAAGCCACGGTGGCCACCAATAAGGTAAAAGCAAATGTTCTTCGTGCTAGTTTAACGGGTTGTGTGACTTGTTCCGGGTGCCGCCCTGGCAGTGGACTGCCGAGTAAGTCTCTCCAAATTAAGAACCAAAAAAGTAAATAACTGAGACTGAGCTTGTGATTTTTGAAAAGAATGCATGTGTAATGTGTGTGATTGGGCCTCGAGGGAACTTGTACATATGACAAAAATCTCCTTAGTGGAGTCACGTGAATAGTCCTGCAGTAAAAGCCTCAGCGGAGCGGAAAGGTGCCCGCAGAGAGCCGGGAAGTCAGGCAAATAAAATCCTGTATAATAACGGATTTCTCTGTATGTTGAAAAGACAGTAGAAAAAAGAGCCTAATTAACAGACAATAGTCATGTATAATTATAGGTTTTCTATATGTTGAAAGGCTAGCAGAGAAAGGACCGAATTAACAGGTCACTCAGAAGTGAGTGTTGGAACGAATGAAGTAAGATTGAGTGACAGAGTGAAAGTCTCTGTCACAGGTGGAGAGGGGGTGTGAAGCGCTCCTGTTAAGTCTCCATTTAAAAAGTGTGAACGAGAGTGTGTTCTTGTGTGTATGGGAGCTTGAAGTATATAGAGTAAGTGAGTGTGTGAGAGAAATCTGCCAGAAGGACAGATTGGTGTAATAGGGTTATAAACCGTATACCTAGACGGAATAATAGTGGTATAGTAGTCAATAATAAAGTGTAATTAAGCATAAGTAGTATATGGAACCCGGCTTATGTCACTTTTTGATTGAATTTGATTGATGGTTGATAGGTCAAAGGTCAAGCGGTCAAATGGGGGTCACATTTGCATATTTTAATTTTTTTATATTAATTATTTATTTTTTATTTTTTAAAATTTATAAGGTATTATTATTCGGGGGGGTTTTTTTCCAAGGTTTTTTTATTTATTGGCATTGTAACGATGTCATTTTATTGGGGGTTGTTTGTTGTAAACGTCGGTTTTTATGGTCGTTCTTTGGGTGAGGATTTTTTTATTAGAACAACATTGTGAAAAAGTAACTTTGTTTATATATACATATATATGTGTATAGTTTAGTGGCAATAGTTTGTGTTAGCAGAAGCGTTTTAAAAGAATAAAAGAATTCAAGACGGTTAATTGCAGACTTTTTTAAACGTGACAGACCGCGGTAGGCTAAATGAACAAACTAGCACATCCAGGTCGGTAGAGAGCCGAAGGGTGCAAAATGTTGAAAGCTCTGCATCAAACGGGGGCGCGAAGGGAAAAACCTCAACAAATTAAGTCAGGGAAACCTGTGTGTGTGTGCGAATGACACCAAACCCGAGGACAAAATCCGCAGAGGTCCAAGACATGTTTGCTAGAGAGAGAGCTGTTGTAAACTACACATGACAAAGTCCGTGCGGAGTCCGGAGAGATCTTTTTCCCAGACTTGCTAGAGTCTGGAAACGTGCGCGAAGGGAACAAGCCCAGTAGTCTCCTTAACACAGATACTCAGAGACACAGGGGCAGGCAGACAGTCACACAGCGTTGAACTAAGCGCGGCTCCAGTATCCGCCGAACACACATGGTCTAGCTCAACGGCTAGAGAGAGCTGTTGTAAACTACGCGTAACTCTTTCAGCTGAAAATGGATCAAGCCCAGTAGTCTCCTTAACACAGATACTCAGAGACACAGGCAGACGCACGGCACAGCGTTGAACTAACAACAGATGGTGGAAGGCTTTGTGTGGAAAGTTTGATGGACAAGGAAGTTGTATTCCTGGCGGGTTATTCAAAATAAGTTTGAAATGAATGAATGAAATGCATAGACTGGAAATATTTCAACAGGCCGCAAAATGCCCCGAAACCATTGAAAAGAACTCCGAGAAGCGTTTTCCAAAAATCTAAAAGTCTGTATTAGTATTTAATAAAAAACTTTTCAGGATTTTTTGCTTTCAGTTGGCTAATACTTAGAGCCAATATGAGTGTTTAGTATCGATCGGTTACTAAACATACGGTTTACCCGATTTAAGCAGGGTTGAGGCGTTATACACTACTCACAAAAAGTTAGGGATATTCGGCTTTCGGGTGAAATTTCAGGATGAACCTAAAATGCACTATAACCTTTACAGGTGAAATTAATTTGACCTTCTCTAAACTTTTGAATGCACATGTCCAACTATTCAATGTTTCAGTACTTTTTGCACAACTTGCTGTTCTCTAACAAGGAGCTGAACGGCAAAATTCACAACAGGTGTTTGATCCATGAATCGACCAATAAATTTCCTGGTTCAATTAGAATTGGTATTTAAACAGTCCTCTTCATCATGCTGTTCACATTTTGACATCATGAGACCAAGACGACACCTAACAATTGATCAACAGTACCTCGCCATTGCGAGGCTTCAAACAGGATGTTCTCAGAGGGAAGTTGCCACTGAGCTTAGAGTGTCACAGAGTGTCATCAGCAGGTTGCAACAGAGATACAGAGAGACTGGAAGAGTCACAGAAATGCATAGAAGTGGACGTCCTTTGGCCACATCCCACACTGATGACCGCTTCATTGTGAACAGTGCCCTGCGGAACCGGATGATGAATGTCACTCAACTCCAGGCACATTTAAGGGAGGTGAGAGGCACCCAAGTGTCACGTCAGACCATTCGAAACCGTTTACATCAGCGTGGTCTGTGTGCTAGACGACCTGCAAGGGTACCTGACCACACCACCAGGCACAGGCGTCATCGTCTTGCATGGGCCAGGGAGCATTTACGCTGGACGAGGGACCAGTGGGCCTCAGTGCTGCTCTCTGATGAAAGTCGATTCACGTTGAGCAGAAATGATGGCCGCCAACGATGTTGGAGACGTCAAGGAGAGCGCTATGCATCAGCCACTGTTGTCACCAGACGACCCTTTGGTGGTGGCGGTGTTACAGTGTGGGCAGGTGTGTCTAGTCAATACAGAACTGCCCTACACTTTGTGAATGGTACAGTGACAAGCCCATACTACCTGAATAACATCATTAATCCAGTCATTGTGCCCCTGCATGAACAACACAGGCCTAATTTCATCTTCATGGAAGACAATGCTCCAGCTCATTGAGGTCGCATCATTAGGGAAAGGCTGCTGGAGACTGGGGTACCTCAAATGGAGTGGCCTGCACTTTCTCCAGACCTGAATCCCATAGAAAACCTATGGGATCAGCTGACTCACCGTGTAGAGGCTCGTAACTCTGTACCCCAGAACCTCAATGACCTGAGGGCCGCCCTTCAAGAAGAGTGGGATGCCATGCCTCAGCAGACAATAAGTCGACTTGTGAACAGCATGAGACGTCGTTGTCAAGCTGTAATTGATGCTCAAGGGCACATGACAAGTTATTGAGACATTGACATTTTTGTTGTGGTATACCCACCACTGTTGTTGGCTTTTGTTTCAATAAATTGTTTGAGATGAGGAAATCACCATTGCATGCTTCTACTTAAATGCCCTACTTTCATGATACGTATAATATCACTGTAGCGTGAACTTACATTTTCCATAAATTTCACCCGAAAGCCAAATATCCCTAACTTTTTGTGAGTAGTGTATATTAAATGTTGCGTTTAATCGTATTTTCAAAGTGCATTTTATTCTTCATGCTACATTTCACGGGGAGGGGCACGTTTTTACGACCTACGTTCATTACGTAGACCTACTCACACCTCGAAAACTCTGAATGCTATAAAAGAGAGGCCTACAATTACACAAAAAAACAATCTTGATTCTACACTGCAGAAGAAACGTTAAGAAGACGGCTTTTTAAGCTAATCCCTTTGCTTGCAAGAGATGTCGACCGTGGACTTTACAACACAAGGTATGTGCGACTATTTTAATTCTTATAAAGTGTGAAACTTTCAAGTTGTTAATTAAACATATTGAATATTCTACTTCTTAATTAAAGTTGTTAATGTAAAATGTATTACAGATTTGGATGGAATATTTTACAACAACGGGGTACATGCTGGTGAAGCTTTCGACGCTTTTGTTGAAACAATAACCGAAGACATCAGCGTTAGACATAGTAAGATGTTTTTACATTTTAAAAATGTGGTTTTAAGATACTTTATATATAATTGCTTTTAGATACTAAGTGGCAGACTACACGTGTGAAACCTCGTGTCGCCTAGGCCTGTGTTTTAGCAACAGAAAGCTATTTGTTAGTTAAATACAAGTGAATGAAACATCCTTTGCTCAAAATCTCATTATAACTATTGAACATTACCATGTGTTTTTATTTTTCGGATATTTGGTAAACGTTTAATTGTTTTTAGATAGACCTACAGTGTACACGCGGCCTCGGGAAATTACACGTGCCCAAGTTTTAGCTACAGAAGATGATCCACGTTACAGTTTATTACAGAGTATGTAACTCAAATACTTTTGTTCAATATCTGTTTGTGTTTTATTGTTAAAAAAGGCTCAGAAATCCCGCTAGAGACAACATCTAACCGGTCTAAAAGCTACAAAGGAAAAAATTGTAAGTGTGTGTTTGGGCATGTGCGCATGTTCATGTGTGTTGGGGGGGGGCGTAACGTGCGTGCAAGCACGTTTTTGGACGGCCCATAAGGAAGGCCCCTACGTTTGCTCTTGTTCCTAGCGTACAAGGCCTTATTTTGGAGCATGTTTAACAGGTTACACAAACCACGTGGGGGTAGGCCGAAGCCACGCGTAACCTAATTGTTAGTTCAACACAATTGAATGAAACTTCCTTTGCGCAACATCTGATTATAACTATTGCTATGTGTTTTATTTTTATTGTTTAAAAGGCCCTGAAAATCCCCCTCTAGAGACGACTGCAAAAGCAAAACCTAACAGACAGCAAGGATTGAAGAGAAAAAGTGGTGAGATTTAAGTTCTCTCCTATTAAAATAAAATGTTTGTTTTTTTAAATTTGGTTATTTTTAATTTGAATTTTTATTTTTAAATTTCGTAATTAGATTTTTATTTTTTAAAATTTGAATATAATTTGTAATTTGATTTAGATTTTTTAAATTTGAATTTGAATTAATTGGATTATTATTATTTTTTTAATTTTTTTTATTTTTTATATACAGTATATATTTTTTTAAATTTACCTTACAGACTTTGAAACAACGGGTGTGGTGATCGCCTCCGATACGTCTAAAAAACGTGTGACACCAGGACCACGGCCATCAAAAGCAACAGCAGCAGCAGCCACCGCACCCACAGACAAACCAACAACAGCAGCAGCAGCAGCCGCCGCAGACAAGCAAGCCGAACTCCTGCCAAGGCCTCGGTTTGTCAAAACGACAACCTAGAATTAAGAATATTGGACAATTTTAGGACCCTTGTTGACAATTTTAGGAACCATTCTGACAATTTTAGGACCCTTGTTGACAATTTTAGGAACCATTCTGACAATTTTAGGAACCTTTCTGACAATTTTATGATCCTTTCGGGTAAATTGTTATTAAAGTAAAATGGCTCCTAAAAGACCTTGTACGTGTCCATGTTCAGGGTCCCAGAGTAAAAGACCTGCCGCAGAAAATGCTGAAAGCCAGGATCCTAACCAAAACGTTTTATCGCATGAAAATGTTAATCCACATCTCTTAGCTCTTGTTAATGATGTTAATCATGCCTCTATTAACACGCATGAACCTAGTAATGAAAATGTAGAGTCTAGTAATGAAACTGTAGAGCATGATGTTTTTGCAGGTTTATTAAGAGCTTTGGACTCTGTAAACCGTGAACTCGCTAGACACGTTGAATCAGATATGACCCCAAACACCGCAGAAAATAACAGGCCGGGTCTTACAGAGCTCGAGATAAACCAAAACACTGACGATAGTGACCTACAAGGACTTTGTCGAAGAAAATATAAGACCCCAGTCCGGGCCAGATGGACTGGAGAGTTTCTCCCACACAATTGAGTGTTTCTTCAAGAAAAACAACCATGATCTTCAGAGTCTGATGCAATCAGGTTTATTGCATATAAACATACATTATATAAACATATATTGCATAACATACAAAAAAACCCCGGGCTGGTCTGCGCAGACCAACTCATATTCAATCTCAGCAATCGTAAAAAGCCCCCCTCATTTTTAATTACTAGGCCTTTTATCCTGTCCTTATCTCTACCTACTTGGGGCGGAACTTTGCATCCTCACAGAGGCAGGTCCCATCCTCTGAAATCCTACACCAGGCCTTTTTCTTTTCATGGCACAACATTTTAATTATGCATTACTTATGGCATTTATTTATACTGTAGTTTGATGAAATGCTATGATTTAAATATACAGGAAATGGCCTGGCCATGGTTTGACCATTCTAGTTCAATAAGTGATCATTACAATGATCTACTAGCTTAAAACAATAAAAGTACAATAAAGTAACAGAAATAAATACAGTCAGAAACCAAAAATGAACTAAATGCATATGACACATGTAATACAGAGACTATTGATTGTAGTTAATTTCTCCTTACATTTAACATGCGAAATATGGAACACAATATTAGTAAGCATTAACACCAGTTTGTGTGATACAAACAACAGCTGAGTTTCAGGTTATAGAACAAACAAATCTCTCTAGAATGTGTAATGTAATTGTACAATAGATAATTCTTACAGAATTCCTTTACTAGCAACACAGTTTTACAGTACAGCTCACCACATTTCCCCTTTAATCAATGTCATTTCAATACTTTTACACAAATCTAGAAAGCACTGCTTACTTTACACAATTGTAATTGTACAAAACACTAGTTTTCTTCTTCACTGCCAGAAAGCACTTACTGAGTTCCTTAACATTAGTTTTAGGGAAATATTTCTACTGCCTATATGAACAGTAAAATGAAATTGAAATGACCCACTGTGTACCAGATACCATTGTAGTTAATTTTCATCCACCAATTTTGAAAACCTTTGTTATAATATACGTATCATACACCATTTACCTTTAAATATTTATCTAACAGTGTTCTCAAGATATAATATTTATAATACTTGTTTTGTGTTGTAGTTGTCACATTTACATACAGCCCACAGTGGCATCAATAATAAGTTTGTGAAAAGAACATCAGGCCGTACTGTGACGACACACTGAATAGCTCTGTTGCCCTCATGGATATAATTTAATACTTATCACTCCCATCAATCTGACACACTCGAGACAAACTATAAGTTTTATTTCCACAGACCTTTATGTATGTGTGAATGTGTTTAAGAAATACAAGCCAACATTTTTCCTAATATAATTCTCGAATGTTCGCATACACTCATGTTAACTTTTTCCTCTCGTCCTTGAACATTCCAGACAAAACTTCAAGCTGGGCCTCTTAGCCTTGAGAGTTCTGCAGTCGGAAACTTAGACTTAACGAAGTGTGTGTGTTCATGTTTTTCCTATGTGTGTGTTCATGTCCTTCCATTCTGAAGCAGAAAAATACCTATAATTGCATCTGAATGGTCCTTTGTCCGAAGATGAGCGCCTACTTGTGACTATATCTCATTTTGACACGAGCTAGGTTAGGATGGGCCCCGGCTAGGAGACTGAAGGCCGTATTTTATTTTTAATGAGCACAACTGCCTGAATATATGTGTCTTGACGCTTCAGCTTGATAAGCTCGCCGGATCTCTCTGGTAGGATATGGGAATTTTCTCTCACTCAGATCCTTACAATACCAATTAAAAATGTGGTTGGGCCCCTATTCCGATGCGCTCATACACATGTGGTGCCTGTGTGTCCTTGATGGCGAGAAGCCTATGTGTGAGTATACTGATGTGTGTGTGTTAATTCTGGTTTAGACCTGTTTTGCAACTGGCCCAAACCCCCCTATACGAATACCCTCTGTATGTAAGCATGTCACACGCCGGTCAAGGTGGTGCCTAGCACAGACTATCACGTTTACATAAGCTCCGATCAGGGCCTTTACTCTGGCCCTACAATGGTCTGTAGTGATATACACACATACACACACACATATCCCCACACACATATACACATATATACACATACACACACATATATATATATACATATATATGTATATACACACATACACACACTCACATTCTGTATAATTAAACACAGTTCTCATATACTGTTTTAGGCCTCATCCTTCCCTCGCATGCATTTGTCTGTGAGAATACCTGGGTGGACGATGAGGGGCGCTCTCTCCATCTCCCTGCCGTTACACCCTGCACAATGTCTACAAGGATTATGTAATTACTGTTTATACCACTAATATTCAGACACATTCTGGTTAATTCATTTTCAGGCCTGGATTTTATTCCACATTCCCCCCTATGTGACTTTATAGTCACATTTTGTCAGAGCTGTCCCTACCATCTGTTGTCAGACTCCGTCCGGCCGGATAGCAAAACGCTATCTTATGACCCCAGCGATCATCAAGACGATGACTATCGCCTGGAGGGAGATCTAACAACAGAACCAAGCATCGCATGGAAAACATCCCCTCCCATTTTGCGGGGAGTGGGTAAAAGCCACACAATGCTCCTATCTCCTCACAGTGTTCTACAGAAGGCTTTAATGCAGATCATACAGAAAACGCATAGTCATTGCTCAAAGAAATATAATTCAGGTATAATTCATCAAAACTTGCACTATAATAAGTTTCTTCCCATTAATTATTTGAGTACATATGTTCTTCACTATTAATCCTGACCACATTGACTCGTTGGGAAGTAAATAATCCAGCAGACTCCCTAAACGGCCTTTCTGCTGCTTAGTGTTTGCCACTAGTAATTCGATTTGCCCAGTTGCCGTTGCCCAGTACTTGTAAGCGAGTGTGAGCAGTATGACAACGCACTGCTTTAGGCATGCCCCCATTACATGCATCACGTGGCCCCCTCCCACGTGAATGCCGCCTGTGATTGTGACGGACAAAGACTGTGATTTCATCACCAACTTTTTCCTGAACTTCAGCAACAGGGCAAAGCGTGGCCATTGATCCACAACGAGGCTCAGTGTGGTCTGATTTTCTTCTTAAAAAACATAAACATTTAACCATGTATACATTGTCTGCTTAAGCGTGAGTACAATAAAATAAGACCAGCCACGGGTTTTAGATGCACAATAAAGTCTTAAGTTACAGTGACATAAGATGTTTTTCGCAGAGTAACATATGGTACTTAGGCAGAATAATGTCTTCTCTTCTTCCCGGGTCCTGCTTCAACCACGTTGGACCAGTGGACAGAGGAGAGGTTACTAGCACTTCACTCAGCCATAGCTGGCCATATTCTTTGGCAGAAGGATGCAAGACACTATATGTATACTTTAACTATGTGAGCAGTATTTTAACTATCTGCCATAAGTAAGGGAGCGCTTTGCTCCTGAGTGTGAAAATCTGTCTTCATGTATGTCTGTGTATTCAGTGTATGTTCTTCAACCCAGGTGCTTTTCACACTGTAGAGGGTCATCACTGTGGAGAGGTTACTAGCACATGCGATGCACAGTGATTCAGGTCACTCTTCTCCACGCAGCTTCATGTCCTCACATTCAGGTGCAGAGGGGAGGGTTTCAATCACCCACTCTTTGGTGTCCAAAAACAAGAACTTACTGTAACTCCTTTCTACTTACTTCACTTTCACAATCTCTACTTCCCTTCTCCATTTGTTTCTCCCTTCTCAAACTCATTTCCTGGAGGGAAATGTTACTCTAACATAACCCTTTCCCTCTAAATGAACAGCTCTCTCTCACTCACTCACTCTCTCTCTCTCTCTCTCTCTCTCTCTAGCCTGCATTCTAACTTTAATCCTTGCGCTTCTACACTTCTCTTGTTTCCTCATCCTCACTATTTTCTGAAGTTGCACCTTTCTCATCCTGCCTTTCTGCTATTCTCCTTAAATCGTCTCTATTCTCTTCCTGTGTGCATTCTAGGTCTCTCGCTCTACCACAGTGATTAAGGTGAAACCACACAGTTTTACCTTCAACCTTAAGTGCAGTAGGAGTTATCAGAACCACCTTGTATGGTCTCTCATGCCTGGGTTCACTCCAGCTTCTTTTAAACACTTTAATATACACCCGGTCTCCCGGGCATATACCACATAAATCCTCTGAGATGTCGCTTGTTCTTCCTTCAGTGGCTCCTTTTACCTGTTGGAGAATAGTCTTGTGTATTAAGGTTAGATGCCGCACATAATTTGACAGCTCTCTCTCAAGCTGTTCAAGCAGAGGTCCATTGTATGGACCCCGTAGGTACGGTACTGGCATTGGTCTACCTGTTAGCATTTCATTGGTTAGATGCAAGCTTCTGTTAGTTTGCATTCTCATGCTCATTAGTGCCAGTGTTAGTGCCTCTGCCCATTTAATTCTGCGTCTGCACATATTTTAAGCATTTCCCCCCTTGCGCAATGGTCCTGACCATGCGCATCTTTAATCAGGGTGTGGACTACTGACGTAGGCGCTACAAATGGCCTTTTGGCCCTCGCCACAATCCCTTGTTAGGGCCGTCCTCTGTTTCCACCGCCCCCTTTTTAGCCAAACGCTTAGTTCATACACACTTGCTTTGTTTTGTGCCTCAATGAGAGAGGCTAAATTCCCTGTGGGACCTATGGCAGCACAACGCGCTGCCTCGTTTGCTAAATTGTTGCCCTTGGCCCCCAAGGTGCGGTCTCCTTTCTGCAATGGAAACATTCCACCCATTTGGAAAACATGTCCACAATCACCAGACAATATTTATAACCTCTCCATGGACTTAATTCTACCAACTCCATCATTATATAAGAGAATGGTTCCTCGGGGACAGGCTGTCCCCCTGCTCCCATTGATTGTCCGCGAGTAGAGTTATCCTGTAAAGAGATCACACATTTGTCACAGAGTCGCTGCGCAATGGCTGAAAACCCTGGTGTATACCAGTAAGCTTTCACCATATCTAACATACACGTACATGATATGTACATGCAAGCAACACAGGTTTTCCTTCAGGTGAGAACCATAGCCCGTCCGGGCGGGGTATGTATCGCTGCTTCTTCCACTGAGTTTGTTCCTGTTGTCCTGTAGATTTCTGCAACAACTTCAACTCATCGTTATCAAACAAATTTATATTATTTACATTATTTACATACATTTGCACACTTGGGCATCAAAGACGTGTGTTGCAGTTTTTGCTGCCTGATCAACATGAGCATTCCCCTTTTTGAGACATCATCTTAAATTTTCCTGACATTTACACACCTCTATTTCTTTCGGTAGGAGTAATGCTTCCAATAGATTTGCAAATAATCTATAGTGAGACACACACTTGCCCCCTGAGGTTATAAAAACTTGTTCTTTCCATTAAGCTCAAAAATCCTGCACCACTCCAACAGCATATCTTGAATCACTGTAAATGGTCAGTTTTCCCTTTAGCCAAATAGCATACTCTTGTGAGCACAAATAACTCACATGTTTATGTGAGTGTAACTGCGCATTTTCTAAAATTTGCTGCTGATTTCTTACCGAATAGGCAGCTCGTGGAGCTCCTGTTGTGGGGTGCTTCAGGGCTGATCTGTCAACAAAAACTACAATCTCGGGGTCAGTGAGAGGCACATAATTTAAATCACTGCATGGTATTAACACTGTTTCCACAATATGCTCCCAGGAATGTGATTCTCCTTCTGTGGAAAGTAAAATAAGAGTTAACAGTAGTGCACCTCTTTAGGGTAATATGAGGTAAAGCTAGTAACACTCCAATGCAATAGCCTGGCAGGAGTTAGGTGTGCTGTTTTAGCCTGTAATAACAGCGCATGAACAGCCTGGGGAATGTAGCCAGTCAGGGGAGAGTATACTCCTATGTCATGTAATACAGCTTCTGTTGCAGCTGCTACAGCTCGCAAACAGGCTGGCAGTCCTCTAGCTACAGAATCAAGTTTTTCTTGAGTAATATCCAATTGGTTTATACTTTTCACCATGTTTCTGAGTTAAGACGGCTGTCGTACATCCATTCTTTTCATCTACAAATAGTTCAAAAGGTTTTTTTTTTTCCTTCGTAATCGGGAATTCCTAAACACGGAGTGTTTATCAAAGCCAATTTAATTCCCTTAAATGCCATTTCAGCTTCTGTTGTTTAATAAAATTTTTCAGTAATTTTCATTTGGACCCATGGGTAATTTTGTCTAATTGCTGTACAATCACAGAAAAAATCTACTATCCAGTTTTGGCAATAGCCAACCAATCCTAAGAATGATATAATTATTATTTTATCTATTTATATATATACATATACATACAAAACCTAGAATGCACTTAATTTTATTTATATATTATATTTTATCACACGTATCCAATTACTCAACTAGACTCACCACTCAGACTCACATGACACATTTCCATTCATCCCATTGCCGGCACATTCACACACTTCCTTCTGGCCAGTGTCGCCGTCCCGTAGGCCCCTTAGCGACTTTGTTTACCGTCCCGTAGGCTCCTTAGTAAACTGTTTACCGTCCCGTAGGCCCCTTAGTAAACAGTTCACCGTCCCGTAGGCTCCTTAGTAAACTGTTTGCAAACTGTTTGCCGTCCCGTAGGCCCTCCTAGCAAACTTTATTCATAGCTATGATCAGTGTCGCTGTCCCATAGGCCCCTTAGCGACTTTGTTTACCGTCCCGTTGGCTCCATAGTAAACTGTTTACCGTCCCGTAGGCTCCTTAGTAAACTTTGTTTACCGTCCCGTAGGCTCCATAGTAAACTATTTACCGTCCCGTAGGCTCCATAGTAAATAAACCTTTTACCGTCCCGTAGGCCCCATAGTAAATAAAACATTTACTGTCCCGTAGGCTCCATAGTAAATAAACCTTTTACCGTCCCGTAGGCCCCATAGTAAATAAAACATTTACTGTCCCGTAGGCTCCATAGTAAATAAACCATTTACCGTCCCGTAGGCTCCATAGTAAATAAAACATTTACTGTCCCGTAGGCTCCATAGTAAATAAACCTTTTACCGTCCCGTAGGCCCCATAGTAAATAAAACATTTACTGTCCCGTAGGCTCCATAGTAAATAAACCATTTACCGTCCCGTAGGCTCCATAGTAAATAAAACATTTACCGTCCCATAGGCCCCATAGTAAATAAACCCTTTACCGTCCCGTAGGCCCCATAGTAAATAAAACATTTACTGTCCTGTAGGCTCCATAGTAAATTATATTCATAGCTATGATCAATGTTACCCCCTAGTGACTTTTACACCTCTACAAAACCTTGAGCAGTCCGTAACCCACTAGGCCCCCCAAATGTACAGAGACACGCCCGGGCCGGTGCACCGCAACCAAACAAATGAGCACACACCGCCCCCAAAGCGACCCCCGAACAAACAGTCAGGTGATCAAACACTAGGCGAATCAGACAAATGGCCAACCTGAACGACACAACTGGGGCCACAGAAGGGAGATCGCATGCGAGCCCCCAACCGGATCTGCCCCAGCAGGGCACTGTCGAACTGGGAAGTCCAAATGCTGAAAGGCCAGATGAATCAGACAAGCGGCTGAATTGCACGACTCCCGCTGGGCCACTGGAGGCTGAACGGGCGAATGAGCGCCTATCAGACAATCCCGCACAGACCTCCAGTGTTACTGCCCAGGGGCACTTCGAACAAAGACAACCAAATGAATGAACACCGGTGTGAATGACCAAACGCCGAATGAACGAAATCACCAAGGGACAACAATGCGCACAAATGAACGGCTCGGACGCCCTCAGGGCCACAACACCAAACTAATGAGCACACACCGCCCCCAAAGAGACCCCCGAACAAACAGTCAGGTGATCAAACACTAGGCGAATCAGACAAATGGGCAACCTGAACGACACAACTGGGGCCACAGGAGGGAGATCACATGCGAGCTCCCAACCTGCTCTGTCCCAGCAGGGCACTGTCGAACTGGGAAGTCCGAATGCTGAAAAGCCAGATGAATCAGACAAGCGGCTGAATTGCACGACTCCCGCTGGGCCACTGGAGGCTGAACGGGCGAATGAGCGCCTATCAGACAATCCCGCACAGACCTCCAGTGTTACTGCCCAGGGGCACTTCGAACAAAAACAACCAAATGAATGAACACCGGTGTGAATGACCAAACGCCGAATGAACGAAATCGCCAAGGGACAATAGTGCACACAATTGAATGGCCCAAATGCCCATCCCAGACGGCCGCCGCACACATGACTGGCCCATGGTGCAGCTAGTTCTGGTCGTTTAGCCCTCCCTCTGATACACTTCCTTAACACAGATGGAGCAGTATCCCCAGAACCTCACTGCTTGGACCACCCCAGGCCCTGCTAGTTCTGCCCGTTCAGACCTCCCCCTGATACACTTTCACATTACAAATGGAGCGGTACCCACAGAACTTTATCCTAAGCATGCATCTTGCACACTTCTTACACATAGCATTTACAACAGGCATAACATTGCATCAGTATTTACATATATACATTTACATACATTTTTCATAACAGCAGTTATAAAACACATTCAATTGTTCAACAACATTTAAGAAATGTTTAATTATATTAGGCTACCTAATTGTGATAAATTATGGCTGGGATAAGAGTTAAATTCACTATAGATCATTCCTGAAAGTAGCCTATAGGCAACATGAGATCTTTCCCATCAAAACGGAGACATTTTATGAGATGTAATCTATGTTGTTGAAACACTGAGCAATGCATATCAGTTATTTCCCAACATGGATATATTGCAAAATGGATATAATAAATTCAGATATTGTTTGAAAATGTGTCCATTCTAAGCCTGATATAGCCTACACCTATGCATCAGACTATACTGTAATGTTCTTCCCCTCAAGAAATAACCAGTGTGTTCTTGCTTTCTGTTCGAAAGGTTAAAATATCCTAATATTATCACTGTATACCTGGATAATGGCTGCCTCTCTGAAATGTTTCTGTCGGGGAAACTGTTTGACTCTGGCTCTAGTTTTTGGATATTTGGCTGCGTTCCCTCCCCTCCTCTGGGCTGGGTTGCACCGGTCATTCGCAAGTTTGTGCGTAAAGTCTTTACTAGGTCCTTAGTTGTCACTAATTAGTTCCAAACTGTCGCGTTATTAAATTCAGTTGCACCACCAATACCAATACATAAGTAATGTCTTAGCTAGTAAAAAACAAGTAATGTGTAGTTCAATCAAAGAGTGTAAAGAGAGAAGCGAGTGAGCTTCTGCAAAACTACGAATGGAAGGCGATGTCATCACACGCTCTGTGATGACGTAATTGAAAACGAAACATATCAGAGGTCCTTGCTGATTCAGGCGTTAAGGATACAGTTGTAGACAACCGACGTCGGCACGGCACGGTCTCTGGTTCTAATGCCACCGGCACTTCATAGAAGCATAGACTCGTAAATGAGTGTCGTTATTTTGATCCAGCACACAAACGTTTGCTTTTAAACTTTTAAATTTGATATTCGGCTGGTGTTAGCTACATTAGCCACTTAGTCTGCTAGGTAAAGTTTGCTAGTTAAGAAGGCCTCTGATTAAGCTACCTAGCTAGCAGTTCCTTGCTAGCGTTTTAGTCTTCATGGCTGTCTCCTGAAATATTGACAAGCTAGAAAGCTAGTTTAGTGAATAGCGATTTAAATTGTGATTACTAGGCAATTTCATACATAGGCTACTTTGTGCATTGTTAATAGGAAACGCGAACACAG
This sequence comes from Synaphobranchus kaupii, assembly GCA_029718625.1. Lineage (NCBI taxonomy): Eukaryota > Metazoa > Chordata > Actinopteri > Anguilliformes > Synaphobranchidae > Synaphobranchus > Synaphobranchus kaupii. The sequence goes on along the minus strand of CM056395.1, from coordinate 43,417 downwards.
AAAGGTTTTGCTGTCTGTTACTGCATCCAAATGCAACAACTTTGTTTTACAACCTTGTTCACTGCAATCGTTGCTTTCAAACATTCAAAGTCATGTGGACAACATAGTTTTGTGCTAAAGGTTTATTAACGTTTAGCAAACACACACACAACTGCTTGCTACGCTGCTAAATTCGCTGATAGCAACATTAGCTATAACCTGATACAACTAGTATGAATTCAGACCATCTGATTCACCTACGATCGTCTGTAGAATAAGAATCAACTGCTTAAATATCAAGAATATTGACTGACATTGCAACAAAAAATATATATATATATATATTCTCATTTTGATGCTAAACCTATAAATCGCCTTGTGTTTGTAGCGAAAACGGAACTCCTTTAAATCACAAAAACGTCATCACTGCAGTTCATTCAAAAATAAAACATGTTCAATAGTTTCCCTTTCAATATTACAGAATGAACAGCTATAATCTACGTTCAATTGGAATCTATGTAGTGTATCCTTTGCTGGATATATTTTGTGCATAATCTTGAAAGCTACTTTGGTTTTATTAGTGATACAATAACGACTGAAAACACACCACATATCTTCCCATACTAATGAAGGAAACACTGAAGTCCACCCATATCTCGATGGATGAGTAAAAGTGAGAGCGCTAAATAAAGATCTAACCATCTGGTTGCTACACTTGTCATTAATTATATCAATGTTATCCAAAAGCAAGTGCCTTGAGACATAGCAATAGTCTATGTTATAGCATATGCTTTGATCTCTATATAAAGATAGTTTTCCTAGAGCTTGAGCCCAAAGCAGTGAAGTATTCTGACAGTTGAATCTGCTATCCAACTCATCACACTTAGAAACTGATTGTCAGAGTTCAATAACTGACCACCCAACAGTATGTTAGACTCAAACTATCGTTTTTTATTTATTTAAAAAGTTCTATTGTGATGTGTAATTTACTTATTATTCCAAATGTAAAGAGTGTGTGGAGAAAAGTTGTGTTTAAAAATCATACATCACATCAGTAGCATTTGCTGGTGAAAATTGGATAATTTAACAGGTATTTTTGTTTAATCATCAAAACTACATTTCAGAAAAAAGTTGATACCACCAAGCTGTTCAAATATATGATTAGGGAAAGTATTCCTGAGAGAATAATTATTGTTGATGATGTTTCTAAGCCAATTGATCTTAAAAGTATTCACTTGAGGTGGTGTAATCAAGTATATTCAAACCACCCTTTTCATGGAGATTACATATTTTGTTCTTCTTTAAATAATGGGGTTTATTCCTCCACACAAAGTTAAATAATATTCTATCCAGCTCCTTGGTAACATTCTTTGGTACAAATAAAGCCTGAGAAATGTAGGCAGCTCTTGACAACCCTTCAGACTTAGACAACAAAACACGACCAAACACGAGACAGATCTCTCTGTACCCATGAATTAAGCTTCCTTTTAGTAGATTCAACAATGGGATCAAAATTCATAAAGCCTCGTGCCGTTTCATCCTTACAAAGTTTAACACCAAGGTATGTAACAACTTCCTTTACTGGGATACCTTCAACTTCAGTAATATTTATATTCTTAAGAGGAAATAGTTCACGTTTTATATATACTTTAAGACCAGATACCTTTGAAAAATTATCTATGGTACAAATTGCCTTACCAACCTCTGTATAGTTTTAAGAAATAAAGTGGTGTCATCAGCCAGCTGACACATTTTTAGCTCTTTCACAAAAACATTAATACCCTGGAAAAATTCATGTTCACATAATGAGAGAGGATTTGTGTGACAAACAAAAATAAAAAGGGAAATTGGACAGCCCTGTCTAATACCTCTTAAAAAGGGAGAATCTACCAGATGTGCCATGAGCCCATTTAACAGAGTTGTTGCAATATATGTAAAGAGTTGTTATTGCATTTCTAATGAAATTTCCAAATTTAAAATACTTTAATATCTTAAAAATAAACTTGTGTTCTATTGTGTATAAAAATCAATAAACATGATCAGACTGTCATCATTAATAAAATGGTTATAATCTATAAGATCAAGGACAAGACGAATATTGTTACATATATTTCTCCCTTTCATGAATCCTGACTGAGACTGATCAATCAGGGAATCCAAGCCCAGTTTAATTCTATTAACAAATATAAGTGCAAACAATTTGGCATCATTGTTTAAAAGTATAATGGGTCTCCATCCATCTAATGACAGTGTATCCTTATTAGGGTTGGGTATTAAAGTAATAATACCACCCTGGTTCAATACTAAAGTGACTTAGTCGCTTTCATGACGAGCACAAATCGGTAACCAATCAATCAACACGCTACAATGTAAACACGGAAATCAACGTGCATTGAGTTTAACAGGCGATGTCTATTTTGCATTCCATGGAAAAATAAAACATTGAACAGAAATACCATCTGTGCATGTTACTATTTTTTACAAATAAAATTCAAAATATCCGTATTTGTTTGTTTTAGTCTATTTACTTTATGTTAGAGCCATTATGGTTGTAATATAACGTTAGCCGTTTCGTATCCATTTTTGAAAATGTTAGACTGCACTTGGAAACAATCTGATGAGCCGTGTATCCTGATACTATCCTACCCCTTCTGAATCTAAATAAGCATGTTTTAACCAGAAGTGCTTCCTAATCCCTTGAGTTTCTATATCCCCCCATTAATTTTTACATAGCTACAAATATAGAGGTATGGCGCGTCAGCTTTTCAAACCAGTAATTCTGCAAAACCGAAACAAGTCTGTTAAACCAACCCGGGATTACACAGAAACAAAAAGAAAAGTTACTGCCACAATCCTGTGCACGTTTACATCACGTATTTCCTCCCACTGTTCTTTGTTCATGTTAAACGTGCGACGCGGATTCAAACTTTGTGTCTCAAGCACCCACTTCTCTATAAAAGTTCCCTCAGATCCTACATCAACGTCCAGGCACGTGAAATGTTTTTCGGGAATCGAGCTATCGGTTTTTTTCATATATAAGATGAATTAGCATATCTACCGCGATTCCCATTTACACTTTTGCGGGGACTCGAACCTTTAATAAAACTGGGGACTCTATCCCGAGTATAAAGTGTGTGTGTATAGGATCACTTTCAGGTAGCCTATGTTCTGATTTACACTTCCCACTAAAACTCTCTTTTGGAGTTTTTCTTTTGCATGTAATGTCAGTTATTGTGGTATCTTAATTGTTGTGTATTTTAATGAATTCAATTAAAGGGTATTCCCCCCTTATAAATGTTTTTATAAAGATGTATAAAGATGTCTGAACTGATGCAGTGAATGATGTAAAAATGTTTTTAGGTGAATGCTTTTATTGTAAATTTAATTTACACAACCAATAAAAGACAATTAGAGATTTCCAAGTTTATTCCGATCCTTTTGCATGAGCGAATCAACCAGCAGTACACAGATGATCATAAAGACTTCATACATTCTACGCTAAATCACTTAAGAATTCGTTTTTATATCCACCATCAGATGTTTTATTATCCACCATCTGATAACTGCTACACAAAACACCACGAATGCAGAAATCCAAAGAACTAAAAACATTTGTCTTCCTCTGAACCCTCTTAGCTACTCGCACATTCAAGATAGGACCAGCACGCCGTTCAAAAAGAAAAGTAGCCTAAGTTACATAACGGGACTGTTTTGTTTGCCACTCTTTTGAACTCTAAATATCTAGTTTTAAAACTGAACCTTTTCCACGCATTTTATTTATTTATTTATTGCAGTGTTTTCTGAAGAAACGGCGGAGGTAGCCATTTAGACGAACAGACGGTTCGTTTTTTTATTTCCGTACGACAACCGAATAGCAACAACATTTCAAAATATCGGTTTAGTAATAACGGTAAGAACAGCTTCCTCAAAATTCTCTGAACGGGCCATGTTTACATTATTTTTCATTGGTTATGGTTACGCACAATTTACACCTCCTTTAGGAGTAAATATTTAGTAGCTAATTACTAAGCTCAACGTACAAACTAGTTTGTGTGGCACAACCCGTTTTTATTTAGTAATGTGTAAACATTCATTTAGTAAACACTTACGTTATAACTAGCCTACGTTTGAACTTACGCATAGCCGGTGCAACCGGCCCCTAATCACTCGTTTATTTAGGCAAAAACCCACAGAACTATCAAAAACCCCCCTTAGCAATTTCAGCAACCACTTCCATAAGCATGAGAACCTTGCGCTACCTACTAAACAGTGTTGACGGAAACAGTCCACACAACAAAGGTTCCGTGAACAGTTACGGTGAATTATGTAGGCTACACATTAGACTCCGCTACAACTGGATAATTACATTTGTTTTATACAGTCACAATTCATTCTTTCCACTCATACACATACAGTTTATATTCAGGCACAATATTGCATCAGACTCTGTCTTACCATAACTTTTACCTTAATTTTTAATGTAGGTTCTTTTGGAGGAGAGGTTTCGTATCTGTCTGAGCCCGGGCGGAACACGCACTGCTCTCAGATTCAACAAGTATTCGCCGATTTTTAGAAAAAAGGCTCTGCTCACCTTATTAATTTTGTGGCCACTGGTGAATCGAGAGACAGCCGTTCCGTCCGAGCTTTCGACTTCCTCGAGCCTCTCCTGGCTGGGCACGCCATTAAATGTCGAAGAAAATATAAGACCCCAGTCCGGGCCAGATGGACTGGAGAGTTTCTCCCACACAATTGAGTGTTTCTTCAAGAAAAACAACCATGATCTTCAGAGTCTGATGCAATCAGGTTTATTGCATATAAACATACATTATATAAACATATATTGCATAACATACAAAAAAACCCCGGGCTGGTCTGCGCAGACCAACTCATATTCAATCTCAGCAATCGTAAAAAGCCCCCCTCATTTTTAATTACTAGGCCTTTTATCCTGTCCTTATCTCTACCTACTTGGGGCGGAACTTTGCATCCTCACAGAGGCAGGTCCCATCCTCTGAAATCCTACACCAGGCCTTTTTCTTTTCATGGCACAACATTTTAATTATGCATTACTTATGGCATTTATTTATACTGTAGTTTGATGAAATGCTATGATTTAAATATACAGGAAATGGCCTGGCCATGGTTTGACCATTCTAGTTCAATAAGTGATCATTACAATGATCTACTAGCTTAAAACAATAAAAGTACAATAAAGTAACAGAAATAAATACAGTCAGAAACCAAAAATGAACTAAATGCATATGACACATGTAATACAGAGACTATTGATTGTAGTTAATTTCTCCTTACATTTAACATGCGAAATATGGAACACAATATTAGTAAGCATTAACACCAGTTTGTGTGATACAAACAACAGCTGAGTTTCAGGTTATAGAACAAACAAATCTCTCTAGAATGTGTAATGTAATTGTACAATAGATAATTCTTACAGAATTCCTTTACTAGCAACACAGTTTTACAGTACAGCTCACCACATTTCCCCTTTAATCAATGTCATTTCAATACTTTTACACAAATCTAGAAAGCACTGCTTACTTTACACAATTGTAATTGTACAAAACACTAGTTTTCTTCTTCACTGCCAGAAAGCACTTACTGAGTTCCTTAACATTAGTTTTAGGGAAATATTTCTACTGCCTATATGAACAGTAAAATGAAATTGAAATGACCCACTGTGTACCAGATACCATTGTAGTTAATTTTCATCCACCAATTTTGAAAACCTTTGTTATAATATACGTATCATACACCATTTACCTTTAAATATTTATCTAACAGTGTTCTCAAGATATAATATTTATAATACTTGTTTTGTGTTGTAGTTGTCACATTTACATACAGCCCACAGTGGCATCAATAATAAGTTTGTGAAAAGAACATCAGGCCGTACTGTGACGACACACTGAATAGCTCTGTTGCCCTCATGGATATAATTTAATACTTATCACTCCCATCAATCTGACACACTCGAGACAAACTATAAGTTTTATTTCCACAGACCTTTATGTATGTGTGAATGTGTTTAAGAAATACAAGCCAACATTTTTCCTAATATAATTCTCGAATGTTCGCATACACTCATGTTAACTTTTTCCTCTCGTCCTTGAACATTCCAGACAAAACTTCAAGCTGGGCCTCTTAGCCTTGAGAGTTCTGCAGTCGGAAACTTAGACTTAACGAAGTGTGTGTGTTCATGTTTTTCCTATGTGTGTGTTCATGTCCTTCCATTCTGAAGCAGAAAAATACCTATAATTGCATCTGAATGGTCCTTTGTCCGAAGATGAGCGCCTACTTGTGACTATATCTCATTTTGACACGAGCTAGGTTAGGATGGGCCCCGGCTAGGAGACTGAAGGCCGTATTTTATTTTTAATGAGCACAACTGCCTGAATATATGTGTCTTGACGCTTCAGCTTGATAAGCTCGCCGGATCTCTCTGGTAGGATATGGGAATTTTCTCTCACTCAGATCCTTACAATACCAATTAAAAATGTGGTTGGGCCCCTATTCCGATGCGCTCATACACATGTGGTGCCTGTGTGTCCTTGATGGCGAGAAGCCTATGTGTGAGTATACTGATGTGTGTGTGTTAATTCTGGTTTAGACCTGTTTTGCAACTGGCCCAAACCCCCCTATACGAATACCCTCTGTATGTAAGCATGTCACACGCCGGTCAAGGTGGTGCCTAGCACAGACTATCACGTTTACATAAGCTCCGATCAGGGCCTTTACTCTGGCCCTACAATGGTCTGTAGTGATATACACACATACACACACACATATCCCCACACACATATACACATATATACACATACACACACATATATATATATACATATATATGTATATACACACATACACACACTCACATTCTGTATAATTAAACACAGTTCTCATATACTGTTTTAGGCCTCATCCTTCCCTCGCATGCATTTGTCTGTGAGAATACCTGGGTGGACGATGAGGGGCGCTCTCTCCATCTCCCTGCCGTTACACCCTGCACAATGTCTACAAGGATTATGTAATTACTGTTTATACCACTAATATTCAGACACATTCTGGTTAATTCATTTTCAGGCCTGGATTTTATTCCACAACTTCCAGAAACCAACCAAAATGGTGGTGATGGTGGTGATGTGATTAATGATACAGACCTTCAGGTGATACGTAGGCCAACTTTCAACAGTACAGAAATTCAACTCCGTTTTAACTTTACATCTTTGTACAATGTTGATAACTACGCAGAGTTTTATGTACACATCTTAAACACTTTAGAAAATCTTCTGGCTAAAGTTCGGGAGCTGTCGAACCCCAGCGATGCCGTACAGTTAGAATTAAGGGGTGATTCTCTGTCTCAGGGTGTAACTGTACAGCTAAGCGGTGATGAAATAGATTTGGAGGTTTTTTTGAATATGGTTGAAGAGTTGGTTCAAAGCAATTTTGATATCCTGGTTGATGAAACTGATGCTTGTGGCTCACATTATTCAGAACCCTAATGGCGGAGGAGGTCGACGAAAATTATCATCATGTCTCAAGAGTGAAATCATTCGCAAAAAGCTAAGACATTTAATAGTTGTCTACAATTCCTCTAATAATCTCTGTGTCGCAACATGTTTGACGCATCTTTTAAATCCGACATTCACAAAGTGTGCAGCTGAAAGAGAGGCGGAACATTTACAACGTTCCGTAGGTTTGGGTGTTCAGGATAAGGTTAATTTTTCAGACATTCAAAGGTTTGAGAGGTTCTTAAACATCAAGATAGTTGTATGGACACACAGTACAAATAACGGCGTCTTAAAAAAGTTTCAAACGAGCAACACACCACACTCTAAAACCTTTTTTTTGTACCTCGAGGGCGGCCACTATTACGGTATCAAATCATTAACAGGTTTCTTAGGCAGTAAACATGTTTGTACATTTTGTTACACACCATACACAACGAAACATAGCCACTCCTGTTTACATTATTGTAACGTCTGTTTTGGCGCAGAATGTTTTACACATCGTTCATCAACGATAAGGTGTAAGGATTGTAAGCGAATCTGTCGGTCTAGGTTTTGCTATAACGCGCATAAAGTTTTGAAACTGCAGGAGTCTAGCGGTAAAATGCTCAGCTCTTGTGATACTATAAAGTTCTGTGACAAGTATGTAGTAAGTAGCAAAACATCTAAAGCACACAAATGTAGTCTAAAGCTCTGCAAGGCTGTATTGACCCCTGAAGTTGAGCATGTGTGTTACATACAAACTGTGAAAACTGAACAACCCAACCGGCGTTACGTTTTTTATGATTTTGAGTGTCGGCAGGACCATGGCGAACACATTGCGAATTTCATATGTTGCATAGATTTTAAAGGCAAGCGTTGGACTGCAAAGGGTGATGGCTGTGTACAGGCTTTTTTTTAAAGGTATCGAACCCCTAAGTACAAGGGGTATACATTCATAGCCCATAATTCGAAGGGCTACGATGGGTACCTGCTGATGCAGTATTTGGTAAAACATGGTGTGACACCAAACATCATAGCGCAAGGCAGCAAGCTCCTGTGCATTACAGATGAGGCTTTCAAACAGAGGTATATTGATTCACTCTGTTTCCTAACTATGAAGCTAAGTGCCATGCCTGGCTCTCTAGGTTTTGAAAATGCTAAAAAAGGGTATTTTCCCCATTTCTGGAATAAAATTGAGAACCAGAATTACATCGGCCCGTACCCACCACCCTTGTACTATGGTTTTGATACAATGATGGCCAAGGAGAGGGAGGACTTTATGTCCTGGTATAATAATGTGTCTGGGGGTGTGTTTGACTTTCGAAAAGAAATATCCGAGTACTGTCAGAATGACGTTGTTATTTTGCGGGAAGCTTGTTTGCGGTTTAGGGCCGAGGTGCTTGGGAGCACAGGTTTAGACCCGTTCCAGAGCATTACAATAGCCTCGGTGTGCATGAAACAATACTGTACAAACTTTTTGCCCAAAAACACCATAGCAGTCACATCGCCGGATAATTACGCGCAGCAGCAGAAATCATTTTCCACAGCAGCCATTCAATGGTTAGAATATGTGAGTCATCGGGAAAAGATTTTCATTCAACATGCCTTGAACCGGGGGGAGGTTAAGATGGGTAACTATTATCTAGACGGGTATTCAGATGTAGCCGGCGTTCGGACAGCTTTTGAATTTGCGGGTTGTTTTTTTCATGCTTGCCCTCAATGTTTTAATTTAAGCACAATTAACCCTCTCACAAAAACAGATTTTGGTTCAATATATCACAAATTTCAAGAGAAAATTGACACTGCGTAGCGTATACAACCTGAATGTTGTAGTTATGTGGGAGCACGAATGGGTAAGACTTAAACGTGAGAGCCCCGAGGTTCAGGAGTTCCTGCGACATCATGACTACCCGGAACGTCTGGAACCTCGGGCTGCTCTGTTTGGCGGTCGAACTAATGCATTGCAACTTTACTACAAGGCTCAAGAAGGTGAACAAATACACTATTTTGATTTCACCAGTCTATACTCGTTCGTGAACAAAACTAAAGTTTACCCAACAAATCACCCCACCATCATCTTCCGTGACTTTGAACCGATCGAAAACTATTTCGGTCTGATCAAAGCCAGGGTATATCCACCAAGAAAACTTACAATACCTGTGTTACCGTACAGAGTCTCTGGTAAATTAATGTTTCCACTTTGCCGGTCCTGCGCAGAATCTGAGCATCAAGGTGCGTGTGAACATTCTGATGAGTTGCGTTCTCTCACAGGTGTATGGTGTACCGTTGAAATGCTTAAGGCTATTGAAAAAGGTTACATCGTCGACAAAATCTTTGAAATTTGGCATTTCCAAGATAGGTCCGATTCTCTTTTCAGTGACTATAAGACGCATTTAAAGGGCAAACAAGAAGCGTCAGGATACCCCTCTTGGGTTTCTGATGATTCTGACAAGGCGGCCCATGTGCAGAGTTATTGGCAGAAGGAGGGTGTTCGTTTAGAACCAAGCAATATTTCTGTAAACAAAGCCAAGAGACAAATTTCCAAACTGTTTTTAAATAGTCTTTGGGGCAAATTTGGTCAGAGAAGCAACATGCCAAACACAACCTTGATCCGTGATCCTGAACAGTTTCTGCAATTCATGTTTTCAGATGAGTATGACGTCTCACACTTTTCATTTCTTACAGAAGACGTAGCTCTGGTACAGTGCAAACTTACTAAGTGTTTTCCGAAGGTCCCCAGATACAGCAATGTGTTCATCGCGGCCTTCACCACAGCTTATGCCCGGCTCGAGCTTTATGATGTCATGGATAAAATGCCTGACAGGGTTCTGTACCACGACACAGATTCTGTAATCTTTGTGTGCCGACCGGGTGACTGGATGCCGTCTCTAGGTGATTTTTTGGGAGAATTGACTAGTGAGCTAGACCCCTTTGACCACATTGTTGAATTTGTATCAGGACGGCCCAAGACGTACGGTTATAAAACACTGTTTGGTAAAACGTGCATGAAAGTGAAAGGTACACTACTCACAAAAAGTTAGGGATATTCGGCTTTTGGGTGAAATTTCAGGATGAACCTAAAATGCACTATAACCTTTACAGGTGAAATTCATTTGACCTTCTCTAAACTTTTGAATGCACATGTCCAACTATTCAATGTTTCAGTACTTTTTGCACAACTTGCTGTTCTCTAACAAGGAGCTGAACGGCAAAATTCACAACAGGTGTTTGATCCATGAACCGACCAATAAATTTCCTGGTTCAATTAGAATTGGTATTTAAACAGTCCTCTTCATCATGCTGTTCACATTTTGACATCATGAGACCAAGACGACACCTAACAATTGATCAACAGTACCTCGCCATTGCGAGGCTTCAAACAGGATGATCTCAGAGGGAAGTGGCCACTGAGCTTAGAGTGTCACAGAGTGTCATCAGCAGGTTGCAACAGAGATACAGAGAGACTGGAAGAGTCACAGAAAGGCATAGAAGTGGACGTCCTTTGGCCACATCCCACACTGATGACCGCTTCATTGTGAACAGTGCCCTGCGGAACCGGATGATGAATGCCACTCAACTCCAGGCACATTTAAGGGAGGTGAGAGGCACCCAAGTGTCACGTCAGACCATTCGAAACCGTTTACATCAGCGTGGTTTGCGTGCTAGACGACCTGCAAGGGTACCTGACCACACCACCAGGTACAGGCGTCATCGTCTTGCATGGGCCAGGGAGCATTTACGCTGGACGAGGGACCAGTGGGCCTCAGTGCTGTTCTCTGATGAAAGTCGATTCACGTTGAGCAGAAATGATGGCCGCCAACGATGTTGGAGACGTCAAGGAGAGCGCTATGCATCAGCCACTGTTGTCACCAGACGACCCTTTGGTGGTGGCGGTGTTACAGTGTGGGCAGGTGTGTCTAGTCAATACAGAACTGCCCTACACTTTGTGAATGGTACAGTGACAAGCCCATACTACCTGAATAACATCATTAATCCAGTCATTGTGCCCCTGCATGAACAACACAGGCCTAATTTCATCTTCATGAACGACAATGCTCCAGCTCATCGAGGTCGCATCATTAGGGAAAGGCTGCTGGAGACTGGGGTACCTCAAATGGAGTGGCCTGCACTTTCTCCAGACCTGAATCCCATAGAAAACCTATGGGATCAGCTGACTCACCGTGTAGAGGCTCGTAACTCTGTACCCCAGAACCTCAATGACCTGAGGGCCGCCCTTCAAGAAGAGTGGGATGCCATGCCTCAGCAGACAATAAGTCGACTTGTGAACAGCATGAGACGTCGTTGTCAAGCTGTAATTGATGCTCAAGGGCACATGACAAGTTATTGAGACATTGACATTTTTGTTGTGGTATACCCACCACTGTTGTTGGCTTTTGTTTCAATAAATTGTTTGAGATGAGGAAATCACCATTGCATGCTTCTACTTAAATGCCCTACTTTCATGATACGTATAATATCACTGTAGCGTGAACTTACATTTTCCATAAATTTCACCCGAAAGCCAAATATCCCTAACTTTTTGTGAGTAGTGTATAACCCTGCATCATACTAACACACAAGTTATCAATCTTTCAACCCTCACAGAATTGGTACAACACTATGTACAGAATCCAGAGGTCCCAGCTCGCGAAATTACAACCAACACAAATCAAATTGTGAGGAATAAGAGAGGGTTCTCTCTCAGCAATCGTTTAGTTTCTAAAAGATTCAGAGTAGTTTACAACAAAAGGGTCCTGCTCCCTGATTTCAAAACCTTGCCATATGGATTCTAGACAAGTGTTTGGGGTTGAGGGTTTTGACAGCCGCCTTCAACATCCTTTTTCATGCATAATCTCAGGTCCATCAAACAGCGGTAAAAGCGTTTTTGTGAAAACACTGCTCGAAAATGCACAACATGTATTGTCAACAGTACCGCAGAACATTGTATGGTTTTATTCGTGTTGGCAACCCATGTACGATGAAGTGCTTTGTAAAATAAAGAATGTACATTTTGTAGAAGGTCTTCCTGAATCCTTGACCGATGAAGTTTTGCTACCTTTGCACAAAACCAACATGGTAATTGTTGATGACCTTATGCAGGCTGCCAGTCAGAGCTCTGAAATTGAGAGAGCTTTCACCAAATATACACACCATAGAAACCTAAGCATCATATATCTTGTTCAGAATCTTTTCTTCCAGGGTCGAAACAGCCGCACAATTAATCTTAATGCAAACTATATTGTTCTGTTCAAAAATCCAAGAGATAAAATGCAAGTTAATGTTTTGGCACGACAAATGTACCCCAGACATTCAAAGTTTTTCCTTGAATGTTTTGATGATGCTACCAGAAAACCTTACGGTTATCTATTGGTGGACTTAAAAGCCCAGACGCCTGAGGAATACCGCATCAGAACTGGTTTGTACGCTCCAGAGTGGCCGGCAGTTTATGTGCTAAAGAAAAAGTAATATGTCTGCACGTATTAAACGGAACTGGACTTTTCTAAAAGCCCTATTTGAAGGTAATGCCCGGCAAAGACGTAACATATTACAGTCTGCTTCTGGTGAACTTATAAACACAATTTGTGAACTAGCTCTCAATGTTTTACGGGGCAATATACCCCTAACTGATACACAACTGAAAAAAATAAGAAAACAAAAGGTCGGAATTAAACTGTTGATTAACAAAAGATCATCTATTCGAAAGAGGCGAAAGATTATTTCTCAAAAGGGTGGATTTCTTCTACCGCTGCTGAGTGTAGCAATACCGTTTCTCACCAGTTTGATAGCGGGTCGCAGCGGGGCTTAAAAACATGGATCACGCCCAAAAAATGTTTCTCGTACCTCAAAGTCAGCTGGACAAATTAAAGAATCTTACTTTTACTCCGGAACCAATCCGACAAACTGTTGAAAATGATTTGGATCAAACCATACATAACATCTTATCAAGGTCTGATGTTGGTCCTCATGAGAAGGTAAAACTGTACACGATTGCTCTACAACGTTTCATTGCTTTGGTTAAGCAAGGTGAAGCCGAAATGCAACATTTGACCCTATCGTTGCCTGTTGAGGTTGGCGATAATGTCAGGACGGACACAGCCCGAGTTGACGATTTTGTACAAAGCGTACCACCTAGAAGCCGGAAAAATGCCACCTATGTACTGGATAAAATTTCTAAATCAGGAAATGTCGCTACGTGGAACGATAAAGGGGAGTTTGTGTTTAATGGTACGGTTGTCAGTGGTTCGCATATGTTGGATCTAATAAAGAACATAACGGCCCCTCACAAGATTTCTGACGATAGAAGGCCCCGGGGTTGGGAGGAATTTATAGAGGCTATGGCTATGCTTAATATGCCTATTTCTGTCATACCTAATCAAAATGTGCGCGGCAAGATAAATCAACACAAAAAGAAAATACCAAATACAGCAGCAACCTTTACACCTATGACGCCAGAACCAGGCCCTAAGGCTGTTTTTTCATCTCCCGCTTTAGACCATTCAGCGTGGCTAGATTTCTGAAGCTGTTGAGTGTGTGTGTGTGTTTTGCTTTAAATGATCAAAATGTCAAAATGTAAAGTTTAAAATGTTTTTATTTTATAATAAAAGACAAAGCAACATTCAAACAAAACATGTCTGTGTTTTTTTCAACAGTGACAGGCCTTAAACATTTCACCACAGCATGCAGTCTGTACACAGTTTAACATGTTTTTAACACACTTGTCCAAGTATATTTTATCAACATATCTTGAAACCATCGCATCATTATTTTTCAAATTATCAGAGTATAGGGTTATAATTTCATTAAACGGAACCCCTTTGGCCCTGTTGTGCAGATAAAAGACGCAATGCTGTCCACACTTTGTGCTGTGTAGGTCTTGCACTTGTGCCTTGTTGTAAACAATCCTTTTACAGTTCTTTTGTAAAAAAGTAATGATGTTATCTGGGAAATAAATGTAGTCAGGAGGGTTGCCATAGGAGTCGAAAAATTCACCAGTTTTATCCGCACACAAATATAGCGCTAACCAGTGTTCTCCAGGCTTGTTTCGAGGGTGTGTATTCACAATGTACAATGCTGGTAAATTATTTAGTTTATTATTCGGTAGCTCATCACAGGCCATAACCCCATAAAAGTTATTTTCTGTGTAAGGATTGTTACTCAAAATAGCCGTTAGTTCTCTGGTATTCATGATTAATAATAATCATACAACACGTTCCTCCTCTGGTTCACTTCAATGATGTTGTCGAAGCATGCGTAAACAATTAAATTAACTGTTCTGGGTAGCGGGTTTCTGAATCTCATCTCCAGACGTATATTACCCGTCTTGATCAGGGATAGATGCTGGCTGCAACCTTCATCGGGTGTCAGGTTGAAAGCATAAAGGGTGTAACCGTTCAGGTATTCTTGACGGTTAATGCACAAAGGCGTGTCTTTGAGATGTCGACCTGTGGCCAGCGTTAGGCTGTAAAATTCGCGAACCGCAGAACCGTTACCATAATTTGGGAGATATGGTTTACTCGGTATTGGAAGACCGTTCATACTGAGGGACACATATTCTGCATTGTAATGCTGGAAATTGAAAGGGTTCTTGTTGTAAACACCTGTAAAGGCGTCATTATCTACCAAACCTATAATGATAGATTTCGGTAATTGACCCAAAAACAAATTTTCTTGATCGCAAACTCTAAGACCAGCTGCTAAACTGAAAGTTTTAAGACTAACACGGTCAATCGGATATTTAACATTTGATGTCAGTAGAGCCTGGGCATGTCCGAGCTTAACGGGTGGAGACCCCAATTTTTTTTACAAATAGTGTGGCCGAGACCATTTTAAGGCGGTATTGTTGCTGAGGTGCATCCTTGCTCATTAGACAGAACTCATCCTTACAACGGACCATCTTAATTTTTATATCGACTCCGTTTATAAGTAGTCTCTCCTGAAAAAACATGTCTGCATGTATGGGTCCGAGCAACTCAAAAGTGTTACTCGCTGCTGTATATAGAGTTCTATCTTTCAAACCCTTGTTTTCACCCGCAGGGTCTGTTACGTCCATATGTCCGCTGGTGTCCTTATAGAATAATCCGGACGTAAATTGATTAGACATTGTGTCTTCAGAATAATTAAGTAGACATTCCATAATTGCTCTGTAGGGGTACGTGTTGCTAGACTGGCTTACCAGCCGGTCTCCCAATGAAATATCCACCTGTGAAAAAATGGTCGCTATGGGATAATTAATAAGCCCAACCTTGGCATCGGCCGGAATATTGGTGCCATCGGCCCGGGTTATCTGACACCGTAGGTATAAAAGAGTATTGTTTAAGTCAAGGTAATCTTCGCCATTACCGGCTATATAGAACTCTAGAGGTCCAGTATCCGAAATGGCAGACAGGGGTGGCACTTCTACGTAGATGCTCTTATCAATGCTTGTTTGTGTGTAAGGAACTGCAAAAAGGTCCAGTTCCGACTTCATACATTCCTCTGACATGTTGTGCATAAAGGCCATTTTTAAAAAATGTATCAACTTTTTCTCTTAACCTTCTTGGTCTGTTTTTTAGCCTTCCTCTTACGCTTCTTTGCGACTGTGACCTTAATGTATGCCGGCCGTCTCTTTTTAGACTTGGCTCGACTTGAGACCCGCCCCCCCGGAGGCCTTTTCTGTGCGCTACGGGTCATAACCAAAAGCCCCGAGCCTTCTTGTTCACCGTTGTTCAAACGACTCGTCACAACTTTATGGACTACATCCTTGGCTATGTTTTTAGCTGCTGATGTTAAATGTGGTCTGGCTATGCTGAAGCCTTTCTTTAGTAGGGGCAATGCCATTCGGAATAAACCTCTAAAAAGTCCTCCAAGACCGCTACCATACATAACACTCGCACCCTTATACCCCGGCAGACCATTACCGGCTTGTGCTGTATAGTAGTCTATGTACCTATGAGGGTCAACGTATAGGTTTGAACTTGCCATTTTTATTCGTGATATCGATGCTTCACCGGCCTGAAATGCAATTTTATGAGGACTTTACCGTAAGTGAAGCGTATGTTCTCGTTCTGATCCGATTTCAGCTCAATTGTTATGTTATCAATGTGCTTCTTGCACACGTGAACGTAGTGTGGCTTTTCATACGTGATTGTGATGACATTGTTGCTAGACCCGGTTATATGTACACATCGTAGCAAGGGCACAAAACTATTTCCGACTCTCTGGTAGTCAATAATGTCTGTGTAAACATACATTGTGTAAAATCCCCCACGAATATCTGCCGGATGTGGTGCCACAGAACTTGCTACCGTTAAGGGTACATCCGGGTCCAAACCCAACATCCTTGCAAGTTTACCACTAGCCTTCAGCGACATATTTTCGTTTGCACTACTAATATAAATTTGGTTTTTCATTGTTGAATGGGACACCTCAATATCCAATTTCTTTATTTTTAGCGCCTTATTCATCTCATCCACCAACATCTTAAGATTCTTGTAATATCCCCAGCTTATTAAAACAACGTAGCGGAGTTCCTTTTTCTTACCATCACTTACGATAAAAACATTTTCATGATCTGATAGCATATTCCATGTACATGGGTATTGAATTTCTGCTAAAGCAACTTCCCATTGTCCACGAAATTCGAGGGGTCTGGCGAACTTCGTCGTGTAACACGATATATTGTTTCCAGGATAGATATCTAGACTGGCATTACTGGGGAGAGTGACATAAAAGCCTGCTTCCTCCATGGTGAGCTAATGGTTTCTACTGTTTTAGAGGTCAAACACGCTATCTTTAGGTATCCAGCTGTTGTATTTTTCAGGCCATCCGACCCACTTCACTAAAACGAGCTTCTGTTCCTTATACTTCTTCTCGGCAAAAATTTTTTCGACCTTAAAGGTTTTGTCTTTTCCAACTATAACCTTTTGTAATTCCTCAGCATAAAATGTTCCGTCAATGCTCGCCCCATCATAATCCTTCAATCTATATACAGGAGGGCTTCTGTGGACCCTTTCAACGACTGTAAAATATTCGTCTGTATATGTTTGCTCATAACCCCTCCTCAAACTTAAACTTTAGCTTTTTAGATTTTTTTGGAAAGAGACCATACATATTTTTAAAAACTTTAAAAGAATTATTTTCGTTTACTTCAATTGGTTTCATTTTAATCGTATTGTGATAGCTGTTGTTGTAACCTAGGACCAAATCCTGGACAGAATCTACATAGCGTCTAGTGTTGTGCGCTGTGAAGTATCTCCACATCCGGGATTTTAACGTTCTATTGAAACGTTCGACCACAGATGCTTTCACATCGTCGTTGTCTGTGGCAAAGTGGAATATTTTGTTGCGTTTCATCAGACTCTGAAACCTTTTATTGAAAAATTCTTTACCTTTATCGGTTTGTATTTTTTTAGGTATACGTCCATTTGCGAGAATTTCTTGAAGGGCTTTTACCACTTCGATACCGGTCTTGTTTTTAAGAACACGTACCCAGGCGTATTTTGACAATATATCTATACAAGTTAGCATAAACTTCATATTATCATTATGCTCAGATAAACTTGACATGTCTACTAAATCAAGCTGCCATTGTGAATCAATGTTTCTCACAATAACCCTGTTTCTTTTGAAATTGACTCTGATGGGTTTGTGTAAAGTGTATGCATCTTCACCCGATAACCAGTCCGTAACTTTCTTGTTTGATATGTTACACTCTGTTGTTTCACGTAAAATTCTTCGCAAGCGCTCTTTGCCACCGTAAGAACCTGGATTTTCTGGAGCATAATAAACATCTTTCATGCGTTTCTCACCCGCCATCCTTACAGTTATCACAATAATGATACAATATATAAAAAACCAAAGTATTTATTTATGTATTTTTAAAAAAGTTACAGGTTACATGACAGAAATTATACATATTAACATTTAAACGTTTCTTGAAATGTTTTCAAATGTTGTCGTTCATCCGGTTTCGCCCGCCTTCAGAGTGCTCGCACCATAGGTGCTCCTGCATTGCCTCGTCAATCTCCCAAAAGTCTGTGTTGACAACCGCAATAGCCTTCTCACTGATTGGATCAAGTTCTGTACGTGAGATTTCCAAAAGTTTATCCCCAATGTGTGGCTCCTCCCGAAGTTCTGAAACAATGGTGTCAACAGACCCCAAGATTCTCACAGGATCTGGAACCCCTCCGAACACTTTCAAGGCCTTGATCAGCAGAGGTTGCAGCCACGGCTTTTTCACATTTGTCACAAAGTCTGTAAAATTACTTTTATAATAATACGCATCCGCTTCAAAGAGGCAGCTGTGTCTCAGTTGACTGGGGTGATCAACTTCACAGCCTTGGCATTCGCTTCTCCTTTTTTTTTTTCTATTGCTCCATTCAGAAGACAGGCGATTATAGCTTTAAGCATCTTAATCATCGGGGTTGTAAGACACCCGTCAATTTCATCGTCTATACACTCCTGGTTTGTTTTTTGGCTGGACTGTAGTGCAAAGTGTGTCAACTCACAGCCTTCGTCGGCCATATTTTTTGGCTCTGATAAAAATAGGGTTTCGGCTTTGTCGGCATCGATCCAAGGCTCTGTAGCCGGCTTGTCATTGTTCGCTGAATACTCAGGCTCCCAAGATTCTGAGCAATCGGCCCGCTTTAGGGATTTATACATTTTGTAAACGCTCTGAGACATGCTTGACAAGAGTTTTGTTAAGGCAGTGAAATACTGAGTTTGTCGAGTGGCTTTTAAACACCTCTGAAACTTATAGCCACGCCTTAAAACTTTAGAGTTATGTTCTGTGGGTGGGGTCTTCCTTTTTGGGGGTTTGATTTGAATTTAACATATTTTAACGATTAATAATAATAATAATAATAATAATAATAATAATAATGAAACAATACGTAAAATAGCCTGTAAAAGAAAAGGCTTTTTTTATTTTAAAGTTCACAAAATCAATCAAAAAGACATTATGTATACATTTATATTGCACACACAATCTAAAAATTTAAAAAACATTATATATTTTTTGCTTACATGTTTTGACATGTTATTTTACACAAAACTTGTAGAGTCTTCGTCATCAGAGGCAAATAAAAAAAGACATTATGTATACATTTATATTGAACACACACAATCTAAAAATTTCAAAAAACATTATTATATATTTTTTTGCTTACATGTTTTGACATCAACTTTTTACACAAACATAATCAACTTTCAAACTGTTTTTACACAAAACATGTAGAGTCTTCGTCAATCGGCGTTGTTGGTGGGGCTGGTGGTATATTTTCCATATCTTCATCACCAGATTCTTCAGCCACGGCGTTGAAACGCGACAATAAGTTCGTTTTCACATCGGAAAAATTTCTCCAAAGTCTATACTCCTCAAACACCTCATCGGCTCGCTCAATAGCCTTGTTCAACATTTGCAGGTCGTCCAAATTAAATACAATTAGCGTATCCCCAATGTCTCTTGCTTCATATGTCTCGGCAATGAACAGTTTTTTATACTCTTTCAGCGCTGACACACAGATAATACTGCAGTCCTCCGAACAGCTCAGAAAACTACAAATATTCTGTACATCGTCCACAACCTCTTTGTAACATTGCTTGAATTTAAGCCAATCCTTGCGTACAAATAATATAGACTGATTTTTCGCTGTACAATTCCCCCTCACACAGGCTGAAAAGGGTCATCGTTGGTTCCTGTCCAGACGTGTCGATATTGTAGCCACATCGTCGATTTGAAAATTCTGCAGGCCAATCTTCGTAAAACGAACATCCTTGAAGCCTTGATATCATTGTATAAGGCAAAACAGTGTTGTTTGTCAAAACCTCTGGAGATTTCGGTGTTGTGGTAGACATGCTTCTTTTGCTGGTTGTTTTACAGGCGATTGTCAGCTTCTGTTTTGCGTCAGGAAAACGTGTGTTTGAGTTGTCAGGAAAAGCCGACACATTTATAGGCCCCTACGCCCATAAAACCGCCAAAAACCAGCTGTTTCGATCATTCATACGTCATACAAAACCCTGCTGTGGATTGTAGAAACCTTGACAAATAAAATACACTTTGAAAGAGTTACGCGTAGTTTACAACAGCTCTCTCTAGCCGTAAAACAGCGACCATGTGTGTCGGCCAGTCCTGCTCTGTGTCTCTGAGTATCTGTGTTAAGGAGACTACTGGGCTTGTTCCCTTCGCGCACGTTTCCAGACTCTAGCAAGTCTGGGAAAAAGATCTCTCCGGACTCCGCACGGACTTTGTCATGTGTAGTTTACAACAGCTCTCTCTCTAGCAAACATGTCTTGGACCTCCGCGGATTTTGTCCTCGGGTTTGGTGTCATTCGCACACACACACAGGTTTCCCTGACTTAATTTGTTGAGGTTTTTCCCTTCGCGCCCCCGTTTGATGCAGAGCTTTCAACATTTTGCACCCTTCGGCTCTCTACCGACCTGGATGTGCTAGTTTGTTCATTTAGCCTACCGCGGTCTGTCACGTTTAAAAAAGTCTGCAATTAACCGTCTTGAATTATTTTATTCTTTTATTCTTTTAAAACGCTTCTGCTAACACAAACTATTGCCACTAAACTATACACATATATATGTATATATAAACAAAGTTACTTTTTCACAATGTTGTTCTAATAAAAAAATCCTCACCCAAAGAACGACCATAAAAACCGACGTTTACAACAAACAACCCCCAATAAAATGACATCGTTACAATGCCAATAAATAAAAAAACCTTGAAACAAAAACCCCCGAATAATAATACCTTATAAATTTTAAAAAATAAAAAATAAATAATTAATATAAAAAAATTAAAATATGCAAATGTGACCCCCATTTGACCGCTTGACCTTTGACCTATCAACCATCAATCAAATTCAATCAAAAAGTGACATAAGCCGGGTTCCATATACTACTTATGCTTAATTACACTTTATTATTGACTACTATACCACTATTATTCCGTCTAGGTATACGGTTTATAACCCTATTACACCAATCTGTCCTTCTGGCAGATTTCTCTCACACACTCACTTACTCTATATACTTCAAGCTCCCATACACACAAGAACACACTCTCGTTCACACTTTTTAAATGGAGACTTAACAGGAGCGCTTCACACCCCCTCTCCACCTGTGACAGAGACTTTCACTCTGTCACTCAATCTTACTTCATTCGTTCCAACACTCACTTCTGAGTGACCTGTTAATTCGGTCCTTTCTCTGCTAGCCTTTCAACATATAGAAAACCTATAATTATACATGACTATTGTCTGTTAATTAGGCTCTTTTTTCTACTGTCTTTTCAACATACAGAGAAATCCGTTATTATACAGGATTTTATTTGCCTGACTTCCCGGCTCTCTGCGGGCACCTTTCCGCTCCGCTGAGGCTTTTACTGCAGGACTATTCACGTGACTCCACTAAGGAGATTTTTGTCATATGTACAAGTTCCCTCGAGGCCCAATCACACACATTACACATGCATTCTTTTCAAAAATCACAAGCTCAGTCTCAGTTATTTACTTTTTTGGTTCTTAATTTGGAGAGACTTACTCGGCAGTCCACTGCCAGGGCGGCACCCGGAACAAGTCACACAACCCGTTAAGGCGAGACACTGCAGGTGAATAGGGAAAAAAAAATTAACTACAAGATATAATCATGAAACTTTACCAGTTGATTACTTACATTGTTACAATTCTTTTTTGTACTGGAAGTTCTTTTTAAAGTTACATTTAAATATGCAAATTAGGCAAGGCCTCATTAAATATGCATATATTTAAAAACCAAAAATAGAAAAATTGGATAAAGCCAGGCTTAAAATCTTTATTTCATTTTGACAACATATTAGAGACTAAAGAAATTACAGAACAGATTTTGGATACATGCTTTTTTTCATTTTATAAATGAGAAAATGCTATATACAGGTATAAAAAATGCATTTTCGCCATGTTTGTAATTACAAAATGTGTAATAAATCAGGCAATTGGCAATATATTAACAAATCCTTCTGTAATAATCTTCAGAATATAGTTAAGAATGAACATGGAAAGTTTAGTGTATGTAAGTGATCTAGAAGTTGAGATTTCTGGTTCAGAGTATTGAAAAAAACTCATTTTGAGAAAATGGCCGTTAAAGATATCTATTGTTAAGTTTAATATTTGCTGACTAGAAATCACTCTTTATAGCAACAATAACCCATTAAATCACATCCCCCAATGCCCTATTACACTACTGAACACATCTAAACTGTATATATACTTACTTGATTAGATATACTTGTTAATAAGTACAACTAAGCACAGGCATAGTCAAAGGGCCTTCCAGTTACTGCGCAACCCTTTTGTGCCACCTGTTTGTCTGTCATAATGTGATAATTGTCTTTGTCATAATTGTCAATTAAGATAATTTTTTATCTCCATTTATTAAAAAACTTTAAAAAATCTAAATCAAAATTAAAACTAAATCAAAAAAAATGAAAAAATTAAAAATTAAAATATGCAAATGTGACCCCCGCTTGACCTTTGACCTATCAACCATCAATCAAATTCAATCAAAAAGTGACATAAGCCGGGTTCCATATACTACTAGCATACTCACAAAATAGAAAAATATTTAACAAGCTTTTTAAAGGTACCTTTTAATGCTGTGTGATAATAAATGTATAAATATATGTGAAAGATTCAGCTTTTTTCTATGAAGCAATAGGGAAGATACGCTAAGAGATATAATCCCCTTGGCAGATTGGGGGTTAGTTTTGAAGTTGGCTTGGCTGTGTTGTGGATTATCTCACTGATTATTGTTGTACCAATCCTTTTATTAGTCCCATAACGCGATCATTGTTGTGTTTCGAGACGTTTGTTGGAAAATATAGGGTTGTGGAAATCGATCAGTTGTGATAAAACATATGCAAAGTATATGACTTGGTATATTGTGGTTGGAATTTAGTTGACTTTGCAGAAAATACTTGTAATATTGTGCGAATAAGTGTGGAACGTGTATAAATACTCAGAGGCAAAATAGGGAGTAGAAAGACGGTTCGACCAAATACCCACAGAATAGGAGGAAACAGGAGATCTAGAATTGTAGAAAATAAAACTTTAGTAATAATAGGTAAATAAACAGATTGACCTAAAAAAGAGTCAGTTATTAAAGTATAAAACGGTATTTGGCACTGCGATAACCAATATTTAATTGCTGTTTTCTATAGAAAAATTAAAACTCCACAAACCATAAAAATAAATAAAAGGGTGACTAAAACGGGAGGTTGTGTATAAACTGCAGCAATGAATAAAACGGCAGTAGAAGTGTTGAGTGCCAAAAAACCATTAAATAAAGAGGAAATAGAGAAAATCTCTCAGAAATGGGAGAAGCGAACTAAAAACATGAATACACATTGGCCAAAGGAAGGGACTTTCGATATAAATCTGTGCAAAGAAATGGAAATATTAATAAAAAATCATAAAGTTAAGCAAAAGGGGAAAAAAGAGAGAGAGAAAGAAATAATAAAACTGTTTAAAAAAGAAGGAGAGGAATACTTTAAAAAATCTGAGGAGAGCGAGAAAAATCTCGGCAAAGCAAAGTACAAATGTAATTGGAACGCCTCCGCCATACGGGCAATATCCAGTAGTCTCAGGCATCCTGCAGTTAGAGGGAGAGTTTGATATAGGAGAGGGGGGGGGGGGGGGACTCTGGAGAACTCCTGAGGCCAGCATAGGAGAAAAAGGCAGGAGAGCAGACCCCAGGGAGTCTCTGGGGGATTCCTCTCAGAGCAGACAGAAAGGATTAAGTAAGTTAAATTGTTACAGGGATTTGCAGGAAGCAATGGAAGAGTTACAAGGAAATGATGCATGCAGTACCCCCCAGAGAGCGCGCACGCTCTCTGGAGAGAAAGTAGTAAACACCCCGTACCTTGACGGTGCCAGCTTTGATCAATTCCGTCCCGTGATGTGGCGAACTTTGAGAGAGGATTACCCTACCAAGATTGACCCTAAATCACTTAAAGGGGAAGAGGTGGGAGACACTGTAAATCCAGCCAACTATCTGCATAGACAGTTAAAACGCTGGAAGTTGGAAACAGGGCGGAATCCTGAGGGAGATGAACTGATGACAACCCTCTTCCGGACTTCCATAGTGGAAGCGATGCCCCCGCCGGTGAGAAGCAGGCTGGAGGATGTAGTCGGGCTAAACTCTAAAACGCACAGAGAGTTTTGTGATCATGTGATACATGCAGTAGAGAAATATTGTAAAGATGAACAGAAGCTTAAAGACCAAGAGAAAGAGACACAGCGGAAGCTGACACAGCTCCAGCTGGGAGAACTGACAAAAAAGAAAAAGGTCCAGGCAGTGGTAAAAGCGAAGTGCCAGAGCCCAGCCCGGAAGCTGTAGTCTCTTCCGGAGGTCCATCGCGGCTGCCTATGCCTCAGGGCCAAGAGCAACCCACTATACCAATAATAAATGTGTATGCACAGCCCCAACAGTGGAAAAATAAAACCCCAAATAATAGAATATGCTGGGGATGTAATCAGCTAGGCCATAATAAGCGTGATTGTCCAACATTTTGAACAAATTCTAAAACTTATCACGGCTATGATGCAGCCAACAAAATAGCCATAATAAAGTGTCAAGCGCACAAAAAAGGCAATGATTTTGTGATAAGGCAACAATGCCGCAGATGAGGCAGCAAAAAAGGCCTCAAACTGCACAACCGCGGTATTCGCACCAATGGTTCTGATAGAACCATTACCTCAGCCTGATGACATAATCAGGATGCAGGAGCGAGCAGGACCATACGAGTGGTCAATGTGGCAGGCAAGAGGGGCCACTAAAGATGCAACAGGTTTGTGGAGATCCCACAAAGGAGACATTGTAGTGCCCACAGTGTTGCTAAACATACTAATAACAGATGCGCATGGGTTTGACCATTGCGCAAGGGGGGAAGTTATTAGAAAAATAAAACAACAAGGTTACTGTTCTCCTTATTTACAAAATATGGTAGACGATGCTTTGGCAAAAGGCGAAGTGTGTGCGCAAAATAATGTACGCAAAGGCGTAGCAACACCAATAGGGCACATACCGTTTAGACATCTTGTCATGGATTATGTGGACATGATAAAAAAAGTAAATGGCAAAAGATACATGCTTGTGGTAATAGATCGGTTCAGTAGATGGGTAGAGGCAGTACCATCGGCAGAACAAGGTGCAGCAACAGTGATTAAGTTTCTGACAAGAGAAATAATCCCTAGATTTGGCATACCTACTGAAATTAGTTCAGACAATGGATCAGCATTCATTCAAAAACTGTGAAACAAATAATACAGCAATTAAGAATGAAACAAAGACTGGGATGTGTTTATCACCCACAGTCACAAGGTATGGTAGAGAGGATAAACGGTACCCTCAAGGCCAAAATTAACAAAATTTGTGTCAGCACGAAACTTAACTGGATTGATGCATTACCTCTTGCTTTGATGAGTTATCGCATGCAAACTAACAGAATCACGCATTAGGCAGGGGATTAGGCACCCCGAACCTAGTGCGTAACAGGCGGCGGCGGAATTGCAAAGTTCCGAGGGCACGTTAAAAACGTTATATAGTGCAGGGGAGAAGACTGAAGGCCCCCATGTCTGATGAAGTATGAATTGACATACTACCGTGGTACCGTCTAGTCGGCGTAGTTGTCACGTGTAAGTATGCAGGCACCGCGTGGTACGTGGATGACAGTCCACACCTAGCAGAGGGGCGTAAGAGACGACCTCTGTGAACAGGCAAGGCTGATGAAAATGGTCAAAGTTTCTATACCCATAGCAAGGTGGGATAGGGATCAGACCGTCGGTTACCAACCGGGTGGCTGGTTACCACTACGGGGCTCTGTGTTTAGATGCTGGGCTGGGGATCGCTATCGACTGGGTCACCGGCCGGTCGGGTCGCAGAGAGCAGTAAGACCATGAGTGGCGTCCCTGTAGTGGAGCACATGGCCGCCGCGCTCGGCTCAATGTACAGTCAGGCCACTGTAAGCTGAAACCGAATGCGTTAGTAAGCGAGCAGTGCTTTCTGTGATCAGGGTTTCTGAAAAGGAGACACCTGGGAAGCAGAGAGGCTGAGGGTCCTTCACTCAGAGGAGTCGGGTGGAAGGAACTCAGCGGAAAGGGATCCAGCCTGGAGCTGCGCCCAAGAGAGAGGGAGGCTCGAAGGATCTAAGTGGAAATGCTTACGGGTCGACCCATGCCTGTCCCTGCGTGGAGGGGACCCTACAAAGGCCCCTCTCTGGAACAGCTTCAGATGGAACTCAAAGCATATATGAGACAACTAACTGCGATACAAAGTTATTTATTTACAGGAAAAGAGCCGAGAGCCTGAGTCGGAGCCAGAGGTCCCTGATCCTGTAGTTCCAGGGGACCAAGCGTACCTTAAGGTCTTCCGAAGGAAGTGGAACGAGCCAAGGCGAGAAGGCCCGTACAAGGTGGTAAGGGCTACGCCCACAGCTGTACAGGAGGAAGGAAGCACCACATGGTACCATTTGAATCATTGTACTCGGGTTCCAAAGATAATTACTAGTCTACCACCTAAAAGCATAGAAGATGAGCCAGGTGCAGGCCCGAATGGGTCCCAGGAGGGACCAGGATCAGGAACAGTGCAACACCCACTACTACAGAACCAAACAGTCCTCCAATTTAACACACCCAGGGGTAAAGAGATGGGGACAGGTAATATGGAGAATGTGGATGGTATGGAATCTGAACCAGATTAAATTAACCCAGGCAGAGGGTGGGCCTCAGGTAACGGGACACGGGGCCAGGGAGAGGACAGTCTCGAAGAGAGAATGAGTGGTATGAGTGGGCTAAGTATACAGCACGAAATTACGAAAAAGAGAGTTGTTTAATGTGTGCACCCTCACCCTTAAAAGGTATTACAAGTGATCCCTAATCCCTATAGTTATAAAAATTGTGCTGACTTTAACCGTAATTTCTGTCACTTAAAACCCTCAGAAAGGCCATATTGCCCAGCGGTGTGTCTAGGTTTCTTGGGAGAACCAAGTTTCTTTAAATGGTATAATTTAGTAGGTTGGGGGGATTGGTGTAGAAAGTTGGATGTTAAAATTGACGCACAAAAATTAGAAAGTCCTAAAAGATATAAAATAGATCAAACAATGAATTTTGAATGTTTTAATCGGTCAAAAGGGACAGAGGACTTAGGGGAATTTAAAGGGAATTGTGAGGTAACATGGCACATAGAGGATGACTCTAATTGGAAAGTGGATATTCCTCGATTATGGAACTTTCAAGTTACAGGGACTTACAAGGGCAAGGTAGTTCGCCGTATACATTGTGAAAATCAAACTATAGTAGTACCCTCGGAGGAACCCTACTTAGTTCAATCTGAGGCGATAGCAGATTTCTATTGGATATGTGGAGGGAAAGAACTAAGGGGCACCCTGCCTAAAGGGTGGAAAGGTATATGTGCAAGGGTTCAACTGCTGCAGGAGGTTACTATAGTGAAGTGGGAAGGACAAATAGATGAAGATATATGGAGAGACAAGCCCAGTAGTCAAGAGGGCCTATGAAGCAGACCCTAGAGTAACCATTGATAGTGTGGGGCAGCCTCGGGGAATTCCAGAAGAATATAAGGCAAGAAATTATATAGGCAGGATTTGAGTCAATTTTTATATGGGTAACCCCAAATAAAAATGTAGAATGGATAAACTATATTTACTACAATCAGCAGAGATTTATTAATTACACGGATGATGCTTTGGGAGCATTAGGAGAGCAAGTGCATGCCACTAGTAGAATGGCTTGGCAAAATAGACAAGCATTGGACTGGCTATTGGCAGAAAGAGGAGGAGTTTGTGTACTGTTTGGGGACCAATGTTGCACTTTTATCCCTAATAACACCGCTCCTGAAGCTTACTGAAGCTATGAAAAACCTAAGAGAACTAAGGAAAGAAGTAAAAGATAATGCTGGACAAGATGTTGGAATTTGGGACTGGTTTGATTTAAAGTTGGGAAGTTGGGGGGCCATGTTCACTAGAGCAGGAATTATAATAACAGTAGTAGTTGTTATAGTGGGATTAATGTTCTGTTGCGTGATACCTCTGCTGAGATCTTTCCTGGTGCAGGCAACTGTTAAGCAGATGAATCCAGTTATGAGGTACCACGTGAATGGTGAAGGAGTGGTCCTCCAGGCTGTCAACATGAGGCATGAACTGGGTGATGATGAAGGCTGGCCTGATCTGAATCCAGTATCAGACTGGATCCCACAAGAGCCACACCCAGATACCTCATCTGAGAACAGCACAGACAGTGAGAAAGAGGTGGTATAAAAGAAATACAATAGACTGTATAAGGAGCAGAAGAGGACAGCAGGTTGAGACGGCTAGTTGGTCCACCTACTACGAGGGAGCTCAAGATAGCCAGAAGACTGATTTCTTATTATATAATTACACTACACATAGTATAATTGAAAATTGTATTCTTGTGTATCATTTTATGTTTTTTTATTGTTTATTGTATAACCACAATAATATTTGTTTTTTTTATTATTTTAATAGTAACTACATTATGCAAGGCTGCCTATGATACATGCACACGCTTAAATACATACTGAATAAAAATGTGGCTGGAGTGGTGAGTCTTTTACTCCTCCCCAGTCAAGAGTGGGGGGAGAGTTTTGGCTCTAAAACTCCCTGGAATGGATGACGACGAGAAGCACCAGTTGATAAGAAAAAGGGGTTTATTAACCCGATAAGATTTGGGAAGGTTGCTTTTCCTCATTGTTCATTTTCAGATCTAAATTATTCTGTTGGGACTAAGTAAGTCCCAATGGGGGGATTATATAGGAAAATTTCTGTTAGAATAGTGTGGGACTCTGTAATGAGTATATATAATATACTATATAGGGAATTGGTGCATAAGCAGGTTTATATGAATGTGTGTCTGAAGGAGAGAACGTGCAGCCAAGCACCGGATGAACTGACCTGTGGGATTAAAGGTCAAGGGAGTATCTTGGTGGGCAGTTGGTGATAAAACTGAGAAAACAATCATGTAATGATCTGTGTGACAGAAGGTCAGGGAAATTCCTTAAGTAAGCAGTTAATCGTAGGACTGAGACAATACCCAGATAAGGATAACCAGATGTGCACATCAATATGCTATAGACATTTTTACGATTGGTAAATAAGCTAGAAAACCTGAAGTAATGCATATATTAAGGAGGTCTCAATGTATGCAGCAGGCGATTGGCCATCGGACATTCTAAGATAGGAGGGCCTATACATGTTTTAACTGTATAAAACCTGTGGAATAAGGCTGAAAGGGTGTGACTTCATGAACTCACCCGGTTTTGTTAATCACTAATAAAGTTTGTACGGAAATGGCAAGCTCCTGTCTCTGAGAGAATTCTTCGAAGAGAAAAAAGACACGACACTGGTTTAGGTTTTTGAGTTAAATCTTTATTTCCCAAATCAACCCGTGTGAGGGTGCCTTGGGAAGGAAAGTTTGCGCTGGCCATTCAGGGTACTGCAACCTTTAATTTAGGAAGAATTTGGTCCCTACTTTGTTTTACCAGCGTTTATTTAAACCCGCTGGGAATATGGTGTTAAGTTTTCTAATCCAATGTCTTTCTGCTCTACGTCTGTCCTCGTGTCCAGTTTATGTTTGTTTGAAGACCCGATATTTCTAGTGCATCGAGTCCATGGTGTAGGAAGTGCGGCACTAGGTGTGTGTCTATTTCTCTATGGTTTTTAATGTTATATATGTGTTGTGCTAATCTAGTCCTAATTTCATTTCCTGTCTCCCCTACATATTTTACGTTGCAGCGTTTGCACTGTATTGCATATACGCAGTTCTGTGTGTTGGCTGTAATTGTTTGTTTTATAAGGTAGGTTGTGTTTGTGGTGTTGTTCTTAATTGCCGTGCTCCGTCTGTGGAATGTCCGGCTTTGTGTGGGTGGGGCGTTAATCACCGTTTTTTTATTTTTTTATTTTTTTACGGTCCCTGAGAGGACCTGGTTAAGTGGTTTAAGGTTAGGGTGAAGGTCTGGGTCATGGTAAGAGTTGAGATTCAGATCAAGGCCAGGGTCCGGGTTGGACCTGGGAAAACAGGCCCACCACCACAGTATATTGCGCAGATTCTGGTATCGGTCTATGGGTCCCTCCGTATCTTGATAATAGCCCTCCAGAAAGAGATAAAATACAAAACACACAAAACCAAAAAGGAGGGGAGGGAAAAAGAAAAAAAGGGGGGGGGAATACATTATTGAGGAAAAGGAAGTTCTAGATAGGGGAGGCAGGGGGCCCTGGGTTCAGTTATAACTAAAACTAATATTGGAATTGAGGGTTAGGACATATAGGTGGTATGATTTGGATGCTAGGTCAAGACTAACTAGTGAGTCAACCTGTCAACCTTCCCTTAATGGGGATAACTTAGCAACCTGGGCTACATCCAGCTAACAAACTCATGAGGTAAGTATTTATATACTATTTTATTATTAAGTGCTTTTACAAAAAAAAAATATATACAGTATATACACTACTCACAAAAAGTTAGGGATATTCGGCTTTCGGGTGAAATTTCAGGATGAACCTAAAATGCACTATAACCTTTACAGGTGAAATTAATTTGACCTTCTCTAAACTTTTGAATGCACATGTCCAACTATTCAATGTTTCAGTACTTTTTGCACAACTTGCTGTTCTCTAACAAGGAGCTGAACGGCAAAATTCACAACAGGTGTTTGATCCATGAATCGACCAATAAATTTCCTGGTTCAATTAGAATTGGTATTTAAACAGTCCTCTTCATCATGCTGTTCACATTTTGACATCATGAGACCAAGACGACACCTAACAATTGATCAACAGTACCTCGCCATTGCGAGGCTTCAAACAGGATGTTCTCAGAGGGAAGTTGCCACTGAGCTTAGAGTGTCACAGAGTGTCATCAGCAGGTTGCAACAGAGATACAGAGAGACTGGAAGAGTCACAGAAATGCATAGAAGTGGACGTCCTTTGGCCACATCCCACACTGATGACCGCTTCATTGTGAACAGTGCCCTGCGGAACCGGATGATGAATGTCACTCAACTCCAGGCACATTTAAGGGAGGTGAGAGGCACCCAAGTGTCACGTCAGACCATTCGAAACCGTTTACATCAGCGTGGTCTGTGTGCTAGACGACCTGCAAGGGTACCTGACCACACCACCAGGCACAGGCGTCATCGTCTTGCATGGGCCAGGGAGCATTTACGCTGGACGAGGGACCAGTGGGCCTCAGTGCTGCTCTCTGATGAAAGTCGATTCACGTTGAGCAGAAATGATGGCCGCCAACGATGTTGGAGACGTCAAGGAGAGCGCTATGCATCAGCCACTGTTGTCACCAGACGACCCTTTGGTGGTGGCGGTGTTACAGTGTGGGCAGGTGTGTCTAGTCAATACAGAACTGCCCTACACTTTGTGAATGGTACAGTGACAAGCCCATACTACCTGAATAACATCATTAATCCAGTCATTGTGCCCCTGCATGAACAACACAGGCCTAATTTCATCTTCATGGAAGACAATGCTCCAGCTCATTGAGGTCGCATCATTAGGGAAAGGCTGCTGGAGACTGGGGTACCTCAAATGGAGTGGCCTGCACTTTCTCCAGACCTGAATCCCATAGAAAACCTATGGGATCAGCTGACTCACCGTGTAGAGGCTCGTAACTCTGTACCCCAGAACCTCAATGACCTGAGGGCCGCCCTTCAAGAAGAGTGGGATGCCATGCCTCAGCAGACAATAAGTCGACTTGTGAACAGCATGAGACGTCGTTGTCAAGCTGTAATTGATGCTCAAGGGCACATGACAA
The DNA here is from genome assembly GCA_029718625.1 of Synaphobranchus kaupii. NCBI lineage: Eukaryota > Metazoa > Chordata > Actinopteri > Anguilliformes > Synaphobranchidae > Synaphobranchus > Synaphobranchus kaupii. The sequence goes on along the minus strand of CM056395.1, from coordinate 11,111 downwards.
GTTATTGAGACATTGACATTTTTGTTGTGGTATACCCACCACTGTTGTTGGCTTTTGTTTCAATAAATTGTTTGAGATGAGGAAATCACCATTGCATGCTTCTACTTAAATGCCCTACTTTCATGATACGTATAATATCACTGTAGCGTGAACTTACATTTTCCATAAATTTCACCCGAAAGCCAAATATCCCTAACTTTTTGTGAGTAGTGTATATTAAATGTTGCGTTTAATCGTATTTTCAAAGTGCATTTTATTCTTCATGCTACATTTCACGGGGAGGGGCACGTTTTTACGACCTACGTTCATTACGTAGACCTACTCACACCTCGAAAACTCTGAATGCTATAAAAGAGAGGCCTACAATTACACAAAAAAACAATCTTGATTCTACACTGCAGAAGAAACGTTAAGAAGACGGCTTTTTAAGCTAATCCCTTTGCTTGCAAGAGATGTCGACCGTGGACTTTACAACACAAGGTATGTGCGACTATTTTAATTCTTATAAAGTGTGAAACTTTCAAGTTGTTAATTAAACATATTGAATATTCTACTTCTTAATTAAAGTTGTTAATGTAAAATGTATTACAGATTTGGATGGAATATTTTACAACAACGGGGTACATGCTGGTGAAGCTTTCGACGCTTTTGTTGAAACAATAACCGAAGACATCAGCGTTAGACATAGTAAGATGTTTTTACATTTTAAAAATGTGGTTTTAAGATACTTTATATATAATTGCTTTTAGATACTAAGTGGCAGACTACACGTGTGAAACCTCGTGTCGCCTAGGCCTGTGTTTTAGCAACAGAAAGCTATTTGTTAGTTAAATACAAGTGAATGAAACATCCTTTGCTCAAAATCTCATTATAACTATTGAACATTACCATGTGTTTTTATTTTTCGGATATTTGGTAAACGTTTAATTGTTTTTAGATAGACCTACAGTGTACACGCGGCCTCGGGAAATTACACGTGCCCAAGTTTTAGCTACAGAAGATGATCCACGTTACAGTTTATTACAGAGTATGTAACTCAAATACTTTTGTTCAATATCTGTTTGTGTTTTATTGTTAAAAAAGGCTCAGAAATCCCGCTAGAGACAACATCTAACCGGTCTAAAAGCTACAAAGGAAAAAATTGTAAGTGTGTGTTTGGGCATGTGCGCATGTTCATGTGTGTTGGGGGGGGCGTAACGTGCGTGCAAGCACGTTTTTGGACGGCCCATAAGGAAGGCCCCTACGTTTGCTCTTGTTCCTAGCGTACAAGGCCTTATTTTGGAGCATGTTTAACAGGTTACACAAACCACGTGGGGGTAGGCCGAAGCCACGCGTAACCTAATTGTTAGTTCAACACAATTGAATGAAACTTCCTTTGCGCAACATCTGATTATAACTATTGCTATGTGTTTTATTTTTATTGTTTAAAAGGCCCTGAAAATCCCCCTCTAGAGACGACTGCAAAAGCAAAACCTAACAGACAGCAAGGATTGAAGAGAAAAAGTGGTGAGATTTAAGTTCTCTCCTATTAAAATAAAATGTTTGTTTTTTTAAATTTGGTTATTTTTAATTTGAATTTTTATTTTTAAATTTCGTAATTAGATTTTTATTTTTTAAAATTTGAATATAATTTGTAATTTGATTTAGATTTTTTAAATTTGAATTTGAATTAATTGGATTATTATTATTTTTTTAATTTTTTTTATTTTTTATATACAGTATATATTTTTTTAAATTTACCTTACAGACTTTGAAACAACGGGTGTGGTGATCGCCTCCGATACGTCTAAAAAACGTGTGACACCAGGACCACGGCCATCAAAAGCAACAGCAGCAGCAGCCACCGCACCCACAGACAAACCAACAACAGCAGCAGCAGCAGCCGCCGCAGACAAGCAAGCCGAACTCCTGCCAAGGCCTCGGTTTGTCAAAACGACAACCTAGAATTAAGAATATTGGACAATTTTAGGACCCTTGTTGACAATTTTAGGAACCATTCTGACAATTTTAGGACCCTTGTTGACAATTTTAGGAACCATTCTGACAATTTTAGGAACCTTTCTGACAATTTTATGATCCTTTCGGGTAAATTGTTATTAAAGTAAAATGGCTCCTAAAAGACCTTGTACGTGTCCATGTTCAGGGTCCCAGAGTAAAAGACCTGCCGCAGAAAATGCTGAAAGCCAGGATCCTAACCAAAACGTTTTATCGCATGAAAATGTTAATCCACATCTCTTAGCTCTTGTTAATGATGTTAATCATGCCTCTATTAACACGCATGAACCTAGTAATGAAAATGTAGAGTCTAGTAATGAAACTGTAGAGCATGATGTTTTTGCAGGTTTATTAAGAGCTTTGGACTCTGTAAACCGTGAACTCGCTAGACACGTTGAATCAGATATGACCCCAAACACCGCAGAAAATAACAGGCCGGGTCTTACAGAGCTCGAGATAAACCAAAACACTGACGATAGTGACCTACAAGGACTTCCAGAAACCAACCAAAATGGTGGTGATGGTGGTGATGTGATTAATGATACAGACCTTCAGGTGATACGTAGGCCAACTTTCAACAGTACAGAAATTCAACTCCGTTTTAACTTTACATCTTTGTACAATGTTGATAACTACGCAGAGTTTTATGTACACATCTTAAACACTTTAGAAAATCTTCTGGCTAAAGTTCGGGAGCTGTCGAACCCCAGCGATGCCGTACAGTTAGAATTAAGGGGTGATTCTCTGTCTCAGGGTGTAACTGTACAGCTAAGCGGTGATGAAATAGATTTGGAGGTTTTTTTGAATATGGTTGAAGAGTTGGTTCAAAGCAATTTTGATATCCTGGTTGATGAAACTGATGCTTGTGGCTCACATTATTCAGAACCCTAATGGCGGAGGAGGTCGACGAAAATTATCATCATGTCTCAAGAGTGAAATCATTCGCAAAAAGCTAAGACATTTAATAGTTGTCTACAATTCCTCTAATAATCTCTGTGTCGCAACATGTTTGACGCATCTTTTAAATCCGACATTCACAAAGTGTGCAGCTGAAAGAGAGGCGGAACATTTACAACGTTCCGTAGGTTTGGGTGTTCAGGATAAGGTTAATTTTTCAGACATTCAAAGGTTTGAGAGGTTCTTAAACATCAAGATAGTTGTATGGACACACAGTACAAATAACGGCGTCTTAAAAAAGTTTCAAACGAGCAACACACCACACTCTAAAACCTTTTTTTTGTACCTCGAGGGCGGCCACTATTACGGTATCAAATCATTAACAGGTTTCTTAGGCAGTAAACATGTTTGTACATTTTGTTACACACCATACACAACGAAACATAGCCACTCCTGTTTACATTATTGTAACGTCTGTTTTGGCGCAGAATGTTTTACACATCGTTCATCAACGATAAGGTGTAAGGATTGTAAGCGAATCTGTCGGTCTAGGTTTTGCTATAACGCGCATAAAGTTTTGAAACTGCAGGAGTCTAGCGGTAAAATGCTCAGCTCTTGTGATACTATAAAGTTCTGTGACAAGTATGTAGTAAGTAGCAAAACATCTAAAGCACACAAATGTAGTCTAAAGCTCTGCAAGGCTGTATTGACCCCTGAAGTTGAGCATGTGTGTTACATACAAACTGTGAAAACTGAACAACCCAACCGGCGTTACGTTTTTTATGATTTTGAGTGTCGGCAGGACCATGGCGAACACATTGCGAATTTCATATGTTGCATAGATTTTAAAGGCAAGCGTTGGACTGCAAAGGGTGATGGCTGTGTACAGGCTTTTTTTTAAAGGTATCGAACCCCTAAGTACAAGGGGTATACATTCATAGCCCATAATTCGAAGGGCTACGATGGGTACCTGCTGATGCAGTATTTGGTAAAACATGGTGTGACACCAAACATCATAGCGCAAGGCAGCAAGCTCCTGTGCATTACAGATGAGGCTTTCAAACAGAGGTATATTGATTCACTCTGTTTCCTAACTATGAAGCTAAGTGCCATGCCTGGCTCTCTAGGTTTTGAAAATGCTAAAAAAGGGTATTTTCCCCATTTCTGGAATAAAATTGAGAACCAGAATTACATCGGCCCGTACCCACCACCCTTGTACTATGGTTTTGATACAATGATGGCCAAGGAGAGGGAGGACTTTATGTCCTGGTATAATAATGTGTCTGGGGGTGTGTTTGACTTTCGAAAAGAAATATCCGAGTACTGTCAGAATGACGTTGTTATTTTGCGGGAAGCTTGTTTGCGGTTTAGGGCCGAGGTGCTTGGGAGCACAGGTTTAGACCCGTTCCAGAGCATTACAATAGCCTCGGTGTGCATGAAACAATACTGTACAAACTTTTTGCCCAAAAACACCATAGCAGTCACATCGCCGGATAATTACGCGCAGCAGCAGAAATCATTTTCCACAGCAGCCATTCAATGGTTAGAATATGTGAGTCATCGGGAAAAGATTTTCATTCAACATGCCTTGAACCGGGGGGAGGTTAAGATGGGTAACTATTATCTAGACGGGTATTCAGATGTAGCCGGCGTTCGGACAGCTTTTGAATTTGCGGGTTGTTTTTTTCATGCTTGCCCTCAATGTTTTAATTTAAGCACAATTAACCCTCTCACAAAAACAGATTTTGGTTCAATATATCACAAATTTCAAGAGAAAATTGACACTGCGTAGCGTATACAACCTGAATGTTGTAGTTATGTGGGAGCACGAATGGGTAAGACTTAAACGTGAGAGCCCCGAGGTTCAGGAGTTCCTGCGACATCATGACTACCCGGAACGTCTGGAACCTCGGGCTGCTCTGTTTGGCGGTCGAACTAATGCATTGCAACTTTACTACAAGGCTCAAGAAGGTGAACAAATACACTATTTTGATTTCACCAGTCTATACTCGTTCGTGAACAAAACTAAAGTTTACCCAACAAATCACCCCACCATCATCTTCCGTGACTTTGAACCGATCGAAAACTATTTCGGTCTGATCAAAGCCAGGGTATATCCACCAAGAAAACTTACAATACCTGTGTTACCGTACAGAGTCTCTGGTAAATTAATGTTTCCACTTTGCCGGTCCTGCGCAGAATCTGAGCATCAAGGTGCGTGTGAACATTCTGATGAGTTGCGTTCTCTCACAGGTGTATGGTGTACCGTTGAAATGCTTAAGGCTATTGAAAAAGGTTACATCGTCGACAAAATCTTTGAAATTTGGCATTTCCAAGATAGGTCCGATTCTCTTTTCAGTGACTATAAGACGCATTTAAAGGGCAAACAAGAAGCGTCAGGATACCCCTCTTGGGTTTCTGATGATTCTGACAAGGCGGCCCATGTGCAGAGTTATTGGCAGAAGGAGGGTGTTCGTTTAGAACCAAGCAATATTTCTGTAAACAAAGCCAAGAGACAAATTTCCAAACTGTTTTTAAATAGTCTTTGGGGCAAATTTGGTCAGAGAAGCAACATGCCAAACACAACCTTGATCCGTGATCCTGAACAGTTTCTGCAATTCATGTTTTCAGATGAGTATGACGTCTCACACTTTTCATTTCTTACAGAAGACGTAGCTCTGGTACAGTGCAAACTTACTAAGTGTTTTCCGAAGGTCCCCAGATACAGCAATGTGTTCATCGCGGCCTTCACCACAGCTTATGCCCGGCTCGAGCTTTATGATGTCATGGATAAAATGCCTGACAGGGTTCTGTACCACGACACAGATTCTGTAATCTTTGTGTGCCGACCGGGTGACTGGATGCCGTCTCTAGGTGATTTTTTGGGAGAATTGACTAGTGAGCTAGACCCCTTTGACCACATTGTTGAATTTGTATCAGGACGGCCCAAGACGTACGGTTATAAAACACTGTTTGGTAAAACGTGCATGAAAGTGAAAGGTACACTACTCACAAAAAGTTAGGGATATTCGGCTTTTGGGTGAAATTTCAGGATGAACCTAAAATGCACTATAACCTTTACAGGTGAAATTCATTTGACCTTCTCTAAACTTTTGAATGCACATGTCCAACTATTCAATGTTTCAGTACTTTTTGCACAACTTGCTGTTCTCTAACAAGGAGCTGAACGGCAAAATTCACAACAGGTGTTTGATCCATGAACCGACCAATAAATTTCCTGGTTCAATTAGAATTGGTATTTAAACAGTCCTCTTCATCATGCTGTTCACATTTTGACATCATGAGACCAAGACGACACCTAACAATTGATCAACAGTACCTCGCCATTGCGAGGCTTCAAACAGGATGATCTCAGAGGGAAGTGGCCACTGAGCTTAGAGTGTCACAGAGTGTCATCAGCAGGTTGCAACAGAGATACAGAGAGACTGGAAGAGTCACAGAAAGGCATAGAAGTGGACGTCCTTTGGCCACATCCCACACTGATGACCGCTTCATTGTGAACAGTGCCCTGCGGAACCGGATGATGAATGCCACTCAACTCCAGGCACATTTAAGGGAGGTGAGAGGCACCCAAGTGTCACGTCAGACCATTCGAAACCGTTTACATCAGCGTGGTTTGCGTGCTAGACGACCTGCAAGGGTACCTGACCACACCACCAGGTACAGGCGTCATCGTCTTGCATGGGCCAGGGAGCATTTACGCTGGACGAGGGACCAGTGGGCCTCAGTGCTGTTCTCTGATGAAAGTCGATTCACGTTGAGCAGAAATGATGGCCGCCAACGATGTTGGAGACGTCAAGGAGAGCGCTATGCATCAGCCACTGTTGTCACCAGACGACCCTTTGGTGGTGGCGGTGTTACAGTGTGGGCAGGTGTGTCTAGTCAATACAGAACTGCCCTACACTTTGTGAATGGTACAGTGACAAGCCCATACTACCTGAATAACATCATTAATCCAGTCATTGTGCCCCTGCATGAACAACACAGGCCTAATTTCATCTTCATGAACGACAATGCTCCAGCTCATCGAGGTCGCATCATTAGGGAAAGGCTGCTGGAGACTGGGGTACCTCAAATGGAGTGGCCTGCACTTTCTCCAGACCTGAATCCCATAGAAAACCTATGGGATCAGCTGACTCACCGTGTAGAGGCTCGTAACTCTGTACCCCAGAACCTCAATGACCTGAGGGCCGCCCTTCAAGAAGAGTGGGATGCCATGCCTCAGCAGACAATAAGTCGACTTGTGAACAGCATGAGACGTCGTTGTCAAGCTGTAATTGATGCTCAAGGGCACATGACAAGTTATTGAGACATTGACATTTTTGTTGTGGTATACCCACCACTGTTGTTGGCTTTTGTTTCAATAAATTGTTTGAGATGAGGAAATCACCATTGCATGCTTCTACTTAAATGCCCTACTTTCATGATACGTATAATATCACTGTAGCGTGAACTTACATTTTCCATAAATTTCACCCGAAAGCCAAATATCCCTAACTTTTTGTGAGTAGTGTATAACCCTGCATCATACTAACACACAAGTTATCAATCTTTCAACCCTCACAGAATTGGTACAACACTATGTACAGAATCCAGAGGTCCCAGCTCGCGAAATTACAACCAACACAAATCAAATTGTGAGGAATAAGAGAGGGTTCTCTCTCAGCAATCGTTTAGTTTCTAAAAGATTCAGAGTAGTTTACAACAAAAGGGTCCTGCTCCCTGATTTCAAAACCTTGCCATATGGATTCTAGACAAGTGTTTGGGGTTGAGGGTTTTGACAGCCGCCTTCAACATCCTTTTTCATGCATAATCTCAGGTCCATCAAACAGCGGTAAAAGCGTTTTTGTGAAAACACTGCTCGAAAATGCACAACATGTATTGTCAACAGTACCGCAGAACATTGTATGGTTTTATTCGTGTTGGCAACCCATGTACGATGAAGTGCTTTGTAAAATAAAGAATGTACATTTTGTAGAAGGTCTTCCTGAATCCTTGACCGATGAAGTTTTGCTACCTTTGCACAAAACCAACATGGTAATTGTTGATGACCTTATGCAGGCTGCCAGTCAGAGCTCTGAAATTGAGAGAGCTTTCACCAAATATACACACCATAGAAACCTAAGCATCATATATCTTGTTCAGAATCTTTTCTTCCAGGGTCGAAACAGCCGCACAATTAATCTTAATGCAAACTATATTGTTCTGTTCAAAAATCCAAGAGATAAAATGCAAGTTAATGTTTTGGCACGACAAATGTACCCCAGACATTCAAAGTTTTTCCTTGAATGTTTTGATGATGCTACCAGAAAACCTTACGGTTATCTATTGGTGGACTTAAAAGCCCAGACGCCTGAGGAATACCGCATCAGAACTGGTTTGTACGCTCCAGAGTGGCCGGCAGTTTATGTGCTAAAGAAAAAGTAATATGTCTGCACGTATTAAACGGAACTGGACTTTTCTAAAAGCCCTATTTGAAGGTAATGCCCGGCAAAGACGTAACATATTACAGTCTGCTTCTGGTGAACTTATAAACACAATTTGTGAACTAGCTCTCAATGTTTTACGGGGCAATATACCCCTAACTGATACACAACTGAAAAAAATAAGAAAACAAAAGGTCGGAATTAAACTGTTGATTAACAAAAGATCATCTATTCGAAAGAGGCGAAAGATTATTTCTCAAAAGGGTGGATTTCTTCTACCGCTGCTGAGTGTAGCAATACCGTTTCTCACCAGTTTGATAGCGGGTCGCAGCGGGGCTTAAAAACATGGATCACGCCCAAAAAATGTTTCTCGTACCTCAAAGTCAGCTGGACAAATTAAAGAATCTTACTTTTACTCCGGAACCAATCCGACAAACTGTTGAAAATGATTTGGATCAAACCATACATAACATCTTATCAAGGTCTGATGTTGGTCCTCATGAGAAGGTAAAACTGTACACGATTGCTCTACAACGTTTCATTGCTTTGGTTAAGCAAGGTGAAGCCGAAATGCAACATTTGACCCTATCGTTGCCTGTTGAGGTTGGCGATAATGTCAGGACGGACACAGCCCGAGTTGACGATTTTGTACAAAGCGTACCACCTAGAAGCCGGAAAAATGCCACCTATGTACTGGATAAAATTTCTAAATCAGGAAATGTCGCTACGTGGAACGATAAAGGGGAGTTTGTGTTTAATGGTACGGTTGTCAGTGGTTCGCATATGTTGGATCTAATAAAGAACATAACGGCCCCTCACAAGATTTCTGACGATAGAAGGCCCCGGGGTTGGGAGGAATTTATAGAGGCTATGGCTATGCTTAATATGCCTATTTCTGTCATACCTAATCAAAATGTGCGCGGCAAGATAAATCAACACAAAAAGAAAATACCAAATACAGCAGCAACCTTTACACCTATGACGCCAGAACCAGGCCCTAAGGCTGTTTTTTCATCTCCCGCTTTAGACCATTCAGCGTGGCTAGATTTCTGAAGCTGTTGAGTGTGTGTGTGTGTTTTGCTTTAAATGATCAAAATGTCAAAATGTAAAGTTTAAAATGTTTTTATTTTATAATAAAAGACAAAGCAACATTCAAACAAAACATGTCTGTGTTTTTTTCAACAGTGACAGGCCTTAAACATTTCACCACAGCATGCAGTCTGTACACAGTTTAACATGTTTTTAACACACTTGTCCAAGTATATTTTATCAACATATCTTGAAACCATCGCATCATTATTTTTCAAATTATCAGAGTATAGGGTTATAATTTCATTAAACGGAACCCCTTTGGCCCTGTTGTGCAGATAAAAGACGCAATGCTGTCCACACTTTGTGCTGTGTAGGTCTTGCACTTGTGCCTTGTTGTAAACAATCCTTTTACAGTTCTTTTGTAAAAAAGTAATGATGTTATCTGGGAAATAAATGTAGTCAGGAGGGTTGCCATAGGAGTCGAAAAATTCACCAGTTTTATCCGCACACAAATATAGCGCTAACCAGTGTTCTCCAGGCTTGTTTCGAGGGTGTGTATTCACAATGTACAATGCTGGTAAATTATTTAGTTTATTATTCGGTAGCTCATCACAGGCCATAACCCCATAAAAGTTATTTTCTGTGTAAGGATTGTTACTCAAAATAGCCGTTAGTTCTCTGGTATTCATGATTAATAATAATCATACAACACGTTCCTCCTCTGGTTCACTTCAATGATGTTGTCGAAGCATGCGTAAACAATTAAATTAACTGTTCTGGGTAGCGGGTTTCTGAATCTCATCTCCAGACGTATATTACCCGTCTTGATCAGGGATAGATGCTGGCTGCAACCTTCATCGGGTGTCAGGTTGAAAGCATAAAGGGTGTAACCGTTCAGGTATTCTTGACGGTTAATGCACAAAGGCGTGTCTTTGAGATGTCGACCTGTGGCCAGCGTTAGGCTGTAAAATTCGCGAACCGCAGAACCGTTACCATAATTTGGGAGATATGGTTTACTCGGTATTGGAAGACCGTTCATACTGAGGGACACATATTCTGCATTGTAATGCTGGAAATTGAAAGGGTTCTTGTTGTAAACACCTGTAAAGGCGTCATTATCTACCAAACCTATAATGATAGATTTCGGTAATTGACCCAAAAACAAATTTTCTTGATCGCAAACTCTAAGACCAGCTGCTAAACTGAAAGTTTTAAGACTAACACGGTCAATCGGATATTTAACATTTGATGTCAGTAGAGCCTGGGCATGTCCGAGCTTAACGGGTGGAGACCCCAATTTTTTTTACAAATAGTGTGGCCGAGACCATTTTAAGGCGGTATTGTTGCTGAGGTGCATCCTTGCTCATTAGACAGAACTCATCCTTACAACGGACCATCTTAATTTTTATATCGACTCCGTTTATAAGTAGTCTCTCCTGAAAAAACATGTCTGCATGTATGGGTCCGAGCAACTCAAAAGTGTTACTCGCTGCTGTATATAGAGTTCTATCTTTCAAACCCTTGTTTTCACCCGCAGGGTCTGTTACGTCCATATGTCCGCTGGTGTCCTTATAGAATAATCCGGACGTAAATTGATTAGACATTGTGTCTTCAGAATAATTAAGTAGACATTCCATAATTGCTCTGTAGGGGTACGTGTTGCTAGACTGGCTTACCAGCCGGTCTCCCAATGAAATATCCACCTGTGAAAAAATGGTCGCTATGGGATAATTAATAAGC